>CM053984.1:9936703-11136703 GCA_028641955.1 Protonibea diacanthus
CTCAAATGAAAGGGCCGTCGTATCCACAGGAAAGAAATAACTCCAGAGCAGGAGGTAATTGCATGTCGAGGTGATTTGTTCGAAAGCACGCAGGCCACCAGTCTGTTTGGAGTCATGCATACTCTGTGAGGGGTGAGGTGTTAATGTTAGATCAATGTAGGGGCAATGTTAGATTAGCAACATGAAGGTCACTGAGCTGCTGGGCTCCCATGTCTCATTTTGTGCCATCTGCTTTTGAATAATAAAATCGGGCTATTTTCGTTTTTCTTCAACGGCGTTAGCTGAATCGGCGCCTGTGAGGAGAAAAAAACAAAAAGAGGAGAAACCTGTATTGTAATTCTACAGGCACGCTGTATGAGAAGACAAATTCTTACCTCTTTTGCTGTTTATGCCCAAGACGAAGCAGGTGCACTGCAGCGAGGACGATAGACTCTCCACGCTCTCAATTATGATTGTAATCCATCTGTCATACCTGCTCCCTTCTAATTATGTCTCTGTAAAGACGCCGTTGTGAGCTCAGCACCCATTCACACTCTGAAATGTGAGAGATAGACAGATAACGCACAAGTGACCACTGGAATACATATCTGCAGCAGGCAGCTTTGTAACAAGAGGCTTTTTCTCCTCGGGCTATCTTTAAAACTCACGGGTGATGTGACAATGAGTCTGCTTAGACGGTTATAGACAGATGTGGCCTTTGAGACGAGCAGAAAAGTTAACGTGAGGGAAAAGAAAGGCAAAAATATGCTAACCCATGAGTGCTGCTGTTTTTCCGTCTTACAAATGTGACAAGTACCTGCTCCTGATTGGGAGCCCGTCTGGAATCGGTAATGATCTGAGATATTATATGTGGCAGTAACGGGGCCCAAAGGTGCTGACCTCCAACCCACACAGTCCTGAAATCTTCCAGAGGCTCTGTTAGTGTGTGACTGGGCCTTTGCTTTAATGGCTAACTTCATGGTCCACTGGACTTACGTGACAAGTGGGCGCAGCTGTGTTAGTTAGCCAGGAGGACTTTTGCCACAAATTTGATTGTGATAGCAAATGCTTCTCGCCTTGTGTCTGTTAATTAGCTGACCTTCTGAGCTCGGCTCTGTGAATTATTTGATCACAAGTGTCTTCATGGCACATTGTGATGGAGGATATTTTATCCACAGTCTTTGTGAATGACTCATAGCAGTCCCTCTCTGTGCGTCTGTGTGTGTGGGTGGGTGGCAGGGTGATGTGACATGCCTGGATAGAGAGACAGGTACAGATGACCAGAGTATATTTCATAGCTATTTCTCTGCCAAAAGAAAAAGAAACCGGTATATATAAGAAAAAAAATAAAATAGCGTAGGAGAGTGGGGGTTTCTGGCACAACTTCACCTTCCTACAAGGTGCAGAAGAGAAGGGAAGAAAATCTGAAGAGGTCAAAACTCCAGCAGCACTTGAAGTATACAGAACTAACAATGAAGTTGTATAGCTATACTACAATTGTTTCTAAAGTTTTAGCTGTGAAATCTGCAGTTTCTTATGGAGGCTCGCATTAGATGAAAAGATCGATACCACTTTCATGTCTGTAACGCAAATGGGCAGCTACGTGCCAGCAGCTAGTTAGCTTAGCTTAGCATAAAGATAAAAAAAAAAACCGAGAAAACAAGGTAACCAAATCACCCCTAAAGCTCACTAATTAACGCTTCCTGTCTCGTTAGTGTGATCTGTGCAAACAGTGTAAACACAACGAGTCGTCTGATCTGTTGTTATGATTATTTCCTGGCTGGCTGCAGTGACTTCCTGGAGTCTTGTCGTCACTGTGAGGTTGCCAGACAATTAGCAGAGCCTCCATTAGACTTATTGAGAGTGTTATTGATCTTCTCAGCGAGAAGAAAGCAAACGAGAATATTTCCCCAACATGTCCAACTTTTTTTCTTTAAAAGTGGAAAAATCTCCAGTGTCAGACGGCTGCCGATTGGCCGTCTCTGTAGGATCGCTGTTGGAAAGACACAAGATGATCAGCATTAGGCGTTCATGTTTAATATTGATCAACCCATCTGAGTTTCAGCAACAAGGCAAATAAGCCTGATTCCCAAAACGTCGAACTGTTCCTTTAATGAAGCTGCATGTACTAATTAGTTTCTTGACATCTGTGAATCAACATGCTGATAGCTTTCCTAATGAACAGTTCCTCATTAACTGAATCAGCTGTTGAGCGAGACAAAACTAATAATTACTTGTTAATTGTAACTACTTACATGATATTTATTGGTTTTGTTTGTTGTTGTTTTTTTTTACCATCTTTGTTTTGCGCTTTGAGCGTCGTCATTTTTGCAGAGAATCCTAGAAAGAGATAAAAAAAACCTACACCGTGATAAACATAAGGACATTTTTATCAGCTCACTGTTTAGATCTACGATTACAGTTTTTACTCAGCGATGGATTCTTCTTGTTTTGGAATTGATTCCGATATAGGTGGTTTGCGCTTCACTGAACTCAGCAGGAGGGCCAAATGTTAGCATGTTTCAATTGACCACTTTGGACAGATTAAAACAGTATTCACGTTAATGAGGACGCTAACACGGAGACACTGCACATTCTGCAGATGGACATCATAACCTCATCAACCCTTTCACTTTGGCAGGCATCCGAGTTTGTTATTCATTTCAATTTATGCTCTGGCAGCTGGTCACATACCAACACAGACGGGTTTTTTTTTTTTTTTTTTGCATTGCACAAGCCTTCAAACTTGCTCATTGTATTATTCCACCACAAATGAGCCCATTCTTCCATTTTTCACGTGAACTTTACACTCGGAAAAATGTTGTCATCGAGATTGTATGAGTGCATTATGCCGGTGCTGCTTGAATTAACTGCAGTGCTGCTTGTGTTGCAAATAACATATTTTCTTCATTTTACACAGCTCATTACCATATGGAGCTGCAAGCGAGGACCGCTGTGGAGGGCAGGCCTACTTATTTCAGATAAGTGCCCCTGCAGTCTTTACCAGAGTTTGAAAAGCATTCACAAAAAGGTATACACACACACACACACACACACACACACACACACACACACACACACACACACACAGTCACGCACACGCACTTTTTGAGCAAGAATTTGCTTAGCCTGACTGCCTGCCGCTGTGCAATTCATCATGCACATGAATTAATCTCTCTCACTCATTAGGTGGGAAATAATTCTGTTACAAATTACCGCACATAGCTATCACATAAGGTGGAGCGATAAATCATTACCTTTATGTACAAAAAAGCCGTCGTCACTCATGGCTACGGTCTCCTACATTGTGCGTCACCTCCTTTAGCTGGAGGCTGTACTCAATTAAAAGACGTTCAAGTTAAACCGCTCCCCATTTTGACCATGTGCAAGCCTGAGGATCGTGTGCAGCCTGACAGTAATCCCCCAGGTTTATCTGTTCTGTGTGCTCGGTCCCTCCACAGTACCCAAGTATAACTCCTGTCTTTCAGCCATAGTCTGACTCTCTTTAGACTCCCCATGGCCCAGCGGTCCCACAGGATCACTGTGCCTAGAACTGTGGGTCACAAAAGCTTCCTTTTCCCCTGGGCTGCTGCACTGTCGGTACACTGGATGCCTTTTTTGAGACATCACAGCTGATCTCTGGCAAGTGGAGGGTGAGTCAACGTGACGCAATGCATAAATTCATACCTATTGGGTTATAATAGTCATGGCTTCTGTTAGATGCATTATTGAGACGAGGGGAGTCATGGTCAAATCAGGGTGCCTGTCCCTAAGTGACACCTTCTCCTGAGGAATCACTGCTCAGAGTGAAAGAGAGGAAAAGCAAGCACGATGTGTTTACAGAGTTTGGAGGAAGAAATGATTGTGTATTGTAGCATTTAATGGGTGCCCGACAGCGTCGAGAGAAAGTGAGTCCTGTCGACACAGGGCACAGCACAATACAGACAGAGCAAAATGGGACTTCTTATGGCTGCTCGGGGATTGAATAAAGCCCAGTTCATTTGCTACATATCACGTTTTGTTACATGGTTTCCGACAATTCCTCATATTTCATCCGTGGAGCTGGCAATGGGCGTTTTATATCCTTCCTATTTCCTCCACCTTTCAGCTCGCTTTAAGCTCCTCCATGTCATGATGGTGTTTTTTTCCCCTTTCGGAATTTCTCCCTTTTTGCTTTCAAGCTGAAAATCAAATCTATAAATCAAAGGAAATGGGAGAAAGACACGGGGACTGAAGGGCATTTAAATCCTTTCAGAGTTCCCAAAGCTTCAGAGAGGGAAATAAACAGGAAATTAAAATGGAGCTCGAAATGGTAGCAATCCCTCTTTTCAGGGGATTGAAATCAGGTGCATTTCTTAACGCGTCTTCCTGTTTTATATTCTGTTCTGTTGGGAATGGATCCTCTTCTCTCTTATTAATTTCCTTGAAGAAGGGAGGGAATTATTGTCTTTTAGAAGTGCCAAAAAATCATAAAAGATTCTTTTTGCAAAATTGTTTTGGAGGTTTTGAGTCACCAAAGGGGAAAAAACTGTTATTTTTAATGTGCAAAAAAAAAAAAAAAACCTTCCAGTGCCAAGGTGTTCTTCAAATTGTTTCCCATATGGGCTCAGTCTTTCTACTGTATGTCATCAGGTTGAACATCCTACGACTGTGTCTGCTCACCTGGCTGCTGGATATACTGAAATATTGCTGCTGAACAAAATTGTTGGCTGACCTTCAGATTGAACTCCATTTGCATAAAAGCATATGATTATACAAGATGCAGCCACCACTGAAAAAGAACTAATTTGTTCACACTCGACAAGCACTGACCACATTATGAATGAGCGACTGACCACAATTTGCGGCAGCCTGCAGCCACGCTAGCACCTCTGGAAGGACGGCACAGCGGTGCGTCTATCTGAATGCAAACACAATAACAGTGTTAACAAGCTCATATTTAGCAGATCATGTTTACAAGTTGAAAAGCTGAAGATGACGGGGTTGTCGTTAGCTATGTGGGTATTTTTGTCATAAATAAAGTACAATGATCGATGCTAGGCGGAAAGTTCTGATAAGGATATGAACATCTCATCACGGCACTAGATGAAAAGTCAGGAGATCACCCAAGTCAATAGGATACACTCCCTAGGAACCATGAATGTCTGTCACGACAATCCATCTAGTAACTACTGAGTCAGTCTTATCTGGAACAAAGCGGTAGACTGACAGATGCACCGTGCTCTCCTTAGCGCTACGGCACTAGCATAACTAAAATTGCCACTGGAAGTCTTTAGAGCCTTCAGACTTTGCACTGCTACCCACTAATTTGGATCCTATGAGTCCAGAGTGCTGTGAGTTATATTTTCCCTCTCAGAATTGAGACTGAATGATACATTCAGATAAAATACACGATTCTTACTCCTACATCTGTGCAGAGAAGGAGAGTCTATCACAGGCGAACACCATGAGATATGTAATTCTCGACAGCCTCTTTTGTAATGAAAGGCTAAACTTAATGCCTAGACATACACGACACCTCCTCGATCACCGATACTATTGATTAACACACTATAGACCTTTTCACATAATGTTAAAACTGGTGTTGATATTAAACATTAATTTCAGGCAACATTTCTTAATCAAAGACGAGCCAGGAGCTCAGCGCTGCACAAATACAAATAGATTTACTACTCGTGGTGCATAGATCAATATTTTTCCTTCATTGTCCTGAGTTGATGTGCGAACGAGAAATTCGAAACTCAAACATAATCACATCAAAATGACTGTTGTATGAAAAATGATACGTCTGGTTCTTTTCTTCAAAAAGACTCCATACAATAAATTGCACACCATCAAACTGAAGCTATAAATCACCGCACTCTGAAGCAAAGGCGGGAATGAAAGGCATGCTTTCTTTTTAAGTGGAGGCTTACAATTGAACCTCAGGCACTAGAGTCCATAAATCGCAGCATCAATTATTAACCCAAATCTGTTTTAATGTGCCAAAAGAAACCCCAGTGGGTAAGCTAATGCAACTAGCAGGAAATGAGGAGAACAGATAAAATGACCAGCGTGGCCAGAGTCTGCACCTTTTTACGTTGGAGCCGGTCTAGAGTGCAGGAAAGCATCAACACGAGCTCATCCTGTCAGACTTTAGAGGCCATCAGGAGCCATATTAGCAGCTAAATAATAGAGAATTCCACTCGTTTAAGAGTGGAAATATGCTGGTAGATTGAGCCTTGAGGACATAATTGATGAAGGCCTCAAAGACATGGCGGTGCACAAGGGAGAGAGCGGGTTTAGCAAAGCAGCAACATCACGTTTGCACTCAGCATGCTTTTAGATAACGTGTCGAAGTTCACAAGGTGATACAAGTGATTTCGAAAGTGCAGCGAAAGTAAACTGCAAACCATTAGGAGACGACCTCGGCAATCACAGCGTAGCTGCAGGGATGTGGGTATATCATGATCACGGGCTGAGACCAAAAGCAAATAGAAATTCATTCCCTTCAGGGTCAGTAATTTTCTCCGCAGTTCATTCAGCAGTAAATGTTTTTCTGCGTTTCATTAACGCGTTCGAGAGTCTCACATGGTCTGCAGCAGTTCACTGAATGCAAAAATATCAACAGGCTGTTGTGAAGGCAATACAGGTGAACGCAATTATGTTTTATCAATTCCACTTTAAAAAAATCCAATCACAAGCGACGGAAACGTAGAAAAAAAAAAAGAAACAGGTAAGTGAGGGATGTTTAAGCACCATAAGGAACAGGTAAAAGGAAAATTGTACAAACTGGACACAAATCAAGTTGAGGCACTGAAGATATTTGCCTTCCTTACACTATTTACAATATTATTTAACTATTTATCATGTCTGTGGAAAAACAGCAGTTGTCTGTTGTGTGCTGCATACAGGCTGGTGCTTGCCAGCATAAATCAGCAACTCCACTCTGTTTACATGATGCAAAAGCTGCGACTGTTATGTTTTATGATCTCCACACATTAAGACGTTGATGAGGCAAGATGTACTGCTGCAGCACAACCAGCCAGCCAGTCAAATTGCAGTTGTTCTTACTTATTTAAGCAATCGGCTTTATTTCTACCCAGTGATCACTGGGGAGGCTCACCAGGACGCGCTCAGATCTCTTCCTTCATCTGACAGGGGAGAGCAGAGTGTGAGATGAACACTGAAGCTGTCCTATTAGTGCTTAACTCTCCTGCTTAGGCCTTCAGATTGACAGAAAAAAAAAAGAAAAACTGTTCATGCAGGCTGCGCCATAAACAGTGGCAGTGATAAATATCTGCTGTCACTTCCAACATGACTCACTTGTCTGAGTCTCAGCTTTACTGCACACAAAGGAGGCTGGAGCAGAGCAACCATGCACTGCTGCTAAATCTTTATCAGATTACAGATAATAGATGCACTCTATAAAATATCTTATATTACCAGAGAGTGAGTTGAAGCGGAACACAGTTCTGCACCAAATAGTGAATAATGAGCATAATTCCATAAAAGCACACACAAGCATTGATACAGGTAAAAAGCCATACAAGCCCTCATTACTCTCTGAATGGATGGCCCATTAATATCATTTTATGTAGGCCTCAGTTGCTTAGCCCTCGTCCTTGTCTTCAGAGTGGCCACTCCAGACGACCACCAGTCATCACAGACCAGCCTGTGAGTCAGATGAGGTAATTATTTTTGTTGTTGTTGTTGTTTTGCAGTGAAGGCAGTGGAGGGTGTCAGTCCTGCAGACTAAAGTTGTTGATTATTGGGCTTGAAATTATTCTACAGAAATCAATATAGACATATTTTCAGTAAGGCAACTGGCTATGTTACACCGCCATGGCATTTCAATAGTAAAGGGGGCAGTATTCAGATCCTTTAATTAGGAAAAAAAAGTACCAAGTCTGCAATATAAAACTACAACATTGCAAGTAAAAAGTTCTGCATTGAAATGTCACTTACAGTAAGTGAAAGTGCTGAAGTATTTTCACTAAAAGTTCAAAAAAGTAGTCACACTGCAGAAAAACGCCTCTGTGACTGCTATGCTATTATCTATAAGGTTCGGGTTACTGACACATTAATGTGTTACTGTATTTAAAAGTATTTTATATACTGTTAATATATAACAATGCATCATGTCTTCTTTTTGTTGCTGTTTTGATGTTTTTTATATGGAATCTTATGGAATCTTAATCTTTAAAGTAGTCGTGGAGTAAAAAATTATACTACTTCCTTTGAATTTTACTGGAGTAGGATAATGTAAATTGCTGCAGTTCAAAAATCACAGAGGCAAAGGGGAATTTTGCAAGCTAGTAGTAAACTAAAAGAGTAATGTCAGTTAGATAAAACCTAAAAATCTATAAAAAAAAAAAAAAAAAGTAAGTGCTTTTACAGCTGAAGCTTTTAAGCAGAGGTTCAAGAGCAGGACCACACCTCATCTCAACTGTGCCACCTCAAACATTCCTATAAAAAACCTCCTAAACCTCTTGTATTCTGCACCCCTCCCACCCGCACCATCCTAGTTCTTCCTCTTCTTAAAGTCCTCTGGGGTCTATTATGCCTGGGTGATACAGCAGATTCCCTTACAACACAGTAACAGAACGAAGAAGTACAAGAGTTCACGCGTCACTCACAGTCTTCTCATTTTTTAATAAATCATTTAACTCACTTATTAATAATTTAATTATTCTTGTTGATGGTGTGGTTCTTGCTAGTGAAATGTCTGCCCATGACCTGATTCGTACCCAAACTGTCACCTGTTGCTGTTCATTACTAATGAATCAGTATGAATTATACATCTGTCATGTTCATGAGGCTTTCCTCCCACAGTACTAAACACATGCAAATTAGGGGGACTACTGACTCTAAATTACCCATAGGTGTAAGCGTCACTTATTATGTGAATCTATGATTGCCCTGTGATAAACTAGCAGCCTGTCCAGATTGTTTTCCAGCCTTTGTATGCAGTGAGACTCCTCAAGCTGAATGAGAATTAGAAGTTGAAGACAGTGATTGAATTTTGTGCATTTAGTTTCCCATTAAGGCAGCAGCAGAAGAAAAGCCAATATCCTGTTTGTCACAAATGACTGCCAAGCCAAGATCATTACAATAAGTACAAAGTCTTTAAGCCTTTATATTACATTATATGAGTTAACATTCATTTAGCAGTGCTGTGGAGAAATTACTGAACTTAAAGGTCAGTGGTGAGGACAGGAGGCTGTGTTGTTTTGTGCTGTATTATTTATTGACGCTTGGCCAAGGAGAATTAGAGACACTCTCATAGTTCATCGGAAGTCCCTGAGTCGGTCTCACATTCTGCCGAACTCATGCTGGTGGATAGACTTTAAACTCCAAGATAACACCACAAATACTATACGCCCAGAATTAGCCAAAGAGAATGTCTTTACCCATGGACGTGTTATTGTCAGCATCTGGAGACACAGATGTCTGTTTAGGCAGACTAGAACGTCAACGGCAAGCTATCTGTTATGTCTAGGAAGGTAGCAATAGGTCTCTTTGACCCTGGCCCCCACAGCGTTGAGATAGACTGGCACCTACTGCTCCCAATCAAAGCCAAACAACTAATACTGCCGAGGACCTCAAGGCCCACACGTGACCTCGTTTAACCTAAGGATAGAAAATTTCATGACAAGCAGAAAGGTGCACTCAAACTCAAGAGGAGCTAGATGTCATCGATATGATCTAATACGTTTAAAAGACAAACTAAACTACATGTAATACATAATGGCGTTTCCTAATAGGCGATATTTTATAAGGGTAATAAGCCAAGAATAATAATTAAGAACATTTTCTGGGTTACCATGCTGTAAATTCCCTTTGGCTGCGGCACATCCCACTTGCTTTGTCATTTTTGTTCACTTTTAAATTAATTGGTAAGAACCCTTCAAGGGACCATTCCACCACTTCACATTCTGTTTAATCCAAAAAATCAATTTAAAAGTCATTTATTAGCATTTAAAACTCCAGTGGACATTTAGCTGTAGACATATGACATCTAATAGTGAGGTGAGTAACTCAAGACCAAGCACAGTACTAAAGACGCTGCAGTGTATATGTAAGAAACATTGTTTGAAATTCCAAATGCAATGTAAAGAAATAACAGTTTTGACATTATGTCAAAGACACTTATGTTTTGTGTGATAGCAATAGCATGCTAACCACCTAGGCCCGGCCCAGTGTGTCTCATAATTGTACCCCAAGTAGCGTCCAGTCTGCCTTCTGCCTGCCCATGAAGAAGTAGTGCTGCTCTGAGAACAAGGAACCACGTTCAGCAGAAAAGAAAGAAGTGATGGAAACAGAAGCAAAACAAGAGTACACATTGGCATTGTTTTCCGCTGTTGGAGACAGGGAGGGATGAAGTTTGGTGCTGAAATTGCAATGTTTCTGTTAGACTGGTAAGACAGCCGATAATGCTAACATTGGCTTTTCTCAGTGCCATGGAAACACGTGGCACAGTGCAAATAATCGGTTTCAGAGCACGATGTCCCTTCTGCCACAGCATCTCAACAAAACGCCTCGATAGCTGTTGTGTGCCGAGAGCTATATGTACGGGATATAGTTGGAAAAAATTGGCTGTATTGGATTTTTTTTTTTTTTTTTTTTTTGGTTACACTGTGTATATTTATCAGTGTATTTATGTGAGGCTTTGTACAGACTGTGGAAACAAATTCCCTTGTAAGGACAGTAAAGTAACTATTCATCTATCTTTCTTTCTCTATCTCTCATTTCATCTCGCATTTGACAAAAGGTGAGTAGAGATTTAATAAAGGAAAACCTGCGGACAGCCCAGTCGCATGTCGTTTTCTTGGAAACCATGCAACGGAAAAAGGATTAGCTGATGCTTTTTGGCAACATAAGAAACAGAATTATAATCAATATGCTTTAATTAAATCTTGTTTACACGCAGCACGATGAGCACGATTAATCTATATTTTGTTTGAAAGATGATGCAGTGCGTTTTTTTTTTTTTTTCTTTCCACAGCATATGACAGCTAAAGTTTCCCTCTGAGTAATTTAGACTGACTACCTCTCATAAATGCCAGGCACACCAGGATTGAAGTGAGATTGGCAGGCCTTTAGAATTTTCCGCTTTTTATTTCCCAGTATAGTGACGACACGCAGAGCACATATGCTGCCAAACAGCCTTTGAAAGAAAAAAAAATCTTAAGAATCCTCCAACCTGCACACAAACCATCGTCTAGATTTGAATGAATCAAGCGGCGGTGGAGACGGCACAATAGTCCTATAATCTTGCAGCTTTTAAAAAGCTAATGTGAGCATGTCTTCCGTATGCAATAAGCCACTTTGTTTGTTGAAAACTCGCCAAGTGGCAAAAAGCAGCTGCTATCTCTGCAGTCTCAAGGGGCTAGTTAATTTTAGAAAGATAATCTCCTGCAATATGCTGAGGGATTAAGACGTTAAAAGTCCCAGCATGGGTAGATGATAAGGCTGCATTCATGCACTGCAAGAAGCATCTAGTGCATTTTAGGAATGGAGAAGTATGTTACTTATCATGTTAATCAGCATGCAGAACAGGAAAAACAAACACCAGTTGTTCAATGACATGTCTATATAATTTGCCACTAACCCTCTGTCGCTGAACTACAAATGATGATCATGATGGCAGCAGTTCATCTTTGGCTATTAGCATTGTCTCCCAAGGCTGTATTGCAGTACTTTCTCAAGAGATTACCTGCAGGAGGAGGAATGCCATACAGAAGCAGGGGAAGTGCTGTCTCTGCCTTAATCAATGTCATTTGCATATTCAGGATAAAACTAATCCTCATCAGAGGGAGGTTCTCCACCTGAGGCCCTTTCTTGTCCTTTCCAAGCAATCCCTCTCTTATTAAATGATCCCTTGACAATGCTCACCTTGCCAGAGAGAACAAAGCACGCCATCACACTGTGTGCAGAGGGAGTGAATTCTACAGGGATTGTTTGGATTCAGTATGAAAGTGTGATGTGATGCAGAGTATAAAGACCAAGGCTAGGCTGAGCTGAGTGCGCAGAGCAGACCTGCTATAATGCATTTTGGGTCTGGAAGTCAACCAAACAGCAAGTTCCAGGTGAATAACAATGTGTGGATTTGCAGGAATCGGGTTCAAAGTCTGCAGGAGCACAGCAAGCTTGGCCTGACCACCCGCTTGTTTCTTGGGCTGCTGCCAAGGTTTTTAAACACCCAGCTAGAGGTAACAGTCGGGGTTCTCCTGCTGTTTTTTCTCCGCTGTGCTTCAACGCAACGCATAACATACAAGGCAGAAAAACACAACTAATGTACCTGAAGCAACCTTAAGATGGAGAAGGCACTCCTCTGCTGGAGAGATTTGTGTCATATTAGACGGATGCTGAGCAGAAAAGAACTGGCTTTCAAAAGATCCCTTAAGGGCGCCTATTGAGGAGACAACCTTTTCCCTCTCGCAGGCTCCTTTTCATTGTAAGATAAGCAAATTTGAACTGGCAGACAAACGTGAAATTTTCCTCGTGCAGGAGCTGCTTAAGAGGAAACTTCACAGGTGGGGCAAAACTGATAAGACGACAGATTTCTTCCATCCTTTCACTCTTGCGCAAAGATCCACGAGCAGGGTGAGGTCTGAGCAGCGGTGACCTGCCCGCCCTAGACTCGAGCTCCTCCTCATGTTTTTTTCTTCACGGTAATGTCTACCTCAGGGTGCTCCTTGGCTGCCTTTCCTGGCCGAGGCCCATAAGAATCTCACTCAGTTTATAGGCTATCAAATGGATTACAGACTCATTATTATCAGTCTCGTGTGGCTATAGAGGCCTGTCGTTTACGCCACATTTCTACTGTGTCACAACACCAAATTCCATAGTAGGAGGTGTGTGCTTTTTTTGTGTGCGTATGCGATTGTGTGTGTGTGTGTGTATGTGTGTGTCTAACACAGTATAGAGCGAGAAGCGGCTGCGCTAAAGGCATCTCTGATCCGGTTTTACATGGTGTCTCATTTCTGAAGTTAGAGCAAAGTGACTGACCGTTGGGTTTACTGATAGACTTAAACCTCACGAGCATGGCAGGGAATTACTCTCAAGTATATAGCAGCAGTATATTCACCAGTAAATAAAAAATAAACAGCTACTACAGCTGCTTTTGTTTTTCTGCTCTATTTTTTTCTTTTCACCCGCCTGACGGATTGCACTAAACCCAGAGACATCCACAGTGGCTGCAGAGTGCTTTTTTTTTTTTGTGGCACACTGGTGTGATGTAATGCTATGCTAAGCGCTCTGAAGGTCTGGGCTCAGCGACGCCATACCATACATGAGACAGTTTAACATCACTAGTCATTATGAATTTACCTGCAAAAGTGACGGGAGAAGAAACTAGTGTTATTCTGCTTGAGAATGACAGCATTGGCCAGAGTCTCTCTAAATCAGATTGATGATCCATTTTCCCTGCCCCGGGGCCATAGTAATGTAAGGGCCTGGGATCCACCGAGGCTGCACAGAGACAGATGGGACCTTGTCTGCTGTGACCTTGCTGAGCTAATATTTCTCCCAGGCCTTGTCTGTTGCCTCATCATTAAAGGTGCCATGGCTATTAACATTGGGGGGAATACTTCAAAGACAGTGTTTACTTGGACAGGACACAATCCGGGTGAAGAAAAATCACAGCGCTGGAGTAACAAGGCAAAGAGTGATTGTTTGGCAAAGGGTGAGACTGTCACGTGTGCAGTGTTTCAGGGACACCTGTGCAAGCCTGAACAGTCGTGCAGTGCCGTTCAGATGTAACGCAATACATTTGCACTGTTGTTTACATTTACTGTCGTCATTAACTGCTGAGCTTTTAAGCTTTGATCATCCTCTCTGATCTCTTCTCATCCCCTGTGTTTATTCACCTTATGGATTTTAATTTACATTTTATTGTTTTTATTGTCACAGTTTTTAAGCCTCGTCAAAACGACCATAAACTTTTTTCTTTACTGGCTTTTATTTATGATATCACTTAAACAATGTATGGCCAAATCTTATTTATGTATTATTTATTTTTGCAACATTTTATTTATTGTTGTCGATTTCTGCATGTTTGCATGAAAGGTTCTATATATACAGTATATTATATATGAATAAAGTTAATTTTGAGTGATACGTGACACAAGACTCACAGGTGTAATAATTGATGGTACAGCTGAAACAATTCTGTGATTGTAAAACGTTAACTGGCAGCTATTTTGATAATTGATTGATTGTTTTAGTACTTTTAAGTAAGTAAAAATTGCTGTGACTGTGACTCATTCCTCTCTCAGACATGAGAATATATTATAGCAAACTGGATATCTTTGGGGCTTTGGACTGTTGGGCTGATAAAACAAGAGATGTGAATGTCACCTTGGATTCTAGGAAATTATAATTTTCACTATTTTCTGTGCCCCAAATATCTCTTGGTATCTCCATGGTATCAATCTTCTCATCTAACTCTCGGCAAGAAAGCAAATAAGTGCATTTTTTTGAGAATGTTAACCTATTCCTATGACTATTCAAATATTTCAAAGCTGCTGTATCCAAATCAGTCCATAGTGCCAGCTAAAAATGTATTTTTGTGGACAACAAATTACAACACTGTCTTTAATGCTGTGTGTTACAGCCACTGGGAGGCACCAAAGTGTGAGATTTTTAAATTTTAAACACAGCAGCTTTAATTTTGTGGCTGGCTTCACAAAGATATTTGAGAGTGGTTTATAGTGTCAGGCCAGGCTTAATCTACCGAGCCGCAAGTAAGACTGTTTCCCTAAAATAAAGACATATTTATTGAAAGCCACTCCACACACACAGACTAAATCAAAACTAAAAGCCGCGTTGCCATGGCAACAATCAATGACACCTACTGTCAAGCGTTTCCACGGTGACAATCAGTGTCACCTGCTGACCAGTGGCACCAAATGACAAAGAAAGGAAAACATGGCTCACAATTCGTGGTTTGCTAACAATGTCGTGGAGGGGGTAATGAGAAGACAGCGCGGTAACCTGTTACATATATACAGCAGTCAGTCATTTTAGTTTGTCCAGATAAACTACCCTGAGGCTGATTGATGGCTTAGCAAGAATACTGAGCTCTGTCACTTAAGAGGCCACAGCAGCTCAGCTCTGGTCCAGGTATGAACTGTGTTTTTGTACTGTTGCACTCTTTTCTGAATTCTCCCAGTAAGATGTCCTTGTAACTGTTGAATTTTTACAGGAGGCAAACATCTTAGTTTGAAAAAGAAAGTCTCAACTTAGTATTCATGGCAAAATAAGAGAGTCAAGAACTAAACAACTGTGTGCAAGGGATGAATTTAGATCTTCAGTCTATTTGAAGTCTGATCTAAGTCACAGTCAATCTTTGTGAAACCAGCCCGGGTGTCAAGTGTAAACTTTTATTTTCCGTTCCAGTTATGGAGTAAGAGTAATATAATACAGGATGTTTAACGTTTAACCATTACACCCATTCTCTCCATTCACATTTAGCCCTCTTCTGGCTGCATGTTAGCTACACGTTGACCAGGGCAGCTTATTAGATCAAGATTTCTTTATTGTGATCCTGGTGATGCTTTGTGGGATTTTTAAGCCTCAGAATAAATCCAGTGACATTAGGAATGGATTGTGATGCCGGAGTCAGCCTAGGAAATATGTTCTAGGAAGCAATCCAGCAGGTCACTGTTACTCACAGCTAGCCAGTAAGTGAGAGATAAGGAAATAATCAAAACAGAGAAGCGAGGGCCAACTTCGGCCAGATTGCACTGACAGATGGGTTCCCACTTTTATTCCTTAGTACCCCTCCTCTCTTATTTTATCCAAACGGACCAACGTTCTCTCTGTTGATACGCACAGGATTATTAAGACTATTTGGTCTTCTATAACCTTCCTGCTACTTTAGTGCTTCGCACACAATAAAGCCAAAAGAAAAAAAAAAAAAAAAAAACCCACAAGCCCAAATTCCCCTATCGCCAATTTCTTATCTCTCATTAGCTTTGGCCTATGATAAGTGTTGGTGCTTTGTAGGGGGAGAAATAATCTATTGAAATATGGTTTCATTTTGGATAGTCTTTATCAGCAAAGCAATTTAAATTTTGATAATGAAGAACACTGTAAATCCCCCAAGTGCCCTTGTACCGCGGCGTACACACTGCACAACAGTACGCGGCGGGTGGTAATCATTGTGTAATCACTCAAACAACAGTGCCCATCCAAGCCACTGAGCTCACAGCCACTCCCCAGGCAACCCAGCCCCTGATATTTGTCGGGCTTATGATTTGTTCTGGGATCTAAGCAATAAGTAAAGCCTCCTTGTGGCCTTGTAGCCAGATTGAATTGCTAAAACATGTTGCACCTGGTGCAGCTAGAGCCGGTAACACAAGCAGCAACACTGTCTGCATTCACTACCTGATGGCTGCAACATTATTGAAAATCTGATAATGATATTTGGTGAGCTTAATGGTTGCCCTCTGCAGGCTACAATCAGTCTCACTCAATCTTGTTTTCTTACCCACCACCCATTCTCTTTTTCATCTTCTGCTTCGCTTTCACAGCATGCGGCTGACAGAAAGAGGCATGATATACGGCTCCTTCGCTCAGTTTTAGAACCGCCGGCACCGCATCATTTTTCTTTTGCATTTTGTTTTCAAGTAGAATTAGTGTCTCTGTTAGTGAATAATCAATGAGAATCACTGCAGGTGATCAACACGAGCCTGTCTGCTTGTTGTGTTTATTCTATGGCTCCATTATCTGCTGCAGAATAGCAGAAAGCATATAGCTGGCAGGGAGTCAGCGTTCTGCTCAAGGACACTTCAGCGGGAAAGATGCTAATGTGACTGAGGCTCAAACCTGGGCTTCATTAAAGAAAGCCTTTTTTTTTTTTCATTACGCCAATGCTGCTTTATAGTAAAGGCTGGTTGCCAATACATGCTATATGATCAGAGCTCCCCTCTTGAACATGAAGGTGTAATGACCCAATTTGCCCACAGGGAACATTAAAGTTTCATCTAATGTGTTCTAATGAAGTCATACAGACTTTACTGAAAGGCAGTGTACTACAGCCAAAGCCAGATCTATCTGCTGTTGTGGCCGACTTTAACAGGAGGGATTTTATTAGGAGTTTTTTTCCAGAAGCGTGAACAATACATCACTTATGTGAGAATACCTTGAGGCTTTCAAGGCACATTGGCATTTTCATTGTAACACATTTGCAATAATTAACAGAGCTAACTTTTTTACTGTGATTAATAATGGACTAGAGGATAGCGTTATTGAGCCACACATTAAATTGCGCTCATTAAAATGACTTTCCTGAATGAACCAACTCAGACTACTAAGCAGGACGGTGGAAGGTCAATGTGATCGTTATATAATTTAGCTGGAGAACAATTATCAAATGGCCTAACAAGAGTGATTTCTAATGAGTGGTGTGAGAGTGACACCTCTTTCTCGATGGAGTTAATCTGTGTAATTGTCAAAATGCGAGGGTCCATTTCAGTGTTTAATGCAACGCAAACATGTAACTCAAGCAGTTTTCTGTGTCTAAATTCAATGCTGCTGTGAGTACTAAAGTAGACTTTTGAGGTACTTGTGCTTTACTTGAGTTTTTTTTATTTTATTTTATACTTCTAGCCTGCTACATTTCAGAGGAAATTCTGTTGTTTATGCCACTACAGTTGACAACAGTTAACAGAAAGCAGCATCTGGCTGCAGAGGCTCAGTCACTAGGGACTTGACTGATAACTGGAGGGTGGCTGGTTCAAGTCCAGCATGGACCTCTGTATGCAATGTGCACAAATGTATCTCATAGTTTAGTAAGATAGTGATATTTTACACTTAAAAACATATGAATGTTGTCTATAAAATACCATGCATTGTTAGAGATTATGCCAGTCGTTCCCAAACTTATTTTTCTTGTGTCCCTCAACTAAAAAGCAGTGTCTAGCTGTTGTCACATTTCTTTAGCTGTGACATCTTTAGAAGTTTCAGCAAAGAGAGATTGCTCCTCTAAACTTCTCAGTTAGTTTCACTGAAACAGCCCAACAATATTATCCAATTTTTGAAAAAAAAGCAAAGATTATATTAAAAAAAAAAAAGGACTTTAAGAGAAATCCAAATTTGTGAAGCAGAACATAGTTTTCTTCTTCTTCTCTACCCCATTAATCATCTCACAATCTCTCCAGATTTATCTTGCAAAGCTTTGAAAGGGCCTGACCCCTCAGGGGGAAACCAGTGGATTAAACTACCTGTATACTATCTGTGCAAAGTCATTTAAAATCCCACATGGGCTGGCTGCAACAGCAAAATACTTCCAGCAGACTGATGCATTGGTATAAACAATCGAATAATGAGATATATAATTAAACCTCAGTTACAACGGCCATTTTCCTGCATAATAAGTACATTTACTTTTTCTGCTTTAAGTATTTTATGCTGATAATACTTTTAATTAAAGAGGATTTTATATGCAGGACTTTAACTCGTAATTTTTACTCATACAAGATATGAGTACTCCTTCAACCCTAGAGGCTAAAAGCAGACATGCTCTTTTAGACATCCTTTTAGAAAAGAAGCTGCTCATTTCCATGTGCGCGGTGCAAAGTGGAATAAAAAATATATTTCGAAGACTTTGCTGCAAATTCAATCCAAATATATTATTTTCCCCTCCTGTGCAGAGACATGCCTTTGAAATGGAGGGAAAAAGTCGGGAATGGTTCCAGAAGACCAACTCTCCATTTTGCTAGCTTCAGCACTCAATAGCTCCATGATTAAAGCCAGTCTATTTTATTGATTGAAAAGGAAGGAGAGAAAACCCAGAACCTTTCTACTCTTCAGTCTCCGCTTCTCCATCTGTAAAAGTGGTGGAAAAGCCTCCCTTGACCATGTCCAGGCAATTAGGGTGTAGCGGGCCTCTCCTGTTGCACTCAGTGACTCCGGCCATGCTCTGTTACCTCATCTCATCAACTGGGAAAGTATTTGTGCTTGTAGCTCCAGAGAAGGCGGCCACAAGTTAAATTGAGTTACCTGTTCAGAGATGGTTTCATTTTCCACGGATGGCCCCGGAGATCCTTGATGGAACTGCTAACTGCTCATCACCCTTCATGTCCCTGAGTGTCTGTCTGAGCAGAGAGCATCGACACGGCAACAGCGATGTGGCCCAGGTGGCGAGGACATCTGGCTGCGGGATCCATCACACTATCTCCACCGTGGAGTGCGGTGAGATAAACCTGAGATAAGACATCGTCGTTTTCACCTGTCGTCTTTGAGAGACGACATTCTGTTTCTCTGCTTGTCTCCTCTTTTTTTTCAAAATCCATGCATAAACACCGGCTACTTTCAGTCGCGGTCAGTGATTCGCTCAACTTCACTTCCTTCTTTACAGAACAGCGCGGCAGAGCAATAGTCTGCATACATGGCAGAGCAAGAGGACACACGCACGCTTGCATTCAGGCATTTCCAATGATATATGAGCAATACATTCTCTGAGTAATAAGGTAATGATTAATTTTATGACTGTGATTTATGTGAAATCCCTATATTATGTACATTAATCCTTATTGATTGGGATATAATGGATTTCTTAAAGATATGTCAATCTACCGTAAGTGATCTTGAAGGGGAAGAGGCTAGAAGCTTGGCTTATGTCCTGTCTGTCTCTGGTGATAACCACAGGGCAGGAGATGAAAGGAAAAAAAAAAAAAAGAAGAAGTGATGTGGTGAGATAAGAACTGAGTGGATAAACCAAAGGAGACGAGTAGAGGATGTAAGGGGAAGAGGGGAAAGGAAGGGAGCTAGAGGAAGGTTCAGTGGGTGAGCAAAGTGGAGAGAGAGCAGATATGGCAGCAGATGTGAGAGACGAGAGATGACAAAAAAAATGAGGAAAAGAAGAGGAAGGAGAGGACAACAGATAAAAGAGCAGACAGCCTGCCACCCCACAGTCACGTCACACAATTTACTATGTTCTGGTCCATAATGTTTTATAGCACAATCACTGATAGCACAGTAGTCAGTAGTGATCTCATTTCACAACCCATATCCTTCAGTAATGTGAACACAAAGGGAAAAGCAGAGCCATTAGCAGCGTCCAGTGCTCATCCACTGCTACTCATGCATAATTGGCTCCCATGGAAGGAAGCAAGAAAGGGTAAACAGCAAGCAATCATATTAACTCCTGTGAATCCTAATTGAAATCCGTTAACAATCAGCGTAGATGATAGAGGTTGGGAAGACATGGGGCTGTTCATACTCCGAGCCTCTCTTTCCTGTAGCTGCTCCCCGTGTATTGACACGCATGAAGACGTGGGTGTGCATTATAATCAAGAGTTATGCTTGATTCCTGTGCTCATGGGTAGCGGAAACACAGCAGCCAAACATATGTACATGTGACCATCTGGCTGATTCTGACCTCCGTCAGTGATTTCTTTCAAATTGAAATAATTTCTGCAGTGTGAATTAGGTCGATGTGGAGTGGAGTGAAAAAAAAAATAATATTCAGGACCGTTCAATCAATAAAAAATAGTCAAGGCATGAATCTTAAAAAGGAACAGGTCGACATCTTGGGAAATATTTTTATTCACCTCCTTGATGAGCGTTAGATGAGAAGATCAATCCCTCTGTCATATTTGTCTGTTAAATATGAAGTTACAGCCAGCAGCTGGCTGCAGCATAAGGGCTGGAAGCAGAGGTAAACAGCTAGCCTGCGTCTGTGTAAAGGTAAAAAAAATAAATCTGTTGAGTAACACCTCTGTAGCTCACCAATGAATATGTTTTATCTCCTTTGTTTAATCCACACAGAAACCCAAGGGGAAACCACCATCAGAGCGCCGAGACAAGAAACCCCAGTAAAACCACAAAATGTCGGTTTTACGATAAGATTAAACAAACAGTGAGCTTCAGATGCTCGTAGTGCCTATGGGCTGGATGCAGACCAATAAAATTAGTTTATTGCAGATAAAAAGCCCTATTGTGTATATACAGCATCAATAAGTAACAAGAGACTGCAGCACAAAAAAGCCAAGAGGTTCGAGGTGATTTGCAAAAGGTGTCTCCATTTCACGTGTTGTCCACCAGAGAGCACCGACATGTTGAGTTTTTAAATGTTAAACGTGCCATTCAGCGTATAAATGCAAAAAGAAATGTAAGAAATCATTCTCATGATAGTTTCATGTTGCATTTCATGATGCGTTCAAGAAGAAATAGGCTGACATACTCCATAAACTCAACAAAATGTTGAACTGCTCCTTTAATAGTGTGTTCTCCAGCAGGTCAATTTGATGCAGATGATCGAGTACTACTTGTATGTCTCATTTTAGGCTCTTTTCCCATTAACTTTAATTATATTTATCCGTATGATAGTGTTTTTATTTATCTGTATTCTAATTATTCTCATTAATTTAGCACTACTAATAAGGACAGGGGCAAAGGAGCGTGTGCATTGGATGATTCACCGTTCCAGTCAGGTCTTAAACCACTAGATGGTGTGCTTGTCTCTTCACACTTAAAGTACACCTCATCCACAAGATGAACAGAGTGGAGGAAAGCTGGAGAAAATGCGTTCATATTGTCTACTTGTCAACACAACGTATAAAACCACTATCTCACCAGGACTGGGGTGTTTGGAGTAAGACATTCTCAGATAATGCACCACAATCACTATGAATACAAAGCATATGGAGCGGTTGAGCAGCTCCTCGTGAGCAAGCAAACAGTCTTGCACTGTCTGAAACTCCTTCTCAACAGAGAGCTCATCTAGACCCAAAATGCACCCGGGGAGAGAAAAGAAATAAAACTCAATCCTCTGAATCTTTATCCAAGCACTGACTCATTCATATTTGAGAGTCTGGCTGCCAGCCGCGCTAACAAAAAGCTGTTGAAAGGCACAAAAAATACTGAACAAGACTGTGTATGTTCAGGTTCACAGGTTCATAATTGGCAGAGAGAGGCTATGTAAACCCTTCAGCTGCACCGTTTACACAGTTGCTTTTAGTAATGCCGGATATTTCAGTGCATTAATGCTGCAGTCAGGCTTGTTCTTGCGTCTCGTCCTGCCCTGTCACTTTGTCAAATATGTATTCAGTAATTAACATAGAGCCTGACATTGTTTATTCCCCCGTCTTCAGTTTCAATTTATCTTTCAAAACACATTCGAGTGTGTTGTTGAAGGGAGATATAAAGCAGCTAGCTGGTATTGTTATTATTAACACGGTGTCTTCTTTATTTTTCAGCATAGATGAAGAGTAATAACAGAAGAATGCTTAAATACACGTCTGCATTTCTTCACTCCAGTGCTATAATGTTCTTTTTGCATTCGAGAACATAAAGCTTTATATTATGGACTATGGAGTGAGCTTCACTGCTTCTCAAGGGCAAGATAAGAGCAGACATTTCCCTGCACTGTTGTGTGTTTCTTTTCTTTTTTTTCTTCTTCTCCTCTGCAGCAGATGGTAAAGAGAAAATCACTTTCTGCTGGGGGCAGGATGCATCAGGGTCAGGGTTTAAGCTTTAAGGTCCATTCTGGACCTGGCTGATTTGACAGGACTATTTTGCATATGCAGAGTCTAATCAAATATATGCATAAGAAGAAGAAGGAGGCGGGATTTGCAAAGCAGCTTGATACAAAGATACTGATTAGATTAGGGATTTTAGAGAACGGCATGCTGGAGCCACACAGCCCAGTCAGACAACAGACAAACACAGAAACACGCGGGAACAAATTGAGATTGACATGAAATATTTTCAATCCACACTGCGTGTAAAAACGGGGGAAGAGATGAAGTTGTATAATATTGACATTCCAGAGGACCTAATTCTGTTGGAACTGCACAGATTATTACCGCGTGATGAGAGGCAATCAGACGAAAAAGGCATAAATAATTGCTTTACGATTTAGGTAAATAAGCCCGCGCAGAAACTTGAGTATCTCTGTCTTGTTTACCTGTTCATGCTTTGATTGAATTGATCTCCGAGGACAATGACAAATGATTGCACTCGTAGATGACGGATGCTTTACAGAATGAAAGTCAATACTGAAAATAATGAGGCGCCGAAATGCTCAAGTTGTGTCAACAGCAGCAAGATAAGGGCTGCCTGAGAAAAAGAACATGTTCCCAGCACAATTATACTGTAGCTAAAAACAAATGCAGCTACTGACATCACGCTGGCACGATGATGCACCTTATTGAAATGCCTCATATGCTCATATACTTATGAGCAAACCAAACCATGAATCATTATCAGCTTATGCAGATGAGCACGCTGGTTTATAGGGATCTTATGTGATCTCTTTACAATTAGGGATTCAGAAAAAAACACTATATACATGCATAATCGGAGCGGCCCATTGAACAAACAGCAGTGTTACATAATATCTTAAAACAATCAATGAAACATGAATATTTAAAAAGCTATTCAGAAAAAAAGGGTTCCTTTACAGTAAGTTCAATATACGGGAAAACAGACAAATTACTTGGAGGCCATCTGAGCCATGATATAAACCACCTACGGCTACAAGGAGAGCTTGTTCTGAATCTTTTTCTAACATATCTCAAATGTACACGTGTGGGCGTATATATTTCTTACATGTTCCAGCCAAGCTGATGACTAGCCTTGGGACAAGATTGTGTGTAATGCCACAATGCCAAAGATGGTGATTGAGCTTGTTCATTTTCAACACAAATACATCCAAACGCGGTTTCTTATTCTTAATCCCGGCACTGAGGAGGAATACTGTAACCTGACTCTCAGTCAGAAGCCTTACACCTTACATCCTCCTTCAGTTTTTCTGCCTCTATCTTCCCGTGGCCTCTGCATCTGCTCCCGTCATGCCACCTTTTGAGAAGTGAACCCCTCTGACCAGAGAGCCTGAATCCACAGGGAATCGGCTATGTGCCTCTGCAGAGTGACTGAGTGAGTGGGAGTCAGTCAAAGCCCCGAGCGCTTATAGGCAGGAGGTGGAGGGCTGGGGATAGGCAGTGAGGAGGTGGCTGCTGGGAGGCAGAGCTAATTCACTGTGACAGAAATCAGAGCTGTCACGACCACCATGACCAAGCAGCATGGACAGCATATATCCAGTCAAACCCACAGCCAAGGGGAAGGAGGGATGTCGGGGGCTCAGAGAGAAAAGAAAGGATGTACTGATTAAGGCACTTGCAGAGGAGTGTGTATTAAAGTGTGTGTGTGTGCATGCGCGCTCGCAGGGCAATGGGACAGCCAGTCAAAATCACAAAAATAGAAAGGACGTGGCGAGGAGGAGTCCTTCACATTCAGAGAGACAAAATACACAGAGGTGTAGAGGGGTGGACAGGTTCGACCAAAATGAATGAACTCACAAGAGCAAGTGTATTTAGAATAAGCAAAGTGACACCCAGACAAATATACACACACACACACATAAACACATAAACACACACAGAAGGAAAACAAAAAAAAGTCCAGTTGGCATAGCTAAATATCTCCTCTGGGATTATTGGTGAAAGGTTACCAGATAACACATGCAAAATTCATGAGAATAGCTTACATTCATCTGTTAGTAAGCAAGTAAAGCACTAAAAGTTTAATGAGATATAATATTAAAGGAATACAGTGAGAAAACTGATATCGTTGAGAGACGGCGAAAGAAAGAAAGAAAAGAAGGGCAGCCACCAGTATCATTACTTAATGATGAGAGAGGGAGACACAGGGCTGGGCTCTAAATGACACGGAGAAGGAGGAGGGGATTGTGGGAGATTAAGTGAGCTCTGTGCTGTTTGCCATACACTGCAAAGCACTGCAGGATGTTTGTTGAGCAGCACTCTCATCATTTGGGATGAGGAGAAAGACAGTAGGAGGAGGAGGTGGTGGTGGGTGGGTGGGGGGCGTGGGGGACCTTAAACTTGGCTGAGGGGAAAAGCATTGTTCCATGAGATCTGAGGAGAAGATACGGATTAGACAGCAATGCTGGGAGGATTAACTGACATGATACAGCTTTGAAGAGGACAAAGACACAGGAAAGTTAGAGCCTTGCGTTTGTCGCTAAGCAGTTTACTTTGGATTTGGCGTTTTTTTTTTTTTTTTCCCCTCTTTTTTTTGGAAGGGAGCACGGGATTAAGTAAGTGAGCCAAATTGCTCACTTGACTGGAAGTGCTGTGTGAACTTTTGTTTTTTTTCCCCTCTTTCTGTCTTCAAATTCGTCCAGAAAGCGGGGGAAATCTGTTTGAACTCAACTCTGATGATGTTCGTCAGCTGACACAAACAACGAAGAAAACATCTTTTTAAGGTGAAGTGCCTCCCTCTGCGCGTGTGGCTTTTAGATGCTTTAAAGTTCTCGCGATGGATTTTAAAGTTTTCTCACTTAGCGGACGATAAACGGTTCAAACAGCTGATTAATCGAGAAACATTTTCAGAATCCGATGAATCGTTATTTAATTAAACAAAGTGAAACATTTCCTTTCAGGTGTGAATATTATCTGTTGTTTGTCTTCTTCTCTAATAGTCAGCTGAATATGTTCAGGTTCTGTTTGTCGTCAAGATGCATCCTTGTACTTTGAGCAAACTTTGTGAAAAATGATTTTAAATTAGTTCCAGCCCTACAATGATCGCTGCACTAAAAAATACATAATGCTTGTATTATTATCTGTGTACAGAAAAATCTCTACATAAAGGTGAAGTATTTGTGAGATTTTTCTGGGGCAAAAGGGCTTCGAGGCAACAATATTTGAACCATTTTTCTTGTTCTGCCATAGATACTGAGAGTTTGTGTGTAGCATTAACCTTATTGTTGTATTACGTGGCTGTTGAACAGCTTGAAGCGGCAGGTGGGTCAAAAAAAGAATTGCTGTTTAATATATCATGCTGTTTCTCATTTGATTCTTATCCAACCAGGGAGGTCCAGAGGGATTAGAAGGATCCAACTTCAGGAAACATGACCCGTGGACTGTATCCAGGTCCTCTACTCGTGCTGCTCTGCCTCCTCCATGGTTCTCAAGAGACCTGTCCATCCATGTGCCTCTGTGTATCTGACACAGTGAGCTGCAGCTCCAGTGGTCTGGCCAAGATACCTTTATCCCTGCCCCCCTTCTCTGTCACCTTTGACCTCAGCCACAACCATCTGTCCTGGCTGGGTCCAGGCAGCTTCAACAGCATGCCAAGGCTGGAAAATCTCCGAATGGCCCACAACCAGCTCAGTTCCCTTGGCAGTGGGGTGTTTAACAACGCCTCCGGCCTCAGGCTCCTTGACTTGTCCTCTAACAAGCTGCAAGTGGTAGAGCAGCATTACTTCCAGGGGCTGTGGAGGCTGGAAGAGCTACTTCTCTACAATAATAAGATCTCACAGGTGGAAGCTGGCACACTGAGTGGTCTGAGCAGCCTAAAAAAGGCCTATTTCAGCCTCAACCAGATCACAGACTTCCCCTTCTTCTCCATCCAAGACCACAGTCATCCTTTCCTGACCATGCTGGACCTCTCGTCCAACCGTATGACTCGTCTGCCATGGGAGGATGTGAAAGCTTTGCCCAGGCTGGTACAGCGGGGGCTGTACCTCCACAACAACTCTCTGATCTGTGACTGCTCCATGTATAGTGTGTTCTGGCACTGGAATCTGAGGGGCTATGACTCACTCAAAGACTTCACAGATGAGCACACTTGCAGCATCTATGGGGACCCACAAGCGGCCATCCGGTTCCTGCGACACAACCGCTTCTTCCAGAATTGCACGTTGGAAAAAGTTGTCTCACAGCCAGTGACAGTGCTCCTGTCCAATGTGTTGGTTTCCGAGGGAGAAAGGGTGCGTTTAGATTGCCAAACGTCCCTGAATGGCGCAGACCTCTCATTTACATGGCTATCCCCCAGCAAGGGGTACATCACCCAAAGTAGCATAAATGACACACTAATTAGCCTGTTTGCTAATGGTACCTTGGAGATTCAAGAAGTCAAGGTCAATGACTCAGGTCTGTACGTGTGCACAGCTCTGGATATTAAACAGGCGCTGAATGCAACCCGTGAGGTGAATGTGACGGTGGTGCTGCCTCCAGCGGAGTCATTCAACACCGGCTACACAACGTTGCTGGGCTGTGCGGTCACTATGATCTTCATCCTCATGTACCTCTACCTGACTCCATGTCGCTGCAGCTGCTGTAAACAACCCAAACCTCCAGTTATCCCCATCGCGACCTACGACCCCAGCACCCTCACTTCTGTTTTCTCCACCTCCCCCAGGGACCAGCACAAAATTCAAACTAACAAGCACGTAGCGTTCATGGAGCCAATGATAAGCGAGGAAGGGACAGCGTGGACGCCTGAATGTTGACGCTGAACATGTGTTTCCTTTCCCTTTATTTGAGGTGGAAGCAGAAGCAAAGCCTCTGGACAAGCAGCAAAAGTCCTTACTCAGGAATTAGCTGTGAGATGCAATAAGAAGTGATTGTTAACGTTGTGAAAAAAAAAGAACATCATGTCTCTTTCCAGACTGCCAGCTGCAGTTAAAAGCAATATCTCCTGTTCCAGTTCTGCTCTTCTCTGTCATCTGGTCCGGCAGTCGAAATGAAAGTTTCAACTTTGGTTTATTACCCTCTGTGTACTGACGTTGCTAAATCACAGTAGAGCCATTATCGGCCCTAAAAATCAGCTAATAACTTCTCTGCGTATAGAACTTAGGTGGGAATAATTCTCGTGGGATCAGCGGATGAATCTGGCTCACTTTTCAGAGAGTGTTTAACAAGGATTAAAAGACCCGGGAAAAAAAAAAAAAAGTTTATGACTGTAACGGACCGCAGAAAGTAAGTTCAGCCTGTGTATCTCAGTAGCTCAGCTCAGGTGCTCCATATTTAGTGTGGTAGAGACAGGCGCTAGCGCCGCACCAGCCGAAGATAACCTTTAAATATACAGCTTATATCTCTTCTAATATGTAGCTTAAACATGGAGCAACCTAAACTTTCAGCTCCCGAATGCTTCTGTTCCATGTGTTCCCAATAAAGGATTTGCTCCCTTTGAGTTGCCTGTTCTGCTGATATACTTTTGATTTAGAAGGCAATTTTAGCAAATCCATCGCTATCATGGGGGAAAAAAAAAAGAGGAGGGGTGGGAATTAAGATACAGCAAGCAAAGCTATGGATGTTTTTGTGCTTTCGGTAAACATTTAAAACTCTTATCTAGCAGAAAACAGAGGTGCATCCCGCAGTGATGCATCATACATATACATATCTCGCACAAAACCTGTTGCATTAATCTGGCAGCGGAAAACAATGACTATCTCCGCTCTGCTTATCTGGCAAATAGTGAAGTACAGAAATCAGAAGTGTCAACACAAACCCAAAAAAACAAACACAAACCGGGCCGCTCTTCAAAAGACAGCATCTCTTTGATCAAACACAGCGGAGCCACTTTGAACGCCGCGGAACAAGCACAGCCACAAAAATTTGAACTGAAGTGACAAATAATTCAAGCAGATCTGATGCAAGCCCAGCGTGGGGGCTTTACTTCGTATAGCTTTGTTTGTTTACTTGTTTTTTTTTAATTCGGTGTAACACGCCTCAAATGACAGAATTACACACTGCAACACGGCAGATAAAACAAGATGTCGAAGAAAGGCTTGCATGCACATAAAGTCGATGACACGAAAGACCAAAGAGAGCATATGGACGGTTGGGGATGAAGGGATATTTAAAACCTGATGAGACAACCAGTAACAAATCAATTTCTTCAAGTCCTTGCATCCATAATGTTTTGAGATTGTAGTTTAATCTCAATGCAAACACTGGGCGGGAGTGAGGATTGCATCGAGATTGAACAGGATTAGATGTAATCCTTCATATAATGTCAAAGAGAAGTTGCCAGTAAGCGTGCATCTCACAAAGGAGAGCGTGTTGCCGGAGGTGTGGTGGGCCTTTGATTATTTCTAAATCTTTAATTAAAACTTGACTCATTTCCAGCCCGAGGAGACTAATATTGTTGTGCCAGTTGAATGTCAATTCACAGAGAAAAAAAAGGTGGAAATCCAAAAATCAAATGGGCAGCCGGGCGGTAAACTGGGACGGACCGGCTCTCTGATAGCGCCGAGTTTCATCACTATTAAACTCTCAGGGATTAGGCAAAAATCCGTTAGACTAAAAGAGCACAACCGTGATGCAGCACTCTGTTTAATCACACTTACTTATTACATTTGTTAAAGTTTAAAATGTTTTTTTGCGACGGCAAACAGCGTTTTAATTCCCGCAGAAAGATTACGCAACATACCGCCCTGTGATGATGTAACATCGCGACCTGTTGTTTTTCAGAGACGACGTGCTACAGACATTACATGGCGTGGTGAGTTGGGGTTTTAGGCGATTACCATGAGGATAAAAAAAACAAAAAAAAAAAACAGGTGCTTTGTCAATTTCAGTGTTTTTTTTTTTTTAATCCCTCTAATCTGGTTCCGCTCTCTGACACAGCACACACAGCTGGGTTGGGATTTATTGTTTCTGATATGATTAGCAGGCAGGTTAAAACACAGAGGACATAATGTGAGCACTTTTTATTAAAAGGGCCTTCTATTTCACAGAGGATCCACAAGTGACCCCGGTTATGTAAGCGCACACTGCCGATTTAGGGAATCAACCTGAGCGTGGGCGGCGTGTCAGAGTTAGAATGAGTGAAGTTAGTATCCTGATGCCATTTGGTATCCCGCATTTTTATTCTAACCTTGTAACAGCAGGTACTTTACTGATAATGGGAGGCCTCGGCAGTGCGTTCTGAAAAAAAAAACAAACAAACAAAAAAATGAGGTATAAACAGCACTCTATAAATGAAAATTTCACTGTCAAATTGTCAGCCACACTCCTACTCATTTGAAACACGAGGATGCAATAAACAGACGGATTTAGTTTGCTGAAAACAGGAGCGATACGCCGCTCCCTTTTTTCATTTGTTCACATTAGCAGATAGCCCAATAATTACACCAATAACATTGGACTACACACAAAAAAGACGCAAGGCTGCATGTCTCCGTCTTTCTGCAAATTATTCTCAACTGCTCTAACAAATTACCCAGATGTAAAGGGAGGACCCCTTGATGCTTTAAAAGATGCCCTTCTCCAAAGCAAAACACTCCATCAGGCTTCAATTAAAGCATGCACTTTCCTTTCCAGATTAATTGTTTTCCCTAGTTCGGCTGAGCTCCGAGGGATTCAAAATCATCTTATTCAAGAATCTAATTACTGTGAAAGGGGAGTTTTACTCTGAATAGCACAAGTTGAATTGCTTTCAGTCGTGGAGGGCTGCCTTGACTGTCAACGGGGGCTATTACTGAACTGTCAAAACAGTCATCAGGCTGGAGTGGAGGCATCCAGCTGTGGCAGATACATACACATCTTTCAGACGCTGAAACACCCACATACACGGGCTCGGCTGAGGCCCAATGTCAGCAAAACGACAAAACCCCTTATTTCATTCTAATTGGACACTTTATTTGGTATATGTGCTCGAGAAACACACACAGCAGCATTTATTTCGGGACAGTCCAGCAGCCGCCTATACTATACCTATACTGTAGTTTGTTTTTTTGTTTTTTTCCCGAGGAGGTAGGCTGGTTACTTCCCAAAAAAAGACTAAAATAAATGTGGAGTGCCGCACACCAGACAACAAGCTGTTTATCATACCTCTATGCGCTGAATATGAACGCAGGCCGTGTTCTGTGTGTTTTTTTTTAAGAGCGTTGTGATGCAGCTGGATGTCCGACATGTCAAACAGGATTCCGGTTTCAGTCGGATCTCGGTGGGCCACGTGGAGCATGAACGCCTCATTAATCAAATGTATAAATCGATCCCATTTCATTGCAAACAAAGTGCATATGCAGTAATACATCATGACCTAAGTCATTCAGCATGTTAGAATTAGACCCCGCGGGGCCGTTATGTGCTTCGGTGAGTAGAATTTAGCTGGATATTATAGGATTTGACAGGAACAATGACTGAAAGTATTTTAAGTTTTATATTGCTGCTCCTGAACAGTTTTCTACAACATCCTCGTGTCTTTTTTTATTATTCCTCTGTGTTCAGCTTCTGCCACTTCTTCTACCAGCTTCATTGTATCATGCGGTTATGGTGCTTCCCTTGTTATTATCCTTCCACAGTTAAAAGACAACTGATGAAATATGGCGTTATTATTTCCATTAAAAATATAAATTTACTGTATTAGACAGTATATGTACCTAATCTATAATGGCCTGTAGCACCAGTGATACTTAATAATGTACTTTATGGTACAGCATGGCTCCAGGGAGGCAAAGTCCACCACTTTGGTCCAGGCTGAAACTATTGGTTGGGTTGCCATGACATTTTGCACATTCGTAGACCCAAGAGGATGAAACTTACTAACTTTGATGATCTCCTGACTTTCCCGCTAGCACTGCCAGCAGGTTGACATTTATGATTTCTATTTAAATATCCTGACAACTATCGGATGCATTGGCACACAATATAGTAAAGATATTCATCGTTCCAGGCAATGAACCTTCATGACTTTGATCATCCCCTGTCCCCTTTTCCTCTAACACCACCATGAGGTCTCAACAACTGTTGCCAGGATTACCATGAAATTTGGTACAAACATCCGCGCTACCCTTAGGATGAATTGCAGTAACTATGCTAATCCCTTCGTTTTTCTTCTTGCAACGTGTCCAACATTACGGTTTGTGAGCCTAAAATAAATGAATAATATCCCCATCATTCAAAATCCTACCAAAGTAAAGAAACATAAGTATATGAAGTGAATTTGCTTTAAATATTCAAAGTACTTATTCTGCAGGAAAATGGCCCCTGTGACTGATGGAGCTGTAATAATTAGTCGATTAATCAATAACTGAATGAACTGCCAACTATTTTGATAAATGATAGATCGTTTTTAATCTTTTTTTTTTTTACGTCCAAATGTTCTGCTTACTCTTGTCCTCTATGACAGCAAACTGAGTATCTTTGGGTTGTCGACAAAACAAGACAGTTTGGAGACGTCGCCTTGGGAGTTCGCCTTGATCGATATTTTTCACCATTTTCTGACATTTGCTGTACCAAAAAACAAATCGATAAATCAAGAAAATGATGATGATATATATCGGATAACTGAAAACATCTCAACACAAACAAAAATAAATAAATAAACACAGCCTCTTTCTCAGTACTCTGACATATTGTGCCATCTGTCCCACACATCACACCAAAATGTTTTGAAATCACAAGGATGTAATTCAAGAGGACAGCAGATTAAATACAGTATATCATGAAAATGATGAAAATCGTCAACAGACTAATCAATAATAAAAATAATTGTTAGCGGCAGCCCCAGTAACTGATGTATTATTGTGACTTTGTCAAATTGCTAATAGTGATGCATCAATGCATAAGCAACATTTTATTGCTGCAATTTATCGAGGTGCGTCTAGTTTTAATTACTTTATTTTTAGTCCAGTGGTTCCCAACCTACAGGTCTGGCACGTCAAACAAATCTGGTGTGTCCTCAGATGATTAATGAGGTAGTAAAAAAACAAAAAACAAAGTTCTGCTATACAAGTTTATCTTAGCTTTTGACTTTTTTTTTTTTTTATAATTGCTGCTGGTTTTGTAAATGATTAGACAATTTGACCTCTTTGGGCCTCAAACGCTTATTCAAATGAACCCATGTGAGACATTTATAGGGGGGATGTCTCTTTGGGGCTGCAAGCCAAAAACAATGTAATTTATTTTATAAGCTCATCACATTGTTTAATGTAACATCTTAATCTGAAAACTACAGCTATAAAATAAATGTAGTGGAGTTATTGCAGAAAGTTGGACTTCCAACCATGCTTATACTGATGAACCAAACAATTATCACCCAAATCTGTGGATCTCTGCAGCTCTAGAGGAGCAGTTTAGCTGATCGTTGTGGTTTAATGGTCACAACTTTGCATTTGTTCACTCTCACTGTTCACATTAGCTTCGAGTCCAGTCTGCTGTTTCCAGTGAAAAAGTGCTGCTAAACTACCTGCCTAGTACCCAGTGACAAAGTTAGCAACTAGCTTAAGGTTAGCTAGCCAGTGCACATGGTGGAGTATTTAGCATTAGCTGCTAAAGAGACGGATATTTCCATCAGGAGTTGGCGGAGAACAAAACAGAGCTAAAAAGGAGAGTGAGTTTTGGACTTACGTGACTCCAAATAAATGCTGCTGTGGAAGTGGGTAACTTGTAACTTGAAATGGGTGCTTGTTAACAGGCCAGCCTCCTCAGTTCAAAGGGTAATATGTCATTTGATGTGTGCACATCTTGTTTCTGCTGCCACCCAGTGGCCAAAAAAACAATTTCATGATTATTTAAAGGGATGATTGTATGACAGTTCTTGCTATTTATTAGCTATTGAAAGGTAATCTTATATATTTCTTGATTACATTTTAACAAAATCTAAAAATCACTTACTAAATAATAAAAATGACTTACTTATATTCATCGTAGTCTGTTATTTTTTTTATTGTATTATATTTCCTTATTTCTAAATATGAGTACACTCACTTAAAACTGCATTTGTGTTGGGTATTTTAACTATAACAATTCGGAGTGTGTAACGGGGTGTTGTAAAAACAAAACAAAAAAACATCCTGCTCATGTATTTGTGTTCTGGCGTCTTAGCTCCAATTGATTTACTTTTTAAGTTACCATGGCATATTTACTGTACTGCACAACTGGAATAGGGCTCTAGAGATATAATGTTAACCTATTTTCCACATCAAGGGGAGACAGCGCCCTCTGGTGTTTGTCTCCAACCTGCACTGCACCGACTTAATGAAACAATACAATAAACCCACACAAATGACATCAGCCCTCCTGATGATCCTTTCAGCAGTGGTGGAGTTGAGAGGCCAATGGCACTCAGCATGGAGCCTTAAGGAGTTTAAGTGCTGCATTTCCTCCAAACTACTCCCCACACACAGCTTACCCTGCTGGAGAAAATAGATTTAACTGATTTCTACTGCAGTGCCCTTTGCGCCTTCTGGCACAGTCAAAAACAACATTTTATTAAGTATTTAAAAGCTTGTTTTAATACACCAGTTAAGCACCGACACACTTTCTCATAGAAACCCGACCTGCTGACTCGTGAGAATATTTTAATTTCACATTTTTTTGCTTTCTATTTTATTTAGGTCCACTGCAGTGAGGTTCAATTATACATCTTCCAGCCGCACATAGAAATTGTTGGTACCTGAATAAAACGGCTCTAGTGAGAGGACAGTAAAACAGTTACATGATTTATATTTTTAATAGTTTGCTTGACACTGTCATCAAACTGGTCACACAAACAAAGATTTGAAATGTTTTATTTTAATAGAATTTAGGACAACCAAATATGTAAAATAAAAAAAAAAGAAAACCAACAGCAAAAGTGAAATTTGATTCACTAGGTTTTTTTTTTTCCTTAAAAAAATATCAGCCTTTCCCCTTGTTCACAAACTGTTTCAAAACCGGACAAACAGAAATAATATGATAAATTTCCGAGAAGCTGGAAGGCCATTGACATTTCTTGGCAAATATAAATATAGTGGTTTGAACAGGGTCTCAAATAGTTCACATGGAAAGAGTGTACATACAGTTTACACGACAGTAGGACACTCGGCACTGCCTGTATCAATTTTTATTAATGTAGAAAACCAGGATCCTTATTTATGTTTTCAATCAAGGTGTTTTGACAAGGAAATATATACATTCAGCCAGCTCTAATAGTCTCTGGAGTATGGCGTTTGTGTTGCCCCTTGGTTTATGTTGATTGTCTATTCAGGGGCATAATTGTGAGAGTATGTGTAGTCCGAGTAGTAATCCTGTGGCCCACCCCTGCCTGCTGGGTAACCCCAAGAGCAAGGTCCACCTCCAGTCCCACCCCCCCGATCATGTCCTCGTCCTGGCCGAGGCCAAAGTCCTATTGGGGGGACTCCTCTCCCTCGATAGCTCCCTAAAGAACCAGGACCCATACCACCCCGCATTGGCCCATGATCCATCTGTCCAGGGATGCCACCATAGCCCATACCACACATCGGATGAGGAGGCAGCTTAGGTCTGACCACTGAGCCCCCCCTGGTGGCTACTGCAGGAACGCCCACAGTATCACCAAGCTTGTCAGTGCAATTCACCTGAGTCCTGCCCCCCTGACTACCAGGGGTGCAACCTCCGAGGGGTTCCCCAGTCTTAGGAAGCCCGCTTGGGTCCACTGGGCCAGACATGACCACACCCTTGTTGTTAGCAGTCTCACAAGTAGTGGCCCCTGCTGTCCCCCATATACTGTCCCCAGGTCCACTTAGTGTCCTGTCGTGCTGCATGGGGGTCCCACTAGCATTTTTAGGAATGCCAGCCATGTAACCTGGCTGGGCTGAGTCAGTGTGGTCTGTGTAGGGGAGGGAAGTGGTGAGCGGAGAGTTCCCAGCAGCCCCAGCTCCTCCAGTGTCCGAGCCATATGTGTGACCCAGCATCATGAGGTGAGGTGGAGGGGGAGGTTTAACCTCTAAAGGGAGGGAAGCCAAATTGGCTAGAGGTCCTGGTGTGGCCATGACAGGTGGGGTTGGGACTGTGGCAGACGCTGTGGCCGGGGGGCGGTATTCCTGTTCGTGGGTGCTGCTGCAGGGCGAGGCAGGATAGGCCGGGGAGGCCGCATAACTAGAGGAGCCAGTGTAGGATGACCACGAGGCTGAGGGACACAGGAAGCTTTGATGTGGATTCACTGGAAAACCTCCCGGCGACAAACTGCCAATGTCTGAAGTGCCTAAACCCATCTGGTTGGTGGCTTTGAACTGAGAGATGGCGGTTTTGAGAGCGCTGTAGTCAGACAGCGTTGGAGTTCTCTCAGGGGTTGCCTGCTGCTCTGGGAGTGGAGGACGAAACTCTTCCATGTCCGGTGGAGGCGGTTGCGGAGGATTCCTCTTATCAATTTCCTGGCTCCGCTCTGAGGGATCCGATATGGTGGGTGGCTCACCATCATCAGAGTCTAATGACATGTCCTCCTCTTCCACGCACTCATCATTCACTACTGGGAAGAGCAGGAGAGGGCACAGAGAGCGAAACGGAAAAGTGGAGAGGAAGATATTATCAAATAAATGCGTTACAGATACATTAACAGCATTAAACTCTTAACTGTTGAGACAACTGTACACAACAAAAAAGACAACAACAAAGCAAATGCACGAAATCTTAAGTATCCCGGTGTTTAGTCCTTCTGTCGACGCTACCCACCAGTAGAGGGCGGTGTTGGAAGCTCGTTCTGATTGATGGAGCCAATCAGACTGTGGAAACCGCTCATAACATCGTCAATGCTCCCGATTACTATTCCATTTCTGGAGTACTGCAGGAACATCTCGAATGGCCTCTCTGTAACAAAAAAAAAAAAAATCACAACATGCAAAATTCAGCGAGCACTTTAAGGACAACACTATCATAAATACTTTTATATCGTTCTAACAATCTATCTAATTTATTCAGCTAGGAGGCATCCTACAGCAACGCCTCAATGCTGAAGACAAGATGTAAAGACGGATGACGATACCTGTGAGGAAGATAAGGTGCCGCTGTTGCGTGTGCTGAGCTTGGAGCTTGATCAGGCATTCCAGATCTGGCGCCTGACGTGACTGGGTGTCACACTCGTGGTACGGGAGAAACTCGACTAGGTGCTTCTTCTGATAGGCTGTAAGGAGGTTTAGCAGCCCCATAGCGTTGGTGTTTAACCTTTAACACAACGGCAAAAGTAAATACACAGATGTTTAGTCACAGCTCGAGTCAAAATGCTTAAAAACACTTTGATTACTTCTATTTTGGGTGAACGCCTACTGACCTCCCCAGTTCTTTAAGCTTCTTCTGGGACTTGCAGTGTACCTTCCACTGCCAGGGGTGTTCAGGGGTGCTCTGCTCCTCCAAGAACTTCAGCAGCCCCTGTAACCGATCTGGACAAAACAAGCAACACAAGCTCTGTGTCAAATATCGTCTGTCTGATATCTGCGTGAAGTCACCCGGCTCCCACAAAGAAAAGTAAAACTTACCTTGTGTGATGAGGTCAGGGTTGAGGACAAATTCATCAGACACCATGAAGCCTCCAGACACAAACAGCTCATTGTAAGTGTGGTTCTTGACGTCGTCCAGCGTGTCCACTCCAGCAAAGCTCACTGAAGGCAACTTCTTCAAAGACACCAGAGCTGGGATCTGCACGGTGAAAAGATTTTTTTTTTTCCATTAAAACTTTGGTCATATATATGCATAGAAATCAGACTGCAGCAGATGCATTCTGTATTTTGTGTCTTTGATCAGCGCAGAGTCATCTGAACTACAAATCAGTGACATAAGCCTGTGACTGAGATGGAGAGGGTGACGGGAGGTGACCATACCTTGTGCACGTGTGCGGCGATGTCCTCGTTCTGGATGATGATGAGGAGCTTATCTAAACTGCTGCTGTTTTCTAGGAACGTCTGCGGGCTGCACTCGCTGTTGCCAAGACTTTTCAAGTATCCCTTTTGTGACAAGACAGGAAAGGCGTAATTGTCAGAGACAGACAGATGAATGCATCCTGTCTTACATGTACAAGTGCTGACTAACTGACAGACAGAGAAAGAGCTGCTGAGCACTAAGACGCGGAACACGGTAACAAAGAGGAGCTACAGTAGCCTTTCACATTCCCACAGTAGATCTGCATTTCCACTTGTGTATGCTGGCACATTGTACTACTTCAGACAGCTGTGGAGGCTTCTTTGGGTGCAATAAAAAAAAAAAAAAAGGGTGATTTAAATTAAGTCTACAGATGAAGAATGTGAAAGAAAATGGACGTGCAACTTTGCAAAACCTGAAGTAATAACACTTTGAAGTAGAGCTGTTAAATGAGTCACAGAATATTTACAGTGGCTTTAATAATCCTTTTAAAGTTTAGGTAGTTTATTCAAATAAAATCGGCACTTCCAGCTTCTCAAATATGAGGATTTTGTACTTAAATGTTCACTGAATAATTTGGTGTTTTGGGGCTTTTGAACAGATAAAACAAGCAAGTGGAAGACATCACCTCGAGCTCTGGAAACTTGAAAAATGTAAACTTTGTGTTGTACCTTAATCTCCTTGCAGACAGTGCTCTCCTCCCCCTCGTCCCCAGAATAGATGTAGAATTTGACCGTGTTCTTCGTGACGTCCTTAAAAATCTCCACCAGGCTGCTGAAAACCTCAGGCTTCAGCTGACCAATCAGGCTGCCGGCGAGCAGGCCAGACCCGCTCCCAGAAGCGCGGCCTGGGTTTTGGGAGTTGCCCTCCGGAGAGCTTGGTGTGACTTGAGAGGGAGAATAGATCTCTCCCCCCAACTCTGTTGACTGGGCTTCTGTTTTAGCCTTAGCGGATGGCGTCTCCTTGACAGCGACCATTTTACCACTCTGAGAGGAGGTGGTGATCTTTGACAGAGAGGGCTCTGCTTTAGTTTTAGAAGTCTGGATGGGGGTGGGGGGTGGTGTTGTAAGATTAGATGTTGTCACTGGGGGAGGTGGTGAAGTGACCTTGGAGGGAGCAGGTGGGGATGGGATCAACTTGTCCATCTTCTCACACAGTGCTTTGACATGTCCCTGAATGGGGACAGGGGTGACGTAGGGTACAACAAAGTCTGAGAAGCAGCTGTTGGGCAGCCAGCAGTGGCGTGGAGGCAACCGCGGGGGTAGCTGCGACGTATAGCAGATGTGGTGAGTCTGCATGATGTTTTTAATGTCAGAGGTAAGACTGTGAATTTCCTGGTTGAGTATGGTGTCCAGGCTGATGGAGGGCCTGAAGGGAACTTCCTCTACGACCGGTAACGTGGGCGGTGCAGCCACCTTTTTTACTTCCAAGGCTGTAGGCGTCTTCGGCTCTGGGTGGCTGTCTGTCACTGTCACGGCCTCCGGCACTGGCGCTGTCTCAGGCTCCGGCTCGGGCTTTGGCTCAGGAAAGGGCTGTGCTTTATCTGGGGAAAAACAGGCAAGACTTGTCACGGTGGTGCCTAGATCTAAATATGCCTACAAGGGATAGGTCTGTGTGTGCTGACTGCTTTTGACATACCTTCATTGATGGGGTTAACCCAGGTCGGGTCGTCTGAGGTGTGAGCTTCCTCTGGTGGGGAACCTGCGCTGAGTGGACTGCCAGGGCTACAGTCCATGTCCTCCTAAAACAGAGAAAACAACAGTTATTTCAAGGTCCACGAATACATTTCCTGCTTGGTAAAATATTCCAAAGCTGTTTACTTCTCACCTCTGTGTAGTTTGTTTGTGATGCTGGCTCATTTTCTTTTCTGAGATCTGGATCCTGGAAGACAGGCTCCACCGCTCCTGACCCCGACGACGGCTCGCCATGATTCGACTGCACGGACATTGAACCCTGAGCGACGGCCTTGTTGAGAGTAGCCAGGAGGATTTTGAGAAGGCGTTGGGTCTCGTTGACTGCAGAGGCGTTGGTGTTGCCACGAGCCCTCAGGTCAGTGTCGTAGATGCCCATGCTTTCCATCACGGCTGCCAGATTGTCACTCTGTCCACCCTCATCTCCCATCTCATCTGCTTGGGTTCCTAGCAGTGTACACACAATTAGTTACAGGCATTTGCTAAATCTGGTATATTAACGTACTAGAATACCCTCAGCTCTTTTATAACTAAAGACTTCATGTGACCTATACAGGGAATGTGAAGAACATGCACTATTGCAAATATGTGAACTTTTACAAGTTTACAAGTGCTGAAGAAAACCTCAAATGTAAACAATCATAAGTCATTTCATTTTGATGTGAGCCAATACACTTGCTGCTTATAATTACAGCGCCAATGGGAAGAGGAAATGTTCTTTTTAATTTGCAGTGCAATTACAGTGAACTGATCAGACTGCGAAACTAATATAATATTCATTCTTTCAGAGGAACTGACTTTGGAGGCAGCAGGTGGAAATTATCAAAACAAAAATTAAATTACATCATTTAAATCAAGCTACACAAGCAGCTGCAGCCCTCCTCACCTCTACTGGGTTCTCCGTTGCTGAGCGGATCTGTGCGTTGGTGTTTGTTCATGCCCGTCCTCTCGTCTCCCTCAAACTTTCTCTTTAGACTGTTGGCGTCCCAAGCTCCGTCTTCTCCCCTTTCCTTCCCAGGATCCTTCACTAGTGCCTTTTTATGGAGCTGGATCAGCTTTAGTAACTGTTTCATCTTGTCTTTATCATACTCGTTCTGGGACAGCCGCAACCTCTGAGGGGGCTGAGGCTGTGACTCAATCTGAGACTTGTGCTGCGACTGGGCCCCGTTAGAGTGAGCCAACCCAGGCCTCCGTCTGCTGCTGTCTGGAGGTGGCTTCTCCTGTGCTGGCCTCTCTGGAGCTGGCCTCTCTGGAGCTGGTCTCTCTGGAGCTGGCCTCTCTGGAGCTGGCCTCTCTGGAGCTGGCCTCTCTGGAGCTGGCCTTTCTTGGGGCAGCCTTTCTGCAGGTCTCTCTGCCCTGTCTGAACCCCTGTCCGAGCCGCCCCAGTCAGAAACGGGGCTGTATTCCACTGGGGCCGGTGCAGGTGTGGTTACGGGTACAGGGTTCCGTATTCTTTCAATGACGTCCTTCGCCTTGTTCAGAGGTAAAATGTAGTTGGCGGGGTTGTGGACATAAGACCGCAGTACAGAATCCATGTTAAATTTAGGTCTGGGCACTGGGAGCGGGTTGGTCCTTTCGTCCACATTATATTTGTAGTCGGGCAGAATGAATGGCCGTACCGTGCCCGAATCCATTCGAGTTAGGTAATCCGTGGCCTGACGCTCCACCCCAGAGCTCAAGTCCTTGCCTGGGTTTGGGCGCAGCTTAAACAAGGCGTAGTGCAGAGCAGGGATGAAGGGCTCCATGCAGGACTGGATAGCAGGCTGAGGCTCCACCGTCAGCGGCTCTGGCTCGAACAGTCTTGATGCTATGATGGAGGACACGTATGTCAGCGTCATATAAAAGACGTTCAACTTATCAATTAGGGTCTTTAATTATTCTGAACGTGGATGTGAGGAAGATCTTTGTCATATCTAAGCATTCTCTGCCTGCTAATAAAATATTCCAGTTGGGAGCTTCATGCAGACGCTGGCTCTGGGAACCAATAAGACGAAGAGATGGAGAGATGGTGAATAATACTTACAATACTTAACAACCATCCTTGACTCCTGAAAGATGAATAATGCTTGCAGGTTCTTCTCCACCCGCCCCCGCCGCTCTAGAAAACAAACAGTAACTTTAAAAAAAAAAAAAAAAAAAAAAAAGCTGAACCCTCACCCAAAGAAACAAGTAGGTGTTCAACTGACAACAGAGAATTACGAGAGGAGAGTAAAAAGCTTTTTGGCACCTTTGGACTCAATCATCTGAGCTGAGGACAGCAGGAAAAGAAAGCCTCTGTCAAACAAAGACTTCACCAGCACCTGAATGAGAAGAGTAGATATCACAGTCAGAAGTGTTGTATCAGATAACGTGAGCAATAATACTACCAGTATGTGTTGCTGGACCACAAAATAAATGAAATAAGAATGACAGACGTTTTCCCTCCACAAAAGGGACTGTTAATGGAACAAAATCTACCCTCATTACATGAAATTATGATGCATAAATGCAACATCGTGTGACAATCTTTATTTTCATTCTTGTCTTTTCCCAGATTTTGGATTTTTGTACCAACTGGACATTCTGTATACTTGAATTCAATTCAGCACAGTTCTTTTCTCCTTGGCAAACCGTGATTCAGTGAACCGATTTTGTACCTCTCGCAGATTTTCAAGCATGAAAACCGTGGTATGTAGCAGCTAGAGGGTGACTCACCATCCTGTCCCTCTCCAGTTTGTGGATCAGTGCTGCCAAGGTGCCGCTGGTTGGTTTGCCTTTTCCATCCACTACCTCAAACAGGCTGCAGGACATCCCACACTTCATCACTGCGGACAAAGGGAACCAAGTTGGAATACAAAGCAGACCCATAACTCATCTATGAAGTTTCTGCATGCTCAGTTTTATCTGAAATAAACGCAAACACACTGTTTATAACTTCAGTGGATTTAGTAAGATAACGCTGGGACACACAACGCAGCACAAGCATTCAGAATAACTTTAGAAATTGGATAATATAATTGGATCAAATAATGCATTACCGCCTACACCCTCAGGGCAATTTTTTTTTTTTATCATTTAATTATAAAGATATACACTTGTGTGGTTCAGACTGACCTTCCCGTGATGCACTGTACGTGTCCCAAGAAAAGAGCACAGAGGGAATCTTTCGCTTCACCTGCTCCAACTGCATGCCCCGGTTCACCTCCAGCTTCTCAGGCCTACGGGGCAGAACACGGAGATTTATCGAAGTGCAAATCATAACAGATTCCAGAAGTAAAAAATACTGGCTGCATGTTGCACAAGTTCGTTTGAACCTCATCTTCTCATCTAAAAGATATGTGTGTTGTAAAGTTCAGCACATAAAAAGCCTTTGTGGCACAAAAAAAGTCTAATGACTAACAGAGGAAACTCTAGTAGCAGTGCAGATGTTTTGTGGCGATACACAGACTCGTACGAGTGACTGAGGGTTTACTCACAGTTTGAACGGAAGGTAAGGGCGTGAGGAGGATCGTAAACAGACTGGGAATAACTCCTGACCCTTGTTCACTAGTGGACCACTCCACACAGTGTAGCAGCTTTTCCCTGCAGCAGCATCAACAGCACAGGTCAAAGGTCAGACATGATACAGATGAGAAAGAGAACTTTTCATACATTTTTTTGACACAGCCCTTAAAATGCAGTCTTTTGTATCTGACTCGAAGTGAGCATGTCAATCAAAGTGCCGAAATTAGATCTGAGGTAATTAGTTAAAGTAGTTTTCCGCTCATGGTGTGAAATGGGCTTTATACACAGACATGGCACCGATTCAAGACCACACATAGTGACTTGTTTGTTTCATTACATATTTAGCAGATATACAAGATTTAAAATAAAAAAATGTTTTACCTTTGCTTCCTTCAGGGGAAATAGTGTTAAACCTGTTGAGGAGAGAAACAGAAACCTTGTTTACAAACACAGAACACCGTAGAGATGTAACACGTCTTGAAAGCCTCTTCATCCGCCTGAAAAAAACTTGCTGACTTTTCACCATTTCCTGCAGGAATACGTACCTGTGTGCAGTCATAGGAGTCGCTGCAGCTTCCTTGCCTTTGTACTGAAAGGAAACCACAGCGTAGGGGCAGACGTGCCTGGGTCGTGCCTTGATCTCATCAAAAGCAAACTCGAAGAAATATTGCTAGAAGACAACAAGAAAGACACATTACAACTTACAAATTCTGTCCAGGAAATAAAAGAACACGGAACACCGCTTTGATAAACACAACACACAATGTATGAATGAAAAACAACCAATGTTTACCTGCGTGAGCTCAAAAGCCCTGTAAGACAGCAAAGACGTTACCCTATTGGCACTTTTGGACAAGTGACAATCGAACTTGGGTGTAGGCTCTATAGTATTCTTAGGCATGTTCTCATGGATGTGCTTTATTCGGCCCTGGGAAAAAGAAATAAAAAACTGTGGTGAGCTTGAAGTCCCAGAAGAATCCGAAATCTATTAGCATCACAAAATGAAAACAGAATGGTAGCCATACCCTCATAACTTTAAAAATGATCATGTCTCCAGACGAGCCCACTTCAAAGGGATTGATTTGTAACAAATCAGAATATTTGGAGAGATAAACACCTACAATAACAAGAGAACTGGATTAGAGGAAAAGTATCATAATCATTCTCATGGCTCAAGTTCATCCAGACAAAACTTTCAGAGTGGATAGTGAGTCATGAGTCAACACTTAAGTGATATATCGTTGGTTATATCAAAGCCAGCTGTAGCTGAAGTGAGAATTACCTTAAATTGTAACCATCAGGTCAAAATATTAAATCAAACATCTTCCGACGCTAAACAATAACAAAGTGAAATACGCCACAATTATATGCTTCAAAAAAGGAAACTAATTAGGATCTCTGGTGATTAGCATAATTGTGATTATCGTGAGAGCAGCACATACAACAAAACATCATTCCTCCTGCAACGACACGGTCTCATTTTAAGCAATCAGCAGCATGCAAGAGTCTAACTTACCCACTGATGGATTTCCTAGTGTCGTAATCCTGGAGTGTCCGACCGACAGACCCTTCTCACAGATCCACTGGAGCTACACGTACAACAGAACAGAATCACGTCAAAACAAAACAAAGAAAAGAACACCATCGCGCTTTATAACTTGTCCAACATCAATACCTTGGATTTGTCTGGATAAAGAAAACAGTACATCTCATTTAGTTCTTGTTCGGTCCGCCCGTCCTGCTTCATCTCTCTCCGCTTCTCAATGAACTGGCACACAAAGAGAATAGACAAATGAGACAAAACAAACTCTCGCAAACTCTACACGGCTTTCTGTTTGCATGTGCAACTTGAAAGGTCACAAGTGGACAACATTTTATTACAGCCTGCTCTCAGCACGTGCTCTTCTCCGTCGCATGAGCTATAAAAAAATCACGTGAACACTGCCACTTGCTATATTTTGTTTCAACCCCACATTGAGCTTCCTTCGATAAAAAGTCAACGACCAACCTCCTTCTCCAGCAGCTCATTGTGTATGAGCCTGGCTTTGCAGTAGGAGAAGGTTCCTCGTGATGATGCGTCTAAGTAAAACGACGACACAATCTTCACAAGGTCCTTGAACTCCCGGCTGTCGGGGGGAAGAAACTGGTACAAGCCTGCGCACACAGAAATGAATAAGTGGATTAGCATATAGCATGTGCAAGCAGAGTCCTGTGTGTGTGAGGAGTAGCATATCACAACAAAACTTTGAATCAAACTGCAGCTTAGAGCAACATCATGTAACCGACTGACATCCTCTTCTCTTGTTTACATGGATATCAATCTAAAATATGTTTCTTTCTGAGGAGAGGATGCACGTGCCCTGTGTTTATTCAAGTCACATGTTCCCGTATAAAAGACATTAAGTACAGGATGAAGTGACGGAAACTGGGTGCTTGCACGCAACGATTCTTTGTGCACGTTTAGTCCAGCTCAGGGGTGTTTGCAATGAACCAGCGCTGGTCTATGCCAAACATATTCCTCGCGTGCTAAAACCAGCTCATGCCAACACGATACCGAAATGTGCTCTGAGAGTTATTAGGATCGATAAAACTCCGAACAACAACAGTAACCCTCACGTCAACAAACCACTGTACGGGCGACTGAGTCTGTCAGTATTTACGTAAGGTCGAATAAGTGAATGCAAACACACGCAAAGAAAAACCAAACCACCGCTCTAATCCTACGTGCAGCATCTTTAGCCTCACGCTTCGGGGGTGTCAAATAGTAAACATCCGTCATGTGAGGGGAAAAAAAGAATGAGGACTGGAGACGTGCCAGAGGAGCGCACACACACGGCCAAGCCTATCTCACAGTTGTTAAGTTTCCAACTTGGGCATTAAGACATCTTAGAAATATATATATATATATATATAACGTGCACAACCAGCTGAGGGAAACGAAAGTTATGCTGCAAACAGGGCTGCTTATGAAACACCAGCTCGGCTTTGCATATACAAATAACTGGCGTATGGTGCGAGGTTTTCTAACGCTATCCATCTGTCACTTTGCTGAGGACACTACCACCTTGTTGATATGTGATGGGGAGTATGGTGGTGGCGGTGGCGGGGGTGACGGTGGTGGTGGGGACTGTATACTGAAGGTGTAGATGGGATGCTCTGAAACACAAGTGAAGCAGGGGACAAGGGGGTAGATTTCACTGTTAAGTGTCATGGCACTGTGAAAACACTTTTAAATAGGAGGGGTGGAGAAATCCATGCCCTTCACTGAGGTCAATGAGACACCCACATGTTGTCAGGCTTGATGGCTGCAACCACACTCATGACACCTGCAGCATTATTCAATCACACTACGGGTCAGGTGATAAAAGGTGAAACAAGGAAGGTGAGCTTTCAAAAAAAAAAAAAAAAAAAGGGCAGTCCTCAAAGTCCAACCTTTCAGGGCGCCTGCATCTCTCTGGATAACTTGAGGGGTGGGGGGGGATACCTGAGCCGGACTAGCCAAAGCTATGTGTGTGTGTGTGTGTGTCTAAAACAACTCACGCTGCATCAACCAAGCCGTGTGCTGAAACGGTATGCAGCCGATTCAATTCAAACCCCAAACTGTTGTTGAATATATTATTTTTTTTTTTTTTGGTTTCTTCTAAAACTCATTAAACTAGCGAGAACAGCTAACACAGCTAACGTTAGCAGGCTAGCAACATGCAGCAGCAGAAATATGAAAGACAGGACAGCCTCTGTTTCAAAATTTGCAGCGATATGGCACCACCTTTCCGTTCTCTTATCTTCCTCGGGATTTGAAAATTTCTCCGTGGCAGCTCTTCGCTCAGTCTCTGGCCCGGCAAAGGAGAGCTGCTAAAGCTCCGGGCGTCCGCCTGCACGCTCCTCCGCCGCTCAGGGGCTTCTTGTTCGGGCATTACACCGTCTCCACATCCAGGCTGATCGCCATTTTGGTTGGCTGTGGCCGAGGTGGCGGCTGAATTCTTCGGGGGTTCGCCACCCTCCGGCTGGATATCATCCGTCTCGGTACATTCTGGGTCCCTTTTCCCCACCGCGTTGGGGTTCAGGGCCATTTTCGGGCACCGTGCACGTAATACGGGCAATGTAGCTCTAACGATTACGGCGCCGCTTCACACACACACACACTCTTCCTCACCCAGCCTCCGCCATTGTGAAAATGACGTACACGTTCTTCTCCACCACTGCAAAACGCTGCCGTCACTATGTTTACATACGAGGCAATCCGCGCCACCCAGCGGTGGACAGGAGGTACTGCGGCAATTCATGCAGCGATGGTGGGATGTGTGAAAAGATGGAGGTGAAAGAAATGCTCACATTTAACAACACACATTAAGAATAAACAGCAGAATATGTGTGAATGTTATGAAGATATTAATGCCCCTGTACTGGGAAATATACGGTACATTTCTTATTTTTTGTATCACTTTTATGCATCCGTTTTTAAACACATTTAATTACCCCACACAGTGGCAAATTACTACTGGTATACAAACATGCTATAAACCTTTGTAGGTTGATGCAACCTACAGAACAATCATGTTCTTGTAATACTCCTTTCTACCACCAGATGATGACAAAGAGAGACTAGAGAAATGTGCAGTTTTATATTAAATTGTAAAAGTTTTAATCATGTATTCACGTTATAAAACCCCAATAATGTTTCCTTATTACAATACAAATCTGAGAATGTGGAATCGTGATTATATAATTTGCAGTTTTTCTTTTAGTTGTTTCTTGTAACCTATCCATCTGTTTTCTGTAACCGCTTGTCCTCATCAGGGTCACGGTGGGGCAGCAGCCTATCCCAGCTGACTTGAGTGGCGGGGTACACCTTGGACAAGTCCCCAGTTCATCACAGGGCAAATAGAGACAAACAACCATTCACACATACAGGCAATTTAGAGTCACCAATTAACCTGTTAAAGTCTGCGTAAAATAAGAATGAATGTGTGTTCTGAGTTTGTCAGACCAAAGAAGAAAGTGTTATTAACCAGCCAGCCAAATTTGAATGATATATCGACAAGTTAATGGACTGCTGAATGTGCTGAAGCTACGCCCACTAGTGGGAGCAGAGCAGATGTGTCAGATGAGTTCAGAAGATGACATGACATAATTTTGAAACACTGAGCGAGGTGAATTCATCTCCATCACTCTGTTTGGGGTGCAGTTGTATGCTCAGGGTGGCCTCAGCGTGTCATCGAGCCACCCTTTAGGACCGCCCAAAAAATCCTGGACTGAAAACTGGAGAAAAACCGTTTTAACCTCTAACTCCACATTTCAGTAACATATCGTTCAAAGTCTTTTTACATGCTTTCAGCAACTTTTTTCCAACATATTTAATGTATTTTGAAAGAAATATCAGAATTGCCTTTACATGGACTTTAAGTGCATGACTTTGGACAGACACGGGGAGAACATGCCCTCCACACAGAAAGGCCCCAGCTTTTCTAAATGTTTCTTTGAGCCCATTTGCTCTAACATTAACATGCTATTAAAAGAAAGAGTACATATAGTTAAAAATAAAATTGCAATGCATGAAGTACTTAAAACATTCTTGGAAAAGTACTTTCCAGATGTACAATATCAAGGCAAACAGATAATGAATACAGTCTACTGAAAACTATTTTCATGACATGTATTTTCACTGTGAGTTAAGCATTGCTACCCTGGCTGAAAACATCAAACTCCTTGTAGCGTAGGTAATCTTTCAGTCTGGGAGGAAGAGGAAGGAAGTTGATGAAAACTGGAGCTCTCAAGCGGAGGCGACTGAGATGCTCCCTTATCTGCAGCCGACACAGGTGCTTCAGGCTCCGCGCATTTCCTGAGTTCAAATAAAGTCAGTTAAGTCAATGGATTCATGTAAAGTCATCAGTAGACTTTTGCTGACATGTAAAAAAAACAAAAAACAGCAGGATCATGGCAGTTCTTACTTTGAATGCGGCAGATCTCCGCCCACTGTTTCTGCTCCTCCAAGGTCTCCTTAAGTTTGGTGCAGAAGGAGACATGGTCGGTGTAGTCAAGCATGATGCGCACCACCTGAGCTGATAGGTGCTTAAGCCAGGACACTGTTATCACCTCACAGAACTAGGAAAGACAAAGACACACGTGGCTGTGAAAGTGAAAACTAGAAAAGTGTTACTTCACCGGCTCCCCTGTGGAAATCACTCAGATCTTTTCAATTCATTTTTCTCTCAGACAAGCTCACCACCATGTCTTTGATCATTGAGTTCGTCCATGGAGGGTAGTCATGGGAACTGTCTCCATAGGGACAGTCAAAGCAACGCTTAACATCATATCCATGGTTAAGGATCATTCTCAGCATGACCTCATCTTTCAAGGCGTACTGCAGTGCTGAGGGGAAGTGAGTGGTGTTGACGCGGGAGTAGTAATTTACATTTGCTCCCGATTTCAGCAATGTGTTAATCAGTTCATAGTTGCCCTGTCGAAGAGCCACCTGCAAACAGTTGATAGGATCCTGGTTCACCATTGCTCCAGCGTCTAACAGCAAGCGGGTGCACTGAAGATCGTTGTTGGAAACGGCAAAAAAGAGGGCAGACCTTCGCTCGTCGTCATAGTTGCGGCGCACCCTTGGGTGCAGCATGAAGTTTGGGTCATAGCCAGCTTTGAGCAGCATCTCCACACATTGGGCATGTCCCCCAGCAGCTGCAGAATGTAGCGGACTCATCCCACTTTCCTTGACAACATTCAGCTTAGTCACTGGGATGAGGTGCTCCAGTGCCCTGTCAAAGAGGAATCCTCGTTAAAAAAAACAAAAACATGACAGTTTTAAAAAGTGGGAACACTAGATGTTGTAACATAGATATTTCTCACAGTATGTGCCCATGGTAGGCCACACGGTGAATTGGAAGATGTCCACTATAAAGAGGTACGTTGGGATCTGCTCCATGGTCCAGCAGCAAGGAGATTATGTCAGGGTTTCCTGATGCTGCTGCATCAAACAGGATAGTGCCTGACTCTGATTCACAACACACATTGGCGCCTACGAAATGAACATACATTTAATAGATGATTCCATGGAAAACAGTATAGAAAGGTTATCTACACTGTCTTGTAGATAAGTTGATTTTTAATCCCCTATTACACCCTAAATTGTCATATCTGCTCAATAAGTGAAGTATTGAAACTCATATACCTTTCTGTATAAGGACCTCCACCACATTTAGATGTCCATTCTGTGCAGCGAGAGCCAGAGGAGTTTTCTGTTTGATGTCAGATGCATTCGGGTTGGCACCAGACTCTAGGAGCAGATACACAAAGTTCTCCAGGCCTAAAAAGGCGGACTCATGCAGAGCGGTCCTGTTTAGTGGTCCTATTTGGTCTACTTTGGCATTGTAGCGAAGCAACAGTGTGGCCAAGTCATACTGGTCATTCAGAATAGCTAAAAATAGAGAAGAGAAGAAAATAATTTTAAACAAGCTGATATCTTTAGGTGTCTGTAAAGAGAGGTGTGTTTTGTACTCATATGTACCTGCCACTAATGGAGAATCTTGCTCATCGTTTTGGAGATCCGGGTTACAACCGTTCTGTAACAGGAATGTGGCGTTCTCTCTGAGTCCATGAACCACAGCCAGAAACAGCGGTGTCTCACCCTTTAGAGTACGACACTGGGCTGCACCTGGGGGTGATGCTGTGATCCGAACACAAAACAACTAATCAACATGTCAGCATTTAAAAACAGTCCTAATTGTATTAACCTCACTACCTGAGAAGATAATCTCGAGTATCCTTTTATTCATTTGCACCGCAGCCTCGTGCAGTGGGATCCATCCTCGCTCATCAACTCGGGACAGAGTCTCTGGCTGCACTGCCATTCTGTTAAGTGCGTCTTCATCACCTAAATATGAAGACAATATATCAGAACCTCTGGGAATTTTAATGATATCCTGCAGCAGCGTCGACAGGCTAAAGAATTACATCAGCTCACCCTCTTTGATTGCTTTGAAAATCTCATCAGGGTCTTCACTGGGTTTCAGATCACTACCAAGAGAAATAAAAAGGATTCAAATTGTTTTGTGATACACAATGTACAGAGAGAGAGAGAGATTTAATAATGCGTGGTTAGTGTTTAACCTTGGATTCAATCCTTTGAGCTTTCTATATTGAATCAGACTTTGTTCAATTATATATTGGGTTGCTTCATCTTCATCCAACTCGTCCTCCGATTGATAAAAGTCATCTTCTGTATTTGTGTTCATCTGTTACTCCAGACAGGGTCAACAAGACAAGGTGCTGCTCTGGGGAAACACAGCCACAAGGTAAACAAGACCGTTAAATCTTGTACCTGAGAACTCGCATGCCATTTTGCACCAGGGAACAGTAAACTACAGCACAGTGCAGCTAAACAGAGAATAGGTGCGGTCAGCCTTATTCCTTTCGTTGAATTAGATGTCAAAGTGATTTTAGTGGCACTAAAATGCATTCAAAATACTCAATATAATGATTTCGATCACCCTGCAGCCAATTTGCAGTATTTCTTTCTGCACTAATGATTGATGGGAACATTTCTTGAATATGAATGTAGGAAATGTCATGAAAAAAACTTAACAAGAAATTAGAAATATCACAAGTGCTATATTATGACCTTGATATTTAACAACATACCCTGGAAAACCAACACCCACAAACCATAAAGTCCAACAAGTTGTCAATACTGCAAAACTCCATGCTAACAATCTGGTTTATCTCCAGATGAATTATTTATTTATTGTCTGGTGTTTACCTTCAGTCAAATGGCTGTGCCTTCGGTAGCTTTTACAACAGAAGAGCCAGTAAGGTACCCACACATGCTGCAGCTATTTATATCTCTCCCACTATAAATATCAGATCACGGGGTCTTCACAACCAACCCCTAGCTTTGACCCACTGAGCACAGCAACAACTGGCCCCGCTCAGCTCATATGCACATTCACCCATAACACAGAAGCTGTTATTAAAAAAACAGCAGCTGTTATTAAAAAAAAACAGCAGCCATAATTAACCAGCACAGCACGATGACATTGGCAGTTTTTTTTTAAATTTCAGATTAATTCAATTTGAGATTTTAATCAAGTTGTGAAATTCAAATGTTATTACTTTATATCTTAAATACTGATGCTGAGATTGAGTTACAGATGTGAGTAACTGTTGTTGTTGTTGTTGTTGTTTCTGTATTGTTTGATATGCTAGAGGACAGTAATGTCTGTAGAACTGATATAGCAGCAGATGATCACCTCCACATTAACAGGTTGCAAGTTACAAACAGAGGCAAATAGGCACTGAGAAAAGGAGCAAAGGCCACAACAGGCTGTAAATGTATGCACAGAATATTTACACTGAGAAATAATGTGGAACTTTCCTGTCTTGTTGGTGAGGAATGAAAGAAGATCTGATGATGTTGAATCTTTATTGTGTGAAGGAAATGATGAAAGATTTCAAATAAGTTCTTCAGCTGAAGGAGTCAGACACCCCAAGACTGATACAGAGTCAAGTTCAGTCATTTCTATAATATTTATACTGATATTGGCAGGATGTTCTACATCTGCAGCCACATGATGAGAGAGGCCAGTAAGAAGTCAGACATTGTTGTGTCACAGTCAGACATCTTGACATGACTGAAGTGAAATTAGTTAACCTATAGTAACATAATTACACATACATAGGAGTGCCAGAAATTCCAACTTCATGAAACTGTAATTAGTCAAATTACGCTCTGTAAGTGTATGCTATAGGCCTTACGCCAACCTCAGTTTCCTGTGAAAGGACCGCCCCCAAGCCACTGTGACTTGCATCTGCTTTCAAGATGAACAGGCGTGAGAAATCAGCATAGGCCAACGCTGGAGTCAGCTTCTCCTTCAAGGCCTTTGCAAGGTTTAGCAAAATATATGGAGAGAAATAAAATATGTCTTTAAACTTTGAATTAGGATTCTTTACAAATTCCTGCACGTCTGTATTTTATTAATAGCAGCACTAGTTTAACACCAAAATTGCTAGTTACTAGTGTCACAGAAATGTATACTCTACTGTATATTTGTTTTATGATTATGCGTGCTGTCTTATATTATACTGCCTTAGGTCTTTTAAGTGTACAGTGTGATACGTTGCCTTTTTTGCTTATCATTTGAAAATGTTTACATACTGGTTCCCAACACATTAAATGTTATCAAAGGCTAAGCTGTATGTGATTCGGCCTTCAGCTCTTTCTCAGAGCCTCCTCCAGATCAACCCATAGTTTTGAAACACATACACGCATAAGACAAAGAGTTGGTTACAACAGATGTTCTGTTTAATTTTGCATCGTGAAAGAACAGAGGATCAAAAATGTATCAAAGTGCGTCAATGATTCACAGTAAGGTGCTCGCATCTTAAACAGATTGTTGTCTGATTTCAGTCATCAAGCTGGCAGAGCATGGCCACACCGCGCTTGATCCAGTGCTGAGGGAGCCTGCTTGTGGGCAACATCATGGAAATGACAAAATTGGTGGAGTGTCCCGTGGTCGAGAGGGTGCCCTTCCTCTCGCTGGTCTTGTAAAGAGGGCAGATAAACAGCTTCTCAGGCTGATTGATGTTCTTTTGAGCTGCACAAGAAAGAAAGAGGCAAAGGAACAAAGAAAGGTTGAAACAGACACTTGAAAACATTAATAACATCTGTTTTATTTGGCAGTGTACATGAGTAATCATAGTAATACTTACTGGGTTTTATCCAGATGATGGGCATCACGTCAAATAGGACTTTGGGATGCTGCTCGGCCAGAACTCCACTGATGACAGGGAGATAAACAGTAGTCAACGTACACTTTATAATACATCACTTTTCTAAAAAGAATAACTCTTGTATGAACATCTACCTTTCTCTGTCCCATCGAGCTCCATCCAGAAACATTCCATTAACGTAGACGCCATCCTCAGGTGATGTGTCTGACTCATCAATAGGAAGAACCTGCAAGAATCATAGATGTATATTGTGTATATTGTGTATATTGTGGATGTATAGTATAGTCTTAAGGGTATGGGAAGATCTTTGAAGTGGAGACAGAGGGATCACAAGTGTGTATCTTTTGACCTCAAAATCAAAGCCCAGCAGGTCAATAGGGATATGGTATTTCCTGGCGTAGTTTTGCATAGCCCCAGTTAGAAAGGCCTGGGTGAAGAAGAAGCCAGACAACCAGAACACGCTGGGTTTACTGCTGTCGTACCAATCCTGCAGGCACACAAAGTGAAAATATAAGTGGAGTAACAAACTCAACAAAACTTTCATATAGTCAGAGCCATTTCTCCTGTTCATCCAAATGATTTATTTAGCATTCTCACCTGCAAAAACTTGAGCCTTGAGAGAAAGTCAGTAATATAGCTGCCCAAAGGCTTCAGGCTTGGGTAAGAGCGCTTGGCCCATTTCTCTGGGACCTTGCCCACTATTAAACTGCCTGCAACTGCCTCCAGTTCTGCATCCATCACCACCAAACCCTTGATGGCCTTCAGCAGGTTCTGTAGACTCAAACGGATCGTACTGCACAGCCTGAGAAAGAGCAAAAACAGGAGTTCATTTGTGTAAAACAGGTGATGATGTGCTAATGTCTCAAGGTTTGGCACTGAGCTGTTTGTCCATACGTGTTGTAGCGCTCCATCTCTTGGACGAGCACAGTGTTCATACTCTCCTCGTAGAGTACTGGGAACTTCAGGAGAGCTGCTTCTGTGTCGAAATTAGTTGGAAGCTGTGGAAAATAAGCAAGTCTGATAGTTAAAAATATACAATGCATGGCACACACTTACCACTGTGTTGAGCTAAATGCTAATTCAAAACCACAAATGTCAACTTCATGAATGGCACTAGAGACTAGATATTGAGATATTTCACAGGATAAGTGAAACCTTTAACATGCTGGTGACAAAGTATGATTGAACCTCTAGGGTCAATGAATCTCTGCATAATCCATGCAATAGTTTGTGAGATATTTCACTCTGGACCAAAAATGGGCTGACCAACCCTGCAGCTAGCATGACTAAAAATTGCAAGATAAAGAGGAGGGTTGATTAGTACCTTAGTAAGGATGTCATTTGCTATGTCATACAGCGTGCTGTCACTCCCAGAGCTAGCCCCTCCCTTAGCTCCTCCACCCTGGGTGAGTAGCAGTGAATCAAACAGAAGCTTCGTCTGCTGGAGATCTTTAGAAATGTCCACATTTTCATGCATCCCAAACACTTCTGGATGTTGGCTGAAGGGAAGCTCCTAGAACACAAAAAAAATATCGCCACTCAGTTGAACATCATATAGAAAGAAAAAAAAACAGTATAAATGTATGTTCTTTATGTGTGTTATCTCTGTGTTTACATTGATAAATTCAATGTAGTCCTCGTAGACAGATTTAGGTGGGGCATAGTATTCGCCACTAGGTGAGAAAGGGTAGCGAGGTTTGTCAATGACGTCCTTGTTGTAGAAGTCAGCCAAGATGGTCATCAGGAGCCGCCTATCCCAGTCATCTGTCACACGGCCACCGTAGTTACACTCGCCGGTCAGATAAGTTATGGCCTCGAAGGGTACTTCGTCATATTCATTAACGAACAGCTAAAGAAAGAAACAAAAAATTAAATGCATTTCAGATTCACGTGATGTAGAAATGTGACCACTGAATGAATACCTGTAGCTGTCTGATGCTGATACGTAGGTCAGACTCATTGAAGCCGTAGGGAATATTCCAGCCCAGTGGACCAAACTTCTTCCTCTCCTGAACAAGAGCATGGAAGAAGCATAGTCCATACAGGAGCTTCTCCCAAATCTAGAGGAGAAATCCAAGAGACATGTGATAAACATATTGGAGAAATAAATTTAAATCCCTGTCACATACAAAATGTCCTTCCCCCAAACTCACCAGCTCTTTATCTGGGCAGTTATTGAAGAAGTTTGAGTCAGAAATAGGATCTGACAAGTAGGACTGTAGCAGGTTGAGTCGGAGTCCTGTAGGAGGCTCGTTTGTCATTTTCACCCCGTTCTGGAGGATGGTCACTGGAAACTGATGTCAGAAAGGATGTTTTTCTTTAGCACTATCTGGCTTCTTTATTAATCTATAGACATGCGCTGAATTAAATGCATTGAACTTTACCTTGGATGAAGGGTAACTTGTGAGCCAAAGGCGGAAATCCGGGTGGCATGTCGCTGGACTGAAGTCTTCACAGATTTTCTCTAGGGTGGACATCCAGGAGACGGCCAGGTGACAGTTCTGCAAACACACCCATGTCCCATCCCCCCTGGCAGTGGATATCATTTTGGCGGCGATGGGACCCTGTCCCTGTCCCAGAGAGATGGACTGGAATTTGGAATCACCCATGTTCTTGTCACTGGCAAACTTCAGTAAACCTGTGGAGGGATTTTGTTAATTCCAATGATTTTGCAGAGGTTGCATTATATGAAATTGTGACAGTCACTCATACTATACTATACAGACTTACTAGCCATGGGATCAGCTCCTGGAGACAGCACAAACACAAGTGGGATAGTGCAGTTGGAATCCATGTAGCTCTTGCTCAGATCAAAGGGAGGGGGCTGGACGAACTTCTTCCCCAGCTTGCCAGTCACATATTTGGTCACAGCTGGCACTATCTTATCTGGCCTTAGACAGCGAACAATGATCATCTTCTGCAGCTCATTGAGTCGTTCACACCATGGAGCAGGCAGAGGAACGTTGCATGGCTCTTTGCTGTCATAAACAGGCTCGAAGTCTTCTGGGTTTTTGATGAAAGCCTCCCTGTGGATCACATCATTGGTCAAGTTTATAATGACGAACAGGACAGTGGAGTAAATGACACAAGTAGTAAAAAAAAAATGATTGAGTGAGTGATGCTTTTTACTTTAATCCTTGTAAACCCGGCAGGTCACTGGCTCTACAGATCTCATCCCAGCTCTTGTCCTGTAACCATCTGGGGTCAGGGTTAGCAATGGTGTTCTGCAAGCCCACTCCTCCGGTCAACAAGAACATGAAGTCAGAGTATTCGATTTCCTCTTTTGCTCTGAGTGGAAGTAGAAGATAAATAATATAAAATGAACATTATTGTCATGAGCATGTCGTTAAAAGCTGAAATTCTAACAATCTAATTCATAACTTTAACACTTACAGGAGCAGATTACAGCAGAGGAGGAAGGAAAAGAGGAGTTTGTCTTTCTCAAATAGAGAGCGACAGACGTTACAGTACAGGTTGTAGGTGAAGTGATCAATGAGGTATCGAAGCCTCCTCTCAAGGATCTTGGACTTGTTACTATTGAATAAAAGAGAAAACATGGGAAGCTCCAGATGAACACAGACTCAGGAACTCCGTTTCAAAATGTGGCTGAATCTTTGCTGAGTGAGTAATGGGCTCGGTCTCTTGACACCAGTTTGTCCTACTACAGTCAAATATGCGTAGAGTGTAGTGAAACATCCTTATAATCTCTATTGTTGCGACTTGTGATGTTACAGTACAAAAATGCACATTTCCTGTGTGTACGAGGCACATCTGTTGCTGTGCAAGTAATAAAAAAAAAAACATTTGATCCCTCCCGCTTGCAGCTGCTGTCTAAAAACAATATTTTTTCTTTTTTTTCTTTCATCCATAATCATAATCATAAATGGTATGGTGTGTTTTTTTCTGTGTGGTTTAATGACTGCACTTTTTTCAGAAAACAGTTAAATGACGGATGATTTGGAGAAAATGACACCATGTGCACCATGAGTGATTACACAAATTTCTTTCTAAATCTGACAAAACAAGCACTGAGCTTGACATCCAAATAGAAACTGAGTGAGCTGCTGTAATAAACCTCCCTTTCGTCAAATTTGTGATTCCTGTGTGACACTCAGACTTGTGTTCATGCAGTTTTTTTTTTTATACAGCCATGAAGTCACAGCAGATTTGTCTCAGGGACACAACAGTATACACCTCATGTCACTCACCTGTCATGAATAGAGTTGATGTAGAGGTTGACAAACCAGCTGAGAGAGTACTGGTACATCGGGTCTATGTTGGTCAGATCAGCAATGCTGAAGAACAGGATGGAGGAGTGCTTGGCAATGGCTCTGTAACCCTCTCTAGACTCTGCTATCTTGATTTCTGTTTTCTCTGCAATCTGGAAAATATGTCAGCAGTAGGAAGTTGGATTATCTAATATTAGGCCCATTATATTCACACTCCAGGACAAATTTACTGAGTTTTTTGTGCATTATCCACACCTGCTGTTTCTTGGTAATCTCATTGGACATGATCTTTGCAGAGTCTAGAATCTGAATGGCACTCTCATCCTCCAGGATATTCCCCTCAGAGGATTGCAGTGTTTCTAGGATCTTGTCCTCAATTTCCTTGAGCTGTCTCTTATTATCAGCTGATTGCACTATTAGTGCATTTCTCTCCTCTTCCAGTTCTGGCCTGTAAACCAGAGAAATCAGAAACAATGCTGTAAAGGGAGTGATAAGAAACATTTTCACTCGGATACCAACATGACCATTTTATGAGCGGTACCTCTCCTTGGCAACCACAATCCCCAGCAGCTGGTCCTCTAGGCCCTCTGGAGTGATCATGAAATTGAGCAGGGACACCTTGGTGGCCAGTTCTGGTAGGTAGTGTGGGTTTCTCAGCTTAGTAGTGATGTAGAAACGGAAATCACAAGAGTACTCGATCACACTCTCCCCAAGCCTGATGCAATCCACACCGCCTAAGTGAAACAAAAAAATATTGAACTGAAAAGTTTTGAAAGTTTTCAATTTTCCCCCTTGGCAGCCCTCTCACATTCACAGCACCTTGTTTGAAAGTTTGTTTGAGCAGCAGTGGTTCCAGTGAGGGATCCAGCTCCTCTCCTACATTTTCCAGCAGCAAAGGTGTTCCAAACTGGATACAGTTTTCCAAAGTTCTCATGTAGTCTGCGTCTGTTAGCTTGATTACACTCAGGTTGTTGTCTTTCTCTGAATTCTTCACCCACTTGTTGGCCTGACCCTGAGGGTCAATCATCAAGGGCCTACAAGGACATGGATATTAAGCACAATATGAACATAATACAAGACATAATGAGAAATAATTTCAGGAATAAGCACTCACCATCGACGTGAATTACTGACAATGACACCATTATCAATTGAGAAAGAGTCACTGGGAAGGCCTGCAATGTTCCAAGCTCTGATCTTTATGGGATCACCCAGGGTTTTACTGACAGAGAAGTCATCTGATGATGGGATGTTCTTAGACTAGAGATATTAAGGCAGGTGAAAAGAGACATAATAAAAAAATAAATAAGTGTGAATTCAAAGAAAGTGACAAAAAAATCTAAATACAAAAAATTCATAGGACTGTTACTTGGCAGAGTTTAGTCCATGACTTGGTGCAGTCCTGTCTAAAGCCAGCAGTGAAGGCCCCCAGGTAGGCGATGACACCAGCAGAGATGAGAACATCGCCAGTCAGGTTGTCGTACGTGTTCTGCAGATCATCTGCTGCCTTAGACCATCTACATGAATTCATAGTCAGTTGGCATATTGTAATGATCTTGTCTGCAGGAAATAATAAAGAATAGAATATTCATGTGCATCATCCCGACCTGGTTTTCTCTCCGCCCAGGCCACCAATAAGTTTCTCAGCCCTCTCTAACTTCCTGGCACACAAATCCACCTGGAACTCCAGCTGCGCCTTTTCTTCTGTCTTCTCCTCAAACGTTTTTTGAAGAGCAGCCAAACGGTCCTCGACCTCCTTTAGCTCAGCTCTCTTCCCGTCCAGGAGGGCCATTGTAGCAGCCAGAGACTCCTGTGCCTCTGCGAGATTGGCCTTCTTAGGAGCCACAACCTAAAACCGAAGATAGTGGCTGAGGTCAAAGAATAGCTGTCCTGATAGTTTTTTGTCCTGATAGTGTAATATCAGGACAAAAAAACATATGCAAAGCCAGAAACACTGCACCTTGGCCACCCTGTCATACACCTCCATTGCTTTGATCCACTTGCACAGGCCCTCTGCTGCAGAGGACGCCTTTGCTACAATACTGGGGTCAAAGTCAGGATTAGTCATGTATTCACTACGGATTTTTTGCATCACAGGAACCTGCAGTTAAGAAAAAGAGGAGTTGGTTAGAGCAAAATATGTTAAGTGTTAAATCATAAATGTATAAAAGATTACAGTTTTCCTGACACTCACAGGAATATTGTCCTTGTCATACTCTCGTAAATCTCGTAAAAAGTTCATATCACCCAGTAGTTTCTTGCTTGGCCCCCAGTAGTCAAAAACCTAGACAAAGAAAACATGTTACTCAATGAGATATGAGATATTACTTAAAATTTGCAATGTTATAATGTTTTTGTTACGATGAGGTTCAACAATGTTTTCAGGGGCTAAAAATAAGTAGCAGAAATTAATTTTTTTCTTCACTCTTACCTTTTTTCCAGTCCCAGCTGGGTCAGCTATCTTATCCGGCTTTATCTCCTTCATCACACACACAGCTGACATCACAAGCTTCACCCCCGAAGGAGGATTTTTCATCGACTTCACAATGGTGACATCAGAGGGCTGAAACGAAACAGGCAAGCTCAACTCACTCAGCTGCTGAATCTGCAATGGTGTGAGTAGCTAAACTTTGGTACCATGAAGCAAAGGGAGTGAGGTGTCCTCACCTTCAAAGTATCCAAGGCTGAGAGAGCAGCCTCCAGGGCAGGGATCGCCTCAGCCAAGTCACTTTCACACTCATTCTTCAAAGCCTGAGCCTCATTGGCTTTAATAGTTGCTGCCTCCTCATCAACACGCACTACTTTACTTTTGGCTTCCACCTCTACAGACTCCACTTCAATCACCTGAAAGTCACATTAAACAATTACGCTCAGTATTTTTAAATATACTGGTACTTATACTCTAGGTTGATGCTGAGGCTGAAGGAAGACCTGAAATGTATTCACCTTCATCATTTTGGTGTTGTCTATCTTTGCCTGTTCCAGTTTGGGCTGCAGGTCTACGAGTTCTTTTTTCATCTCACCAACCTGCACAGAAACATTGTTAAAATGAGCTGCGTAAAGCTACGCTGAACATGTAGTAATTTTAAGAATATGCATAATAGCAACAAAAACAATGCTGCCGCATGTACCTGAGATTCAGCGAAGGCTAGTTTATCCAGACCGTTAGTATATCTCTGTTTTGCTTTCATGACTGTATCTCTGTTCTGGGTGAGTAGCAGACGGAAAGCTGCTATCAGCTCCAGGTAAGATGTGGGTGTCACATAATTATGGCGACCTAGCTCAGAGAGGAATCTGCAAAGAAAACAACAAAGTAATTCAGAGCTTACAAATGTACTTTACCTTTGTATATAAAAGTTATATAAATAACTATGTGATACCTCTGTGAGAGCTGTTTGGCAGAGGTATGGAATGTTTTGCAGATGGGTATGACCTCCTGCCTCTCATTCTCACTCATCTCCAGTGACTCCAGGAAGGAGTTGGCGACGCGCTCAAGAGCCTCCTCTGGCCATGGCTGTCAGGGCAGAGAGAAGAAAGGATGGTGAGGATGGCAGCAAAGACACATATAACCATGCCTCCTTTTTCTCTCTTTTCTTTCTTTTGTTGTCATTTCTGTCCCAGGGAGTACTGATGATTAACTGTCTGACACACAGATGCACGCATAGACAGTTTTGAGTGTTGTATTGTGTGTATGTTTTTCTAAAGATGAAATACAAACTAAAAACACAGTACCTGGAACCAGTCAATGGTACAGCAGTTGATAAGAGATGGAAATTGGCGCAGGCGATTTCGAAAGGCATCACCAATAGGACTGAAAGCCACAACAATGTGCAGGTTTTCTCTGCAGCGTGCCACGAAGAAAGCAAACAGGGTCAAAGGACTCAACTCCAAATTCTTATTCCCAGCCTGTGCAATGGGACGTACCGTCTGGAGAATGAGAGATGAAGAGTAGCATTAAACATAAATTAAGACTGCCTTTATGCAAGGTACAAGGGTACACATACAGTTTGTGACAGGCTACCTCCATGATCTCTTGCTTCTCATCTATTGCAAACAGGTTGGGCACCTCCCCTGTGTTCAGGACACTGTCCACGTCTTCGAGAAAGGCCTCATCTTTGATCTGAGCGTCAGTTAGCAAGAACACTGTCTTCTGACCTTTCACCCCAGCATTTTTCAGGAGCATCTAAAGCATAAGGAAAAACAGATTTGAAAAAAGAATCACAAGCAGAGATCAAAACAGCATGAGCATCTGATTGACAGGACAAAGAAGTCTGTTCTAAACCATAGAGCTGACCTTGAGGTCGTCTCTCCACTCAGTTATGCCGTAGCTCTTAGAGATCTCAGGCTGGAACATGGTCATGTGGGCCATGGATGTGGCCAGACGGGTGATTGACTGACGTCCGCTGCCTCCCACTCCCACTAGCAGCGCATTGCCCCCTGGCTGCTTCAACACACGGCTGATACGGGACAGGTGCTCCAGGACATAGCTACATCATGCAGACATTCTTTTCTTAGTTAATCATGCACCCGTGCAAAGACAAATTTATTACAACATAAATTCATTCACTTGAACTGCACAAAAGGTCAAATCATTTGGTTGTATGTAAATTGGAAATTGTGTGATTTTAGTATTTAATATGAAATTAAGATCGGTACTTTTACAGTATGTAGTTGAATTGACTCCTTAACACCAAGGCTGTTTACCGGAAGATGACGAGGTTCATGCGATTCTTGTTCATCTGGTTGTATTCATCAAGACATGACTGCGCCACTTGAGCAAAGCTTTCGATCGAAGGTACCTCAGTATACAAGCGCTCATCGTCCTCCAGGTCAGGGTTCATGTAGTCACCAAACAGGAGATTTCGCATGTCTTCCTCAACCAGCTGAGAAATTTATGGCACAAATTAAATCACAGAGATTTTTCTATTTCTACACTTCAACAAATATAAGTGAACCTACTTTACTGCCTTGTTTCAGGTGATCAAACACCTGGTCAAATGACTCTTTGAAATGATCTTTAAGGATGCTGTTCATCAGCCGAAAAAGCCATGCTCGGTCTTTGTCATCAACCAGACGGTCATAGTAGACGCGGAAGACCTCGTGGACAAACAAGCATATCATAGTGCGTTTGTTCTCCAGAGACTCCTTCTTCAGCAGCAGGCAACCTTGGATAACACGTGAGAAGTCCCGTAGGTTGAAGGTGTAGTGAGACTTAGCTGGAGTTGGAAGCAGGTTCTCCATGGCTTTCTTATACACCTTGGAAATTACAAGCATACAAACAAAGAATTAAAGCACCGGAGAATCCATCCACATCATCCATGTGCTCATTTGAATAGTTAATGTAATGTCACTGTGTTTTGGAGGACTCACTTCCATTGTAGCTGTCACAATTTGGTTGCCAACAGTAAAATATTCAGGTGGGAATTGATTGTTTTTGAGATAGAAGGTCACCACGCTGGAGAAAATGCGAACCATGGTGTCATCACTGAAGGCGTTAATACTAAAAATGTTGAAGTGCCGCAGGAAGCGGGATGTCACAGCATTCCTACCACCACCAGGGGGACCCATAGCTGAGATGAGCTGGAGGTCCACAAGAGAGATCTTGGAGGTATCCTTCAGGTCATACCTACCAGAGCATAAGAAAATAAGGTCTGTTCACTGAACAAGCATCTTTTATGTAGTACATTAAGTCAGCTACTGTACATATCTAGTTTTGATATGAAATAAGCATCTAATGGTAGATGATTCATACCAGTTTCCATGGTCTATATACTGCCGAAGAAGCTCCACAGGAGGCTGCGCTCCAAACTGTTCCAGGGCAGGCATGTTCATGTCATCTACGAAGATGACACACTTCTTTCCCATGGGAGGCCCAAACACTCCCTTCCTTCTCTTATCTAATCTGGACATGATGATATTCTGAAGAACCAATAAATACAAAAGAAATTATTCTAAATTAAAAGAATTATGCTTTTTTTGTTTGTTTAGATAATAAAGTTTTCCTAGCAATCCAGGACATTCTTTCACATCGTACACACTGACCTGAGTTTGGTTGGCACTAGTGCGAGCTGAAAAGTTGATAAAGAAAGGTAGATAGCGGTCTTTGTCCAGGTTGTTCATCAGCTTCTCCTTCACATACACTGACTTCCCAGTGCCAGTAGGACCGACAAACAGGAGTGGCCTAAGCAGAGAAATGGAGGAAAGGTTTTGCAAGAAATACATTTTTTTTGTCTGAAGAAATGTCAATAAATCCAGTAGTCAAACAATAATTTATGGCAATAAATTCAGAATACTGACACTCCATAGCTGATGCAGAGATCCATGAGGTAGGTGTAGCGAACTGTGTCTATGGTGGGAACAATGATCTCTTGAACTTTGGTGTTTTTGTCCCCCAGGTCGACATTCTTGATGGCATCATTCCAGTGAACCCAGCGGCCTTTTCCTTTAAACTAAACAAGAGATTGCAGCATGAATTAGGGTTAGGTTACTGATTTAAACAAAACTGAAACAACTCTGAGTGATGTTATTACACAATACCTCATAGGAATAGTCATACACCAGGCCTTTCTCATCCATTGGACATTCCCATTTCCCCACCGTGGCAGGGATAGGATGTTCCTCTGACTTTCCTGACACAATCATCCTAAAGAACTCACTGAACTTCTCTCTGCTGTCTGTGTCAAGGCTGCCACCCAAAGACCACACCAGGGAGAACGCAAAAGCTGCCTGCAAACATAAAGGAAAAAAAGGGTAGGTTTTAAAAAAGAAGTGGAAAGTAAAATACATAAATAATATTTGCATGGAAGTGCATTTTTTTCAGTCCTTCAGTCTTTTTACCATGATCCAGGTGGAAATATTTTTATCCCCAGGATTGGTCTTTACAGGTTCAGTGAGCAGCATCTCAAACAGTCGACACAAGGACACCACAGTGTTACTGTTGCTAGTGGAAACAACTTCCTGTAAACAAAGACATAATCCAGCATGACAAAACTTTCTTCTGCATTTTATATAGAAATAAACAAAAACCACTGAATGTTTATGTTATTATAAATTAAATATTTGTGTCTTAAGGCCTGGGCTCACTTACTCTGCAGTGTTTACGCAGCATTCTGAAGGTAGGTGGCAGGAGCCAGTGGAAGAGCTCCAGCAGCAAGGACCGGTTGTTCTGGCTCTGCAGAACATCAGGAAGTGTGTTTATCCAGGAGATCACTAAGGGTTCCCAGCCCAGCTGAGAAGGTTCCATGTAGATCATACCACATCGACTGACTGTGGCAGGCTGCAGTGGGAGAAAATAACCCAGAAAACAAAATCCAATTATATCCCATCAATGAAGCCAGCTATAGCTAGGTATATTGTTAATTCTCACTGGCTAATCAAATGTTCAAAATGTTCAATATTTCAAACTAAAATGAACTAGTAATTGTTAAATTTTATGATTAGATAAACATCTAACTCACTGAGGCCTGTGACAGATCCATTGCTTCAAAAATCAGACTCATCTGATTGGACATCTGGATGATTTCACCGCTCATCAGACACAACTGTAGAGGAAGAGTAAAGCAACAAGATCATAGTCAAGTAAGTGAAGAACAAAAATAAATTAGCAAACATTTTTACTTTGCATTGTGTACCTTTTTGTTGTCATCCAGGACAGTGTTCATGCTCTCAATCCACAGTGTGTCGATGGGACCATCAAACACCACCCATTTACGGTCTGGTGTGTCAGCTGATGCAAACTCACGAAACGTGTTAGCCACAATCCCATCAGTCCACTAATAATAAGGAAAAACAAAAAGTGAAAAGACTGAAAGAAAGGACCTTCTTCAAAGTCTACATCAATACTGTAAATACATACATATATACATAAATACATATACATCTGTGATACAGAATAAAGATACAGGTCTACCTCATGGGAAACTAGGTCAAACTGTCCAAAGAGCTGTCCCATGGTGATGGATTTGGGATTCAATGTCCTGAAGATGACCTTCTCCTCCTCACCATACCCTCTCTCATTCATGAGAGTCAGTGTGTCAGCCAGAACATGTAGCACTTTGGTCTTTCCAGCAAAAGGCTCTCCCACCAGCATGAACCTGAAATAACGTATTTCGATTCCCTTCAAGCCTGTCTCAGTGTTGTGAAATATCGTATAACTGGAAACATGCTAAACAGGATATCATAATTCAACACAGTAAAACTGAAATGCAACATACCCATGCCTGACTATCATCATCTCGTAGGTCTGGATTATCTTCTCTAAGAAGACCTGCGTTGGCTGTACATTGTGATTTTTACAGCACTCTTCAGTAGCCTCCAGAAACAGCTGCCAAGGATATGAAAAAACTCAACTTCATGATGACTGATAATAATATACATGGCAATATTAATAAATACACAGGTATCATTAGATTTAGGACAAAAGATTAAATAATGGCAACAAAATATCTGACCTGATAGTCAGCCTCGGGAAGCTCGATGCCTGGGAACAAATCGCTGGTGATTCCATTGAACAGCGGAATATCGTGGGACAGAAACTTGGGCTCATTAACATCCTTTATGGACCTCAGGAGCTGGACAATACAACATGTGGAAAAAAGTAAAGGGGTCAAAAAAAAACAAAAAAAACAATTGACAAACTAGAGAAGTTCTCAAATAGGACATATTTTAAAGACTGGTGTTTAGCAAATGCATTCATTTCAGCACAAATACCAGTATGTCCTCATTCGCATCAGGATACTTCAGCTTAAGGTTTCCTGCGGCCACAAGTACAGCTTTGACAGCCCTCATGCCGTAATCATAATGGAATTGGGAGGAGAGCTGCTCTGAACAGAGCCTGTAGGTCATCACAATCTTTACTGACAGTGGTTTGGCATTGAGGAAGCCGTATGAATACAGAGAGATCTCGGCAATCAGTGCATAGTTGGGGACCATCATGGCCACTGTTCGAAACAACACCTGCACAGAGAAATGAAAGATAATGATGTTGTCACACACTCCTATTATATTACATTATACTGAAGGAGTGTAAAAGCACCATCATCGCATAACAGTGATGTCGGTGAATTTGATGTTGGCAAGAATTAATTCACTAATTAAAGACCTTGAGGTTGTCTGGGAGTTCTGAGCGTCCTGCATAGCCGGGGTTCATTGTGATGGATACAAAGCAGTTGGGATTGAGTTTGAGCATGGTCCCCTCAAAGTCAAAGTACTCCAACTTCAGCTCGATGGCCCTCTGGATGCAGAGAACCTGCTGGGCGACTACAGAGAGCACCTCCAGCTCAATACGGTTGAACTCATCAAAGCATGCCCATGCACCAGATGAAGCCAGACCTTTAAAAAACTATGAGACATTGCACCAAAGTACATGTTAAAAAAGGATGTTTTTGCATTCATAACTATAGCATTAGAATTAAGAATATGAATTCACTTCACTTTGCCCATAGCGAGGTAATCCAGTCCATCAGAACAGTTGAAAACCACACACTGCACAGCTAGAGCTTTGGCTAGATCTTTGGTGGTTTCGGTCTTTCCTGTTCCAGCTGGACCCTCAGGTGCACCACCCAAATTTAGGTAGAAAGCCCCAATCTAAAACAGATGAAGAGAGTTCATTCATCATTGTTAAAACACCCAATTAAAAGTGACAAGTAATCATGTTTAAGTAGCTTATTTGTCAGATATTTTACCAGGGTTCTGTAGCATCTGTCAGTCAGTGGAGTGATAACGAGTCGTGGTGAGTTCCCCAGGTACTCATAGGCGTACTTAACATCACAGTTGATTATGCGCACACGAACATTGTCATTGCTCCAGTAGTAACGAAGCTGAGCAAGCCACTGGAAGTCTGTTTCATTTGATACACCTGTCAAAAACATACTTATTATTTTATTTTTAAAGATTTTTTCTTGTTGGTGTTTACAAACTGAATCACAGCTCTGTTATAGTCAACTCTGCATTCTGTGCCACAATGTACCTTTGTCAATAAGCTCCAGGACTACATCCCTGGCATGGACATCAATTGTAACCAGCGCTCCCAAAGTGATCCGTGTTTGTTTGGGCAGTTTCCCTCTAACCAGCTCCACAATGTCATTCAGCTGATTCTGGAGTTGCTGATAGTAGTTCTTTAAACCCTACAGAGATCAAAAGCCCAGTTACTCTTTTAGTTTTTTCCCAAGGTGATGTTTGGGTGTCATGTTTATCAAAAGAAAAATTCAGGTCAGTTGGTCACAACAACAAAAAACAAGGAAACTTTCAATGACAATGATGTAAAAACCTACACCAGGCCCTGCTCTGATGGATTCATGAACCTCCAAGGTCCAGAAAATCTGAGAGGTGCAGAGCACCACCTGCCCAGGCCACTCCTTAACCCATTGGCTCCGTGCAGTCTCAGCATAGGCCTGTCAGTACGATGGCATATTTATGTTTATGCATACAGTAAAAGGAATTTCAAATCTTCCATACACAACATGGTGACTTTACAGTAAACAAAAGACAGTACTGTGCGTTATTTAAGGTATATTTTAGGTAAAAGTGATCTCACCACCCTGGACCGGGCCACTACATCTCTGACACTGAGAATCATCACGTCCTCCACTTGCACCAGCCACTTCTCCACAGCTCCTTTGGCTTCAGATGTGGAGATGTGTTGGATTAGTTCAACACGCTCCCCCTCACTACTATACATGGCCTGGTCAAGAACAGTATGCAATTTAACAAAAGTTCATTCAATCAAGGTGTCATGTAACAATAACAATGTTACAACATATGTGTGACTGCCTTGCCTGGATGTCCAGATTGGGTAGGAAGTCCAGTTTGGAAATGCCCTCAAAGCACTTCTTCAAATGGGGCTGCACTCGCAGTGGGTCCTTAGTCTCAGATAGAATTTCCAGCATTTCATCATTGGACAAGAAGAAGAACCTGGCAACAGCATTGGTAGCAAGTATCAACATGTGTGATATTAACAAATAATTGGACAAAAGAAAAACTGTAAAATCTTTCAGTTTACCGTGGAAAAAAGAGACGCTTCTTCTCCAGATAGGCATTCAATCCCTTCATGATGCTGTCCAGGAGGCTGTTAGAATCTTGCAGTTTCTCTAGCAAACCAGGCAGTGAGGTAGCTTGCAGAATCTGTGATTACAAATCATCAATTAACACAAACAGTTTATCCTTCAGATTTTCTTACTTTCAGAATAATGTGTTTACCGTAACTTTTACCTTAGGGTCCTTAACACAGTGCCTCATGACCTCTTTCCAGTTTTTGTCAACAGTTTGGAAAAGTCGGCCCTCCTCCGGAATCTGCTGCATGATGTCTTGAGAAGAGAAGATGGGCTCCAGATAAAGCCACTGGGCCTGCACCTTCAGCCATTCATCTATGGTTTCCTGGATACGAAGAAGACGCTCCTCCCATGTCTAATCACACAGAACAAACAGTTAAATCTCTGTAGGTCTGGTTATAGAGTTTAAATCACTCCCACCTGGTAAAACTCATCATCATTAGTTGAATAAGCTCTCCAAAACTTTAAGCTAACCTTGATCTCATTTTCAAAGGGCTTGATGAACGGTGAACCCCTCATAGTCTGAGTCTTCACAATCTGGTCATCTAGCATGGTCTGAATCTCGTCCAAAGTGGTCAGGATGGACACGCCAGTCTCCCTGTAAGGTTGATGATGGAAAGAAATACCATCCCAAATATGCATCATGGTTTGCATAGCCTTCTCCAGGGAAAACTCCTGTAAAGACACAGTAGCAGTACATAGCAATCAGTACATCAATATCATCAGTGTTAAGGTTTTTATCAATTGAAGTAGACGCAAACACAAAACTTCAGTTCTCACTTTACTAGCAGCAGCGCTGATAGACTCAAACTCTTCCAGGTAAGGAGCCAGGTTTTGTTTGAGGACTTTGCGTAGTGTAGTACCAGAGTCAGGAGTGAGGTCATACCCCACTATCTCTGACATCTGGTCCCAGTGGCGAGCTCTAATACCTGGATTACACAGGATGGACACTACAGGGATATGGTCCTGTTGACAAAAACGCATTCCACATAATGATTTATCATTAAAAAAAGAAGACTTCATGTACAAGATTTCATTACTGAGCCCTTTTGAAATGACAGTTACATACAATACCTTGAATTCTTTGATCTGCTCCATTACAGTGGAGCACAAAAGTACTGTGGGGCTTTCCTGCTTCTTTGAGGCATCCGCACTAGGTGGTCGGCTAGTTTTCCCAGCCATCTTTTCCATCTCTTGCTCAGCCTTAGCCTGTTTTTGTTGGAAAAACTTCAGCAACTTGAAGATCTCCCTAAAGAACTCATCTACTTTTACTTCCATGCTCTCGCCATCTAGATCCTGAAAGGAACCGTTCATCCATCTATTCACAAAGAAGATAAAAGGTTATCAGAGGGCACTGTATGTTTTCATTTGAACACAACACACATCAAACTGAAATCTGACCTGTTCTCTGTGCGCTGCCACTTCACTACAAATCCAAACAGCTTCTGATACAGTTCAATACTGTCTTTGATGACCTCAACTTCTGGGTAAAATGTTGGGTCCCATTTGAAAAAGTCCTCTTCTTTGTTGATGAGGGCAATTGTCTTCTCAGCCTCCTGGAGAAGTTTCTGAACTGTTCTGACATCTGTAACATACTGCCAAAAAAGTGATGACAAGGCTATTATTTTCCATCTGACATAATAATATTGCTAGAAAACCACACTAAAAGTAGATTTTATGGTAAATTGTACTGGAAAATTCTGATCACTGCTTACATTCTACAGACAGCGACAAGTATTTCAATGTCATACTTTAATAAGTTCAAGTTTATTGGACAGGCACAGTGACATCCTGGAATTTTAGAGGGGCTGGTTGGTAGATTTTGTTAACTTCATACAGAGCAAGGCTAACTAAGTTAACTTGCTGCTGGATTTAGCTTCATATTGTACAAATATGAGAGTGATATTGACCTTCTTATCTCATATTAATCTCAGCAGAAAAGTCAATATGAAATGTCGAAACTATTTCTACAAGGTTATCTGAAAGTGTTAATGACACTGTACCTGCTGCATCATATCCAGCTCGGAGCAATGTGGGAACTCCTCTATCCTGCGCCCCAACTTTTCCAGCTGTACCATTAATCTTTCTCTCTTGGCAAGCAGCTCCTGCTCACCTTTCTGCTTGGCCTTCTGCATCATCTGCAAAATGACAGAGGTGTCAGAATCAGGTCATCCTTTAAAAAACAACCATGATATTCTGTTGTCAGCAGACACAAGAGCATTACCTCCTCACTAAGGTCAAAGACTTGGAGGATTTTCTGTGGCCAAAGAAAGACAGTCAAATTAAGCTCCAGATCCTCTGGCTCAATGGTATGGACATCCAGGAGGTAGACAAGTCTCGAATAGGCTTCCTGTCAGAAGACAATCATGTTAGAAGTGATATAAGAATACTGAAATCAATATGCTTGAGTGTAAAATACAACAGGGAGAACCAATCATCATATTCACCTTAATTTTTTTCTGAAGGTCTGCAGTACTCTTTGTCTTAGTTAAATTAATGTAATCGATGATGTGAGCCATATCCTCTGTGTTCTCTGGTATTTTCAGAGCATTCTCTCTGATGGTTTCAAATTCAGAGCAGATCCTTCGAACAGACACAAAAAAGGATTGTGAGAAAAATCTGAGTATTTTAAACACAGAGGGACAGTGTTGTCAAAGAATGTTGCAGAGAAGTGACTCACTGCAGATTTTGCTCACGGTGGCTGGCGATCATTTTCTTCAGAAGTATTTCTGCATAGTTTTTGGCTTTGTTGGCCAGCCCCTGTTTCAGCTCTTCACAGTCCAGATGGACCATTGTGAAGTGGGCTTTTGCTGGGAGGCTGACAATCTCCTTTGACAGAACACAAAACTCCTCCACTTGCTTTAAAAAGCAGTAAAATTACACATTATCATCAGAAAAGGGATAACAAGGCAAGGAGGTCTCAAACATACAAAGCATGAATTAAACTTACTGCTTTTTTACCTTAGTGTATTCATCAAAAGAGTGCTCCTCTTCCATGAACTTCTCCACTTGTCCCTGTGCAGTTCCATTGACTAACCAGTCATAGCTGTCAACTACAAAAATTAAGAAGAAAAGTCAGCAATAAATGGAAACAAAATAGATAGAGTGAAGATAAGAAATTATTTAATTAAGAAGAGATCACCATAGTTCTGGAAATGTTTGTCAGGTTCCTCTAGATTCTTGCACATGGCAGTCTTCAAGGTTTCATGAGCCCAGGCATATATGTGATCAGCCATCTTGGCATCCACAAACGAAGGCGCTCCTTGTGCCAACCATGACTGGACCGTCTGTACTTTCTGTGGATCAACGTCATATGTGTCAAAACTTGCTCAAAATACACTTTTACATGGAAATGTGTCATAAAGATTTAATTTCCCTTTAAATGGTTTTTAACCTCACCTGCAGTGTGTTTGTGATGGCATCCAGAATCTCAAACACAGCAGCCTCCAGATCTTGTACCGTGGGATAAATCTCCATCTTTTCATCATCGAATGTCAAGGCCATACGAAAAAGGGGCAACAGGTGATGATTGCTTGGATCAAACAGCTTGACAGACTCCTCCACACTTGTCTGAAGCAGGGATTTCAACTGGGAAATGAGAGAAGAAAGGTGTTCTTGAGTCTAAATTTGTAATCAATTAAATACATACAGTGAATGCTACAGTATCCATAAATTTTCTAAAAAAACATGCCATAACAAACTTGTTTGGACAAATTTCCTTTAATGGTATTGCTAAACATTCAATCTAGGACAGTATAACATAATAAATATATTTCTGAGCACAAGTCCAAAATCAAGTCAGCCTTATCTTACCTGATTGGAGATGAGAGTGGATGCACAGTCATAGAAGGAGTCCAGTTTTTCCTCTTTAACACCCCTGAGTGTCTCCTTACTTGTTAATAAGTGGATGATTTTGGGGAACCAGGTATTCATGATACGATCTTCTGTCCTCTTACACTCCACAGCCATTTTGTTTTGCAGACTCTTACAGTCCACAGGTCCTGAAGCCCTGAGTCAGTGGAAGAAAACAACAAATTTGAGCAAATATTCATCAGTGCCATGCTGCTTCCATGCTCTCCTTCCTCACCTGCACCATGAAAGATCCACCAGGACGAGTGGTGAAAATGTCATGTGGCCGATTTCCAAGACAGTTTGCATTACCGGATGAAGAATGTGCAAATTTGTTTTTATCCTCTTGCGGCTTTTGATAAAGCTAGCGTGCCATGGTTGGGAGAAATCAAGAATTCTGCAAAAAACAGAATGTATTTTACAAAAGCGCATTAAGAGACCAACTACAATGTTTATTGTGTATACATTATATATACTCACTTTGGTTGGGTAGCTGTCTGTTTCCCTGAGGTAGCTTCTTCACTCTGTGGATTCTTTAGTACTGTGTCCACTACAGGGAGTGAATATGACATAATGAGGCATGGTTCCCCTACAATTAACTATCTACCCTGCAAACATAGCCATACATAAATTAAAAAAAATAATGGGCTATTTATCAGCAAATACCTGTGTGCTTGACAATCACATTATGGAAGTCATCACAGACTTCCTTGTAGAGCTCCTGTAGTAGCTTAGCTGTCTCAGGGCCCTCCTTGAGTTTAGGTGAGATGCGGGAATCAATGGAGTACAACCACTGTTTCTGGATTGGAGCGAATGGGCGGCTCTCCACACACTGCTTCAGGAACATGTAGTTCATCTACAAATAGGACCAGAATAAAATAAAAGAAGTGTCACACATGTCAAATATATAAATAGGGTTTAGTCTCCTCACAGTGTAAATTTAAAACTAAAAAGCAAACTTACCCTACGCTTTCGCTCCTCACTAATCATCTGTAAAGCAATGATTGAAGTATACCACATTATATTGTGCAATATAAATGTATGTTTAAATGTGTGCATAGGTATATATAATTGTTATACAGTAGGTGGAAACTGTGGCTCTGGTGATCGGCTGCGCACTCCTCTCTCTTGGCTCTGCCTGTAAGCCTCCATTGCTCTGGACACCCTGTAATAACAAACAAACTGTCACAATGCAGAAAAGCCAGTGGCCTGCCTAATGATTTACTGGGATCATTCTCGTGTGGCTATCACTGAAGCGCTGACAGAAGAGCTGCCATAGCTGAAAACGTACAATATGGTATGGAGTTGCTCTTGTTGGACTTTACTCCGTCTGTGCTTCAGCAGTTTCTGTTGAACCGTTATCTTCTCCGCTATCTCCTCCTTCGCAGCGACGGACTGTGCAACAAGCACATCCCGCTGCTGCGTGCCTTCAATCGGGGGCAAGGCTGGGATCTTTGACATGCTCTTCGCCGCTGTGGCTTTGAAAACTCCGGGAGAGGTAGCCATCCCGAGCAACAAGCCACTGAAAAGAAGCAGAAGCAAAAAATACCTAAGTTACAACTGTTGTGAGTTCAAGCTAGGCGAACTTAAGCTAGTTACAGTTAGCTTACGTTACGTTACGTCGCAGTCGTTAACTCAGAAGTTATAATAAGAACAATAACAGTAAGCCATCTGTCGGTTTACCTGTTCGTTCATTCAGTGTCTTCTCGCTTTCGTTTGTTAGCTGGTGTTAGCTAAAGTCAGTTCAAGTTTTTGAAGACGCTGCGGAGACTGAGGTTAACGGCGTCGTTACCATGGAAACGGTAAACATGGTAACCATGGGAGGGAGGCGGTGCTTGTCGTGTTTATTCCTGTTGCTAGTATCCACGAGCTAATATAAAAGCTTGAAAAGACATGAAATAGACAATAAGTGTGTAGCAGATATAAATGCAATATTATAATATAGCAATGAAAGGAGGTTTACTGCTAGACAAACGCATTTAAGATTTTTATGGTCTATGTGTTATATGTGGCATGCCTCCTTACAATTGAAAACATCGTTTTCATCTTTATAGTTTTCATCAAATAAAACAATAAAACTGAGAGAGGGGCACCATCTGCAGCAGTATCACAGTAGCAATACCTTTTCTGAGAGGAATTTGTATTAAGATCAAAGTGTTTTTATTCCATGCAAAATGCTTACAACAACATTTATGTAATATTGTTTGTTTCTTTTGCCCTCTGTGGCAGAATACTGGGTTGTGGACAAAACGAGGTATTTGAAAAGTCACCTTGAGCTTTGGAAATTGTGATCTGTATTCTAAGATTCATACATTTATTACATTTTATGGACTAAACAACCACCAAATTTATTGAGAAAATTATCGACACATTAATTGATAATACATACAAAACATGACATAACAAAATTATTAAAATTATTGGAACAGGAGTGGAACTCAAACAGGCTCATTATCATGGATGTATTGGTGGAACAACAACAAACAAAAAAACAAAAACAAACAAAAAAAACAACAACAACATTTAACAGTGTGTAGTATAAAATACACAAACACATCAATATTCAATCACTATTTAAGAAATCGGAGGCATGATTGTAATAATCCACTTTACTTTTATGTCATCCTTGGTTTGAGACACTGGGAGATAGAGGTGGCATTATGTATATTATGTCCACATTTTGCAAGTATCTTAATTATTTGTTTCTTGGTTTTGCCAAGAGCAGCTAAATCATCATTCCTCTGGTAAATGACAATCTAACTGATTAAATAATGTAATAATAAAGATAATAATATAATCATATAAGATTTTAAAAGACAAGACACATTGTATGGCCATGCAGCAGTCAGGCACTCAAATAGTCATACACTGTATTTAACTTCCTGTAGGGGGCAGTAGTGCGCACATAGCGTGTAGTTTACGGTACCGGAAATAAACCAGAGAGAAGAAGAAGAAGACGGAAAAGAAGAGCTCCGCTTGTTAGCTAGCTACTGCTGGGAAGTAGCGACAAATTTTCAGGTATTGTGCTTTAAATAACTGTTGTATGTGCACAGGACTGTATATGTATGTCAATAGAAGATATTAAAACAGAACATCACTCGTTCTGGATGTCTGTAATCGATATAAATACGCAGAAAGGCCGAAGTTGTCTTTGTTTTGATTTGTGTTGACAAAAGTCAGGCTTCAATGTTGTGTTTTTCGTCGAAGGCCTCAACTGTTGTGACTTAAGATTTCCAGTGCCGCGTTGCTCTCAGACCCGTTATAACGTTAAATAACTGACCTTACCGTTAATTTAATATTTAAAACAGCCCGAAAGGTCATTGTTGTGAACTCACAAGATAACCCTTCTGTTCCCATTTAGGATCTTATCATGAGTTATGCAGAGAAGCCTGAGGACATAACAAGGGAAGAGTGGATGGATAAACTCAACAATGTCCACATTCAAAGAGCGGATATGAACAGGCTCATAATGAACTACCTGGTGACAGGTGAACTACAGATTTTTTCTTCTTTTTGTTGTTGTTACTCATTGTTTCTCTCAGCTGTATAGATAACTATGGTGCTTTGAATGATTTTACAATATGTTCTGTTCACCAGAGGGCTTCAAGGAGGCAGCAGAGAAATTCAGGATGGAGTCTGGAATAGAGCCTAGTGTGGACTTGGATTCCCTAGATGAGAGAATTAAGATCAGAGAGATGATCCTGAAGGGACAGATCCAGGACGCCATTGCACTGATCAACAGTCTGCACCCAGAACTGCTGGATACCAACCGTTACCTCTACTTTCACCTACAGGTAAAGTGAAACAGCTTAATGTTGCAGACGGGCACTTTCAGCAATATCATTTACCCTGCCTGTCTTACTATTTCTGTTATTTTCATTCCCTGTTGCACCCTCTGTCTTTTTGCATTTGCAGCAGCAGCATCTGATTGAGCTGATTCGTTTGAGGGAGACCGAAGCTGCCCTTGAATTTGCCCAGTCACAGTTAGCAGAGCAGGGAGAGGAGAGCCGAGAATGTCTGACTGAGATGGAGAGGACGCTGGCCCTGCTGGCATTCGACAACCCAGAGGACTCACCTTTTGGGGATCTGCTCAATATGATGCAGAGACAAAAGGTAGGGTTAATGCATATTAGTAAAGCTCATACTTGTGTTGCAGGTGTCTTCTCTTTTTTTTACTAGTGTTATTTTCATATGCATAAAACTACATAAACTAAAGTTGTTCTGCTCTCTGCAGCTTGAGGACACTGTTCAGTGTTAGTGGTGCAGAATATTTCAAACAAATTTTGCACAATTCTCACTCGATTTTCAAATTAAATACATACGAATTCCTTTATTTGTGTGTGTGTTTGTGGAGCTCTGAGTCTGTCTATGACCTACCCTTCAATATTGAAAATATATAAAGCAATAATATGCCAATGTCTTTGTCTTTCAGGTATGGAGTGAAGTGAATCAGTGTGTGCTAGACTATGAAAACAGAGAGTCAACACCCAAGCTGGCCAAGCTCCTGAAGCTGCTGCTGTGGGCTCAAAATGAACTTGACCAAAAGAAAGTGAAGTATCCCAAAATGACAGACCTCAGCAAGGGAACCATTGAAGACCCCAAATAAGGACCCACAGTGAAAACATACAACAGCATTACAAAATGGACACATTTCCTTTATCTATTTATACCCCAACAACCTGACTCATATAGAGTACAACCTTTTCTTTTTTGTAAGGGTTGCTTTTTGATACTTTAATAACTTAGAATGTGCAAACTGGATTGATGACATTTTAAAATGACTTCTCACACTAAAGTAACATGCAGACCATTATTTTACTTGGTATTATAATTTACATATTGTTTATGTAAAATTAGTACACTAGTTTTTCTGTCTGTTGGCAGGGAAAGTTGTTGGCATAGGAGGGTGTGAATAAAGCCTAAATTAGGCTGTCACTTTCTGTGTGAGACCACTTTGAAGGGGCTGAGTTTGATGTTTATAGAAAAGGGTTGGCTCAGTATTCACTGCCTGAAATAAACACAAACTTTTCCTTATAGAAACATACACATTTCAGATAGTAGTCTTGTAGCTAGTACTCTGTGTGATGGCACCAGCCAAAGCAAGGTACTATTCAAACTACTGTGACTTTGAAAGTTAAATTCAGCTTCAGATTCGTGCTGCATTAGTGCATTAGACATTACAAAAAGATGAAGACATAGATCAACTTTCAAACTTTACATCATGGTAGCAAATAACAAGTGAGACAAGGTGGGATTCCTGGAATGCTAAAAACTTTGCAGTGTACTGTGACTGTGCAAGCTTAAAGGCAGCCTCAGTTTCATACTGTTCTACAATGTCAGATTATATTAAAAGATGTGAATGGGTAAATCTATGTCCAAAGACATGGAGACACTTTTACAGATGGATTATTTACATGTATGGAATAAGTAGCTCTTTTTGCAAAAATTTGATGTGCTTTTTTTTTTTTTTTTTTTTTTTTTTGTTTTTGCTGGGATATTATTTTGCAATAAAAGTGAATTTTAAAACGGCGTAATTCAAAGGATTTAAAAGCCTGGTGTGTTTTTAATGATGGAAATGTGTACAAAAAAGTTGAACAGTGGCAAAGGTGGAAAGTAACAAAGTACATTTACTCAATCACTACACTACACTCATTTGAAAAAGAAGTATTAAGTGCTTATAACTACAATTATAGTTACTAAAGTTAAGTACTAAAACATAAATCTATGTACAATATGGTTTTAAAATGAAATGAACTGTACAGTTTGTGCAGGAATATTTGCCGGGTAATCTGCAACAGTTCACAGTATGCAGAATATTTTAAATACACAAGATATTAACAAAACATAATAGTCCAAAGGATGCTGCGTTAATGTAACACAAGGTCTATAGATGTTTCAGTCTATCATAGTTCATCACCTCCTCATATGTTTTACATATAAAAGCTTAATCTATAAAGCTATCAGATAAGTGTGGTGGGGTAAAAAGTACAGTATTTACCCAGAACTGTAGTGGATGGTAATAAGTATAAAGCTGTTGTGGCAGAAGTACTCAAATCGTTACTATGTAAACATACTCCATTACAACTACAAGTTGTACTACAAGTATGTGTTAACAATGTGATTTAAGTATAAAAAATGGTACTCGTGTATTTTTACTGCATGCATTCAGATCTAAGTGTTATCTTAATGTTGAAGTAAATACTTTCTCACATTTATTGCTTAATAATTTATTTTATAAGTATTTTAATGTTGTAGTTCGTGGTGGAGATTTTATTTTCTAATTATGATGGTTCATATTTTATAGGTTCGTCACATGTTTTGTATTAAAATATATATATAAGTGTCAAATAGGAATAAGAAATATAAATTGAACTGAACTGTAGTGGAGAAGAAGTATAAAGTAATTGTACCTCAGATGTGTACTAAGTAGTTAGATTACTCACGTTCCACCACTGTTAATCAGTATTTTTACTAAAAAATCCATTACGTGTATTACATCCACTGGACGATTTTACACTGTGCTGCTACTTTAACTTGAGCAGAGGATGTGAGCACTTCTTCCACCTCCATGCAGACTACAGTAAGAGAGCTGCTAAAAGTTGTGCGCTGGTTGCAGGACATTATATAACGATTGCCTGCTAAACTCGTACAGCCAGGAGCAGCAGACGGACCATCTGAATAACCTTGTGGGCACTGCGCATATCTGTGTGTGTGTGTGTGTGTGTGTGTATGTGTATGTGTGTGTGCTCCACACACACACAGCAGCTTCTCAGCACGGGCACCAGGCAGCACGTCTTCATCCGGCAAGGACAGGTCATGAAGAGAGTACATCCTGGTGCTCGACACAGACGACACAGATACATTTTCTATATTGCACCGTCATGATTGGAGAGAGGGAGAGAGTGTGTGCGTGTGTGTGTGTGGAGCCCAGAGGCGTCTCTGTTTGGATGATAGTGTAATGGATGACTAGTAAAGACACTTCCTGACTATAACCCTACCGATCAGAAGGAGAACTGCGTGGCTTGCTCGGCCCGGAGGAGGAGGCTGGAGAGAAAAACTGACACGTGGATTACTCCTCCTAGGGCATCAGGAAAAACAGACTCCCTCCTCTTTAGCGCAGCTTCGTGATCATCGCCTCTGAGTCCTGTTGAGTCCTGTCAGGGTTATGGATTTATCGGAAACAGCGTGATGTGATTGCGTGAACTCTTGACATTTTTTTTTGCGTTGTTTCCTCCTCTTTTTTTAAACGTTTACTTTTCTGACTCATCGACCGGAGAGACAGAGAGAGAAAGAGAGAGAGAGAAAGAGAGAAAGTAAACAGCCGAAGCGGTTGAGAGGAGGCTGCTGTTAGCTCGCGTTGAATGGCAGTTATTCAAAAATATGGCAAGAACTATAGTCCAGATTTGGTCTGTCACAAGGAAAACCATCCGTCTGACAAGATCGGAGTGCCTGGATGTCACAAGAAGTGGCCTGAACACAACACCAACTGGCCCAGGTAACATGTCTAACACAGGCATAGATTTTAACTCTTACGTCTTAGCAACTCAACAGGCTAACTAATTAGCTCCACCCAGCTGTGTTTAACTGTGTTTTACTTTGCTTTAGTACATCAGTGCACACGTTTGAGGCGTTCATTTATTTATTTATTTTCGTGTCATCAAGCCAAGTGGCTCCACATCTGTTGGGAATGACACGTATCATCTCTGTCCTGTCATGGTTCAGATGTGCCACACAGTTAAAACGGTTTGTAAAGTAGGAAGTGAGTCGTGCTTCCTCTTATTTAAATTATCATAAGATATGACTAAATATTGATTAACGTTAATTTGATACCAAACCACCGAACCTCACTAATTTCCTTAATCTTGAAGATATTGCCCCCATAGACCTGTTTATTAATAACAATCCGGGATAAAAGTAACCCAAAATCTGGGATTTAAGAAGTTTGCACATTGATCAGTCACACTGGTTCGAGATAGATGTTAATGTTGATGTGTCCTGTCCTTTTTGGATTAGATACTCTAAATTTAACCCTAAAAGACAGAAGACAGTTCATGCTGAATGTACTTAAAGTGTAGCCAGACCTAAGAGCACAAATTCCCTCCCCCTGTTAGATAAAATGTCCCTATAAATCCAAACTTACTCCTCCGGTAATTTCCTTAACCCTTTCAAACTGTTCATATTCAGTGCCTTGAGAGAAAATCCTCTAAGTAGATCTATAGATGTATTCAGAATATATAATAGTCTAACTCTAATCCTTGATTTATAAATTAAAGAGCACACGAGTGTGTTTTTTTAGGTTCTGCACCACCTATATCACATGATATCACATCCTGTTTAAATATGCTTTATTTATTTACATTCTGGAGCTGTTATTATTTAACCACGTATAACCATTACACCTGTTAGACACTGTCCTTACTTACTGACACGTCTTCCTCTGATCTGGAGATCTGAAGATCAAATTTGACCCCGGAACAGCTTCAGTGTACAAAAATCTGTCAAAACGGGTCAATTTTGATGATGTTGCGCTTATTTCTTTTTGGATTACTCTAAATTTAACCCTAAAAGACAGAAGAAGTCACGTTGCATGTACTTGTGTAGCCAGACCTAGAGCACAAATTCCCTCCCCTTGTTAGATAAGATGCCCCCTATAAGTCCAAACTTTGTCTCCACATTTACAAAAAGTTCACTCCATTCTGCTTCCCCCTTCCTGTGCAGGCCAGTGGCGAGGGTATGGACTGTGGTGCTTCTTCTCGGGACGTGCCTCCTCTACTGCGCCCGCGTGGCGATGCCCATCTGCGCCGTCAGCATGGCAGAGCAGTTCAACTGGAGCAAGAGGGAGTCCGGCATGGTGCTGGGAAGCTTCTTCTGGGGCTACTGCTTCACCCAAGTGTTCGGAGGCTACGTCAGTGACCGGTAGGGAAACGTTTGAGATAAATATCTCTATCTGACGGTGACGTTGCTTTTCGGCCGAGATCTGTTAAAGATTGCTGCCTGTCGAGTGTCATTTGCTTGAGCAAACATCACCGACAGTGACGCAAACAGCCAGTTTGTGTTTGCTTAGTCTGGACAGATAATGTTGCGGATCAAGAGAGAGGCTGCGTATGTGTTTGAATAGTTTTATTCATTCCAGAACTGTCCATGCAAAGTTAATTGTCTAAATTGCTTCATTAATCCGTCTGTAAATAAGTTACAAAACATCCACAGTGCGTGGTTTACTTTTACAAGAGATCAAGGTTGCACCTTTCTGCGATGTAAGCATGCACGTTAAACCTAATACATACTGTCTATGTTCTGTATCCACAGGGTGGGAGGTGAGAAGGTCCTCCTGCTGTCTGCAGCAGCCTGGGGGTCGATGACAGCCTTCACCCCCATCCTGGCCCACTTCTGCTCCCAGCCGATCATGTCCATGACACTGGCCCGATTCCTCATGGGCTTGTTGCAAGGTGAGATGGAGGGCTTTTGAAAGCGCGTGAATGAGATGATATAGGTCGAGAGGTTGCTGTGAGTCAGTCAGTGAGCTGAAATATAATTCTTTTGGCTCTTTTCAGACCTAAAAATCGAAATCCACAGGTCTGGAAAGTACAGGGTGTAGTTATTCAACTTGTTCAACCGTCTGCTGTCTTTGTCTGTGTTAGGCAAGTAGAACCAAATAATTATTCGACATAGGTGCGGTGATCTTCCTTTGTGTGCGACAATGATGTTTCTGAACCATATTTCTGAGCACCTGCCAAAGTATTTGTGTTTGTCTTGTGTGATGAGGTGGTGTTAAAAATTCCTGCCATTATTTCCTCCTTCTTGGTCTTTGGATCTGGATTTCTAAACATGAACCGATTATGTCGCGTTTCCTTATTTTTAGGAGTTCATTACCCTTCCCTGGCGAGTCTGTGCTCTCAAAAGGTGGTGGAAAGCGAGAGAGGCTTCCTCATGAGCACCGTGGGTAGTGGCTCCTACCTGGGGTGAGTCAAGTGTTGTGCAATAAATAAATGTGGAATTGTGGGAAAGGGTTGAGTGTCTTTTTCCGAGAAAATCACTGTCGGGAAGTGCAAAGAGGAGGGGTTTGTTTGAGATCTGTGCCTATTATAATCCTACAATCACTTCTAATACATGTTAGTGATTAAACTTTAACTCTATGCAGATTTATAGAAAGTCAGCCTGGCATTTGTTTGCTTTCAGAGTTCACCTCATGTCATTTGAAACATATCATTACGTGGGTGTGTCTGCACGACTTGTCATGCCTTGTGGCTTTTTTTTTTTTTTTTGCAGCACTCTGGTGATTGGAGGTGCTGGCTCCCTCATGTTGGACCTGTATGGCTGGGAGAGTGTTTTCTATGTGTCCGGCCTCCTCTCAGTCCTGTGGGCCTACTGCATGTGGAAGTATCTGCTCAAAGGCGAAGGCAAGCGAGTTTGTGCTTTAACTGTGTCAACGGTATCTGCCGTGTCACTGTGTGCTCCTTATCGTGCAGCTGCTTATTTGTATAATTCAGAGTCAGTGTCCTCTTGTGCGCTCACGTGTCTGTGCTCATCTGTGTTTGCAGGGCCTATCATCACCCTGGAGTCCCTGGGAAGTGGTGGGCCGCAGTCCAAACTGTCCAAAAGACATTGGTTACGGCTCCTCAAGCAACCTGCAGTCTGGTGAGATAAAGATAAAGGAAGTGTGCATGTGTGTGTTTGCATGTGCAGTCCTCTGTGTTTATGTGTGTATTTTGTATTCTGTGTATGAATATGAGAATTGATATGATTTTATTGATACCGGTTCTGCTTATCAGTCCAATTCTGTATTGACTCCTGTTTAAGATCTTAAGCATTACTTAAAGTATTACTTTGTGGGTGGAGATTACCTACAACCGAGAGGATGGAAGGAGTTTAGCACCATAGGGGAGGTGATATAAGGACCACAGTGCGTCTTGTTAGGTCCTTTGTTCCTGTCTACCATGCTGCCACATCAATAAACATCCTTCCCTCCCATTTGACCAACTACCTCGAACCCACAAAATAAATGGCCTTCTTGGATCCTGTGTGTTTCAATGTGCACCCCAGTTAGAGATTCCATGGTCCAGTCAACTTCATCCTCCACCACATAACCTTTGAAATACACAGCCCTTTAACAACTCCCTTACTGTTTCCTGATCAGTTGTCTGTATGGAAAGAAGCAAAACAGGTTTCCTGCGTCAGCACGACTCTTTCATTGTCTCTGAGTCTGAACATGACATCAAAAGACTGTAGGACTGAATGTTAAATGTGTAACCGGTTTAAAACGAGTTCTCAACTCGAATGGCATCTAATAGATATTGAGTCTTAGACTTAGACTTAGACAGACTTTATTGTCATTCAGCTGTACATTCGCAATGTACATTTGAACTACAATGAACTACAATTCCAGCCTCATGCATGCATGCATTTTCCAACCATGGAAATATGAGTTAGGGGCTTGTCCATGAATTTAGAAGAATAATTTAAAGGAAAGAATGTAGAAATATAAAAAACATATCTAATTTTTTTTAGATCAGAAGGTTTTTGTCATACAGTTGTTTTATAGACTTCTTTAATATGTATCAGATTTTAGAGTAGCAAGCTTTGCTGGATGCCTTCTGCTGTCATTTAATGTCTGATATCGAGTTCTTCCATGTCCTTCCTGTCTCTCACCATAGCCTAGATATTTATATACTGTAATGCAACTGATATGCTCCATTTCCAGTGACAGGGAGAATCTGTGGCTTTATTTGATGTATCTGATCCACCTTGAGAGTAAAGGATTAGATGATAATTTGATGCTCGGGGCTTAAAAATATTCACAAAACTCTTGGTGCTTTCAACCACGTGCTATTTCCCTTAACACGGGTATGACAGGAAAAACAGTACATGTCAAACAGACACAGGCGACTGTCAAAACAGGAAGTGTGGACCACTGAGCAACCTTTGACATACCTAGAGCATGCATAATTATAATTTCAATGCACTTATTTTCTCTGATTCTCTTTCTTCGTTCCCTGACCAGTGCTGTGATCGTTACACACCTTTGCACATCGAGCACCTTCTTCACTCTTTTGTCGTGGCTGCCAACATTCTTTAAAGACACTTTCCCTGATGCCAAGGTAACCAGGCCACCTGTTCATCCTCCCTTTGATTACATTTATGACCTCAGGTTTACGGGGAAAAACGATGAAAGTGAAACAGCCAGCAGAGTTGAAATCAAAGAAGCAAATTTTATTTAATAAGACAAGGAACGTACAGCCATCCCAGCAGCTCTGTATATCGGCACAGCTAACTAAATGAACGAAATGCTAACGCCAGCATGCTAACATGCTCAAAACTAACAGCAAACAGCCATCATGCAGATGATGAAGAAGATATAACATTAACCATGTTCACAACATAAAATTCAGCAGATGCCGATGGGAATGTTATTTTTTTTTGCAAAGTACAGGCCAAATTTCCAGTCAGGTAGTCACCAAAGTCATTATGATGCATCATCTGGAAACCATGAATGTCTATACAGATTTTCATCCACTACATGATGAGATATTTCAGTCTGGTGGTAGACAGACAGACCAAACCAAAACAAAAAGGCCAGACAAGTACCTAACTCACTACAAGAAATGACCTTACACTTGATGCTCCCGGCTGTTTCTGGTTGATTCACGTCCATAAAATATGTTGTCCCTCCAGGGTTGGGTGTTCAATGTCATTCCCTGGTTGGTGGCCATACCCTCATCCCTCTTCAGTGGCTGCCTATCGGACCACCTCATCAGTCAAGGTAGGTCAACTGAGGAACAGATATCAGAATTACTTGAACTGATGAGATGGTGTTAGAGATGCTCATCCTACTTTCTCTGTTGATCCCCACAGGCTTTGATACTGCCTCAGTGAGGAAGTTGATGCAGGTACTGTATTTGACAGTTTCCTTGTTATTCCATGTTTGTGTTATCTGTTCAGTCTCATTGTGGATTTTCTTCCGCTCAGTCTAAAGTGTATGAATGTCCTTTTTTTTTCTTCCTCTATACACTTGTACACAATGAATTATGTAAGATAATATGTGTGTTTTTGTGTGCATTCATTCCTCTGTTAGTTTTTCTCCATGGGTGTGTCCAGTGTGTTTACCCTTCTTCTGTGTGGCAACACCACCTTCCCCTGGGCTGTAGCATTTGTGTCTGCCACCATGGGCCTCACCACCTTCAGTCACAGGTACCAGCACCGAGAATGTCTTCATACTCCGTCTCTCGCCTTGAAACCTTTTCTTAGATCTTAAACGTGGTCAGTTTGTCAGCGTGTTTTGTATTCCTGTCTCGTTTTATACACTTCCTCTTGGTGATACCATTACATGCATTTCCATCGCCATGAGGACAGCACCACATAACAGCCTCTTAGACATCAAAGTGTCACCACTTCTTTCAATGAAGAAGTCTATTTTTTGTCCTAAATTATACTGTTGGGCTCACCAAGCTCCACAGGGCTTAACCAGGGAAGACTTGGCAGCATCACTGCTTATATTAGTCCTGCAGTTAAAATGTTTGATCTGCTGTTTGACCCACACGGAGACTCTGAACTCATTGAATTTCTTTGTGTTTTGCAGTCTTGCTTTAACTACTTATGGAAAAAGTAGGCCCTTATTATTATTTACTTGTGCTGGAAAAGCTAAATGCTAAAAAACAGATGTACTTTTATCTTAATAAGGACAAACAATTCCCCTAAACAGTTTTTTTTTTTTTTTTTTTTTTTAGCAAACATTGCTCAGAAGGAAGTAAAAAGTGCATTTTGCTGTGAATACAAGTGCTGATTAATACACATTTGGTGTGTAAAAGACTATTTATGGCAGTGAGGTGGTGGCCCTGTTTATGGTAATTAAGGAACACGTCATTCAGCGCAACGACAACACAGCTCGTTTATGTGTTTTTAATAGTTCTTGGACTAGAATAGGGCTCTGTGACTCAGAGGAATGTAACTATAACAGGCCTGTGCTGATATCAAGAACAATGTATTGTATAATAGCACAAGACCTTTTTTAACTGTGAGTCCTTGACAAGCAAAAATAAATGCACGATTACATACTAAGAAAAGGGCGTCTAACAGTTGGTAAGTCACTGATGACAGAAACATAACCACAAAAACAAAGAAGCTGCGTGATAAGACCTGCTGATACTGTGTGACCTTACAGTTTGGTGTTTTTTTTTTTTTTTTCTTGTACATTTTCTTCTTTTCTTATCTTTCTTTTTTGGACATTAGTTGATTTTTTTTCTTCAATGTGTATTTTCTAATTATTTATTGTCTACATCTTAAAAATGTAGGTCACGTTCTTAATATTTGTAAAACCAAGTAGTTTGTCTCCAACGTAATTTAAGAAAATTACATTTTGTGTTATTATATTATTCATATTTTATGTCTTTATTAATATCAGAATTATCTCTGGACACAATTATTCAAAATAATAATAATATAGATACAATCGATGACGGGCTGGGAACAGAATATAGACTCAGACTCGCGGTCTGTTTTCCCGAACACAGACATTTATTTTCTTTAATGATGTGGTTCTAATCTTTTTATGGCTCAGATTTATCAGGCTGATTATTGATTTTGCTCTGAGGCAATTCAGGACACACAAAGAGTCAATTTAGCACCTTTATAAGGTGGAATGACTAATGACATGAGTTTCTTTTTCCCTTTTTTTTTTTTTTTTTTTGCAGTGGCGTCTCTGTAAATGTTCAAGATCTCGCTCCTTCCTGTGCTGGAGCTTTATTTGGTAAGTGAAAAAGATGTTTTATTAAAGTTTCATGTATGAAAAACATGTCAGCACTGATCAGTTTTTTTTAACCGCAGGTGAAATTTTAATTAAGTTTTTAAAATTTTACATCTGCGTTTCTTTTACAGGTGTTATGAATACATGTGGTGCTTTCTTAGGTGAGTGTCTGTAATTTTAAGCAGAGTGACATTTAGAGCAAACGTCTGTGATGAATCTTTCACCAGCAGTTGCTAAATTACTGTTTTGTTTTGTTTTTTAAAGTAAAATAATTCATCCACTTCTCTAAATTCAAACTTTAAACTGATGTGTCTCCTGTCAGTCATGCTGGCTCCTGCGTGCCATGCATATTTTATCAAGGAAGCATAATGGAGTCTGTGTCAGATGAATAATACAGGGAACAGAGGATGACAGTTACTGGTCCTATGAGGGGTGTGTAATGGACTGTGACTTTTTCTGTGCAGAAAACTGAACAATCACATTGAAGATTCTGTGTGCTTTGTTTATCTCTGTGATGATATGCTATTAACGGTGACTGTGTGTCCCTGCGTAGGAGTCCTAATGGTGTATTTCTCGGGGTATCTCATCGAGGCCACAGGCTCGTGGGCGACAGTGTTTGCCCTTATCACCACAGTCAACCTGCTGGGCCTCTGCACCTTCCTGGCCTTTGCCGAGGCCCGCCGCGTCGACATTGACTCCAGTAAGGTCCGGCACCACAACATCCACATCTAAACCATCAGTCATCAGAGGGACTAGAGTGCTGTTCCCAAGGGAGATACAACCATGGGAAACCAGCTTCTTGGAGAACATTGAAAAACTAGCCAATGGATAGAAAGTGGTACATGATGGATAAAGCCTGCATATATAACATCTGGAAAACTCTGATTGGCTCTGTGTCTGGGTGAGGAAGCACTGCAGCAGTTACTGAAAAGCACACAGCAGAGCCGGTGAGTCCTAGAAAAACACAGCCGTGTTAGAAGACGCTCTGCCAGTTCAGGTTGGGAAAAATTACAGGAGAAAGAAAAAAAATGTCTACACTACCTCCAGGTCCCAGCTTGTGCAGCTGCATGTGGTTTTTAAACAGTTACTGGGCTGCTGGTTATGCAGAACGTGTTACTTAGAACAAGAGAAGTCATGGAAATGGTGTGTTTGTGTGTGTGTGTATGTCGAAGGAGCTGTGCGAGTGATGGATGCGTTGGTCTCAGGAGCTCCCTGACAGTTGTGACAAACCAAGGTGGTGTGTTCTTACCCTGCGGGGACTGGGGGAGGCGGTGTGGGCAAACGGTGGATGACGCAGGGAGAGTCCAGCCTCTCGTACCTGAAATCTTTTATTAGCACGCCCCACTCACCCGTCGCCAAGTGCACTGTCTGAGTGACACCTCATTACCCGGCCACTAATTACTTGGCAGGCGCTCTAATGTCCTGTACGTTTTACTTTCTATAGTCGCCATCTCCATGGTTACAAGCTCATCTTATCATTGTAGTTCAGAGGGGGTGAAAGGGGTCATGGGAACCTTCAAGGCTTTTACTGAATGCTTTCTTGTTGTTTCGAAGAATTGTGTCGCGAATAGGAAGACCAAAGGTTATTAATTATTTCTATTTTCTTTCTGTGATTGCATGTAATAGAAATACCTCACTTAATTATTTTGCCTTTTGTATATTTATATGACTTTTTTTTTTTTTGATCGGCCTCATTCTCTCTCTTTTTTTTGTTTTAGAAAAGAAATATATTAAGTTAGGTGACAGAAAAAGTAATATTTATTAAGTAAGATGACAAAAAAAAAATCATAGTAAGTTAAAAGTCAAAAGTGTGATGCAGTATGAATTACCGTAATCTCAGCAAGTCTAGTTTCCTCACTTCTTCTTCTTCTCTGATCTGCACTGTCCTGTTCGAGCGGGAAAGAAACGTGTCCATGTTGTTATCTCGGTGAAACCTGCGCTGGCAGACGAGCAGGCTGCCCAGCAATTTTGTGTCAAAAAATATAAACCGTTATCGTCACACACTTGACGTCACTGTTACTCATGCGCGAGACCAACAAGTCAGTATTTGGGAAGGTGCTAGTTAGCACCTGTTCACCATGGTGGTGACAGATGTGGTTTAAATACCGGATTGTCCGTGTTTCACACTGACACGATGAATGTTGAGTGACAGGTGAGAGGAGTAAAAAAAAAAAAAAAAAAAAACGTCCTCAGGAAGTGGAGAATATTGATGTCACTGCAACGTAAAGCTACCTGCTCAGCTCCAGCTTAATGTTGCGGTGACTGTACCATTCAGCTTTGGCGTTCACCGCACAGTTTTACATTTTCAATCTAGACGCTTACTTGACACATGTACCTTTTTAAAACTATGCATTTATTATTTTGTGCCTGATTTAAGCAATGAGAGGATTGTAAGATATGCTCACTGCGGTCACATGGTGTCATGTATTTATCATTGTGCATCCTTGCCTTTTTTTTTGCTTGTTTTGTTTTGTTGCTTCTGTGTTTTATGATTGTTATTATATATGAATTATTGTTTTTGTCACATAAAAAGTATGTTGGCATAAGTTTTGTTTGTTACAAACACCTGGAGGCTGGTTGATTATTTTGTCAATAGAAATTTGATTTCTGAAACGCACAATGTGTTACTGACACGGCCAGCGGTTACAAAAACGTCAGCATAAGAAATTAACCGGATTTATTCAAACATCTGCTCACAGTCTTTCAGAGTAAAGAGACATTTATTTCTGTATGTCAAAGATTTAGATTACTTGACTATAGAGAATCATTTATTTTGATATCTAATCTGATATCTAAATATAGCCAAATGTCACTTGTGACTGTGTACCTACACTATCTTTTGTAATGATCATACACCTTCAATATTTTTTGTTTTGTTTTGCCAAACCAACGCCCCGCATTCCTCAAATGTTTTAACCGCCTTAGCAGATGTGAGTTATTTCCTGATGAACTGCCTTCATTTAAAAAAAAAAAAAAAAAAAAAAGCTTGTCCCTTTTTTTTCTGTTACTGTGTTGACATCCTACAAAATGCAAACATTGACAAGAGAACTAGTCGGAGTTTTGTTCACCATCATATCACACTGAAGGCTCCCAAAAGCCTTCTAACAAATAGTTTTTTGATAACGTGTAAGATATGTATGATAAAAAAAAGAAACATTAATGCAAGATAAATGCAGTATTCTAAAAGATATGTTGTATTTAAAAGCATATATTCACTTTGAATAAAAATATATTTTGTCAACATTGGTGAGTTGTGTTTGTCTGCTGCATGTATTTCCTCCGCAGTGCCACAGAGAGGCAGCACAGCATCATTAATGAGGAGAGCACATCACCCTGTCTAGCCTCCAAATACTTTACAGTCATGCAGAATGGAGACCGTCTATGTGGTGATCTCTTGAAGTTGTCATTGAGATCACAACTTCAGCAAACATCGACCACGCATGAGAGACTACTTTCACGTATGCATTACATATCAGGTCAAGTATGAGCATGTTTTTTTTCCACTATGAAGCTGGGAACCACTGGTAGCCAATTCTGCATGTGGATCAGCTGCTGAATGGGTCTGAGTGCAGGTCTGTCCTGTTCACACCAGCGGCTCACTACAGGCCCAGATCCCGAGTCCAGGCTAGCAGGACGTATGTGGTGGCACCATATGGCAGGATGCTGTGTGCCATGTTGGCTAGCTGGCACTGCCCACGTGTGAATGGCCAGACGCTAGTCAACCCAACCCACTCCCTCCTCATGGGACCGAGCGGCTCAGGTTGCCATGGAGATGGGCGGCTTGTGGCTGCTGCGTGGCAATGAAAAGAAAGGGAGGGGGGTCATAAGTGAGTGAAAGTAACAAGTCAGATAGAAGTCAATGGAGTGCAGTTTGGCAGTGAATTTGGGTTTTGATGTACGGTTCATACAAAAACAGCCATGGTGTTAAAGAGGGTGGTCGGTCACTTATTGGAGTGCTCTCACTGACAGAAAATGGTGTTGTAAAAGCAGACATAATCATGATGAGTGGCGCACTATTTAATTAGCAGAGATGAAACACTGTAAGGGGAGTGTAGAGGAGAAGGGAGATAAACCCTCCCCCAACTTGTCGGCTGGTAAGAGTAACCCAGTAAAGGCAGGCCCCACCAGAGAGCCAGAGATACATGTAAATGAAATAGCCCCATTAATTAGTAATTAACATCAAGTTAATGACATTTCAGTGTGTCGCCATCTCATCCTATGTCCTTCCTCTGTGGTGGAGGGGCTGTTTCTCCAGTCCCTGATCTGAATGCTAATTAGTGCGAAGCTAAACTGCCATATAGGGCTACCTAATGATATAGAGGCCCAGTTTAAGACTGGTCATTGTGTGGGGAGGATTAATCACTTTGTAGTAGTAGATCAGGAGGCTTTATAAGTCTGCCACTCCTCAGAGAGCTGTGATATCGAGGGCCATTGACAGGTTTTATGTGCTAATTGCGTTGCGCCTGTTAGCCTAATGTTGGGTTATCCCTCATGACTTAGAAGTACTTTTGAAGCAATTCGCCAAGTTTTCAAAAGATATCCAAGAAATATTTCTGTTAAGTGAGCACAAAACGGTTCGGTACGTCACATCTAATGATCTCAGTCTCTTGCACGGCAATGGATGCACTATCATTTGTTTTGGGTCCCCTCCTGAGCCTAAATCAGCTCTGTGACAGAGGTAATTTTAGATGATTTGACTGCAGCCAGGGACACTATCTCTGTGAAGGTAGATGAAACATGAAGTTAACACTCTGTACACAGCGGTGTTCCTGGAATTGGACAAGAATGTCAGCTCCAAAATGAAGGAAATATATTCACACATTGATGTGCGGGGTATGTCCCGCAATGCTAAACAGTACTTTGACTTTTCTCTGTCTCCATTATTCCTCTTGTTTCCTGTAGTTATCAGCTCCTCTCTTCTCCTTCTTCTTTTCCTTTCTTTCCAAACTCTGTTCTGATACATAATTGACCCTTTAAAAGGATCCCCTGATGCCCAAACACATCCACTATTAGTACACCAGCACACACACACACACACGCACAACCAAATATGTTGATTTCTGTCAATTAAACCCCGTCAGCTGTTTGCCTCCTGCTAGACATATGGCCTGTGTTAAATCTAAAGAGCAAATGGAGCCGCCATTGAGTGGGGCATCATTTTAATGGAACCCTGAGGGACAAGGCCCACACCTGCGCAATAATAACATTAAACCATGCTCAACCAACTGGCCAGATGAGGACAGTGTTGGTTTGTGTGTGCTGTGTGTATGTGTGTGTGTGCATGCACATGACATTTGTTCTTAATTCAGCTCCCACCAGCAATAGGAGTATTCATCTTTACAGGACAAATTAATATCCAACTTTGACATTTTTTTTGTGAATCTAACATTGCAGTAATGTCCGTTTCTATAGGCTCCACAGGTATGTTCAGTTTGAATGCTTCTCCACAGACTTTGCTTTCAGAGCTGCACCAGGAGAGGGGGAGCTCAGGCTGTTGTCAGCGTCTAATATTTGTTATTATATAAGCCGGAAAAACAAAGACACAAGTGCACTCCATCACTGCAGAGCATCTCTCCCCTGCAGTACAAACATCTCTTCTTATTTCGACAAATAGATGGTTATGGAGTTCACAGGTCCTTAGTCAGAAACTGACACAGATAACTGAACAAATGTTTAGAAATATAATTTTAGAAAACAATATGGTGCCTCGCCTTTGGCTGGGAGTGCCAGCTGCTCAGTTTTAAGACGAGGAGAGAACAAATGAAATACTCTCACAACTGTGTAAATATAGGAAATCTTTCCAAATCACTTATAACAATTTCATTTTAACAAGTTTTGTAAAATATGAATGTTTCTATATTGCCACTGACTGTAGTAAACATGCAAGTCTAAAAAATATTTTATTATACTTAAATATTATTAGTGTGCTCAACCTGCTCACCATGTGGTCAGCAAAACCTCACAATTTACCGCAAAATGTTATGCAATTTCACTAAAAAAATTACATAAATGATACATCAGTTATCAAAATAGTCAAAAAATGATTATGTAGAATGCATAACAAGCAAAATCTAACAAAGTACATACAATATAGTGCATCCCTTGCTATGAATAAAATTTGATTAATTATGAGTGAGAAAATGAGTGAGAAATCATACACAAACAATCAATAACAGCTTAAGATTTTAAATTGTTACAAAGAAAACTACTTGCTATATGCCTATCTAGGACTGTAACTAACAAATACTTTCATTTTTGATTAAGATTAATTGCTAGGTCTGAAAATATAAATCTGAAAATAGTGAAAAAATGTCATCAAAGTTTCAGAGAATCCAAGTTGATGTCCACATGTACCTTCTTTTGTCTGAGCAGCAGTCCAAAAAACCCCAAAATATTCTGTTTACATTCATATAAAACAGAGAAAAGCATCAAATCCACATCACAGAGAAGCTGAATTTAGAGAACATTTAACAATTTTAGCTTGAAAAATTACTAAAAGTTTTGACAATCAAATCTTAGATGATTAACAAATCTGTTTTATGGATGTGTTTTTCTTTTTCCAGATTTGAAATATTAACAAAAGGTTAGCTGCATGCTAATCATCAAGTTTAGTGATTTACACAGGCTAGTTCATATGATTAAATAGTTCTTTTTTTGCTTTATTCACTCATAGTTCCTAATAATCTGCAGCATTCTGTTTGTGCATGCATGCAAGGAGGTTAAATACCCCACCCCCGTCGGGTCCCCACCCCCCACAGTACCCCTCCACTCATCTGCTCCAGCTCTCCCCAGCTTCACACCGCTCACATCTCCAACACCACCAGATCTCCCCTTTTTTCCTGCTTGCTCTTTACTAAAGTTTGGCTGTCAATCAGCAGTGGCCTCAGGCAACAGGCACTGATGAAAAGACCCCTGAGACAAGGAGACCCAAATTAGATTTCAATAAGGATGTTGAATATTCATATCAGGGAAACATCTAAAGGTAAATGCTTTTTGATCTCTGCGCACAAATATCACTTGTGTGCATTCCCAGGTCCTGGCGCTCTGGTTCTACAGTGTTTTCTCCCCCAGCCTGGTCCGGCCCCGGCCTCGGCTCTGTCTCACTCCTCGGGGGCTGCGATGGAATAATGATGATGTGGCTACAAAGGAGAAAAAGAGCCATAATGAATGTTTATACTAAAGGGACCCAATAGAAAGGGCATCCGTACTAAGTATTCAGTAATTAGTATTTAGCAGAAGTTGATCGCTGAGCGCACACATTCAAACACACAGAGACACACATGTACACACACACACACAGGCGCACACACATATCCAGGGCAGAATCACTGAGGCATAATCATTTGCTGTGTAAACTTTAGACAGGGGAACCTCCCTTGACAGCAGCAGTCAAAACACAGTTTCATTGCTCCTGTCAACATGTTCCCTTTATTTTTATAATTGACTCCACTTAGGGTCTTTCTCCCCAAAATGTCATCTGAATTCACAATGTGTTTATTTTTCTGAACATACCTGTGTTCTGTCTGTCATCAGCTCTCTACAGAGTCATACTTATCACTTAAACATTGCACATTGTTAATGCATATGTCTGCTAACCTCAGTGCTAAAACTTACTTACCTCGATGTGCTTTTTGCTTATAAACTATACTGGTTACGAGAACTGGAAAAAAAAAAAAAAAAGGGCAACATGCATCTAAATACCCTGAAGAAATTGCCATCACTTCCATCTTAGTTGAGATGGAAATGTGCAGGGATGGTGGAGGATGTGGGGGGATGCTTTGGTGTGGGAGGGTGGGACTGCCCCGAGGCTCTTTTCTCCACAGAGTCGCCACTTCGCTCTGGAACACAATATATGAAGCGAGTCCTGAAATGAGACCAAAGGATGGGAACACCATCTCCTCTTGACGCAGGAAGGGAGCATCCAGCTAATAGTCCACATCAACTTCTATCATCAATAATGCGTCAAGAGCGGCCGTGATAGTCCCGATCAAGCAACTGTGGCTCATGATGCTGGGAGACAAGCCAGCGCCGTCCTTCAACAGAGCTAATAAAAACGAAAGCCATTCTCATCTTACATTATACTTTTCTCTTGTTATTTCTCTCACTCTGTGTTCCTCTCAACCTCCCCCCACCCCTTCCTTACAACATGATGGTCAGTCCATTGCCAGGCAATCTGCTCTGTGATGTTGTTCACACCTCCATCGAGCCAAAAAGAAGAAGAAGAAGAAGAAGAAAAAAAAAAAATCTTAGACGAGATATGATGACTTGCCCAGGTGGTGTGTTTCACTGGTCTCTTGGTCTTATGGGTGAGGGCATCCAACCAAGGTATGTGTGTGTGTATGTGTACATCTGCCTACTACAGTATATGATGGTGAGTTTACCCCAGGCCTTGTGCTGTGGTGCTGTGATGCCGAGTGTCACCCTGCTCCGGCCTGAGCCCTGCAGCCAGAGAAACCAGCTGTGAAACTGACAGGTTTGTCTTCTGCACTCACCTACACTCTTTCTTCCCCTGAACACACGCACACACACACACACACACACACACACACACTGATACATGCACATGCAACCACATACACATAATGAGACACACACATACACACACACACACACACAGTTTCATGGCCTGAGGTTTAAGTACACATGCACACACACACACAAGCCCCACCACCACCACCACCACCACCACCACCCCCACTTCCACACACACCCCCCCACACACACATCCTCACATATCCACAGACCATCACACAAGCTGCAGGCAGTCTCTCTCATGCCAGCTACAAACACAGTGCAAAAGGAATATGCTTACAGAGCTTCGATATATAGTGGCTACTCATACCCTGAACACATTTTTACAATTTGATGAAAATCAGCAAAGATGTTGAATAATCACGGGAAGTATGCTTAAGACCACGTTTACAGTGGATATTCCTCATTATTTAAGCACCAGACCAGTTTTATTATTATAAATGAAGAAATAAGGAAGTGTAGGTATTTAATGTCTCTCACGTAAAGTCTCAAGTAAAGATTAAAGTAGTTTAAAATTATATTATATATTATATTTTTTAACTTATAAAAAAAACTTACGTTATAATAGATAATAAACAGTGTAAACATTCTGTATAATGCAATCAAATATTTTTACTTGCATGTTCATTGTTTGAAAAAATATATTTTTTTCATCTTGTTGTCATGTGCAGATGTTTTAAATGTGCAAATAGCATTTAAAAAAAACAAAGAGAAACATATTTTATAACACCTGTTCATGCCACATATATTGTGAATTGCACCAATGCATACGTTATATCTTCCCTGACAACCTTAATTCTCCGAGAGTTCAGGCAATGTTTAATCAGTAGCTGAACCTAATAAACCACTCGATCCTCATGTACGTTGACAAAGGATCTGCATGATCAGATATGACTTCATTCTCCCAGGTGAATGCAGGAATCTTGCAGTAAACACATGTAAGTTTGCGCGCAGGTATGTAGCACATACATGTACATGTGTATTCTGTATCATGTAGGTCAATGAGGACATAGAACATCGCCACAAGCGTCTGAACTTGAGGTTCATCCAGGAAAAGCTGATGAGTTACCCTCAGGAGATGCTGCCTTCTATGGCACCTTCCCCCCACACCTAACGGATACCTAGCGTGCGCACAAACCCTCCAACACACACACACACATGGACTTTGACACACAGTAGTGAAGGATGCCATGTGTATCCAGGTGTCTGGCTGTGCTGTAGCACCCTTCAGATGTCACAACGACAGAAATCAGTGTTCTGACCAGAAAGTCTGCAGGCAGCATGCGTGTCTTACCGTGCCACATTTGTGTTCGAGTGTGTGTGTCAGTGTGTGCGTGTGTGTGTTGCCGCATCTGTGCACGCATATGTATGTGTGCTTGTGTGTTGCTTATTCCTAGAGGGTGGGGGTGAGAAAAACAAGTGAGAAAACAGCAAAACAAGTTAAGAGACAATGAAGAAAGCAACACTGGCACCTGTTTCCCCCCGGTGTGGAGGGCGAAGAATCCATCTCGGAAGCTACACTGCCTGGTCCTTTGAAGTAATGATGCCACTGATAATTGTATCTCTAGATATTTCAGTCCAACAGAATGCACTATATCACCTTTATCTCCCCTTCTAACCCTCCATAAACATGCTCTCCTCCTAACACACATGCACACTTTTTTTTTTTTTTTTTGGGTTCAGTTATGTGGCCAGATGTCCAAGTTGACATAGTGCTTAAGGCGTTTGACTGGATGAAACAGTGCATTGGCTGCGGGTAAAGAGGGATTAAAACAGGGCCTGAGGCACTTGTGTTATATTGAAAACATCCTGGGCTGCTTTGTATGGAGATTTGCATACATTGGGGTCTGTGCGGCGATGGCCCATCTGCTGAAGTGCATTGTCCCCAAACAACAAAGTGTGTTTAAATATTTCACATCTCCATCTACTGGGACATAGGTACATAGAAGTGAGTAGAGAGTGAGTGAGAGAAATAGAGGGCGATGGAGGGGGGTGAAAAAAAAAAAAGACAAAAAAAGGAACGAGTAGATTGGCACAGCTTTGAATTTGAACTGCTCCCAAATGTGCCTCAGTCAGAGCCACAGTAAATAACACTATTGCCGGCCAGGATCCGGGAAAATGAGGAGAATCTAAATATAATATGTTGTAAATCTGAATTCTGGTGGAAAACATAGTTAGTCTGAATACAAAAATGAAGATGTGAAATGTATGTTTTTGTGCCGTGATTGCGCTCTGAATAATCAGCTAAATATAAAACAGGTCTGAATAAACACACATGCAATTTAACAAACTTTAGATTTGACTGTTTAAACTTTCAACGCGTTCCACTCTGTTTTTTTTAAATAAAAAAATGCATTTATCGTGACACTGGATGAATGCTTTCACCCAATTAATAGATTTATTTTATCATGCATGCAGTGTCAAATTAACTATGAAAGACACTGACTATGTTGATAGAAAAAACCTGGCAAATATCCACAGTAGGCAGTTTGTTACAGACTGGTCCAGTATTAAGTTATCATCCCTCTGGCCCAAACCCTCTTTATTGTATTAATACCATAACTCTAGATTTCTGTGACATTTAATGGCACTGTAAAATTAGATAATTACTGTAATATATCTGTGTACTCATGCCCGTTTCCGAGGTCAGAAACATAAAAATTAATAAGGAACAAGTGGGAGAAAGGGGACAGAGAAGAGAGATTAAATGAGATTGTGTGTGTGTGTGTGCGCGTGTGTGCAAGAGAGTTTGAAGTGACAAAGATGGCAAAAGTTAGTTTTATTGATGCAAAGACAGCACGGTCTGAAGTTACTTTGACATCCAATGTTTATGCATCCTCTCTCGATACCCCTGCATTTTTTATTTTCACTCTCCTCTCCCCGTGTGTCTTTCATTTCAACCAAAACACACATCAAATGAAAAACATGCTCAGGGCAGTGGATGGTGGATGGAACAGTAAGGTGATTTAACGACGGGACGGTTTGTGTGTAGGCTGGACAGCCTGGTGCAGCCTCCGTCTTCACAACCCGCACACACACAAACCCATGCGCACACATTTACACGTACGCACACACAGACAGACACAGACACACACACACTGACACCAAATATCTGAAAAAACAGCCAAGATGGACGTGAGGAACATGTTGCCTGCACGGGGGAGGATTTTGGAAAGAAGAGCGTGGTCAATCTGTTTGTTTCTCTGCCACATCCAAGAAGAGTGATAATTTCATTTTCATTTCATTATTTTCTCTCTTTTATTGTACTCCTAATGTCAGATTTTTAAAGCTGCTGAGGTTTATATTTAAGAAAAGAGCATATCAGACAATGGTTTTTATTTGTTTTGCAACAAAATGTCAATCGTTCGGTCTCTCTCGTTCCCACGTAGTAAGACATCAAGACAGCAAATGCAGACAGATCCATTGACGCTACCTACATCTCCCTCTGTCTCATCATGTCTCATGAGCCAGTTTATTCACAAAAAACTCTTTAAAACGTAGAAGGTCACAGTGGGAGAGTCTGTGAAAGGGTATAACAAACACACATTAACCCCACATTTAATCAGGATTACTGAGAACAACCAAGCATTATTTAACACACATCACAGAGTATGACAGTGGCAAGGAAATATGGGACACACACACACACACACACAAACACAAATCCAGCACAATCAATCTAATGGTGTGCATTAGTTAACTGCCAAATGTTGGGCTTTTTATGGCAGGATCACCCGTCCGTTGAAAAGATAAATACGGTGCACAGATCCCAGTAATTACAGCAATCCCCTTACAGCACACAGAGACTGTCCTCACTCACCAGCCTCTCCAGAGTACTGTTGCCCTGTAGATTAAGTCATTTGGGACAGTTTTAGGGCACCGGGGTGACTGACAGAAGAGGGGCTGGGTGGAGAGGAGACAAAAGGACAGACAGGGGTGGTGTTAATACGTTTTGTCTTTACAGCATTTTGGGGGAGGGGTTGTACTTTGCAAAAAAATGTAGCCATGCCAGACAAAATTAATAGATAAGGACAGAGTCAAAAGCACGATGACACACCTGTGGTATACGGAGCACGTGCGGTCTGATCTGATCTCTAATCTGTAAACATCCTGTGATTTTCTGAAGTTACTTCATTAAGAATCACAACGTTCCAACTAATGAATGAGCGAATATGAGCTTCAGTCAAAGGTTCACGACCTTTGCGTAGATAATCAAATCAGTGAGCATGAAGAAAATACTGACAGTTTGAATCTCATATTGTGATCCTACCAAATAAAGTCAACATGTACATCCACACTGCATCTGTGTTACAATAGGAATAATATCATAATGTACATAGGATGGATAATAAATATGAATATGAATATTTATTGTCCACACATAATATGCACAATATAATAGCTGATTATAGAGATAAGACTATAATGAAAATGTTTGGAGTCATAGTTTATTATCTGAAAATGAGTATATCTTGTATATTTCTGCACAAACTGCTCAGCTCTTTTCATTTTAGAACATATTGTATATATATTTATATTGTTTTTATTTATATTTTTGCACCAATAACACCAAGTCAAATTCCTGGTATTTTATATACTTGGTAAAATAAGTAGACCTTATAAAACTATAATAAAAATATAATATATTACAATTAAAATATAATATACTATTCTATACATTGGTGTTGCACACTGTCAACTTACAAAAAAAAGACTCATCACCCCACTGACATGTTCTCAACAAAACACTTAGCATCTTGAGCTTTGCATTTCGGTACATTAATCTGCAAAAACAAACACCAAAAACACTGCGTGCATCGTGAAACATTTTAAATTATGCTTTGTTTACTTTCATTTTTGCTTTGCATGTTTGTTACCTTTGCTACGCTCAGTTGTGTGTTACTGCCACCAACTGTCAATCAGCAGAACAAGCTGAAAGCGGTGACAGAAACATGCATTATGTTCTTCATGTGCTCGCTCCGGTGCAAGATACAAACCAAAACCGTTATCCGTAGCACAGGTAACCTATTGGAGTTTTTAAAGCACACAAGTGTGCAACCTTGCATGCTGTCATGTCTACTTCTTGTATGCAGCAAAACCACAACACTGCATAAAGATGTAATATTCTGTCACATACCTGCTCTGTCTCTCTTGCAGACTGTGTTGATACATTTCTTTCTGGTGTTGATCACAGAAAGTTTGAACTCTCAGGATGTCTCAGCTGTGTCTGTGCATGTGGGTCTGTTAAAGGGTGTGTGTGTGTGTGTGTGTGTGTGTGTGTGTGTGTGTGTGTGTGCAAGGGCAGCGATGGGTGCAGTTTAGCAAGGGAACTGAGCAAAGCCCTTCAGGCTGCAGGGGCAATTGATGTCCAGCGGGTGGCTGAGGAACACTAACTCACACTGCTCTCTGACTGCATCTAAAACTCTCATTAGTTTAAGTGTGTGAGAGTTCTCTGCCTCTGCACCCAGACCACACAGAGAGGCAGAGGGCCAAAACCCCCTCAGATGGCTTTCACTACGGGAGTATGCAAGGATGTGAGCGTGTATGTCTGCAACACACAAACTTTGACATAAAAACACATTTTTACACACACCGCGCACACACACACGCGCGCACACACACACACATACATTAGTCTCTCTGCCTACGTCTTTCTCTGTTTTTCTTGCAGCATGCATGTACATAACCGTGAGCATGCAGCTTAACAGCAGGGCTAATGAGGTCTGAAATATGAGCGGTAAACATTTGTATGGACAGATGTGGATTAATGTTCATCTTTTTCTTCAAGCCAGAGATTAAACCTGATTTACCGCTAACAGGTTTAGTTTTTTCTTTTTTTTTTTTTCTATTTTATCACAGAGAGATGAGAAATGAAGAGAGAATGTAAATGAGACACAGTGGGAAGAGAAACAAGGAAGAAAACGAGTGATTGTGTCTCTTACTTATGGGAAGTTGCCAGAAGAAGCCAGACAGTGAAAGTGGAAGAACAAGACAAAAAAAAAAAAAAAAAAAAAAATAGTGGGATTGGATGGAAGGGGAGGCAGGAATCGTCAGATGCTCCTTATTGCTGTTGTGGGTTGCTGAAGTGATGGAGGAGAATTTGAGTCATGGGGACAGTCAGAAATGTCAACGAATTGAGTCAGGCAGAGCTGCGGGACACGTCTGGAAGGAAGTATCAACATGACTGAGGAACGCATAGATTTTGGGACCGTCACTGGGCTAATGGCAAAATTATTGGACATTATGTGTGTGCGTGTGTGGATGTGTGTGTACGTGTTGCATGGGGGAGGATGTGGGATTGGCTTAGTCTGCTGTCTATAATGAATGGTTAATGTTAGTCAGGAAAATGAATACGGTCTACATCTGCTCGATCTAAGTCTGCGTTCTGTGCATGTGTGTGTGCGCACATTTGTGTGTATGACAGTCGCGCAGACACACACCTTACACACACACACACAATGTGCTCTTGGAGAGGATTTGGAAATATGGAATGGAAGAAGGAAAGGGAGGAGGAAAAGTAAGCAGATAACAGAAGAGGGCATGCAATAAAGACAAAGACAAAACTGGAGAAAGAGACAATGAAAGTGAGAAAGAAATGTGTGTTTGCATGGCCTTGAATACAGGTGAGCACAAATGGGGCCTGAGCCTTGCTGAATTCTGTCAGGCTGTTTTTGCCTGTGGCACACACACACACGCACACACACACACATTACCAGCAAACTGTCAATATCTATTTAAAGTAGCAATACAACCATGTAAATACTGCAAATTATTACTATATTGCATTCATATTCTGCTAAAAGTGAAAATACAGAAATATTATCATATCATCAAAAGTACTCATTATGCAGAATGCCTCATGTCATTATCAGATATATTGGATCAGAATTATTTATGCATTATTGTCAAAACAAATCTAATGTTGTAGTTTGTTGAGGTGGAATGGAATGAAGCAAATTCAAACTACTTTTTGTGCTATGCATAAACATATTTAATCCACAACAATTTATCATATTAAATGAACTGATTTCATGTTTGCATTTAATGTAAATATAACTGTGAAATGAATGCAGCATGAAAAAAAAATCACAATATTTTCTTTTGACATGTAAAGTTGCCTATAAAGTAACATGATGAAAAATACTAAAGGTGCAAGTAAAACAATGCAAACACCTTGTAGAAGACTGCGAACACATATTACTCGTTCATCATATGTCCAAGTTTAGTTTCATGTATTGGATAATTCAGGAGTTCAGTGTGCCATAAAAAAACTGCTACTGTTGAGTTATGTAACATGCAATAAATAGTTTGGAAGGGATACGTGAGCAGATTTTTATATGATGTTAGATGAAATGTGCTGTCATAATGACCAAAAATTTAGGACCTCTGTGCAGATATCTATCACCACTAGACATACCGTTTGAATACACAGTAACTGTATTTAAACTTTAGGGGATTACAAGTGTTGAGGACACTGGAGCAGTATCATCCCAGGCTGTGCTCACACATAAACACACACACATGAACAGACAGACACACACACACTCTCACCCTCCCTGCTACAGAACAAAATGCATGTCCGTTTTTGTGTATGTGTGTGTGTGTGTGTGTAATGTGTGTGTATTGATGATGTGTGTTCCTCACATTTGTCTCCAAAGTTTGAATAAAAGAACTCTGCAGTTTTCATGCATCATCATGACTCGGTAGCCATGACAGAGAGGAACTGCAACACTGATAAAACATTTGTGATACATCTCTGAACACTGGGTTGATAAGTAAATACAGACTACATCGATAATCCTCATGTCACTGGGCACTCTGTATTATGCATATACACATGCACGCACACACAAAATGCACACACACACACACACACCGTACACACACACACCAGGTTGTGATTAAATTCTCTGTGGCCTATGATCAACTCTAAATCTTTGCAATTTTCATTTATGCAACTTTAATATGGATCATAGTTGCTCTCAAATTGCCCCATCTCAATCTGAGCTGAACCAGTGACAACGGCTGACACTAAGCCAACCAGTCACCTCAACCAGCCAGGAAGTCAGCCATAAAGCCTCCAGCGGTCGGGTGAGCCCAAATGCCACGAATAAGAAGTTGCGGGCGTTTTTTTATGAAATAGTTTAACAGATGCTTGGCAACAGCTGCTGAAGTGATATTCATGTGTGTTTTGTGGAGCAACAACTGATCTAAGATATTGCATGCAAATAAAAAAATAAACATATGAGAAAATGCATCTGCCGTTGACAATTTTGCAAAAAAAGTGATTTTAGTGAATAAATGAGAAACAGTGTCCAAGTTTAAGATGCCACTCTAGTTATTGCTGTGCATAATAAACTCTGTACATGTGCACTGACATATATCTTGATCTGATTATGATATGATGGGCCTGGATAGTGTTGAAGGCGGAGGGGAGGGTAATGTTAAATTAGGAGTCATGGGCTCTTGGTGTGTTTGGGTCACACACATGTACATGTAGTAGTACTGCATGATATTCATTACATAAAACTATACAGTAAATACACACACACGAGATGACCTGTTCTTCCAACATATTGGAGGGTAGGGTCATAAGAGGATTAGTAAAAAAAAAAAAAAAAAAAAAAAAAAAAAAAATATATATATATATATATATATATATATATATATTAATATTGCAGTGCTTTCATCCAGGAAATCCACTCTCTGAAATAATGTAACTGTTCATGCCAGATTGTATAGAGATGATATTTCCTCTATAATCTAGAGTGCTGGCAATCAGGAAACCAAGAGTCACTCCGCGCACATACGGGAGAAACAAACTGAACAGGCAGTTTACATTATATTTATACATAAACAAGAAAATCACACGTTTCACCTCTTCGTACTGTTGCCTGAACCTTTCCACTTATCTAATGGAGCAACAAGCCCTGCTTTGTATGTCCCATACCTTATGATACATTAAACACAGTTGTTGTCTTTGTCGCACTCCTCCTCCAGTCTTTACATCCTATAGCGACAGTAATCATGTGGTGCTATCAGACACAGACACAAAAGAAACATAGTGTTACTTATGTTATACAACAATTTCTATAACACGAGTAGCAGACGAAGCAATTTGGATTCCTGGTGTCTCGTTTCTCTCTCAATTTAGATTAAACTGTCATGTCAAAATACCAACAAGTAACCAGCTGAAGTGTTGGACCAGGAGCAGGCACCCTGCTGGGACTCATGTAAATAATACTGCTGCTGATGGAGGAAAAGCCACAAACTGAGCAAAGCTAATGCTAGGCTTAACTCTCTCTCTCTCTCTCTTTCTCTCTCTCTCTCTATCCCTCTCACTCTCTCTCTTTCACACACACACACACACACACATGGACACACACAGTAGCACATACACATTTTGCTACATTACAACTTTGCTTTGCTTCGCCTTGCTGGAGTAACCGCAGATGAACCCATCTAGTTGTCATGGCTGTTTGTTCAGATGCGTATTGTCACTGGTGTTAATGAGGAGCAGAGAGTGAAAATGTGAGAGGGAGAGTGAACATCAGGGGAAGGGGAAGTCACCCCACCACCTCAGCCTGCTTAATCCTCCCAGTGGCAGACGGCAAGACCAGTCAGATATCAGGAAACCCTTATGGGCATATTTAGAGCACTGCTTTTACAGAGGTCACATTTGTCATTTATGTGAATGAGGCTGAAATATTATATATTTTTTAAATAACAGACTGTATATTATGTATGTATATTATGCAAAGCTGGTGCAAGCTTTGACATTTCTTTCATGCCTATTTTAAAAAGGAAATAGTCAACGCTGCAGACAGACAACATTTTCAGTTCACCTCAAAAAGCCCAGACATCCCTCCAATATGTCAGCAACTGCATGTGTTGCTTTCATCTTTTGTGCATTGTTCATCTCATAGTTTATCCTAATGACATTTGCTTATACATAATCTGTCTATTATCTGTCTAGGGATGTTCCCCTTACTAATCCATCTTTGTTAACATCCAGTGCCACAGTAAAAATGTTAAAAGCCAAACACAAGCCATCCAGACATCCAACTTAAACCCAACACACATTCTGCCCACCTGTGCATCTGCAGCGACAGAACGTTAAATGTTAAGTCTGGAAATGTTTTCATTTAATTTTGATGTAATTGTCAAAAACATTTTTAGAAACGCTTCAGCGAACCACATCGTTGCACTCGGTGTCACGTTCCCTAATCACAAGGAACATGGGCTTGTAGTTTACACCCATACATCATCCTGCTGCAATAAAAACTCACTTGCATATCAAATCTGAAGCTAAAAATAGTCCCTCACAAATGCACTATTTGAGCCTTTTTAAAATAAAAATGGATGTATATAACCATGACCCACAAGATTTGGACCTTCATATATAGTATATATATATAGTGACATATATAGATTATATTATATTACTCATTACCCCCAAAAATGGCACAAACAGGTCTATGCACTACAATGCTCTGTGGCATACCAGCAGTATGGTTTTAATGCCAACGAACTTGTCCCTCTCTGTGCTGAGACACTGAGGCTGAGGTCTGCTTGTCAGGAAGTAGACATGTGCAGGTTCACCTCAGTGGACATGATTAAATCACACAATAACCTCCTTCCCCTTATCAAATCCTCTTAAGCAGGCTGTATTACATATCTGCCAAACAAAGAAAACTCAATCAGAACAATCAACCAAGCCAGGCCAAGCCCGCCCTACCAGCTTGTCTGATCCCATTGCCGTGATTAAAATGAAAATGGAGCCGGTACATTACCAGAAATCCCATGTTCACCTTATAAGGAAGATCAGAAGTCTGTGTGTGTGTGTGTGTGTGTGTGTGTGTGTGTGTGTGTGTGTGTGTGTGTATGTAAGTGTGCACGTGGACAAGAGGGGATAATATAAATGTGTCCTGTGTAATTCCCTGGCTTGGATCACAAAACACTGTTTTTATTGTTTCCAATATTAATAGAAGAAAGATTATGGTTGATGGGATTGGATTAGTAATATTTAGCATTTTCCATTCCCCAAAAGTAATAAATTAATTTGTTTATGAGCAGCGTGTTCCGAGGAAAACATGTTTTTATTGCTCTGCACAGGAGTACCTGTGAAATTAAAAACAGCATCACAAAAGCGCTGCTGGATTTCAGATTCTTCTTCTTAACAAAATGTTACAACAAAACAGTTTATGGTCATACATGATAAAGAAAAGCATCAGATCATCATATGAGATGCTGAAAACAGAAAATATTTATAATAATATTTTTTATTGGTTTCAAGTGACTAAGTGACTTAAACAATTACTTGATTATCAAAATATATGCCAATTGATATTCTGTTAATCAGCTCCTTAACTTGTTGCAGCTTTAGTTTTTCGATTAGATTTGTTTCAAGTTAAAGCTTTCCATTCCTTTCAGAGTATGAACTCAACTCGCAGACACTTGAAATGAGAAATTAGACAATCCATCACATTTTGTCACCTTTATTTTTAGCCGCCACCCAGACAATAACATAACTTTGCCAAAAAATAAAAAATAAAAAATATAAATCAAGACCACGTAGTATGAGTTTTAATCAAGTTTCAAGTCTCTGCAAATAGATTTTCCTGCTGTGCTGAAATTGCTGGAAGTCACCAGGCTACTAACAACTTTTTGTTTTTGAAGTTTGGTCAGCAGTACATCGGTGTGTGTATGTGTGATTAATAATTAACAGGACAAAACACGCAAAAAACACACAAGACACAGTCAAGTCAACACTGAGGCTATTTGATGAATTATGCGTGTTAAGTGTGCATATCCATTTCTATGAGTGTGTGGCAGGGCTGTCCTCTCCAGAAAAATGTCTTTAGGTGCGTGTGTGTGTGTGTGTGTTAGAGTCTCCTGGGCGGGCTTACAGTAAGAGGCAAGCTTCACATTACTGTTGCTCCAATTCACTTCCTGGGATAATCCTTAACACAACAGAGGGAACGGCAGGTGACCTGGACCAACAGAGCTACAGTATGGGGCTCCATTAACAAACACACACACACACACACACATGCCCAGAAACACACACACACACACGTACATACACATTTCCACACACACAGAACCATCCATTCATAAATAATATCAATATGACCCTCCCTTCACCCTTTACTCTTTCCCTCTGCCTCAGCTCCACTCCTCCATCGTAGTATTCTCTCCTTCCCTCCCGTCCTCAACTCTTAGTGAAACATATTGTAGACCTGCTGCCTGAGATGACGGAGTGTCATTCATCCACGGCCCCAAAGTCATTTTCTCCATTAACAGCACTGTCTAATTAAAACTGTAAATGACAAACACGTAGACACAAACACAGGCCACGGTGCTCTAATGGCCCGCTGTAGCAGGAGACTGATGGGCAGCTGTCTCTTGTCCATCCTCTGTGCAGATCAACCTTGAGACAGGGGACCTGGGGGACGTCTATTGGACTACTGAGATAATACTGGAAGGTTAGCAGAGCATTGATAATGAATGATTTATATACAGTAGCCTGGCAGTTAGATAAGTTAATTGATTCATTAATTGAGAACAATATTGTCTTTTAACAAGGTGATGTTTTCATTGCAGTGTTTGGTATATCTCACATATGAGTTCATCTCTTTCCAGATATTCATATTAGCAAAACAGAAACAGCGGGGGACACCGCAGAAACAAACAAGAGGTGTTTTTCTGTTGTTTGACTCGGGACCAAAAACAATTGGAGAACAATAACTGTCTCCGCGGATCATATGCGGGGTTATTATCCTCTTATTTGCATTCTATGAAAAAGGAATAACAAGGTAGCGGAGCTGTGGCTTATCTCAAGCTCCTGTATTAACCACTGTGGTGTTAGCATTAGCACCCCAAAGGGAAGAGAAGGTGACATAAATCAAACACTCCTTCTTCCTGAGAAAGAACAAAAGGAGATGGCCTTGTTGCATAACATCTTTACTTTGTCTGCACAACATAGTGTCTGTTTCTATTTGTTTCAGTCACTAAAATCATCCACTCTTCTATCACACAGTGTCCTGAAGAAATCTGCAGGATATATATATATATAAAAAAAAAGAATCTAAAATCCATTTCCATATTAGTATGAAAATGTTAGAATATTCCAGAGGAATTATCCCTTCCACAAAACAGAATAAAACCCCTCTTATTCCTGCTAATCCTTCAAAGACTGTGATATTACCTGATAGGATGTTGTACAGTGTGAATACTATCAACAAGACATGCTGAAAATAATGTAAGCAGGTCCCCACTGTGGAGATTAGAGTGAGCATGTCTTTCTTCCAATTTATCTCTTACCCGAAATGTAACGCCTCATTTTCTCTGTATTTCACCCTCTTCCTCCCTCCTTTGTCTTCTTTTCCATCCTCTGCTTCCAAAATGAATTATCAACTAACTGGAAGCTGCTTGTTTCTTTTCTTTTGTTTAGCTTATAAAACAAAAGTCATTTGCAAATTGTGCAGGACAGAGGTTAACGGAGAGGAAGAGGTAAATACCTATGAGCTTGTACAGTATATCACACATGAAACGATGACAGACTATTGGCCTGCAGAGCGCCCAAACAAACATGCTTATTTGATTTATTTCATTTTAGAATCACATTTGGGATGACAGTGCCAGTTGGTTGATCCACCACGTTGGTCCAGACTGAACAACTATGAGACGATTGCCATCAAATGTTGCACAGATATTCATTGTTCCCAGATGATGAACCCTAATAAGTTTGCTGATCTCTGATACCTCTGTTATTTTCTCTTGCAACACCTTATGTCAAGCCAAGGTTTTTACTCATACAATAAAATATCTCATCATCTATTTGATAGCCTGACACAAAGACATTCATGGTTCCCAGACCATGAACCCCAATGACTATAGTTATAGTTAGACTTTTCCTCTAGCGTCACAATGAGTTTTTGAGTGAAATGTCACAGCAACTATTGGATGGATTGCCATGGAATTTGGTGCAGACACTGACATCTCCTCACAGGATGAATTGTGACATTGTGTTGGCTCTCTCCAGATATTTCATCTAGCTCCTTCATTGGGTCAAAACATTTTTTTAAAAATCAGACACGTTACGGACAAATTCACAATTCTAAAAAAGATTTATGACCAAACTAAAGACACTCCCATCAGCTTCGGCTGTACTAATCTGGAAGCTAAGATGGTGAACATGGTAAATGGCTGCATTTCTATAGTGCTTTTATGCAAAGCGTTCTCTTTCACACACACTCACACATGCCCGACCATCGGGAGCAAATTGAGGTTCAGCGTCTTGCCCAAGGACACTTCAACATGTGGACAGGAGGAGCTGGGGATTTAACTGCCAACTTTGTGATTAGTGGATGACCCACTCTACCTTCTGGGCCACAGCCACCCAGATGGTAGATATTATAAATGCTAAACACCAGCATGTTAGCATTGTCAGTGTGAGCATGTTGCTATGCTGACATTTACCTCAAAGCTACTAGCGTGGCTACAAACTTGTCTTGTTTTGTTTGTCTTGTTTCCGTCTTATTCTCGAGCACTTACAATTTTTGAAGTGAAACTGAAGGACCCTTGAGGACCTGCTTCCTTGTTTGCCACATTGTCATAACCAAAACAGATTACATACAGCAAGGCAAAGTAAATGGATTGGAAATAATCACCTGCAGGGTGGCTGAAGACTTGAATGACTGATGTACGCTAAACCTCATCACGGTGTAACAAAGGAACCTCATGCTATGGAGCAAAGTGTTTGTGTGTGGTAATTGGTCCTAGAGAATGAAAAATCCCTGAGACTGAGCTGCAGGACACTCAAAGCCCCTCAAGTCCAGCTCTTTTCTGCTTTATACATATTGAACAGTGGAGTCAGGGGGCTAAGAAGATTATCACAATGGGATGAAGAGGCCGTAAGAGCCTTTGTAGTCTCAGTGTTGTGGGGCACAGTGAAAGTTGCTACAGTGCTCTCAAGCCCTTAAACTGCTTGACCTTAAAAGCTCTGTTTATGAATTCTATTAAAGAAAAAGCTGCAAAATAAATAAAAAAAATAGCAAACACAATACAAAATATGACAATACAAAGCACCAGTCAGCATTACACAAAGAAAGAATACAAAAATATTTGAGGGGTAGAGAGATTAGGTGTCATGAAGATCGCCTGAAGCAAATGTGCCATTGTCTTATTTTCACTTAAAATGTAAAAATCCTTGGTGCGCCTTCCTCATTCAACACAGGATTATTTTGTGTGTGTGTGTGTGTGTGTGTGTGTGCGTGTGTGTGTGTAGTGAGAGCGACTGAAGCATTGAAATGACATGAAGAGTTATTTGGGCTGTAATGAAGCTGCTTAATGAAATCAGTGCCCTTGAAAGTTCTTCATCAATTTTAGCTCCCTTGCTCACTTGCTCACACTCCACCATTCCTGCCTGTCAGCTAATCCACGTGCGCGACACAATATTAATTAAACACAGCGTTTCCTGAAGTACTTAAGTGAAGCGCTATCATTGATAATGAGCAGGTTTAAAGGAGTCACATCCCTCCAAAATTACTTTTTAAACCGGCCTTATTAAGCAGAAAATGAGGCCCAAATCAGCCTACAAGCTCCTCATTAAAAGCCACTGATCCTTGGCCAGGCGCATGTTCCAATGGTTTTAATTAGGCTAGTGCTAGATCGGCGGCGACAGGAAGTGCCATTAATCTTGTCTTTTCATTCAGTGAAGGGGGTACAGCACGTTGCAGCCCCAAATGCCACAACAGGATGAGAATTTAAAAAATCAAATGACATACTTTGAATTGTTCTTCGCTTGCGTAGACTCAGACTGAAGCGATAGAAACAAACAATTTTGCATTTCCCCTCTGTTCCATCCTTTAGTAACACTTTGTAAGTACAAGCCAGTCTTGAGAAATGCATCATTAGCTATACACACACACACACTTACACACACAGACAGGCTGAGATGTGTCTTCATTTTCTCCATGTGTGTGTTTATGAGTTGCACTCGCTGTTGAGGATGGTCCCGGCCCTGCCTGTCACACCTTCTCCGCATGGAGGATTATGGATGGCCAATTACATCGCTTTTGTCATTAATTAATGAGGATAACGAGCTCCCCCTGCTCCCCGCAAAACCATGGTGCTCCTCAGCTGGTACTGAACAGAGAGAGAGGGGTGCTGGGCCATGTGTGCGTGTGTGTGTGTGTGCGTGTGTGTGTGTGAGAGAGAGAGAGACAGTGAGGGAGAAACAGATACAGAGATGTGAGTGTAGGAGGTTATGTTGTGTACAAAAGGCTGAACACAGAGATGATTGTTGACCCCAGGGCTTTGCATGTGCATTTGTCCAGCGAGCTGAGGTGTGTTTGCGTGTGTGTGTGTGTGTGCCTGTGCGAGTGTTTGCTCACCACCAGTCCTGTATCTGTGGGGCCATTACAGAGATTAGGCAGTGCTACAGTAACGGATGCCCCCGATTGTCAGCTCATATCCTTTGTCAAGACAACAAGCTATAAGCAAAAGAGTGAGAGTGTTGAGCACCAGTGGTAGAAAAGGGGGGAGGGACTGTGGAGAGCAGAGAAACATGGAGGAGGGGGAAACAGAGACTTTAAGAGAGTGGAAGGGAAGTCTTGATTTCTATCTCCGCTTTAGCCAAACACAAAGGGCACCTATGAGAGATGATGAGCCACGTGGCCCCGGACAGGACATCATGTTCAACAATGGCTCAGACTGTTGTCATCCAGTGCTTCCTCCTCCATCCCTGCTCCCTCCCAACAGGCCCAATTTGGCCCCTGCCACACTGTCTGGGTCTACCATGCGTGGTGTCAGGTGCCTTGTGGCGATAGGAAAAATGCTTTGCCCGACTGCCATGTTTCGAGGGTTTGCGGCCATATGAGCGCAAAACACAAGCACACACACACACACTCTCTTAAACACACAATGCACAAACACACAGACGCATGCAAACAGACATCCCCTCTCCACCCTCCCCCCCTTTAGACGTCTGATTAACGAATGAAGGGCCACGGCCCATCATCCCATGTGCACTTGCAGCAACGTCACCCCGAATCACATGGCTCCTCAGAACCAACTGACTCACCCGCTCATCGCTTCCGACAAGGCGGGGCTGGGAGGGACGACACAGTGTGATGTCATCACGGAGCAGAGAAGTTAGGGGGTCCATGGGTGATGGGTGGGTGAGGAAGGGTGAGGCGGTGGGGGCATCCTTGCAGTGCCACTGTTGGCACAAAAAAAAAACACTCAGGCACCAGCACCTCCTCTCTTCCTCCACGTCCCACGCTCTCTTTCTACCACCACACACACTGATGAACCACCACACACACACACACATGCACTTGTTTAACCCTATTGTTTATCTCCTCACCCCTTCCCCCTAATCATGAACCTGCACATACTAACCAAATCTTCTGTGTCACCTGGCCTCTAAAGCCACAACTATGCTCCTGTGTGCAGATTTTAATAAAAAATAAATAAATCTAATGTTTTATAAAACCCCTTTTGTCCCCCAGTGTAAGCATAATCAGAGCTGAAGCATGTTCATTTTCCTTCAAGGCCCCTGTTGTAAGCATAGTCTGTGTGTGTGTGTGTGTGTGTGTGTGTGTGAGAGAGAGAGAGAGACCGAGTGCTACAATGTGCATCAGACACATGAACTTGCACATAGAGAGAACTTAATTAGAGAAAACAGCGCTGTCAGAAGCATTAGGCAGAGGTATGCACTTAAGGGCATATGGTTTTAGTACTATACCATCGGGTTGGAGAAAAGCACACAAACATACCTCAAAGCTCCGAGCCATGCTAATGAAATCACTCCCTTTCTATCCCACTGAGAGCAAACACAAATGTTTACAGACATCACACAGTCTGTCCGTACTCCTGCACCACACAGAGCTGTCGTGAGAGTGGTAGTGCACTGACGGCAGTGCTGCGCGTTTGTCTGCATGAAGACACTGTCAGCATCAGACAATAGGTGAGAATAATGTCAGTTATATGTAATATTACTAGATCTGATTTTATTAATCCAATCCTTCAGTCTACAATTATTATTATACTAACACTTCAACCCTCCAATTTAGCCGTATAAAGCAGTAAACGTTTAATAAATGTTTAATCACATGTTATAATGCTGAAGCATTTATTTCATATGTCAACAAGTATAACTCCTCCCGTGGGCGCCCATAACTGCAGGCTAGTGTATAAATAGATAATGAACAACAATGTACGCAGTTGTATGAAAGTAAAATGTGTCGTAAGAGAAGCTGACAAATATCTGTATATTAATTATTCTCACAAATGTTCTTGACATGACTAGAAACCATTTCTTAAACACCTGTAATGGTTTGTAGCTTGTAGATGCTCCATTATTATGATATCTTTCTATTATCTATTATATATTTTTTTAAAATATTGCACAGAACAAATGGCAGCAACAGTGTGATTAGGACATGACATTATAGCCACACATGAACACATTATCGTTATCTGCAGTAGTTCACCTGGTTGAAAAATGTGTTTTTTGTGATGACGCAGGTCAAAATGTGTCTTGGTGCAACACATCAATGAGACACCACTGAGATATTTTCACTGAATATATTAAGTGAGGCACAGTTGTCTTTCTCTATAAATTGTGTTTTTCTATATATATAGAGAAAAAAAGACATTTTTTTCAAGACATTTTTGAATTATTGCAGCCCTTTCAAGTTTTTCAGACAGGCCCGCTCAGTGATTTTGTTTTTTGTTTTTTTTGTTTTTACATCTTGATACACATGGCAGACATTCTGCAGGGGCATGCCCAGGGCATGTTGATGCATTAATCTGTTTGCTGTGTTGCATCCAAAAGTGAATGGGATTGTAAAATTCTGATTGCATTGCTACAAGTCATCCACTTGTATGTTTGCTTTTAGTTTATATTTGACCGTATGTTACATTTCTGCCTGGTCTAAACACAATTAATTAAGTTTCAGACTGCCACTTTATTTTATCAAAACACCAAATAATATTCATCTGCTTTGTCCTGGAATGCAAGTATGATTAGAGACATAAACTGTAAACTCATTCAAATTAAAATAATTTAAAATAAGAATATTATTTCCCAAGTATCTGTCTCTGCTATCACAACATGTTGCACAGAGGAGCATAAATACACTAGGCACGTTTACCACTTCTTTAATGATGTTCTTTTATTACTCTCCAAGCGTTCGTCGAGGAAAAAAACTAAATACACAAACAATTTGTAGCCTAAACTACAGAATTATCTCATCACAGGGAAAGGTGAAGATAATTGGTGATTTTATGCACACACCATCTATTACTGGTAAGCTAAAGGGCCATGAAACACGACCAGCAAAATCACAAATCTGCCTTAATGTATAGATGTAGCCTACATGCCAAATGACACACTGCCACCACGCACGCTGATGGCCATTAAGATAATAAGGTGACACAATAAAACATATATTTCAGCAGCTCGACATTAGAGGCCTATAGGGAGGGGAAGTGACCACCCAACCGTCCGTGCAAAAAGGCAACCATCTCATTTATGGCAATTAGGCTGTACGGAGACTGATGGAGAGCAAGGGCCCGAGTCCTTAGATCATCGGCAGCGTTTGTCACATTTCATCCCCGCTGCCCTGACTGTCTCGTGAGGCCTCAGATAAGACGTGTGTCATCAGAGGGCCAATTTAAGATGCCATGGGTGGCCAGTTGTTGTGACATGCAGCTAAATTGTAAGAGAGAGAGAGAGAGACTGGGCTGGATCACTAAGTCACTCTCTGACTATCATAAATATCTGCTCTAGTGTACTCTCTATAAAACAAGCACAAACACCAAATTACTGTAGCTGATAAAAGACGAGCACCTGTGGCATTTAAAAGTTAGGATTTCTTTTTTGGTTTTGCAGGTTTAAACATTGTTATAAATGATCAATGCTGTTAATCACAAATTCAGCTTTGTGGACTGGCTGTGATGGAAAAAAAAGTATATTTTACTGGTCTGTTTGATAACTCAATGTAATGGCAGCATAATTCAGCCTAACACTGCTGTGTGAATTAAATCTGAATTTCTCCATATCTGGTGTTAATTTGCAAGCTACACTATAAGCAACACTTACTGATATGAGGTCATGTGTTTTTATTTACACTAAGAAAATCTTAAATTTAAATAGAAGGATTGACCCCCCAAAAAGAGCAACAATATAGCAGCCATGAACACAATATGGACAAAGGTGGACCAAGAGAGTGTCAGTGTCCAGGTAAAGGTGAAGGACAAAGAAAGACAAAGAAAGCACACTCAGATATGTTTTTAAGAATATAAATATCACTAAACTGTGACCACTTCAAACATTAATTCATCCACTCACAAGACAAAACCTGCAAAAACAAAACTGTCCCTGTGACGTTCACTGAATTAAGTCGAGCAGGGAGACAGGAGCTGAAATCGCGTTAATAGCTGTCCAGAGTATAAGAGCCCGCCAAGGAAGCCTGCAATCACCCAAATACTCAGAGACAGGTCCTGGGTGCCCCGGGCGGATCTTGAGCCCTTCCCCTCAGCGCCACCGACCCTAGTGCGTGCCAAACAGGCCCCACCAGCCCCTCTGAGCACGTTTAGACCCAGATCTTCGTGTCAGAGGTTTCACATGCAAGAAAAGAAAAGTTGCCAACTCATTTTTAGAAGGGCCTCTCAGAGCGTGAGAATTATTTTAGCAGCGTGAGAGGCGACTGATTTTTCAGCATTTGTCCGTGCGCAAATTTACGCTGAATTTTCACATTTGTGTGTTTTGTTCTGCGTTTAAAAGTGGATTAGTTTTCAGTTTATCTTAATTTTATAATATAATATCCACAACCTAATGTCAAACAAAAAGACATGTTTGAAATAAGCATTTTAAATAAATGAAATACGTCGTCATTTTAGTGCATATGTGTTAATAAATATGTGAAATATGTCTTAAAGCTGAAATGAAGCAAACCGGGTCCAAGCATAGATATGTGTTTTAATTATAAAGACATATAAACAATATATGAAATCCATGTTGCAACACAACCAAAACGCTTCTTCTTCAATGTATAGGCTGTAGTTATATAACCATGAGTATAGCCGGGCTTGGAGCAAAGTGATTTTTTTCACATGTACAATACAATCATGTGAGATGTGCAATAACTCAAAATAATAAATAAATAAATAAATAAACAAACAAAAACAAACTTATCAACACATTGTTTCAGGAAATATATCAGCCAACGTCACATTTTCCCCACATAGCATCAGCACAGTCAGTCAAGGGAAGTCCTTTCAGAGCCTAATTGCTGGATTAAATCTAAAAGTCGAGATCAGGTCGCATTTCTTGGCATTTCCACCTTTTCGTGTTATTGTTGGATGTTGCATAGATTACAAATAACTTAAGTAAACTGTACCCAAACTCATAATTTGGACATGGCCTGCAGTGTCTGTAAAATACGAGCGACAGAGTGACAGTGAGTTTTTGACTGCATCTTATAAGAAGGCCTAAACAGTTCTTTTTCTTTTTTTTTTTTTTTACTATGTAGCGTTTGTTAAATCTGGATGACACATCGCGGTATAATCACTTAACCATACTCTGAGATTATGCATCAGACTAAACTTGTTTTTTTATTTTCCACAGAATGATTTCAAAATAACTAGAGTGGGAGAGAGAAAGAGAGAGAGAGAAAGAGAGAGAGAGAAAGAGAGAGAGAGAGAGAGAGAGACCAACATGGGTGCAGTGAAGGTAAAAGTTCAGGAAAGAAGTAATGAAACCAAATCAAGGCTTGTCGTTACAGTGTTTGAAGAGACTCGACGGTGTCCCGGAATAAGTAGTGCACTTTTCGGCACAGGTGGCGAGCGCAGAGCCCGAGAACGGGTAGACGGCAGCCTGTCCAAAGGGCGCCAGAGCGGTGGGGATTGGTGTTGAAGTTATGGTCTGTCCCTGGTTCAGATACGCCACCAGCCGCCTCATCTCCTCCAGAGCCTGAGCCTGCATGAGGATGTAGTTCTTAGCCAGGAGGAGAGTGGCTATTTTGGAGAGTTTTCTCACCGAGGGGCTGTGGGCGTAGGGGATAACAGAGCGCAGGCCGTCCAGCGCGTCGTTCAGGTCATGCATCCTCCTCCTCTCCCGGGCGTTGATGCTGAGCCGCAGGGAGCGCTGCTCCTTGGACTTCTTAGCGAGGGGTCCCCCGGACTTGTCATCCCCAAACGACGAGCCTCTCTTTCGGGACTCCAGCGAGTCGAAACCGTCCTCGTCGTCGCTCGTGTGCTCCCCGCCGCTCTCGTTAGACTTCGCGGTCTGCCCGGAGAGGAAGTCGGTGGCAGGTGTGAGCGGGAACCGGCCAGGACTTCCAGCACCATGGCCAGCTCCAAACCCGAAGGCTGACTGACCGTAGCGCTGCGTCAGGTCGAGGAGCGCGTCGTTGCTGATGGACTTGAGCAGGTTCTCTTCGCTGACATTCATTTTCTCTCTTCCAGAGCAGATTCAAACCAGGAAAACTCTCTACTCTTCCTTCTGTTTTTTTTTTTTTTTTTTTTTTTTTTTACTCTATCCTATCTTTTGTTTTGAAAACTGTAGGCTGTACTCACGTAGTTCTCTCCAAGAGTTGCTGCTTTTCTAGGAGTTCCTCTCTCTCCCCTCACTCCTTTCCTCCTGTCAGTGCAGTGACTCTTGAAGAAGGAGGCTGTGGATCTGAAGCTGAGCCTCTACATGCGTTCACCTCCTCTGTACACTGCGCTCCCCCCTTGTTGCGCGCATAGCCCACGTTCAACACAACACTTCTCTAATTGTGCTCGGCGAGATCGGAGCGGCTCGTGTGTCCCCCCTTTTTTTTTTTTCGTACGGTCGGTTTCCTCTCTCTCGCGAGCAGCAGTGTGTGTGTGTGTGTTTTTTTTCTTCTTGCCCTCCCTCGCCTTGGGCAGATTGTGACTCGCGCTCTGCCCCTGCTCGCAAGTTAGTAGGAGCACGAGGCCCGCGGGGATTATCTGGCCGTCCAATCAGGGGGGCGTTTTAATTAACTCGGGAAGAGAGCAAGTCTGCTCCCAATTTCAATCATAATAACGTGATAATGATTGCAGCGCAAAGTGACACACAGCCGTTACTGTATTGCCCACTATTATAAGAAAACACATTTTAGGGACATTTAAATTAAACTTTAAGGGAGCGTTATTTTTTGTGAAGGAGACAGGTAAAAAAAAAAAACAAAAAAAAAACACTCACCTGTCTGGAGAAGATGTCTCAATCACAAACACAGCGAGGGATCAGGTAGGGGAGCATTGACAAGACAAGAAGAGTGTTAGGTGTGAGGTTTGAACATATGACCTCCAGCTTGTCTTTGGCTTTCTTTCATTTCTAACCCAGCATGGTTGCATATTTGGTTTGTGCGTTTGTAAACTACCGTGACAGTGACAGACAGTGCTGGGTGTTATATAAGTTACATAGTTTCAGTTGTGCAGCCTCATGGAGGAAGTGGCTCCTGTGCTGACCGCCGTTCACCTTGCGCGCTAGCACAGTCAGCATTGGCACCAAATCCTCGGGGACAAGTTCCAATCAGTCACCTCTGCAGGTAATGTAACGTCCTATAACACTGGCCAGTCAGTGATTAGTGAAAGACAAATAGCTCCAATTTTGTCGGTGCCTTCAATGAGTCATATCTCATGGCATTTATAAGCTGCTATTAATACATTTAAGACAATATTATATGCCTTCGGCTTATAGGCCAAATATAGTGACACCACGGGCGATCAACTCACTGCTAAACAAACCTCTATAATCCAAAGGTTAGTGAATCAGTGAACGATTTTGGTAAAGACGTGCTGAAAGCTCCACACAGAAAACGTGATAACAAATCCGGTTTTGTAAGTAAAAGGTCTCCTGAGGCAAAGAAACAGGTGTCCTGAGTTTGAAAGTTTATAGTGAAGGTGAGGCTGCCACTCAGTGTCCAGTACGGAGCATTACACTTAAAGCTCCACTTACCATGAGGATCCCTGCAGGAGCAGTATTCTATAGTTTTGTGCCACCTTGTGGAGGAAGAGGCTAAATACATATTGTAACCCATATGTACAGCATATAGAATTATTCATTGGTTACAATGTTTTGTTTTGTTTTTTAATTGAGAAGCTTGTTTCACTTGTGTTTTTATGTTTTTATGACATCACAACTACAATCCAGATTCAGAAAAAGGTGTGTAAAACGTACATTTAACTCAGAGGTCACAACATCCTCATACTTATACTTATAATATGAATTCTTGTTCTTGACGTCTTTCAAGGATGCCCATTTCATACCCAATCATCATCATCATCACCTGTTACCAAGTTTACCCATGAAATGATTCAACCCGTGGAATGATTCAACACAGGCATATTTATTTTGCCAATTTTCTTTGAAACATATCTTGTCTTTGCACTGTCCATAGGTTGAATATAGATTGAAAAATATTCATGGATTACTGCATTTTGTTTCTTATTGGATGTTTTAAACAGCATCCCAACTTTTGGGGAATTTTGGTTGATGTCTGTAAACCATCATGGTCCAAAATGCAACATGTTCAACAAGTGTTGAAATCTGACATATTACCTAGTTAATTTGTGCCTACACCATATCAGACACACATTCAATTCATTTATATAAAATATGTCTACAGAGAATTATGTAAACAGCTCTTTGTCCCTTCTCGTTGCCTGAGATCCTTGGATGCATCGTTCTTGGTTGTTTCAAGGTCGTAGCATATACACAAATGTGTTCTGTTTTTTTTATTATAAAGAACTTTGAAACTGTGTATATAAATAAAGTTTCTTCTTCTTCTTCTTCTTCTTCTTCTTCTTCTTATTATTATTATTATTATTATTATTATTATTATTATTATTATTATTATTATTGTGTCTTTTAGACACTGCAGACAAGGGTCTATTTATGATCTTAATGTAATTACTATCATGTGTCTGACAAATGCTGTTACTATTTTTGAGACTTTTCTCTTTTTCATGCTGCACCTGTTCAGGTTTCCTCATGCTGCCTCGAAAACCTTCGAATGAAATAATGATTACAAGACGTTTATTAAAACTGACACATAAAACTAATTATATTTTAGCTCATAATGACTTAATTGTTTAGCTGTCATTATAAGTGGGATTTAAAGTGGTTGTTGCCTGAATCGTTAAATAGTCAGACACTATCAAATCTGAATGTGTTACTGTATACTTGCTATACATTACACGCAGACATGACATCCTGATCTGAATACTGAGCTGTACATTTGATTGATTCAGTAATGATGGTGAAACATTTTGACTGACATAATCAATTATAATTATGAATAACATGTATACTGATAAATACAAATTGGATGCATTTTAATGTATTTAATTGTTTATTATATTTATTATGATTTACTTGTTGTTGTGTGTGTTTATCAGTGCTGAAAACTAGTAGTGAACCAGACGGCAGAAAAACACCAAGCAAGGACATAAAAATGTGGGATGAGATGGATGCACAAAGGTGTGATCGATTAAAAAAAGAGAAAACAGATAGAAGACAACAAATGTTTGAATTTATTCAAACAATAACTAAAGAAAAAAAAAGAAAAAAAAACAAATAAATCTTGTGCCTAAATAAATAAATATCTAATAAATATCTATGTATCCAAATAAATATCTATGTATTCTATTTCATGTATAGTACTTTGTGTCAGCGCGGCTGTCTTTAAAGGGCTTTATAAATAAAGTTGAGTTGAGTTGAGAAAGAACATAAAACAAAAAGGTGAACTTAATTTTTTTATTTAACTTTATATGTATTTTGGTCTGTTAGTAATTACACAAACACAAACTTCGCTCATGTCAAGAGGTCTTTTCACAGCACACATTGTCATTGTAGTAAAGAACACCAGTGTTAATACATCAGTGGCTTGTATTCAAATGTTCCAGTAAGTTATGACAGTGAGCCAGCATGCACGAAAATGGGGCTCTGAAACTGGAGGAGCTAAATGGAACTCGGCCATCATTAATTTTATTATTTACACCTGTGCCTTACATGTCATAATGTCTTACATTACATTACATGATCATACATTTTCATGTTCGATATCCTACCTGAGACCAGTCTCAAGGCCACTTTTTGAATGTCTTATCTTGGAATCGACAGCATTTTTAATCGTGTCTCGTGGATTTAATTTCAAGGCCAGTCAAGACTACAACCGCAGGGACATCAATAAAGTGCATTGTCTGTTTATATGTTAACATTACAACTGATTGCATGTAAAGATTCCTGCTTCAACCATCTTTTCTAATTTGAAATTTTTGATGCACACTCCAAGAAAGTGACTGTAGCAGACAGGAGAAGAAGCCACAGACCATCTGTGGGGAGGTCATCCAAATCTTCTTCTACATCTCTATGAAATTCTGCTACTGAAACGACAGAGTTCGACTGCAAAACGGCGTCCAAAAGAAAACACACACACACACAGCAGTATGTAAATTCTTACTGAGACAGCTGAGACCACTTCAAACTTTCTCCAGAGAGAGGTAAGCTATGTGTAGGTGACAGTAGCAAAACTCTTCAAAAATCTCTTCACCCCCTTATCCAAAGAGATTTTGTGAATATTAGCTGAATGTGTTTACACTGTCTGGTTCTGGTCTCAAGGCCTCAAAGTCTTGGTCTTGTCTCGGTCATGACACACTGGTCTTGGTTATGACTTGGTCTTGGATTAGGTGGTCTTGCCTGCTTGATTAGACCTTACAGAAGAGGAGGGTGAGTTTTTAGATGTGACACATTTTATCAGGTGTGTGAATGTGAATGTTAAAATACAACACGCTTCAAAGTTCCAGATTAGAGTGGACTGTAGCAACAACTCTCTTTGGCATCAACAACCATCTTTACCATTGTCCCACAGGATCATGTACAGTACATTGGCCAGCAGATGGCAGAGTTGGCAAATAAAATACTTCAAACAAATAATGGACAACACACTGCATGTCTATCAGTCAATAAAAACAATTTATTATAACCTGAGGTAGTTTTTTTCTCATTGATTTATGCTCATTCTTGATTTTGTGGAATAATATGTCAATCTAACTCCGGCACAATAACAAAAGATGTTTGTAAACCGGATGCAGACAAAAGAAAAGCTTCATTCTCTACGCTGTTTTTAAGAAATACAGACTCATTTTAACTAGTGATCTACAGTGAGAATCAAGGAGCAGTGGTGCATTTTGAGTTCCAGTCCATCCCCTAGTGTTCATTTGACAGCACTGCACAGAGTCGTCACCTTTTTCCAGGAGGACTGAGCACTAAAAGCTTCTGATTCACAGAGCACGGAAAGAAAACGCAAAAGTGTCAACACACACAACTAATAATACATGATGCTTTTAAAGCCTGTGCTGCAGCTCTATGTCGCTATGGCAACTGGGGGGCTCAGCTGACATACAATGGTGGCATACCACATTTGGCTGTGACTCAGTGTGCTGAGAGGAAAAGGAAAAAAAAAAAAGCTTGCGTTTGCAGTGACAGAAGAGGACCACCATGGGGCAGAAAAGTATTTTCGACTGTTGAGAATATGGTGGCTCTGTCATGTTTAACAGGAAACAATGCACGTGTGCAAATGTGTGTTTAAATACAGGCATGCATGGATGTCGAAAGCACCCACACTGTATATTTGCTGTATCAACCTGGCAGTTTTTATTTTGCTGTTTGTCCTCTTGGCATTTTGTCATAGTGTTAAGTGTTGATATCCAAAGTTACACTGATTATTGCTTATTTGTTGTATATCGAGACCCAGCAGGATCCACACACGAGGGTTTTCTCTCCAAGCTGTCTTCCATATCCTAATTTTCAGCCTTCTCACCCCTTTTCTCACACATATACACTCTCTCCCTCTCTTTCTCTCTCTCTCTCTCTTTCTCTCTCTCTCTCTCTCTCTCTCACACACACACACACACACACACACACACAAACACACACACATCACACATCAAAGTGCTGCTCTGAGTAAAGATGGAACAGGCTCCTTTGATCTCTCCCTGCCGGCTCTGATTAATGTGTGGATTTACAGTGCAGACCTACAGGGACCTGGCAGCCATGACACCCTTCTGCTGCACTGGAATCTAGTTTTCCTCGCAGCCAATCACAGCACTTCATTTTTATTCATTGCTCCAATCATGATGCTTTTCGCATTGGCACGCACAAAAGAACGAAACAAACCTGAGCTTCACGCTCATTCAACCCTAAGCGCCCGACCCAAAGTCCTCCAAATCCTGCCGCTGTCACAAATCACAGGACAGCCGAGGACTGTACCTGCCCGGAGAGACTTCACAAACTCCGCTTTGTAAAAATCTTTCCCCCAACTCAAACCGTTTGCTTCATCTTCGAAGTGACACAAAGTTGCACGAGATAGATGTGGATCGGTGTGGTAAACGCTTCATTCAGCGAGCCTTGGCAGCCATTTGCAATGGTGGGTACAGTGTTGGTGTTTGGTGGGAGGCTTGCTGACGACGACAGAGCAAATGTTGGAAAAAATTTAGCATCGAGCATCAAAGGAAGTGTTTGCATGGCACACATTGCACAATGTACTTGCACCCACGCTTCATCACAAGCCAAGCCAAAATAAGTAAACAATGTACCCACTCTTTTCTCTGTCTTTGCTCTTTTTAGCCCAAACCGTTCTCCTCCACATCTCCCCCTCACTCTGTATCTTTTCCTTTTCATTTTGTCTCTCTTCACTGCAGTGCAATGCAGATTTTTCACAGGGTGGAGGTATGGTAGAGATAGGCGGGGTACCATGAATAATTGTTGAAGATATTTTTACTCTGACCCACTTTGGAGTCCCTATCGCCCCCCCTTAAAGGTGCCGCAGCCCAACTCTGTCTTAAGTCAACATAGGATGTTTAAATGAGTACCACAAACGCATGAACCAATTCACAGGTGAGTTGAGTTCTCCCAGCTGACGAATGAATCTCCACAGCTCTCTAAGAAAATCAAACAGAGCCTACTTACCTATATCACCACAGCGCCAAATGGAAGCTTTATCGAAAAATAGTTTGAACTTGATTTTCTGAAAAACAAAGGATGGTCTTTCCGTTACTTTAATACATACATAATGAATTATAGAAATTGGAGCGTCTCAGTACACATACCAGCTAATGTCTCAAGCTGAACGGACTATATTGAATCTAGTGTGTACTGGTGTTCCAGTGTTATGTCAAGTGTTATGAACTTTCAGGTTTGCAAGGTAGTATCAGGTGTTGCACATTTCTCAGGCCACAAGAGTGCGGGGCATGCTAATATGATGTGCTGGTATCAGGCCAAAGTAAATGTATGCTTCATTATTCTTCCAAAATATAAATTTGTAGGCTACATTAAGTGTTTTTTTTTTTTCATAATGTTATGATTGTATTGATGCTAAGTGTACATTAGTATTATATTATATTTACAGTGAATAAACAAAAACCTACCAACACACGTATGTTGCAACATGACGAGAAGAAATAAGAAAGAAACTGGAGACAATAAAATTATTTAAATCAATATACAAAACAATTATTAACAAAATGAACATAACAGTGTCAGCGAGAGAAGTACAGAGTCTCTACGGTACATGAACAAATCTGGCCAGTCCTGAAACCCCCAAGCTGTCTCTTCAGTATTTTTCAGCATACAGGCTGTAGTTGGGCCTTTATGGGAAGAGTTGAGGGCAGCGAGTCTGTACGAGATCTAGCATCAGTAACAGGTGTGTTGAGTCAGGTCAAGTATTGAGGTGAAAGTGTGTCAGTCAGTCACCACCAGCATTGCTTAAAGAAGCTGTGTGTAGGATCTAGTGGCATCTAGCAATGTAGTTGTGGATCTCAGTCCTCTCATTTCACACTTTCACCCTCCTAGCACATGTCTCTGCAAAACATGTGAAAAATATGAAACGCTATATCTAGTTTGGTTTGTCTGCTCTGGAAACGTTGCGGTTCAACATGGTGGACTCCGTAAAGGGGGACCCGCACCTTCTGCAGATATATTTATACACTATGATGATTATGTGACTGTGATTATACACTTCTGAAAACAGTAATGCATATTTTATATTCTGTAAATAGAGACCTTAAATTAAACCACTAGTCCTTTAAGAAAAGTTAAACTAAAAGTTTATAATAATGATTCCATTTTGATTGCTGGTCATCAGTTTGATAACATAAAAGCCAAGTTATGATGGCCCCAGGAATTAAAATGAATTGATGTTGAGATGTGAAGAACTTTGTTTTTTTAATCCTCCATGTACTCAGTCACGATGTCCCGACCATTATGAAATCCGGCTCCCATCCTCATCCAATGCCAAAGTGGCTCCTTTATTTGCACCAGTAGAGAGATAGGACGCAAACACACAGTGCATGAGTGAAGGCGTTTATACTGTATGGACCGCACATGAGGAATAAAGAAAAAAATACTCTTCAGTTGGCAAAGGAGATATTAACAAAGATATGCAGCCAAGGCAAGTTTATTTGTACAGCAGCTTTCATGAGCAAGGCAATTGCTTTGTATAAGGTATAAAAGGCATTAAGAAAAGGAAAATAAAGCAATATAAAAAGAGATTCAAACAGGGAGATAAAAAATAAGCTAAAACAGAATGCTGCCTCTCCATCTTTAGTTTTGACTCTGTTGTCAGTGAGCAGTCTGTCCTAGATCATCTGAAAGGTCTGAACGGTTCATAAAGGAGCAGCAGATCAGGAAAATGTTCTGAGTCTGACCTCCACCCACTCAGTGTTTGTATAAAACTATAATCACCTGGTGATATCATTATGTAAATCTGTGTGTCATCTGCATAAGATATGATGATGTTGAACAGAAGAGACCCAAGAATGGATCTTCTCCAATCGGCACAAAGTAGTCTCCCTGCCCAACCAATTTAGCACAGTACCAGAAAGTTTTATAATGTGTCTATGAATCTATTCAAGGCTTTAACGAGATCACTCTCAGTGATGTGAATGTGGTTGAAATGTTTGAGGGCATTAAGGTGTTTCATGTTTTCAGTTAAAAAAATGTTTTCAATGATTGTAGCAGCATTTTGATATGCTCCTTAGTGAGTTGTCTTGATTGTTAATTTGAAAGAGTGGATTAGTAACTGCAGTGTTCAGGGTCTGTGGGAAAAGGAGAAGGAAAGTGTTGACTGTTTGTACAGTAGAAGATCTGAAACTATGCAGTTTAAGATTTTTTTCTTTAAAAGCCTATAGGGACCATCTCAGGGCTGCAGGGTTTTAGATATTACACAATTCCTTCCAAGGTTTCACAGTTGATGGAGTCAAAGTGTATCATGCTGCAAAACCGTTACCTCAAACGGAGGAACCGACAGCTTGTGAATTTTGTTAAAAAGGAGGCAAATTTATTAAATCACTTTGTGGATGGAGGGTTTGACAGCCCATCAACAGAAACAACTAAGGCATAAGCATTATTGCTCTTGGCAGATGTCAGAGCAGAAGCACCGCCTTGAATATCTCATTTCTAAATTAAAAATTGAATTAAAGTCCTTCTGCAACTTGCATTCAGTTTTAGGTTGCATTTACCTTAGTGGGCAATGGCATCAGTAATATTTGTAGTTTGGCTGAGACCCAAGAGAGGACATTTGTGGAAGTCTGAATGAAGAATTCACTGGTGTTTTCAAACACAATGCATATGATGGACTGCAGCTCTACAAGAAGAACTCAAAGTGTCACAGTTTAGTTAAACTAAACCCAAATGCAGAACGCTGACACACAGGCAGGTAAGGTGAAACAAGCATTTTTTAAGAACAGTGACAGGAACGGAGAGATGTCAGGCTGAGGTGAGGTGGAAGGAATCCAGGTGAAGGCTCGGTGGCTGACAGGCTCGGTGGAAGGTGAGACAGGCACACACACAAAATAGGTACACACAGACCAGCAGGGTACTACTACCACAGACAATATAAACTAGATTCTAGGACATGTAGCACAAAAACAAATCATGAGCACTATGATCCAGTGAAAACTGGCAGTTAGTCTTGAGCTCATTGCTTGTTGAAAGCGAGTGTCTGACTCATTAAGAACTGTTTCAGTTAAAAACAAAAATCAAGATTGTGTTGGATAATTAAACCATTAATTAAAAGTAAGTAAAGACCTGACATTTAATAAAAGGTAGGGAGAAAAGAAGGGTAAGTTTGGTCCCAGCGGTAACCAGCTCATTCATCTGATTAGTGAACTTCAGAAGGAGAGTGGATGACTGGAGAGGAAAAGAAAAAAAATACCTGAACAATTTTACTCTATTGATTTGCTAAGGCAAAGTCCATCTGCCTTAAAGCTGAGAGCAGTCACAGGTGAGTTCAAGCAGCGGACCAAAATACAGACAAGGAGGTTAACTTACTAGGCAGGGATGAAAACACAAAAACACCTAAAGGCGGCTGATAGTCCAGGCAAACAGTTCAAAAATCCAAGATGAACCAGGGGTCAAATGAGAAAACAATAAAACAAAATCTAGAAGTGAGAAAAAACAGGAACACTAGCAGGAACACAGATGGGACAGAGGAACTAAAATAGGGCTAGCAAACAGAACACAAAGGAACTAAATAACACAAGGTAGGACAACAAGACACAGGTGAAACTGTCGAGGGACAGGTGAAACAAATCAGGGTGGAACAGAATCAAAAACTGGTGGGAAAACACAAAGGCAGGAAGCAGAAATACACAAGGCAAAGAGAGGAGAGAACTACAAAATAAAACAGGACACACAAAACAAAACCATTACAAGAGCATGCGCCCCACGTGCTCAGGACCGGGTCCTTGCTGCATGTCATCCTTAATCTCTCTCCCGTGCCTTTCTTGTTCATCTCTCAAGATGTCTGCAGTCCCAGAAACATTTCAAATTGTCAGTAAAGTGCACTGAAACACTCTACATGCAGATAGAAAACCAAGTGTTCAGATCCAAGAATTTGCTGAATCTCTCAGTGCATCTTCTGCCTGGTAAACACTGCTGAGTTCAAGGAGCTGAGTGTGCTTAATAGATCACTAAAGTCTTGTTTCAGTACTTGTGATTTTTGTTTCACAACATCAGTAGTCCCTCTGTACACACTGATGTTTTTCACAGCTGGTTGTGCAGCCAGAACATGTGGCTACAAAGCCATTAAAGACTTCTTTCTCTGTTGTGTCGAGAACATGGACAAAACAGAAGACACCATACCGATATCTTTGTGATCCGTCTTTCCACAGGCAAATATGTAGTTTTATATTTTGGCACTAAGCTAATCCATCAATGCTCCTGCTGTACGCTAATGTCAGATATGCTGCATATCAATTTGTTTTGGTTTGGTCCAGGAACACACCGAGTTTTTCCAGAAAACAAGCTAGCGAGCAAGCTGCTAGCGTGTTTTCACGCATGTGGCAACCTCCACGGCTGGAAAGAAAAAAGCCAACGTGGAAGTCCTAAAAACTGTTATTACTTAAGGCAGGCTGCAGAAGTGAGTCAATGCGGTCTCTATGGCTAATTTCACCATTCATGCCAACTATTAAGGCTTTAATATTAAGTTGTGTATATATAACAGCGTGGCTGCTTTGATTGACAGGGCAGTGCAGTTATTAGAACCCAGGCGTCAGTCAGCCGTCCTTTCGGCGTCAAAGCGGTACTTTGAAAACCTACGGGTGACGTCACTCATGCTCTGTCCATTCTTTGTACCGTCGTACTGCCTGTGGCGGTTCACTAAGAGTCTCCCCATAAAGTCCCTCTGCTTCGCGCCGTAACGCTAAGCTAAACTAAACTAATCAACTCCCAGCTAATCATCTCCCAGCTCTATCTCCATAGTTAATCCACATTCATGAGAGCGTTATCAATCCTTTCATCTAACTCCAGGCAAGAAATCTGATTAAGCGCATTTCCCAAATGTTTAACTATTCTCTCAAGTACAAAACATTTCATTTCTCAGAGTTAAGAGCTACTTCTAATCATAACTACACATACCAGGTCTAATATTTTACTCTGTTTGCCTCCACTTGTCTCTGAATGTGTTTGATGACTGTGACTCCGTCCTCATGAAATTTCCATATTTATCTCCAGGTGCAAATAATTCAGTGCAATTTCTGCTTTGGCGCTTTAAGGCCATATTATGCACATGGTTCCTGTTTACTCATATTTCATTCAAAATTGCTAGAAATACTCACACGTTGTTATGTGTGATCCAATATGGAGACTTTAGAAGTGACACTTGACACTTGACTTGAACTCTTGTTTTGTGAGTTACGAAGCTCTGGGCGAAAAGGGATCAGAGGAGATATATTCTTTCTGTTTGAACACACACAACTGTTCATAACAAATGGTTTATTTATCATACAACAGTGAGCTGAGTCAAAACCACTCTTGCAACGGCTTCAGAAACTACAAATGAAGCTAGCAAATATCAGATTTTGAACATTTTTACATAACTTCACACAGAAAAACAGTTTCAAGGCGCTGAATTTTGAATGTTACTGAGCTGAACTCATTTTCCTCCCATAGTTGCTTCCCACAGTGCCTTTATCGTCTTCTATTTCTTCTTCTACTTAAATCTTCTCCTTTGTCTCCGTAATGACTTTATGACATTTGTTTTCTGTCAGGCCTTTGAATATAGATAACAGTGCACTAAAACACGAAAAGAGGACACGTTATGAATGCAAAACTGACCTGATGCGCGCTCTGTACAAATTTAGAGAGATCTGAAAGGTCCTCGCCAATTTCCAGCTCACTGCTTCTGTTATCTCGCCTTGCTTATCCTTTTTTTTTTTTTTTCACCAGCTCTGCTATATTTCTCTCCCTTTGTCTCTCTGCGCAATAGATTCTTTTTCGCCTCCATCTCCCATGCATGCCCCCCCCCCCCCCCACACACACACACACACACACACACATCCCCCCATATTTCACAACGTGAAAAGTCACCCAGAGTTTTCCTTCTAGGGTTTTTTGCGGACAGGAAGTCCATATTTAATGAAGTGACTCTCTTGTTAAAATGCTTTTAAGTGCTCCTGTGCAGGGCTTCAGGCGGGAGTGGAGGGGAGGCGGGGGTTGAGGCTTTTATTTATTCATTGGGCGGTTCAGTGCCTCTTCCCCGCTCCTCCGGCTCTGTGAAGAAGGGAGAGGATTAGAGGAATGAATCCCCCCCCTTACCAACACACACTCGCACACACACACATACCCTTCCTCCCCCTCTCCCTTGCTGGCCATGTTCCCTCCCTCGGGGGACACCCCTGCGTCAGTCCACATTAACATCCATCAGAGCATGGTGCTCTAGAGAGGGACGGACCTCCGTCCCACTGAGTCACACGTACATGCATGAATACATGTAACATGCAAACCGACACACACCCATTTACACCACTTTGCCACATGTAAAAAATTGAAAATTTTCAAACCAACACTCCTCATAGTTGAGTCACCCTACTGCTGTTCCCGCCTTGAGCTACCCTCAAATTCAGATTTGTTTATACTCTGCGTTCACACTGGACTTGTTTCCAGAGAGCCCTCCAACATTTGAGTTACACAAGTACAGATGTCCCCCTCCTTGATCAGGAGGTGAATGTGAACAAGTTTGAACAAGCATCTGATGACTGCTGGGAAACAGACAGAGGAGACGGAAAAGAAGACAAAGTTTGTCAGAGTGAAGGCTAAGATCGCGCCTTGTGCTGATTCCTCTCCTCTTTGTGTGAAGTTTTAGGCTGTCTGCTCCCTCGTTATCTCCCCTCGCTCGCAGAATGGGAGGGGAGCCGAGAGTCGGACTGGATGAGAGAGGCATATCATTAACCAAGAGTGTTTCTACAACAAAGCGCAGACTCTATCAAATCCCACTCATTCCCACACAGCGGTGTCACACTCATCATTCTCCTGCACTGAACTGCTGCGTGTTGAAGGCAGACATCATTTTTTTATTTTGTTAGCAGACCTAATAGAAATTCCTTTAATATTTTCCCCTCGCAAATCTTTGAGAATTTTCAGATTCTGATGCTTATATCTAAAATTGGATTATATTTGTCACAGGCTTGACTGACGTGTGAGTGTGTTTGTGTGTGTGTGTGTGTGTGTGCATGTTGGGTGGGTGTTGTGTGCATGTTAAAGCGCATGTACATGGATCCTCATTGGAGGGTTTCACTGTAGCCATGCAGAGGGATGCAGATTGTTTCTAATTCACCACGCTGACCTAGATTCCTAAATCAGGCGCATTCAATGGGAAGTGTTGCCCCGTGTCAGCACACACACAAAAAAAAAACACGTTACCCTACGTCTCGCCCTAATGTGTTACAAGGTCTTCCCTTTTCACGCATCACTTCGTACCTCAAAAGATCCAACTACCGATTCGATCTTTCATTCCCCCCTTCTCATTTCAGAACTTCCCCTTCTTCTCTCTCATCTTGGAATCTGACATCAAACCAAAATGTTAAAATGCAAATTCATTTTCCCAGCTAGCTCAGTTCACTCAAACTTATAATTGGATTCTGCCTATTAATATAAAAGCTTTCTTCATCCTCATCATTCGATCTTGTATTAGTCTTGCCACCATACACACCAACTTTATTCCATGATAAGACAGACAGAGGAAGAAAGACGGAGAGGACAGAGAGGACAGTCGTCTCATTAGCATGGAAAAGTGTCTTATTGAGCCTTGGAGTAAGGTAGGAGGTAACGAGTTAGGAATTAATTAGCAACATCCTGAAAGTGTGCCTATCCATCTGCCTGGTTAATGCGCGGTCAGTGGGTTTTCCTCCTAGCGCTCTTCCACTCGGTTACGCGAACTCTCTTCTCTTTCCCCCTCCTGTTTCCCCGCGCCCGTCAGCTGCTGTTTTCGAGCTAGCCTGTGAATATTTTGGATGGAAGATGCAACGCTCAGAGAGGCAGAGAGGGTGAGGCTGCACTCCGTGACCTGATCTAACTAGCAACGTTCAAGCCGAGAAAAGAAGGGATTGATGCCACCAGACGACAGAAAGAGGAAAAAGAGGAAACAGAGAGGCAGAAAAATCAGCGTACGATGGCTGGGAAGGAGACAGACGGCCTGAGAGAGAGCACCAGATGCTGTGTGGGAGGGTTATTTAATTGATGATATCACACCTCTCTTTCCCTTTTTCTCTCCCTCTTGTTCTCCCTCTTTTCTTCCTGTAACACACACACACATTAACACTCATGCACACCATATTTGCCCTGTCACCTTCTTATCCTTGCCTGACACGCCGCCCATGCTTCTCCCTGCTCCATCCTGCCCACCTTGGACTCCCTGGAGATCTGCGAGGCCTGTCGCTTGCGTGAACCTATAAAAAACAAACCATCAGAATCAGTCGTTCCCATCAGAGCAAGAAAACAGTGCCGTGAACATATTATCCAAAATTATGGTTAAGAAAAGTGTTGGTTGTAAATTAATGCAGCGAGAAACATACAAAGGATGAAAAACATCTCAATTATATGTTTTCTCTGCTCCGTGCATTAAGTCCTTTGAAATTATGTAACAACATCAATTTGGTGGGTCGTTTCAAGAGTGCATACAACAACACAGCTCTCTGTTCCTCTCGTCCTCTTTTTACTTCTTGCTTCTTTTGCATGCAAGTAGAAACTGTTCCACATGCTTCCTGCCAAACTAGAAAAGCCCCAGAAAACGAGTCTCATTAATTAGCTTCTCATTTGTAAATGCAAATGAGCTTAATTAAAAAATAAGACTCTCCTTTTGCGGGCTTCAAAGGGAGACAGTGAGGCCTAATCAGGAGGTTTGTTCAGCTGTGGCACTAATGAGACATATTTGGCCTAACGAGGGAGCGATGCCCTAATTTGTTTATGGTAATGATATGAAACAGTGCTTGTCCTTTTGGTGTATCTGGGAAGGGATCAGTCACACACACGCCTCTGTGCGATGTACCTTCAGGGTTTTGTTCAGCGTTGGCGAGGTGTTGCAGCGGCCTCGCTGAATTGTTTCAGTAGGTTAATTGGCTTAATTAGCCTAATAGAGATCATTGGGCCAACGACTCAATGTCAAGGCACATGTGGGTTTCTGAGACATTTCCATGCAAAATATTGTGCAATGATAATGAATGAAGAATATGTAGCTCCTCTTACTGTGGCAGAGGTGTGACACACTCAACCTTTTTATTATAAATACTCTTGGAGAAGTAAACAAAGCAGGTCCAGTTCAAGTCACGGGTCCCACAGCTTAAAGGATAACTGTGGTTTATTACAACGTGGCTCTTTTATTGTTTTGGCCAACATTTCTATGAAGAATAATGACTTTGTACTCAACGCATTATTTACAGATCTGGGAATAGAGCACACTGTTGTAACGGAAGAAAACTGGCAGCTGCGGTTTCCATAAATTTACCGTAATAAATATGGTACATTTTTTTCTAACATTACGGTAAAAGGATATGATTTCAAGTTTAAAGCTGGTGTTTTATTCCATACTTTACTGTATAAATACAAGTCTTTAAGATCAAAAGAAAACCCTGTTTTGCCATGTAATTAATTGACTGTAACTGTTTTCCCATTAAATATGACGGTCTTTTACTGTAAAATTAACATTTAAAATACTTCTTTATTCTGTATGAATTCCCATAAAATGCGGTATAAATAAAGGTTCTGACTGTGTTTTAAGAGGTCCAGCTGGGCAAAAAAACAAGAGCAATCGCTTTAAAGCTGCACCCATCAATAATTTTAGCTATGGATTGCCGTGAAATTTGCCGTACACATTCAAGTCCCCCACAGGTTTAATTTTAATGACTTTGGTGAACCCTTAAAAGTAAGGGTAAAAGTTTGGTGTATGATCATCCTCAGCTGCACTTTGGGTTTACTGCTAATTTACAAATGCGAGCATAACAAACTAATCTGCTAAAGATGAGCATGTCATCAATGATTGTTGATACTGTAATTTTATGTTAGTCTATTAACAGTACGTCTGTCCATCCTGGGATCCCTCCTCTGAGGCTTGTCCTTACATTTCTTCCATTTTGTCCCCGTTGAAGGCATTTTGAGGAGAGTGTTGTATGCCGTACAGATTGTAAAGTAATGCGATCATGAGTTACATAAATAAAATTGACTTGACTTGACATAACGCTCTCATTGTGAACGTGTTGGTATGCAGATGTTAGCATTTAGCTCAAAGGGAGCTATCACAGCACAACGCAGCTCGCACGACTATGTACTTGTTATATCAACAATAGATGACTTAGTGTAATGTGAAAGGCGTTGTTTGTAGTGACATCCACAGATAATTCTCACCCGACTGCGGCTCCCCTCACTTCTGCTGAGCTTCTGATGGTCTTTCAGCTCATTTCTCTGGTTTTTACGGCCTGCAAGTTTGCTCTCATCAACCTCACAGCAGCAGGCAGCTGTTTTAAAGCAAAAGGCTCTGACAAACTAATTGTACGCTACCTGCCCAGTGCCAAACTCCAGACAGACTGTTAGCAAAAGAGGCAGATTATTTCTCTCAGGAGACCAAAAACAGAACTAAAACAGAGCTAAAATTGGAGTGACTGTTGGATTGAGAGTCATCAAATAAACACAAACATGACTCCAAATGAATGTCTGTGAGTCTGCTGGAAATTTCATAATATTAAAATATGTCACTGTTTTGTTGCTTGTTGTTTGCTGCACCCAAGTAGCACGGAAATCTAAAGCAAATATATTTTTAAAACCCCAGGTTAGAAGACAAGTTGTTTTGTCAAACTGTCCATCCATACAATTATCCTTTGTAAATATTTAGCACAATTTACAGACTGCCTTCCGGGCTTTACTTTAATTTTCCACAGTTGTCCGCAAACAGTTTTCCTGAGTGTGCTGTGCTGTGATTTTTCCGAGGTCTTTTGACTCCTACATGTGTTTATATTTGGCTACATTTGAGCGCACATGTGCTTTTCTGCATACATGTGCATGTGTGAGAGAGTGACAGTTCTGTCTGCTATTTTGTTCACCACTGACTGAGCGTGAGGCCGAGTGCGATGGCAGCATGGCTGGCCCTCACTGATAACTAGGCACAGGCACAGGGAGTCCTGCGCTCCATACTATTCAAAACACACGCACACACACACACACACACACATACAACATTAATTAATCCCAAAACGGAAGGGAAATTGAAAAAAAAAAAAAAAAGAAAGCGCTGTCTCCACTTTTAATTGGACTGACTGTCATCCAACCATAAAGAGAAAACAAGCTCAATCATTCTCCTCCATCTTGTCGCTTGTTGAATTATTGATAGACGGAGCAAACTGCACTAGAAAATAAAGCAGGGAAAAGAAGCGCTGGGGCTCGAGTGTGTTTGAATGTTAGTGATAAAATTTGATTATTCATGTGTGATGCATGCTGTGTGGATTCTTGTAGCAGAGTGAGGAGGAGTATTGAGTTTCTCCATGGTGACTGTAGAGAACCTGTACGTGCCAGACAAGCCAGCTGGTATCTTGCTGTCCAAGTACACAATGCTCCAGCAAAAAAAAAGAAGAAATAAGTGAAGTAGATGAAGCAGAAGGCATTCATTATTCAGTCATATTTGAACTCTGTGTAAATGCTTATCTTCTACGTTGTCCTTATGATCATTTCGCTCCAGCAGTTCTCACACTCACATTACAGTATATTCATGCTGTCTGATACATACTGTAATCATCTCTTCTTTTTTTCTCTCCCTGCATCCTGAATTAGCCGGTCCCAGTGAAAAGCTTGGTAAATTATATCAGATTGACAGTTGGCAGGATTTTTTTTCAGAGAAGATTTTGGCATCTTTCTGTTTGTCAAGACCCCTCACGGCTCAGGGTGACAGGAACCTTTCTTCTATTTAACTGCACTGTAACTGAACTGTAACACCTCGTTAAAAAATCTAAATGCGGTGAAAGCCCTTTTACCGCTAGCAACAGATTATATTATACAGGTGATCTTTAATGTGTCTTTGAACCCGCATTACTGCTATTATCAGCCAATTACAATGAATAACTGTTTCACGGCCCCTTTACTGTACAGTACCTTAATAGAAAGCTGATTACATTTTTTTGACCTCCAATGTTTTGATACTTCAACCAGATAATGAGGATGGGGGAAATCCCTGAATAGGCTTCTGTGCTTTGACAGTGACAAAACATGTTCAACTTAAACTTCTAGAGGCCAAATAGAGACCTTGAAATATTCCCCTCATCAATTAATCTCCATTCAATGACACACTGCTTTACTTAGCCAACCATTCAGCCTCCTCTAGCTGCTATAATTGTCCCAGTTAATTGCTTTTCAACTCTCTTTGATTACAAGGTCGGCTCTGAATGGCTGGTGTACATGGCTCAAAGTTCCCTCTTCCCTTGGCCCTCCTCCTTTTCCACCCAACTCCTTATAACCCCCTCCCCATCACCACCACCACCACCACCAGCGCCGCCGCCACCGCCACAGCCAGCCTCCCTCCCTTTGGTCACAATAGGTCAAACCATCCCTCCTCTCCTTTTTGCTTTCCCTGACCCTACAACCTAAGGTCAGCAGTCGGAGATGTGCTTTTCATTAACCTATTCATCGCGGTGGCTTATGTGTGTAACGCTGACCGTTAACTTTGATATACTGTGTGTGATACGTTATAAATCTTTCCTCAGGTTGCAGGTTTGAATCATTCGTAAGCACAGGAGAATTTAAAGACATGTATAATCTGTGAGCAGTCAATTTCTCTACAAAATGCTTTATTATACACGCTGCTTATAGAATGATATCATTAGTTCACCATCATGTGGCAGCATCTCACAAAAGGGGAAACAAACAAACAGGAAACTGTACGTAGGGAAATGTGGAGGAATAAAGATATACTGCTATTGGCTCTTGAAAAGAGCACTGCTCCACAACTGTCCCTGACAATTTATGTGCTGTTGAGGTTGGTTAAGGAAGCTGAGTCTATGATTGGAAAGAGATGGGGGTCGGTGTGTTTGTGTGTGTCTGTAAGAGAGAGAGAGAGAACGTCTGTGTGTGTGTGTGTGTGTGTGTGTGTGTGTGTTTCTCCTGCGTCTTTCTCCTCTCCCTCCACAGCTCACACGGAGGCGACAGAGTCCCTCTCATTACCAAACAGCACAGCCCCCAAACAAAGGCTCACGCACCGACAGTGGCGCGTGTTCAATACCGATAACTAGTGTGGCCTCTCATCTGAATTAGCATGCCGTATAGGCCTTGACACATATTCAAACCAACACACACACACATACACACACACACACACACACACACATACACACACAGGCAGGCATTCACGTCTAACACACACACACACAAACACACGTTCAAAGGCACACCCTTATGTGTTATTATTCACACAGACACACACTCATCCTGCAAACTCTTGTGTCGAACAGATAGCGATTACTGGATTACTCTGCAGTGGCAACTTGAATATGCATTCAAGCTTTGCGTCGTCAGCATTGGCTTTTGTTCTCCGTGTGGAGAAGAGCCACACAAAGCCTTTCAACATCAAAGACACAGAACAACAGAAATAGCAAATTGCAAAATACTAGCTGTGGTTCTGAGGGATGCCGCTGGGCTGCTGTACAGAAGAACCATGCAAATAAGCAACACAGCATTATTTCTGCTCCACTTGAATGTAGCTTTCTCCTCATCTGGCCTTCTGCAGGTTTCACACCTGGCTGGTTAAATGTGCCACTGGGCCTGGAGATGTCTGCTGAGGGGTGAACAGCAACGAGGCAGCACACACACACACACACACACACACACACACAAAAACACAGACGTGCACTTACTAGCTGACCTTTGCCTTTTCAAATTAATTTCAGACTAGGTCGTCATATTTCAAACCATAGCGAAACGTGGAAGATCATCAGAAAACAGCATCTTCGAAATAAATAGCCAATGGTCGAGCTCATTGCTATAAATAAATAGATTTCTCTTTTTCTGGAGACCATGTGGTAAAAGCAGGCTGCAGGAATGTTACCTCCTGTTGTGACTAATATCTGCAATCTTCCTGTCTCTCTGTCACACACAATCACAATGGCTTGTTTATCTTGCTGTGAGATTTCTTGGATGCTATGTCGCTTACCGCTGGGCCCATAGCACCTACCTATAGCTAGATGCAGTAACAGCAGGGAGCTGTAAAACGTTTTACGCTCCTGGGCATGCAACCGTACACATCGATAAGTGCATATTTGTGGCGAGCGTGGAAGATTTTGCCCCTCTGCATTATACTAGTTATATTTCAAAGGATACTTCAACGCAGGTGGCGGTGACCTGGTTTTCAAATGAGTCCAGGGTTGAGGAATAGGCAGATAGCATGTCATATCTCACACTGATAATGAGGGAGGAAATATGAGGGAAGAAAACATGGAAGAGGAGGGAGTGAGGGAAGAAAAGTGAGGAGAGGTGGAGTGCAGGAAGGGAAGCCTAAAATATGCATGTCATCGTGGATGACTGATAGCTTTCTGTGAAAGCTTCTCTTGATGCGCGTGTGCGTGGCAGGCCTCTAATTGAGCTCCGCTGCCAATCATAAGTGCTCATAGCATGTGTGTGTGTGTGTGTTTACTTACACTGTTACATTCCCCAACTGAAGCATTGAACACACACACACACACACACGCACACAAAAACATTGTGTCTTTGATCATCTGAGTGAGACTGTTCTCTTCATGTTCTACAGTAATTAGCTTGAGAGACAAGAGAGATCAAGCAGCAAAGCCAACAGATGATCAGCGCATAGTAGAGAACGTAACTATCTCCCTAAACTATCAATACCAGCCTGCAGGAACGATCATCTTTCAGCGCACACTACAAAGAAACACGGTGACATTTTCTGTGCTCAAGCTTTTGCTGCATATTCTCATAACCTTCGGCAAGAGTGCTGAATCTTACACGTTGGTACTTGTATTTCTCTTAAGTGGAAACATGCATAATCAAACCAGCCAGAGTAGGAAAGATATGCAACCACTGATTCTGAATAATAAAAAAAAGAAAACAAGAGAAGAGACTGACTTTAAAATTCAATTTAAGCCTCTATCTTAACCATTTTATGTGGATTCATGTTTTGTTTGACTTCATAAATCACTTCAGAAACATAAAAACAAGTGAAGCAACATCACAGCACGACCACTGTGTCGACTGACTTGCTTTGGAGGAAGAAACTGGATTTCAAATTAAAAGCATCTAAAAAGGTTTTGTCTGTGTGTTTATCGACATATTAAGGTCACAGATTAAAAAAGTTAAATGCCTACAGTTAAGTCTCAAGGCCTTACATCATTCTCTGAGCGCTGTAGATGAAAAGGAACACAGAGTGCAGACGTTTTATGTTTTCACTAACCCATAATTCTCTTGACCTCCATTTGAAAAAAAAAATGTTTTCTATTTGAAGGACATACAACAAAATGATCCCTTTCTTGCACCTGCAGACCTCTTCTGTTTTTGTCCGGCACTTCCTCCCTCTGCTAGTCCACAGTCTCAGCACATACAGACAGAGGCAGCTCACACAGGAGTAATCTCAGTGTCTCCCACCTCCCTGCCATCCTTTATTGCCCCTCTTTTTCTTACTCTCTCCCTGCCTCTCCCTCATGAATAAACATCCCTTACATTCACTCACAGTGCTGGCATGAAATGGCCACACAGCCCCTGGCACACGCAGGAGTGATGCCGCAATCATTATTCCACTGCAGTGGTCCCACACAAGCATATTTCACCAATCATGTGGCTCTCTCCCCTGGCTTTTGTTTGGATGACTTAAACAAATGATGTGGCAGTGAGGAGGGCCTGCGTACCACAGCTCCCCCTGTTAACACGGCAACCGTTGACACGGACACAGCAAAATTTGCATAAGAGTGCGCTTGAGTGGTACTGGCAATTCCAACAGGGGTCCGCATATTTTTCCCTCTCTTTCTATGAGAGGGTGGGGTTTAGGGTGAGGGTGTAAATGAGGGGTGGTGGGGTGTGTGTGTGTGTGTGTGTGTGTGTGTGTGTGTGTGTGTGTTATTTTTGGTTCTCCCGCTTTTCTCCATCCTTTCATCCTGTTCTCCCTCTCTCCTGTTCTCCTCTCCGACTGCCAACTCCTCTTTTCTCTGGGGTTTAGTGTTGAATTGGAAGTAATGAAAGATGCACACATGCCATGAGACTGACTGGGCTTTCAGCAATAGAGATGGAGGAAGTCTATTTGGCAGAGCTGTTAAACGCACACAAGGCAATGGTGGCGTCTCAGAATCAGCCCGGTTACAATACACCTTGCTGTGCTGTACACCTGACACAGAATGGTCAGAGAAGTACAGTATATTCATGAGTGGGAAGAAATAATTGTTTTTTTTAATTAAATACATCACTAGTTTAATTGTTTTGAAAGTATTCTAGCAGCAGTCGCTGGAGCAGAAGATGATGATTGTGATGATTTAAAAGAGGAGGATGTTTAATAAAGTCTGACATTTGAAGTGGGAGGAATGACATCTATTGTGTGGATGAGGGCAATGATACATTTGACAAGGACGGCGCTGCAGATGAAGGTGAGGAAGAGGAGGATAATCATGATCATACTTATTTCTGTTTTGGCTTTTTTTTTTTTCTTTTTTTTTTTTGTCGACGTTAATATCTGAAAATAGAACGAGGAGCGCTGCATTCAGAGAAGTTAATCAAGCAGCCCGAAGGGCCACTGCTCTGTCCTTTTATGTGCCTATCTCGCTCTACATTTCTCCTATCTCTATCTCTTTCATTCGCCTTATCTCGCCCTTCTTTAATCACAGCACATCAATGTGACTGATACATCTAAGAGCTCTATTTGCGTGCCGTTCACTTTGTGAGAAAGTTCTATTTGAATTCCATGAATTCGCTCTCGCCTGACTTTCAGACTTCTCACAGTGAGACAGCAGCTCACAGGAATACCAAACAATGCAAACAAGCAACACTATCTTCCCATATGTTTATGCAACGTGTGTTTTAATGTGTATGTGTGTGTAGGCACCAGTGACTCTGCCTGAGTCCTTAGGGTGGGTGTGGCACACAGCCGTACAAAGGTTGTCTCCATGGTGATAGATGTGGGGTCATCTCCATGACGATGGATCGGATGGGGGTGTTGGCCGCCAAGGTCGCGGACCAAGGACAAGACAAGAGTGATTGCAGCCACCCAGACAGGAAATCGAAGAGGAGCACTCCAAGAGGAGGGGGTGGGGGGGGTCGAGGAAAAAGGTGCAATTTCACAAGCCAAATTACTTCTGGGATGGAGGAGAGAAAAATATCACAGCAATAACGGCACCAGGGATGAGAGGAGAGAAGGAGAGGGAGGTGGTGGTGGAGCAGGAGGCAGCAGGAAGGAGAGGAGGAGGGAGGTCCCAAACAAAAGCTCAATTATCAAAGTCATCAAACATGTACGCTCACATAAGCAAACAGAGTGACATCCTATTACCTAGACGCCACACAAACTTTCACTGAGAGGAATTTTTCACAGGTATCTGTCAGAGTTTGGCTGTGATTTTCCATGTGGTTTATCAAGCTCGGTTTATTTCTGAGACTGATGCCGGCTGTGACTAGAAAATATTGATTGGATTGTGCAACATGTTCCGCTGCAGCCCTACTGATTTCTTTTTCTGTTCTCTCTCTCTCTCTCTCTCTCCGCTCCTCCTCTGCTCTCTGGCGATTCCACAGCATTAGTATGTGGAACACCACCAAATCAGTAAATTGTTAACGAGAAAAGGCACAGTGAATAAATGACGACGACAACTTAAAATTTCTGCCTCGCTGCCTCGTGCCCTCCCTGCTCAGGGTTTCCCCCAATGCATTTTCTGTCTCACTCAGTATGCCCTCTATTTTCTGAGTGTGCGTGTGTGTGTGTGTGTGCTCATACAGATGAGTGTCTGTATCGGCAGGCTGAGTGCACTGAATCATTAAGTCCACAGTGCCACTGTGCCCATTGCCTCATTGCACCTAATTAAGCCTCTTTTGTTTCCTATCAATTAACATTGTAATTAAAACTAGTCGTGCTTCTGTTTACCCCGAGTCTGCTGATTCAGGGGAAATGATACACAAACAGTGATATGCAGGAATTCACCTAATAAATGCCTCCATCACACATGCATACACATGCAGCACATACGTGGACATGTAAGTATGAATACGCATGATTAAAAAGATACAGTACATGCACACACACACACACACACACACACACACACACACACACACACTCTTGCAACCAGGCCTTTGAATTAGCTGGAGAATGCTGATGGAGCTGGGAAATGAGAGCAGGATACTGTGTGTGTGTGTGTGTGTGTGTGTGTCCGTGCCACTGTTGAGTCGTTAACAGAACCAAGGGATTCACTTCCCGATAATCTCACACTAATCACCTAATCCTCCATCCCTCAGGTGAACAGACGGGAAAGGAGTACATGACATCAAGTGGAAGCCAGACAACATGAAACCCACTTGAACACACGCACACACACACAGACACACCTACACACACACGCGCGTACTGTATATTTATGTGCACCCATGTACACACAGACAAATGAATAAGTCAAACAAATGAGCGCTTCTTCACCCCACCCCCTGCCAGCTCCGTCCCCCTTAATACGCCAATGTACATTTCACCAAAAAATATACACCCTATCCTCTTGTTTCCATGGTAACTGACCGTAGAGCTGTGGGTATATGAGGCAGCAGGCGGCAGGCGAAATCACTGGAGTGAGAGGCGTACCGGTCTGTCACCTCAGCCTCCCCAGAGAAACAACACATAATACTGTACACTACTGTACTCGCTCCTCTCTCTTCGCATCTAACGCTCAATTTTACAGGAATGCGCAGATTTATGTCTCTACACACACACACACACACACACACACACACACACACACTCTCAAGCCCACACATGCGCCATCCTCCATGTTGTCTCTGGGGCAGATGAGGCTACGACACCAGACATTTGTGTGTAAAACACGTGTGATCTTCTTATTAAAACATGATCATGAACTGACGCCCAGACACACCGCCCTTCCCCTTTTTCCTTTTCCTGTCGGAGGCGGCTGCTGCTGCTGCTGCTGCTGCTGCTGCTGCTGAGGGAGGCCAACCTGTCCTTGGGTGCAGTAAAGGATTACAGCAGCACACACCATGTGACCTTAATTCCCCCCTGCCTGCTTCTGCTGCGCTCAGCCAATCAGGATCAGGGATGCGCCGTGCATGTACGTGTGTTTATGTTGTGCATATTTGCGCGCCTGTGAGTAGCGTGTCTTTCCACGCTGGCCGTCATCATGTTTGTCAAGAGTGTTTGTCTCGAGTGTATATGTCCTATTGGATGGATTAAGCCAAATAAAAGGGGGATGCTGTGAGGGTTTTATTGTGTGTACATATGTGCATATGTGTGCGCGTGTGCCAGCTTGTGTTTTTAAAAGGGGTGGGGGGGTGATAGTGTGAATCAGCAGCCTCCACGGCACGTGTCACACATTCAGGCGACCTCATTCATCCCCAGCAACCCCAAGATCCCTCTGCTCCTTCCCCTCACCCACAAACAGACGTCAACCCCCACACTGCCGCCACCGCCGTCAGCAGGCTCAGCTGGTGGCTGAGAGAGGAGGAGGGGTGAGCAGGGAGATGGAGCGATGGATGGATGAATGGGAGGATGGGTTAGACCATTTAGTAAGCAGCCTTTTTTTTCTCATTGGTTTTATTTATTTATTTATTTTTTCCCCTCAAAAACATTTGAGAAGCCGAGAACTGTGACAAAATGAATGACGGAGGACAGAGAGGAAGGTTGGGAAGGAGGCAGAAAATGTGAGGGTAAAATGTGTAGAGGGGATAGAGGTCAGAGTGTGTGTGTTAGGGGGTGTCAATTAGGTATGGAGATCAGACAGAATAAGCAGCAGTTTAAACATGAGCATTACATCAGGGGGAGACATCCGGCTGTTCTGTCGGCTTGCACCCGCCAGATAAGGCCCACAAAGCTTTGTGTGCGCGTCTGCGTGTGTGTCTTTGTGTCTGTGACGCAGCAGACCTAACAGACGCAGCACCTTGCCTTATAAGACACCCGCTGTTGTTGGCGACCTTTGACCTTAACCAAACCTTGACCCCTGGCAGAAGGCAACTGATTTACCCAACAAAGACAGATGACACAGCGGAGCCTGAAGCCAGCGCTAAACTCTGACCTCCGACCCTCAAGTCCCGACCCAAACTCTATCTGAAGCCAAACACAGCCTGCCCCGCCGACACACGCGCATGCATTCAGACAATAACGCAGGAGAGGCATTGCACTCATCCATCAAAGCAGCAGAAAACCAATACCATCAAATAACATACATATGCAAGTGAAGCTATTATTATTATTATGCTAAGTGTTTCAGTTTGCCCATTGTTTACGGGACATTTTAATTTTTCCGTCTTTCACTTTTAGATTAAAGAAATGCATAGTAATCTACTGAGGTCACATGAGTCACGTCATTATTTTAACTTAAGATGTAAATGCAAAACATTTTATTTTGGGGGGCGATACATTTTGCAATTCTTCAGTAGAAATTAACTGAAACATATAAAAACAGAATTACAAGGAAAAGTGAGATAAAAGATAAAATACTAACATATCGTCTACAATTCAAAACAATTCATTCACATGAATAAAATCAAAATAAAACCACAATATGTGACGGTGTAAAGGAAAGAGTTGACATAAACAGCAGCTAATCTGCAGCTGACAAACTATGTCACACCATGAAGGCTCATTATGTGTATTTATCAATCTATGGATAAAAGAAACTCAGCGTATTGTGTTTGTTTTCCAAACAGACAATCTAAAGCAAATTATTGATGGCATTAGCTTGAAGGACATCATGTGACATTATTAATAATCTTATGTGTTTTTCTGGGGACTTAAAACTGTAATCCGTTCTTGTCCTTTGGACAACCAGAAAATGAATTTAAAAATTAAAATCAGTATAAAACATTGAGAATACAGTATAAAATATGTAATCCAGTCTAATATACATTAGTCATTTTATTCAAACCACAAGAGTAATCTATTACACTTAGTTGCTGCATCATATTAACGTTCATTTTGTGTTATCATTAAAAACGTGCACGACAATGTAATTATATTCAGAATTTTAGTTCAATTCAAATTCTAAAGCAGATTTATTTCATGTATGTCGCCCTGTTATGCATATTAACTACATATGGTATCTGGATGTGTTTCTGTCTCTGAGTCATGTGAAGTAAATGTCTGGCCCCTGCACTGCCTGTGTGTCGATAACAGATGGAGTGTGTGTGTGCGCGTGTGTGTGTGTGTGTGTGTGTGTGTGTGTGTGTGTGTGTGTGTCCTACAAAGTCTGGCAGAAGCACCTTGTCACTCTGTGGTGCATCATGCCAACTGCCATCGGCTAACCACACAGCACCTTCCAATCTAACGTGTTCTTCCTCAGACTTCATGTCATTTTCTTTCTGCCTGTCATAAAATAGAGAAAAAATCCAACTAATCTCAGATAGGTTTTTTTTTTTTTTTTGCAAATTTCCCCATTTTGTCAAGGTGTATGTAACAGGAAAATTTAGTTTATTTCAGTTGTATATCAAAAAATGTCTTTTAAGACACAGCAGTGATGTTGAACTTGTTCTTGCATAACATTTATTTCCCCCATCTTTATTTTTGCTCTCTCTTACAGTAATTTTCCTTCTTATTCACACACGCCACTGCAGTCTCTACGCATAGAGATCATCAAAATTGCCCAAGTAAAATTAATATTCTGAATTCCACTTGAAGAGCTTGTTTCAGATGAAAGATATTCATCTACAACGGACACGTTTGAAAGATACGAACCTGTCAGTGTCATGGATTCTGCAGCTTGGAAAATGATATTGTCTGATCCTTTGTTGCACTTGTTCAGTGATATTTAATAACTGCTCTAACTAGGCTTGTAGAAATGACTCCACAAGAGGTTTGACATTTTCTGATATTTTTTTCTGAAGAGCCGCGGCGAGTGACAGAAAAACAACCATACGAAAAACAGCAAGAAGGATAGATAGATAGATAGATAGATAGATAGATAGATAGATAGATAGATAGATAGATAGATAGATAGATAGATAGATAGATAGATAGATAGATAGACTATGAACAGAAGAAACATAACATTTCCCCCTCGAGGATCAGGTAATCCAGAGCAGATTGGGCTTCAAAGTTATCTCAGCAAACTTTGTGGATGCATTGAAAATGTGATTGAAATGACAAAAAAGGAACAAGGGCGATGAGAAAGGAGCGTGCAAGAGAGACCCGTTCATGCCTCTGAAAATCTGTCAAAGTAGTTTTGGAATTCATGAGTGTTTCTTGGGGAAGATGTGCACATAGATTTCATTTCATAAAAGCAAAAAATGCAATACCCAGCTGACGAGTCACGGCACTACAGAATTCTCTTTGGCAGTGCTTTGGTACCATCAAGAAGTGACTACAAACAGCACAGTAACACTGATTTGACACGTGTCATGGGTGTTTTGTAAATACTTTGGATATTTTCCCACCCCAGCATTAGAATAAGGCTGCCTCCTGTCAAAGCGCTGCTGCTGTGACAAATACTCCAAAGCACCCTTTCTCACAGGTCAAGTGGAAAACATTTTCAGGGTTTAACATGGGTGGATGAATTGCACATTCATTGATAAAGGCTGGATGGATTGGCAAATTATTATTTTCAACATATAAAGCAATAAGAGATGGAGTCGGGTTACGAGCTAGGCAGACATATCTTGGTGTGTGTGATATGATTCTAAGCCTTTCCCTCTCTTCTGTATGCAGACTTTGTCTCAGGGTTTCTCATGCAGTGCTGCTCCTGCTGCTGCTGTTACTCAGGGAGGCAGAGGAAGGGTTGGGGTGGGAGCATCAGGGTGGGTGACAGGGCAGCCTCCATGCCCAGACAGACACAACCTCTCCTGGGCTGATGCTACCAACATTCCTTGCTTCTGGAGACACGCACAGATGAGCCCTGTCTGGAACCACCGCTGCAGCCACAGAGAGTCTGTGTCAGTGTCAGAGTGTTTGTTTGTGTGTGTGTATGTTCTCTCTCCTGCCAGTCATGGAAAGTAACTAAGTACATTTACTCACTTGAGGAGGCTTTAATCCTGTGTAAGGCTTTTTGTACCATTGTTTTAAAAGATGTTGTATAAGTCAAGTTTCTTCTTCTTCTTCTTCCTCTTATTATTATCAGTACTTTGATAATGACAGTTTATTAAATTACACACAGGCACAACTTTATTGTTTGGTTCAATCTCACAGCTCTTACAGTGAAAAAAGCTCGACCTGCTCAGCACCAAACGGCAGACAGAGCTGAGCGCCCATCGTGTATTACCATACGTTGGGGTCAGTTTTTTAATAGGTCAGACATTTAACAGGCAATGTGAAACCCAGAAGGTCATTTAGAAACACAACCAGAATCCCCAAAGACTTTTGTAAAATATTCAGTCCACTCAATGATTGTTCCCCAAGTCTCAAGTTGTGACTCTGAATTAGATGGCTATAAGATGGCAGGCAGCCGGTTACCTGGAATATAGAGTCACAACATGGGAAAGAGGTTAAAAATCTTCATGCAGCAGACGGAGTATTTTTGCATCCAGATGGTTGCAGTCTGTAAGGATTCTGAAAATACAGGTGTTTCTAAACTACCTTCTGGGTCTTTCAAACATCAGTGGTTAATTATCTTTTAGACAAACTGATGTTTACACATTTGACCCAGTTGTAAGCCAATACATGAGAGGCCACAAACTGGAGCCAGGTAATTTTTTTTTTTTGCCTCAGGAATTGGTGGAGACCAAAAACAGAGCTAAAAGAAGAGATGAAGAAGAAGGGGAAGAAGACTTACATTCACCAAGTGGCCATTAACACAATTCAAAATGAATGATAATGTTGCTCCACAAACTGCTGGAGGTGTAAATAAATAACTGTTTGATGCGAACTTGTCAGGGTTGTCAAATAATTTTAAGATATCTGTCACCATTTAATGAGAAAAAAATATCTCTAAAGTGTGATTATAACTAAAGTAATTAAATTAATTAAAAAAAAAACAAAAAACGTATCACCCCCTCATGTCCTGACTTGTGCAGCCCACAGACCTTTTTTCACAGCAGCCATTTTGAGAAGAACTAGCAGGGTAAACACAGGTGTTGCCAGTGATACTAATTAAGGTTCTGTTCCATTCGGGTCAAACAGAGTCAGGGTGCTGCTGTGGTGCATGTTGCTTCACTGGAAAGTCTCTGCTGCAATAAATGGAACAGAGCCTTAATTAGTATCATTGGAAACAGCTCCATTTCATGTCAAAATGGCTGCTGTGAAACAGCTATTTTGGTTTTAATAATCACATTATTAGTTAAATAGAGATCCTTCTAGTAAAACAGTTTCAGTTGATTGTTGTATAAACAGACCTGAGTCTGGAAGGTCCCACTTTTTTGGTGAGTCAGTATCATGGAAAACACCTACCCCATAAAGACAAGGAAAGATTCTTCAATTCCCGTGCAACCTGAAAGACCTTGAGCAGTTTAAATTAGAATGATTAAAAATGTATCACAGATAGAGACTCATCCATACAGATTCAAGGCTGTAAATGCTGGAGTGGTTACATATATTTTGTGGGATGAGGACTTTTTACTGTATTCTCATAGACCCACAAAATGCCATAAGCTCTGCCTCCACCAGCTACTACTACGTTAATGCATCAATGATAATGATCCAATAATATATAAAACATTTTACTTTTGATACTTTAAGTACACTTAGCTTACTTACTTTTACTTTGAACGTAAGATATATAGGTATTTTCTACACTAATATTACTACTTTAACTTATAAGTAAAGCTCCCCAACAGTGTATACAGTAGTTAAGAAATTAACCGTGGGAACAGATAGATGTGATATGTTATAGAATAAAAAATCTGTTTACATCAGTAATAACAATTTAATATAACACATACTACTAATACTTATGATATATTTTGAATGTAGTATTTTTACTCGTAATGAAGTGTATTCGTGGTATTTTTACTAAAAGAATCTGAATGCTTCTTACAGTAGTGACTCCTTGTTCCTGTGGTTTTACCCAAACTCCCCAGAGCACTCAGTGAAAGCATTTATCCAAAATAGTCTGTTCACGAAGACAATCAACCTCTCCAGGACATCTCCAATGAGTGACTGGTGGAGTTGTATAGGTGAGGTGAAATGAGGTGTCGCGGGGTGAGCGGCAAAGAGGGGAGGAGAGTGGGGGTCACCGTGAGGAAAGGAACGATGGATACAATGCCGCGGGGTCTTGGCATTGCCTCCTTATAACGACATTACAGTGGAAGGAACAAGCGACAATGAGCGACACAATCATTAACCTCTGACTGGGCTATAAATCAACAGCAGTTCACGCAAATTAGACCAATTCCCCTCGATCTGCCTCCAAAGGCCCTCACTCAGACTATGCCATTATAAATCACATACAGGGAGAGGAGGGGACGCACACACATACAGGGAGGGAGCACGCAGACACTTTTATTGGTAGTGTTTTACAGTGAGTCATATAAGCTAAAAGAATTAGATTTCTCAGGCTTGCCCTTGGTGATTCATACATATTTGCATCATGACTGCTTATTACAGATAGCATTTGATTCTGTCTAGAGGCGCAAAGAAATTAACGTTACTCGTATCCATGTTGCGGGAGAGGAGAGGAGACGAGAAAGATGACATAGGTTACGCGATTTCAGATTATTATTCTGCACAGTGCAGCCTTGGGGACTGATTTGATGTAAATATGAAAGTATACAGCATCACTTTTTTTCTCAAACAACAAAGAGTGAGTTCAACAAAAACCAAAAATAACACTGGCTGCAAATAGAATACTCTAATTTGCCACAAAACACATTGAAATTCCCTTTTTCATCGTGACATGATTTTTGCTCTAGCTTGAACAAAGCATATTACTAATTATCACTCCAGATATTATCTGTTTGGATTGTAGCCTGATTATTCTCTATGGAAATTTTGGTGTTTCAGGCCATGCAGGGCGGTCTGCGGAGAGCGATGGACAGCTGCCGGCTCTCTGCGGTCGTCTGTAGGAAAGAGTACATATTGCACGTCACTCGGAAAGGTAACAGTTATGGCAGTATGTCCCTGCCATCTGTCACTGGAGCTTCACACGTCCACACAGACAAAAGGACAGCCAGGCTACCGAGACGGCAGCAAGGCCCCAGCCTGCTATTGTCCTTAAGGCTTGTGGGTGAATGTGTGGCCCCTTATCAACAGGCCCTGCTGGAGTGATGCAGCCTGGCTAACAGCAGCATTGTTCACCACACGCTCACGCACTCACCCAAGGGACCAAACAGACAACGGAAATTAAAAAATTTAGATTTTAGCATACGGTTAATCTCAGGCTGAATAATAATTCAATTAGTGCCCCAAATCCCATCCTATATCAATGAACAGAAAAAAGTTCTAGTCCCCTTTGATTTCTTCTCTCTGATTTCAACACTTGTCTTTGCCCTCATCATCACTTGAATAACCCCTCAGACGTGCACACACACACACTCAGGTGCACACACACCCCCATCCAGTGCAGACACCCACAGATAAGGTCCCGGGCTTAGTGGACAGGGTCGATTTTCCATTATGGAATTTTATAATAAAGATCAACTGTCACAGCAATCAAAGCATCACTTAAGGCTATCTTAAAGCAGAGCCAGGACCTCTGTTTTCATCCAGCAACCTCCTCTCCATCCCCCAAAATAATCATCTTCAATCCTTCCAACACTGCAGACCCTCCAAGAGTCCCATCTTTTCCTTTATCTCTCCCTTAGAAGAGAAAAAAAAGCAAAGATGAGGAAGGTCAACGATCTGTCAACAGTAGATAAAGAAGCATGGACGAAAGAAGAGATCGATGGAGGAATGTGAAAAACTTCGCCAATTTTATATATTTTTGCTCTGAAAAGAAAACAGGAAGACAAAGTGCTGTCAGACTCTCTATATTCTTAAGTTTTTGTGTTTCTCAGATCACCATTGGAGTAGTCAATGTCAATTTATTTTCACGGAAATTGCCTCAGCGGTGTACAGTCAAGTATGTATACAGCCTTGTGCATGGAAAATTATTTCTTTGAGTGCAAAACTTGAGAGAAAAAAGGCTCAATTATTCCTTCTTTGGGGCAGCATCACAGAGCGGTTTTCATCTGGAAGAGCGATCTTTCTTTGGAAGATCCACAGGATGTTACGTTATAATACATCCACCGCAACCGTGGATGCATTTAAGGAGATGCAGCATTGGAGATTCTGTTCGTTCCTCTTAAAAGACACTTCCTGGATGAATACTGCACATCAGAGGTGGTCGACGACCAGGCTGGCTAACTTCCAGTTTAGCCCTCTGCTAACTTGAATAAGATAACATGATTTCATTTTAAGTGTATTGTGATATTGTGGTTTTAGCTAGTAATGTTAGTTACCATTAGCTTCCTTGCTAATGTGGACAAATTGATAACTAGCTAACATGGCAGAATATTAATTTGTCTCCCGGGGCTGATCTTGGCTGTGTTGATTTCGGTACAAACATGGATTTAGCCATCTGCTAACTTGTAGGAGGATAAAATGATTTAATCATGTGGCTCTTCTACACTTTTGCAATGTTATCGGACCATATAGATCAAATTATGATAGTAAAACGAGTCATTTCCAAGTCATTTGGGCCAGTGTGCATCACGTGATGACCGCCATTAATGCCATTACACCGTTTGGCCAATATGCCAAAGTGGTTTCTAATCCCGGCACTTGTCCTGTGGGCTCAGGTAACAGGCTGTTTTCTGCTAGTTAGGAGCGATGTAGGACCAGAGGCAGTCGATTACCTAACTGTAACCCAAGCTAGGCTGAAATTGGCTGGCTGGCTGTGGTTTGGCTGTGTCTGGCTTTGGTTGCTTTGGTTGGTTGTGTGCTGTTGGCTGATCGGGTGATTTGCAAACCACACACTACATAGTATCATGGAGCCAATGGTCCAAATAAAATATAGGAATGTAATGGTGTTCTTAATATGATAGTAACTTAATAGATAGTCTTAGAAGATAGTAATTTAGTGTACAGCATTTAGTGTTCAGCTTGAGTATGTCATGTCAGTGTTTTGGCGGATACCCAGGATGATGCTTGCTGCAGTTCAAGGCCACCAGTGTGAATCAGAAATCTGCTTTGTCAGGACTGTGTGATTTGATCAGATTTGATTGATATGACCAAACCACCCACCATCTGTCACCAGATTCTGACTCAGATGTTGCTCGACTCTGATTGGTCCATGGATATATATGACATCATCTTTTTCTAACTGACACCTGCCCACAAAAGACAAACACACACATACACACACAGAAATCTCTTATGTGAAATTATAATTAATATAATCATGCAGGAGCATAATGCTCATTGTAGGAGGCTGATAGATTTTCAGGGCCTTTAAAGCTCGACGATGCATTGAGGGGAAGGGCAACATGCATCTGAGGAGAACCGCCACACTGCAGGTCAAGGTTTGACCCCTCAGATCCCATCTCCCTGTGTGTGAGGGCAGTTCCTCTATGTTTTGAACTTGGGGTTTGCAATCAGACAGATTGGTGTTGGGGGGCCCCATTTGACTCGAGGGGCCCGGCATTGCTTCATCTCCTGGTGGGCCAACTGGCAGCCTCTCAGGAAACCTATTTCAATTACCATAAGAGCTTTGGCTTGTTTCATCCTATTCTTTAATGGACTATGCATGTACCGTCTCATGCAAATGACTTATAGCAAGGTCCTTTCCTTTTAGTGGGGTTTTTCAGTGTTTATGTGGTGTGTGTGAGAAAGCCCAATCTTTATTAAAGAAGACACATCAGATCTCTCTGTCCAAGTGCCTTGGTTCTCTAATCAGAATCATAGTCCCTAATCCGCCACCTCAACCAGCAATCCTTCTTTCTGAGTCTCGCCCCTCAAACAGTGTGTGTTTCAATCCCTGCATGTGTCTCAGTTTGTGCGTGTCTTGGTGTATGTGTATGTGTGTGTGTATGTGTATGTGTGATTAGCTCTAAAAGATACCAGCTTTTATCCTTGACTCATCTCTGACCCCATGGCTGCGGTGTGTGGGAAAGTTGATAAAAACCAAAGAGTTCAAAAACACATAATTGCTGGCTTACTGTCTCCGTTGACATCACATGAACAGTAGTGATATCTATAAGCCAACCAAAACATGCATTAGAAGCTGGAGATCAGACACAATAAGTCATATCTGCTTTTTCTTCTGAGGCAGGGGGGGGGAGAGACCCAGAGAGATAAAGAGCAGCGAGAGAGAAAAGGAGCTGAGAGGTGAGTGAACGTCGGTCAATCAAAAGGGCACAGAGGAAAAAGTTATATTTTGAGGAGTGCTTGCTCATGTGTGTTTGGCAATTTTACACAGAAACAGTGTCACACTGAGCAAGTCTGGTTATTGCTCGGTGTGATTTTCCACCCTGCCTCCCCTTGTTTCACAACATATTGTTCCCTGCGATAAACAGCTCTCTTAACCAGACCTTTGATAAACAGGTAGAGTGAAAAAAAAAAAAGTAAGATTGAAGATGAAACATGTTAATATTTGATTGTTACAGTGTGCCTCAATGCTTTCATAGAAAAGAGACATCAAATGAGAGAACATTCACCAGGCTCGTGGTGGTTAAAAGCACAATGTTCTTTTTTTTTTTTCCACAGATCAAAGTTTGACTTGTCGAGGTAGTTAAAGCTCAGGTGTTACTAAAAACATTAATAATAACTCCGTTCCATTCAAGTCTGCCAGTAAGTCCTGACAGTGTGACAATGAGAGAGCTTGCACAATACCAGGACCCTGAAAGTGAAGCAGCTAAATGAAATTCAGCCATCATTAAGTTAATTAATTACTTCTCCTCTGTTAACTGCACCTCATGATTTGTTACACAGAACCAATGAAAACTGTTTGAGGTCATGATCAGGATGAATCATCTATCCATCACCGTCCTGTAGTGTAGGGTACACGAAGTATACTCACTTATTTTAAAGTTAGCATTGGGTAAATCCACTTCTACAGCCCCTCCGATGTGCAGCGTTCAGTAGTTTTTCACAGCAGCCATTTTGAAATGTAACGGTAGGGTCAACACAGGTGTTTCCAATGATATTAATGAAGGTTCTGTTACCTTTAGTGCAGCAGAGACTTTCCAGTGAGCTATCCAGAAAAGTTTTCTTTGTTCTTACCCCCCAGTTCTGATATAAATGATGCTAGCAGCATCTATGCTAACCTTCAGCAGACGCCTTTTGTCACTTCTCCCACACATCGTCACACACCTAGCATTAAATTGCTAGTAGCTAATGTGATAGCTGTGAGGCTGTACTGATGTATAGCAGTGCTTTGAGTGACATGCTAACTTCAGCATGTCAACAGGCTCACGATGAGAATGCTAACTTGCTGATATTTAACAGGTAATGCTTTAACACATTAGTTTAGCGTGTTGGCATGCTAACATTTGTTAATTAGGACTGAACACAAGCTACAGCTGAGGCTGATGTTTGTTTTGCCGGTGCTGGGTCATAAGCAAAAGTGTGACCTGATCGTGATACTTGGTGTTTATTTATAATGAATTATTAAATTGTTGACAGATACCTTTGACCATTGAACAGACCTGGAATAAAAACCTTGTTAATTTATTTACATCAATACATCGGCAGAAATATAGAAAAAAAAAAAAAAAAAAACACTGTTGCATGATAATTATTATCCCTAGCAAACATTGCCTCATCATTGATGTGGTACATATAGATATATATGCAATATTTCATGGCAATCCATCCAACCAAAACACCAAACAAGAGGTATGAAAAGGTGTTTATCCCTCCAGTAGACTTCAGAGACTTGTAGAGTCTATGTCAAGGATCGCTTTTCCTTTAAATTCTCACCAATATGTAGGTCCGCGATGGCAATTCAGTAGGACAGTTCCAGCACATTATACAGTAACGTTGGAGAAATTATGTTGCATTTATGGCTCCTCATTTATTACTATGATCTATGTTTGCTCAGGTTTCAGTTGCTCACATTAATTAGCAAGCCATGCTAAATTCTCCATAGGGATGATGAAAGCAGCGGAACACACACTCAAATAAACTCATAATTAATTATGCGTATGTCATCACTAAAAATACACACCAGGACTGTACAGAATGCATGCGCCACTCGTTACATGTCGTTAAAGGAGCGGAGAGGCAAAAGGCTTTGAATATGTATTTAATATTTATTTGATGCAGAGGTGAAATGAGCAACAACAGCTTTGGACTTGTCTGAGATCCAATTATGAAGGGAGGAGGGGAGCTTCCTGCTGCTCTCCCCAGGATAAGAGTTCATCTGCAGGGGATGAGCTGCGGGATTACCCGGCCATGGGACTAGTTCCCAGGCCACAGGAAATGTCTATTAGCAACTGGGTAATCTTCCCCAGTTAAAATAGGTAGACAACAGCATGCCAGTACAGAGCGACTATACTCAACCCATTTTGGTGTGTATACGTGTGTGTGTGTGTGTGTCTGATTAGTATGCTTGGGCCATGAGGCTACACTGACAGTGGGGCCTCTGAGAGCAGCAGCGGCATGAATTCTTTAGCATGAGCTTGCATGTACCCTTGCTCTCATCACGCCTGAAAGGACAAGTCCAGTCAACGGGAGACAAGAAGACACACACACATGGACACGTACACACACACACGTGCACACACACACACACACACAACCTCCAGTTGGCGCATACATCTATGCCTGCCAGCCTACACTGAGTTAACTGAAGGTCCCTCTGGCCTACGTGCAAACACAGTCTACATTTAACCATCTCATCAGCACACTCAACACATTTCACTTCTGACTCACAGAAGAGGAGCCAAACATACCCATGTCCGCACACACATGCACAAAAAAAAAAAATCTGAGGGAATTTTCAATCTCTTCTTCTCCTTTTCTCTCTCCCTCTGCCTGTGGAGAACACTGGCAGGAATCAGGGAGAAGAGCAGGGTTGCTAGGCGACAGGTTGTGGTTGCCATGGTGAATTTAAGTGGAACAGCTGGTCCAATCAGCATAAAGTGCGGGCAGGCGGGGGCAGAGCCAGGGAGGCTCATGCCAACACAGACAGACAGGAAGGAGAGGCTGCTGAGGCATGCAGGATGGAGAGGAGAGGAGAGAGGAGGAGAGGAGAGGAGAGGAGAGGAGAGGAGAGGAGAGGAGAGGAGGATAAAGTAGGCTAATGAGCAAAAAAGACAGAATGATAAGAGGACAATAAAAAAGGAGGGAGGAGGAAAAAGAAGTAGGAGGTCAGAAAGACAGGAATAGACTCAATAAGAAAAACCTGGCTGGTCAGATGAAAAAATTTGAACCAAAACTAGGAGGAGAAATGAAGTAACTGAAGTCAGCTGGACTTAGTCAGAGGATATTGTCACTGACAGATTCATGAAGTCAGGGATTTGTTCGCTCAAACATTATTCCTCCCATCACAGCAACGACAAACAGCACATCAAATGTACCTCTTGAAATGTATGTTATGTTACGTCTGTTTCACACACAGCAGCACTGCACCTAAAGCGCGAGCCACGGTAATCAAAACCTGATGGAAAATATTTAAAGGCGCAACGCGGACTGCAACTCAAGAAAGACAACCAACGCAGGCACCATGACAGCTAACAGCTAATGACAATGTGGTGATAACATGGTGATAATGATAATGGGGTGGGAAAACGCGTGGGTGTGGGGGATTGGGGGATTTCACAGTCCCATCATCGGTTGTGTGTAATGGGGCATTAAACAAAAAAAAAAAAAAGAATCCTCAGATGAGTTTTTAGGGGGAGACGGTGTGATAGTCTGTTTGGTGTTAAAGTTTTCAGTCAACAGCGGTGAGAGATCGGTGTATTGGCGTGACAGGGGGAGGACGGAGAAACAGGTGAGATTATAATGATGTCATCAAGAGAGGCCTACAGATTGATGTTTAAACAAAGATTTTTATGACGGTTTAATTGATTTATTAGGTTATAATGTCAATATTTGTGGATGTCATTCTTCATTTTCGTGTCTCGTTGCGTTCACTGATGAATACTTTGAGAAGTACTGCACTCTGAGATGCTGCCATGCATGAAATAACATAATTAAACTAAGAATTGTTTTTATCAAGCAATTTAGGCACTTATGCACATTACAGTAAACATCTTAAAAAGTATTAGGGATTAGTTGCAGTTCAGATTTGAAATATTCTCATTTAGATCTTTGTTAACATTCCTGATATTGGGCTGGTTATGCTCAGACATTTATTACGCAATTTATTCTGCAAACCAATCATTAAAAAAAAAAGTCTGTCAGTTCTCCCACAAAAGAAAACCTCTCTGCTCTGACTCATGGAGCTGTGACTTCACTGGATTGTGTAATAAACAAATACAGAAAATATTCTTAAACAGGTTCTCCTTATTACAGAGAAATATAAAATACACATACACATTCTGAATTCCAGTGTCTCTCAAACTAAGATTGGCTTAATTGCTTTGTTAACTCATTATAAAAACACACCTAATCCAAACACAACAGAAACACACCAAAGCTGTCTTAGTTAGTCTTTGGTTTGGTCAATAGAAATATTAAGTTAGACAAGATATAATCACTGTTTTTGTCAAAGGAGTCTGGTTTGGAGGCTTCAGTTTGCGGTCGGAAAGAGATGTCTGACACCAAAATAAAGCAGTGAAAATATTCTAAATACAATCAAACTTATATTATTTTTTTCTAGGTGGCTGAAATATGTTTTGCTGCTCCCCTGTCCACAGCAGTATGTTTCCATGTTGGAAGTCATTAGGGAGCAATGTCAATAAAAACGTGATCTGCCACACCTCCAACGTCTTTTCCGTGGTCTGAAAAGCAAAACGAGCTGTTGAACTTGGTTTTCTTACATTTTTTTGCACACGTTTCTACCATTTCAAGCCACATTTCCAGACGCTTTAGGAAACAAATTCAAAACGAGGATGTGCAAAGCTCCACACAAACTGAAACTGCACTGCAAGTTAAACTACATATCGGTAAGACTTGACAGGTGCTATGGAGTCAGTTATTTCTGATTTTGCTTATCTGGTCAGTGTTCAGGAAAAGGTCCGCTTCCAGGTTCACCACTGGACAGCACTGCCTCCTAACTGATACTTTATCAGTTATTGGTCTCACATGTTATCAGACTTCTGAGATTGAACCCTATACAGATAACACACGCACGCACACACATACACACACACACACACACACACACATACACACACACACACTAACAAGATTTGAAATTTAGGAGTTGATTGTATTGACGTCTGTGCACACACATTCACCCAACACACTTGCATACATGCATACACTGTAAACTACTGTGAAAATGGTCCTTTTGATGAAGCGCTCTTAGCCTTAGCTTTTATAAACTTGGATCAATACACAAAGTACAAAACTACTTTAAGTCCTGCGCTTATTCAGAGGAGAAAGCAGACTTACATTCTCTGGACACACACACACACACACACTCAGAGACGTCTTCTCCAAGGAGGACACACTCTCGGAGCGTCTCGCATGAGCAAGCACAGAGGGGAGCGAAATGAACACAGGCTGCCACTGCTGTAACCAATCATGGCAGCCACTTATCCTGCTCATTCCCCTCAACAGCAAAATTATGTTGCCGCTATAGCTGTAGAATTTGCACGTCTTTTCTCTGAGAATAAGAATTTGACCATGGGGAGGAGCGGGCTAATTACAGCAAGTCTTTCTATTCAGTTTGACCAGAGCAACTATACAAGGATGAGAGCGTAAACTGTGGTTTATGGCGATAATAATATTGTTTTCAGAAAACATAAGAGGGGATGGACACTGGTCATTTAGGCGCTGCTGATGAATAGAAAAGGCTTTAGAGCCTGTCCGGCTCGCAAGATGTCCATTCACACAAAGCTCTCACTCTGTCACACCTTCCTCCTGTCACTCACACAAAGCATGCTGGGAGGCATAGTTTCCAGGGCAACCGAGAGGCACCTTTCCTTGACGACAGTTCAGAATGCGGAGATGGAGGACATTAGCTTGCACCTCAGGTGTGGCAATATCGGTGCCTATAGCTCGACCATGAGCAGAACAAAGCAGCTGTGACCACTCTGACGGAGAAGAAAAACGAACACTTCGATATAAAGCGGCAGACAAATACGGCTGGAGTAAAAATGATACTTGTGGAAGAAACATGAGATGGAAGTGGGAAGTGACATTAGCAACATGCAATTGTTCCTGGATGAACTTTGTAGTTTTTGGTTTTGCAGCTACTTAAGATCCTCCAGAGCTCAGTGTGACAGAGGACCAACTGGGAGTGGAAGCGCTCTGGGTACCTCCTTTCGGTGATAAATGAACTAAGCTACTTCACACTTATAGTGTGAATTAAAATTTCACACACACACACTTTCTCAAAAGACCCTCACACACTGTCCTAAATATGCAATAACACACTCCTGAATCCCCCTCCAGGCTCCAAAATACATCTTCAAAGAAACCCTCAATCTGCTTAACACATTTTACACACTGTACACACACACACACACACACTGTGCAGCACACACACACTGTGCAGCACACACGTGCAACACAAAAGAACACATTCAAACCCAGAGCGCACAGATCAATGCAAGAAATGGGTAGACTTTGTGGTACCGTGTTGCTTTCAGTGAAGGCCAAACCCATGAAATTCATGAAGAAGAAGACAGAGGCAGAGATGGGTGTGTCGCGCGCACGGGAAAGCACACACGGATACACGGAGAAGACAACACGTAAGGCGCTCACACATCTCCAGAGAAAACACACAAGCGAAGGGGGGAAGAGCAAGTGGGAGAAGAAAATGTGTGTGAGTGTGTGTTTGTAGGTGTGTGTGTGTGTTTGTGCGAGAGAGAGAGAGTGAGAAGGAGACTGAGTGCATAGAGAATTGAGTGCAGTTAGTAGTGTTTCCCCCTCGGCTGAGGCATTAACAAGCCTATAATGGACCCTCTTAAAAAGCCGACTAGGATCTCCTCCAAAACTAACTGATTTAGAGTGGCCAGGGCCCCCATGGGCAGTGGCCAAGTCCCCCTCTGTCCCTCCCCAGCATAGCCACAGCCAGCCCCGGTGGCAGGCGGCACAGACACACATTGTGTTTGTCTACTGAACCACAAGCAATAGCAGTTTATAACACAATAAAACACCATGAGGAGGCATTAATTGGATATAATAGCCAGGGAATGATTTAGATGATTTAACACCTTTTTTCCAAGACGAGTACATAAAAGCGAGAGAAAAGGAAGAGAGGAATAAAAAGGGAATTAGAAATGGACTTACACACCGTTTCCGACTTTGATTTCCAATGTTGGCCTGACTTAAGTCCACACAGACACACACACACACATGCAGATGTAAACACACACACTTACACATTAAGTGCACACAAAAAGCTGTTGTATGTTTTACGATGCTGTAGAGTCCATATTTTATTTTTATTTTATTTCTTCTATATTTAACCAGGAAGGTCCCATTGAGATACAAGATGTCTTCTTCCAGGGAAGTCCGGTCAAGACAGCAGCATAAAGCAGTTTCACATAAAAAGAAAGAAAAAAACTATTTCACGTTAAAACACATAAAGGACATAAAAGCAAATAAAAGAAGAGAAGCATACAGGTCATATCAGCAATATCTATAACATACTCCACCTGAAATCCAGTATTATGTGCAACAGCAACATGTTTCCTACAGGATAGTTTGCAAAAGACCTTTTAAAGAATTTAAGGTGTGTATATTTAGAATCAGCCATATCTAAGTAAGTTTATACACTGTTATCAAATAAAGCTATTGCCTTGGATAAATGCAATAATGGACTCAAAGTGAATAATCAGTAAATCTAACAAGTGAAATAAAATCATCTAATTTGTGTTGCATTAAATGAAACTGGTGTAATATTCATGTTTTCTGTAATTTAGTAACCCTCGAACTGAAGGCAATAATCAGTCCATCACAGATGTAGCTGATGCTGATAAGATATGACAGGCTAGCTGGTAGAAGAAAAACACACACACACACACACACACACACACACACACACACACACCCACCCACGTAACCTCTTTATCACTCATCAATGTTTCAGCGGCAGGATTTTATTGACAATATAAGGATCAGGAAAATAACAGACTCCAGATTCTTGCAGCAAATTATTCTCAAGACCCGCTCGCTCACCCTTCAAGATATTCCGTCACCTTATCTCTCCTCCCCTGTCTTCCTCACCTCCCCTGTCTTTTCACTCCACACAGAGCTGAAAGGGAGCAGGGCCTTGCATGTATGTACATAATTGGCACTTTACTGTCATATCAAATTCATATCAGCGTAGGGTCTCGGGCTCGGAAGAACAATGAGGGCCAGACAAAAGCGTGGCTCCATGCTCTGAGAGTCGCCCTGATAACCGCAGCATAGGCCGGTCAATAAAACCAATCATCTCTAATCTTCTTATGGGGGACTAAACAGTTCCCCTAGATACTCCACAATGCCCACTAGACACAATGTGCACCACACTGTACCAATATAAGGACCGTATACCAACAGGGAGGGAAAACAATGTCAATGAACTCAGTATACGACCTCATCAACCTTATCGCCAGCTGCATTACTGTCATCTAAACATACAAAGTTCTGTAATACATTAAATTAGTTCAAGAGATGTACGGTAACATTTAGAACAAAGGCCTGTTTAATACAGGATGTGATACGACGTACGGTTTTGAAATTTTAATTTCTAGCAAACCAAACAAGCAATGCATTTCAACAATAAAGGGTATTTTGTTCTGTGCATCGTGGACTTGCAAAGCCATTAATTATCTTTCACTATATTTGAAGTAAAGAGCAGAGAGAGGTGTTGTTTTGGATAAGAATCCATTTTCCACAGGCTGCACCTTCACATTTTCTGCCCTTGGTTACAGTGATGAAATAATGTAAAGAAACACCTTCATCTCGTTGACTCCGTTCTGCTGTTTCTGTGGAAGCGGCTTCTGCCACACAACACACAACAGAGATGATTAAAGGTCAGCACCCTCATCTTTTAACATTTTAGCTTCCACCATCACACCCAGGACAACATCTCTGATATTCAATGTTGCAGCAATTCTAAAAAAAAAAAAAAGAAAAAAAAAATCTGTTATTTTGACCGGAAAACTGCACAAAAATGAAATGAAATGTTGCATTTGGTCACACATTTCCAAAAACACTCCAGTCTGTCAGTGGTGGAGTTGCCCCAGACTTGAATACAGCTGTATGCAAAACCTCTCTGATGCTCCAACGCCCAAACCTCTCGACTGGGGCCTACCCAATCTGCAAAAAAAAGTGTGGGGGATGGGGAGAGGTCACTGGGGTGAGGCTATATGGTGCGTGCAGCTTAATCACTCACAATCCTTTTTTTTAAAAAAAAAAAAAAAAAAAAGATATATATGATGTCATACATCCAGCAAAGCACAAAACATAGATGGAAGTCAAGCAGGTAAAAGAGAATTACAAAATAAAATGAACAAAAATAATAATTTTTAAATCAATATTTAAATGTAATTACAATATTTCATTTATTTATATGCACTTAGTCTTGTCTACATTTTACACCTTTGCACGACAAGATCTTACTTTCTCTGTTTATCTGTAGCTCATGGTTCTCAGTCTTCCTCTCTCTCCTCCGCTCCCGCCCTAATGATGTTTGGCTGAGGTGCGGGTTAATTGCAGGGTTAACTGACAGCGCAGAGGAGCTGTGTGCTGCGAACATGAGACAAAAAAGCAAGATTTAGTCACAGTGTGTGGACGGGAAAAGCTGTGCATAAGTTTATTGAATTGTTTGCATGCTGTGTGTATGTGTGTGTGTGTGTATTTGCACGTGACAGAGCCAGAAACGTAAAGAAAAGATGGACTTGTGTGTGTATCTTTGTGAGACTCCACATGCACTTCTAAAACAGCATCAGCTGGGCATGAATGAGCATCGGTAAGAGCAACGCTTTGAAGGGAGGTTAAACGTGCGCCTTTGTTTTCACGTGAACGGCTGACATGCCGGATTTGTGTAAAACTCACCTCAGCAATGGTGTCACCTCTGCTCTCTGTCTAGGCGAAATACAAAAAAAAAAACTGTTTCTGCTGCCAACATATAACACTGATTGGAATTTGACTTGTTTTACAACACTTGGTAATGAATATCTATGGGGGGGGAGTTAATACTCCTGGTTCCACTCCTGCCTCCTGACTGCTCAGGCTGGAGTACATGACTGAGGAGCGGCCTCAGTCATGTACAGGCTAATGATAACATGCATGAACCAAAGACTTCTCCAGCCATATGAACACACAGACACACAGTCAAATGCACAGTCTAGTGAATTTTGCACAATCTGTGCCTTCCATTCACACGACCGTCTTCAAACGCACCAACATCATCAGCAATATTTCTCCAATCCGAATCATACAATCATTAATTCGAGGATATTGATTTGAAGCTTCACCTTGCCAGCAAACACACACACACACACACACACACACACACACACACACATTCAGATGCAGAATTGCATCCAAACACACATTTTGGGAGAGTTCAAGGGAGATTTGGGATTCTGCAGCCTTTGAACACGCACAATATAGAAACAGACTGGGTAATGATCTTTTTCTACCGGCTGTGTCACAAACAGATCAATGCAAACAACTCATGACATTTATCAGACAGAGTCAAGGACCTCCACATTAGTGCTGATGCTCACCTCGCTGGTCAAGTGGCTCAACATTATTGATCCACAAAGCAAAGGACAAATGTAATTCGTTCATCTATAAAACATCCAAATGAGGAATTGCTGCATTGTGTGTGTGTGAAATAATAATTTGAAGAATCATGCTTTTGGTGTTTGGTGTGTGTGTGTGTGTGTGTGTGTGTGTGTGTGTGTGTGCGTGTGTGTGGACGAGTCATTGTCCTGAGACACACGAGTGACAGTCCATCTCTCAACGCATGTGCGGAGCCATTTTTCTCATTGTGAAATGATGAACAGTGACATTTGGGATTTTGGGTCATTCTGCTTTGTGCGGCCAAAATTTAACTGACAGAGTCGCCCCCCAACACACAAAAATGACTTTTGAACATATAACACACACTCATTTGCATTTGATCTAATTTTGTGTGTTGTGTTTATAAAATAATTGATGTGTCACGGCTTAAATACATTTATTACGAGGAATATAAAATAAAATAAAAACAGAAAACACTGGAATTTCTAACTGCACAAAACATTTTAGCAGGTTAAAATTAATTTTAAATAATATTCCAAAAAAAACAAATGTCATATTAGTGATATTATGGCTAAGGTACAGTGTAAGTTAAGTTTTCATTTTATTAGCTGTCATCATATATCATACCATTTCCATGTGTAGAAACAATTATAATAATAAGAGGTGATAATAATAATATGTAATAATTTAGATTACAATTAATTTTCTCAGAGAACAAATAAGATGTCTGGTAGATTTTGTAACATGTAATTTCAGGTAATATTTCTGCATCAATAGAAGCTTACCTGTGACCTGTGTGGACCACATTAGCTTTACTGAGGCTCTAAAAAAACAAAAATAAAAGTACGCTTTATCTTGAGAGCAGGTGTAACACAATGCATCCAAAGTACAGTAAAGTTTTCCTCCAGCTTCCAACTTCTCACCCTCTCTCTCTGTCTGCTGTGTGTGTGTGAGTGTGTGTGTGTGTGTGTGTACAGGAGCTGGTAATAGCAGACTTGCTCGGTTTAATATAGGCTACTGTTTGTTATATCTTGCCATATATTACCATTTCTCCTTGGAGGGGCCCCTTGCATTCAAATCAGCGGCCGGCTGCCTGATCGTAGAGGACAGCTTACTAGGCCCCTTGAATTGTTCACCAGGAACAATGGATTCCTTTGTCAATGTGTTTCTCTTTCTCTCCCTGGACAATACTAGAGGGTCCTTCTGGCTCTCTGCACTTAAGAAATGTTTGCAAAATTACACCTCTTTATATGCCTCTCAAAACAAGTAGCAGTGCCAGTATAAAAGTGTGGGAGGTTTAGGGGAAAAACTGCACCGGGGAATCGTTTCTTTTCTCTTTGATAAACTTCAGTCAATGTTTTAAAGGATATTTCCTGCATTTAAGAAAAGCTCAGCAACACATCTGATTTGATTTTTCTGGAGCCCTTCACTAATTTGAAATGTTTCAGGCTCTTAGCTGTAAGTAAAGCCAAATGAAACAAGGAAACAAAATAAGTACATACATATACATACATATACATACAGTATATACACATACATATATTACAGAGAAATAAATCAGCTAATAAAAACAACACGACCTTTTTGGGAAATTAATATATTAAATATATGAATGCATGTTTTTAAAAAATCTTAATTAATCCCCAAAACGTTCCTGATCACCTGCTGAAGGTGACTTCTTCAGACTCATGGTGTCTCCTTGCTGTGTTATTGGAGAGTCCTGTTACAAACTATATGCTGTGTATCTGCATAACGAGCTTATAGTGCGGAGCTGCCCACCGGGCCGCAGCGCTGACCTCTCCCTCCTCCTGATGAATAGGCCCATAAGCAGATGCCCAGCTGTGCCTATTCGGGCCTTCAACAGCATTTCGGAAATCGGTATGATTTCCCTGGGAAAGTTGGTTCACCACAACGGGACAACTTCTCCAACAATGTCCAGTATTCTAACCTGCCAGCCATCGGTATTTAGCGAATTATTATTATTATTGTTAATGTTATTTTTATTGTTGTTATTTTTATTGTTATAATTATTATTATTTTAGACTATGTGCTAATTTGATCAGTCATTCAAATAAATTCAGAAAGGTGAATGACAGACAGATGAGATGATGTTTGTCCGCTCGCATGGTGTTTACAGAGCAGCATCAATGTGACGAAACTGCGTTTAAAAAATTACAGTTTTTATAACACACGTACCATTATTCTATTTATTGTATTATATTAAAATATATTAATTATTCTTGTTGTTTTTTTGGACTATATTCTTTAAATTTGTCCTTTTATGTGAAATTTCAGTCTAAATTGGGCAACGTTTAAAATCCATTGCTTTAAGTTGAATTATACTTTACACCTGCAGCTGCACAGTATGGACGAAATGCTTAATTGTGCGGACTCTCCTGCAGCTTACCTCTTTATGCGCACACTCTCTCGCCATATTTTACTCAGCTCTTTGCGCCAACTTTGCCACTCATAAGGCAAAAGCAGCGCATTTATTGCCACAGCACACTCCGCTTTTTTTTTTTTTTTTTTTTTTTTTTTTTTTTTTGCATGTTGCATCACCTCATTTGTATCTATATTTGTTTGTAACAAACAAACAAAAAAGAAATGCTCCACCAAGCTTCACCTGCTGCAGAGAACCACTGGAGCTCAAACAGATTAGCAGGGAGCAATTATACACAGCATACGTATTTGTTTTGAAATGCTTTTGGACGCAACTCGGCGTTAAACTCCACCGCGGCACGTTCCTTAATGTAATTCAAATGCACAAGAATATTTTCCCAGCGTACCTCAAAAAGTCCAGGGGCCGCAGCTCGCACAACTGGGGCCGACTCTCCTCTCTCTTTTGTTGGGGCTATTGTGGGGGGCTGCGTGTTGGGATTGGGGGTGTAATGAGGGGGCTGCGACCCCCCGATGGGGGTGCATTTGCTGTCCAAAGACCGTTAGACAGTGGCTGAATGAATGGGGGCCTGAATGTCATTGTAATGCACAGGGACAACTCCCCCTTCATTCAAGCTTAAGATGTGGAGGCCGCTCAGCTCTGCAGAGGGAGAGATGAGGGGAGAAAAAGCAACTGCAATTCAATTCACAATCTGCTTCTCTCTTTGCCTCACTGTGCGTGTGGAGAGACTCGGAGGCTATATATATATATATTTATATATATATACACATATACTAAAGTTAGGCGTTGTGCTGCTGCGTGCGTTTTTTTCTGCACACATGAAGGCCCGCGGTTGCACAAAATGGAGAGAAGATGCGTTGGAGCCACAGTATGGTGCATGGCTGGAGGATACCCGCAACGACGAGAGTAAGACACTGAACAAAGGATTTTGAGTCCAAGCCAGTGTGGATTTATCAGTATAGGCTATATTTGGACAGAGGACGCTTCTCCTGTAGCAGGTGGCCGCTATGCAGCCTGGGTTATTACATTTTTCTAATTTTTTTTTGGCAACGGGGAACCAAACGAGCCATAAGCCTAAGAAATGACATGCATTAGTCAATTGACTTGCATTAATGTAAATGCAGGAAGCTCGTTTTTGAGATGTAGATTGCGACGGAGGCTGAGATGAGACAATGGGCATGTCTGTTAAAATAGTTAATAATTGCATTTGTTTGAGAAAAGAAGCACATTTGCGATTCTATAGGCTCAGTTATCGAGAGTAAAAAGGGACGCGGTTTTATCCTAAACAGCGCTGATGGTTCCTCCTCTCCATTTCTTTGTTCAGCCAACAGTGGGAGGTAGACACAAGCTACGGAAGGAGGGAGAAACATTTGAAAAACCAATGACATTTTCTTCCGGGACAGAAATCAATATATTCCTGTAGGATTTTTTTTTATTATTATTGGAACGGTGTTGAAATGCATTATAGGGAACACGAGGAGATTTATGACAGCGTTAATTGGACTTATGTGTTCATGGAAAAGATCAAAAAGAATATAGGTGGCATTAGACAAACTGATGATGTGCTGCAGACTGCAGGCCCACATTTGGGTCAAGTTGAAAATAACTATTTTAAAATAAGAAAAGGGGGGAAGATGCCACGTCTGTTAGTTGACACTTTAATCAAATTAATATATATATTTTAGTAAATTATTGGAATAGAAAATGGACATGACATAGGAGCAACAAGCTAAATAACTTTTTTGACAATTTACAAGAGAAAACACTTGAAGAGCTGCTAGATATTTAGGCCTAAAAAGCAGACGTGTCCATCAAGTCAACGCTTAAACCTACAAAATAACTGTGCATAGTCTGAGCCCACAAGGGGGTAGCTACTATATGTATACCTTATCACATAATCAATTAGACTGCAGGGAATGTCCTCCAACGCGGTGCTGTCTGTGCTTACAGAATGTACACACACGTATGTAAATATGCACTGCACACTTTTCTAACTTCACCTTTTTACGCAAAATATGTAACACTGTACGCAGCAGCAGCAGCAGTAGCAGTAGCATATGGTTTTAGCTCAGACCATCTGGGATCACAGGCCACGGGCCTTACAAGAATAACCGTTAACACACTCTCGGTAATCTTTTGCACATTTGGTAACCATGCAGTCCCATGTGCATGTTGGATACAACGTTTCACACCAAAGGGAAAAGAGTTGTGCCTGTCTGCATCAGGGCTGAAGTGAAGGGTTAATATATTTACCACAGGCTAGTCTGAGTTTAAAATGCAAAGTAGGATTCATCCACCTTTTGGCTGATATTACATCTTTGCATAATTTAAGTATAGGGCACTGCAGGCTGTGTTTTGGGCTTTTGGACGTGAGTAAAAACTTTTATTTGGAAATTGTGTTTGTCTCGTGATGATCGCAAAGCGCAGGTCAGAGTTGAGGTTGTTCACCTTTACAACCTACCTGCAACCTTTCGGTTTGTAGCAGCTTTCAGCCGCTGGACATGCACCTGCCAAAGTAAAACCTTCAAGGAGCTGTTGGTTCAGGTGCACACACGCGTGGAGCTGCGATGTTATTTTGGCTTCTCCTGCGCGCGGGAGCCTTTATTGAATTGTTAGTAAACGGCTTCGGCTGTTACCTGTGCGCATTAACAGTAGTCTGCCCCGGTGCATGCATGCATGACGCGCTGCAGAAAGTCAGGCCGGTGGTTTCAAGGACATTTGGGGCTGATGAGGATTTGGTTTTAATGGGGGGGAGGTGAGGAGAAAGGGGAGGGAGGGGAGGGGGGCTTGGGCCCCGGGCCATGACGTCATTGTGCGCCCATGTAATCCTTTTGCGCTGAAGCCCAATCAGCAGAGACTCGCAATTGTCTAGGATGGGAAGAGAGGGGCGCTCTAATCCGGGAGACAGTGGATCACACAGCCCGAAAGAGAGAGAGAGAGGAGAGCGAGAGAGGGGGGCATGCATCCAGGGCTGGATTGTGCCTGAAATGGGTCAGATTCAAAAGACACGAACCAAACGGAACCGGCTGACTCTTGGTGGAGAGAGGACCTTTCTGAAGACGATGAAGCCATTTTTTTTCCCACCTCAAACACGCCAGAAAACCAGCCTCCCCACAGCTCGAGCTTTAGAGTGCTATGTGGCGCATAGGAGAACAACGTGCCATTTTTTCCCCCCAGATACACAGTAGCCTAATGTAAAACTAGCCATCTGTAGTTTGTCAGCTGCATGAGAGGAGAGAGGAAGCATCGCGCGTTTTGTCCGAGGGCGTTGATCGTGGACAAGTCGGGGAACTGCACACAAGCCAAGTTAAATGGAAAATACAGCACTCTTCGCAGTGGGATGTACGACTTCAAACAAATAGCTATGTGGCGTGCTGCCATCGTTGGTTTCTTCTGTTTTCCACTGGTGTCTTTGTGTTTTTTTGGGGGGGTGGGGGTCAGGCTAAATGTTGTATATTTGAGTGGTTTTGAGGAGGGACAAAGCGAGAGCTGCTTCAGCTGTCATTCTGTGCGAGGTAACCTGCCAAGAGATGCGTAAAGACGCACAGCCACAGAATTAGAAGGGTAGAGGTGTTTGTAAAAATGCTTTACCATAAACACGTTTTTTTTTCTCTCCAGGTGTAAGCTTTGCTTCACATCTTTTGATCATGGGCCGTGTGTTGATTTGGGGTTTTAACGCCGAGCTGTGGCGCAGTCATATCAATATTTTCTTCGCGTGGAATCCAAAAGAGGCGCAGGAGAAGAATGTGGCCGCGCGCATTTTTTTTTTTTTTTTTTTTTGTGCTGGTGTAGGCTTTAAATCGGCTTTAGACGTGTGTGTCTACACGCGTGTGAGTGCGCGTGATTGTGTTGCGAAATCGGCTTTAGATTCGCGTGTGTGTGCGTGCGTGTATGTGTGTGTGTGTACGCCCGAGCGCGCGCGCACGGAAACGGGAGCTGTACTTAAATCGCAGTCATGCAGTCTTGCATCCTCCTTGGCGGCAGATGCTGGAGGTTTTTTTTGAGCGTGTGGAAGTCAGACGGGGGTTATTCTAGAGGCTTTGTGGCTCTGCAGCCATCAGCAGGGTGAGAAGGCGTCTTCTTGAAGGGTTGTCACTCTGCGTGTTCACAGCGGACCTTGATTTAATGTCCATACAATTAAGGCACGCGGTGAATGCCAAGAGAGGAATCTGCACAGCATCATGCTTCACATTTTTTTTTTTATCTCTTCATTGTTCCATCAGGCCGCAGGCTTTCGCTTACTACTTTGACCCTTAATGTTACAAGAAACAGGCCCTGGCTGCCAAACCATAGCTGACTGCTGTACTGTCACTCAACTGCGCGTGATTGTGTGTGTGTGTGTGTGTGTGTGTGTCCGTGCGCACACGTAAGCGTGTGTATACGTGCCTATTTGTGTATGTGTGTGTATCTCTGTGTGTGTGTGTGTGTGTGTGTGTGTCTGTGTCGTTTGACTGGGTGGGCGCAATGCGTACTTTAATAGGCTATTATAGCATGAAGTCAGGTTACATCTAGTTAACTTTTACGTCGCACATTTAGTCGAAATTGTTGGATTCAAATGTCTTTTGTCTGATTTATCCAAAAAATGTAAAACGAATACGACGCAATTGGACTTTCGCCAAGTGAGGTCAACGGCCTACCTCCGTGTTATACAGAAAAAAACATCCTGGGAATCATTTAAACTTCATTTTATTGGTACATCTTAATTTATTTTTAAATTGAGGACTTGGAGGTGGGCTTTGATTATTTCAGTTTATTGTCAGGCTTAATGTCAGTACATTTATTGGTGGGAGAGCTCACCTAAATCTTAAATATTAAAATAATCAGTATTTATATTTAAAATGTAGACCAAACCTAGGCACGACTTGACACGTAGGCTAGTGCTTTTGATGCAGCCAAAACGGTGTCTGATAATGGAAACGTCCATCGCTGTTAGTGCATCAATGCTAAATCGTCCCCTTTAGAAGCCTGTGCGGCAATCTCTACAGTCTATTACAGCTCTATTGTGACACTTCGAAGTATGTCACAAAATGTTCCAGAGGCTCGACCCTCTGCAGGCTTTTGTAGGCTATGCCAGCTTCAGTAGAAAACCGTCTAGAATAAATTATGTCATAAGCAAAAAAAAAAAAAAAAAAAAAAGTAGGCCAGCAGCTTCTAGTCCACCACACCTTCACTGGGTGGCTCACACACCTCAGGCCCACAAGGAGCCTTGAAAGGGATTCAAGCTGACGACGGCTGCGGTGTTTAGTAGGATTGGAGTCAACATATAGAAATGTAAGAGACTTAATGCCACCTACAGGCGTCCTCCTGACAACGCATGGTTGAAGCTGTAGCCTAGTGAAGGCCACAGGACTAAATACTAGCTTAATTAAATAAACTAGAAGCTAATAAATAAATAATTACTCTTTAGATCAGCTGCAGGGGCTCCCTATTCTACTTTTAAACAGCTGTGGGAGGTTTAAATGACAAACTCTCCAACACATATTTTTGAATTGAATTGAATTTAGTGTTAATGAAGCAGAACACAAATTAACCATGAAGAGCAGAAATTTGGCAAAATATTGATTCAATTTTAGAAGATTTCATGTAACTTTAGGTTAAAATGTGATATGGTGTGTTATTGTGAACAATACGTAAATACGAATAACCTAAATATAATATGTCTCCATTTAAGCAAGGATTTGAGCATTGAGTCGCATAGAAATATCTCATTTTAGGGGATTTGTTAGGAAGCGGAGCTCCAGATCACATATTATATATATTTATAAAGCCAAGAGCAGAGAGCTTGAATGTGACATTATTTTCCTTTTTTTTTTTTGTCCAAGTATGGATGCATGCTTTGTAATGACGTGACAACAAATAAAGGCTGAGCTGCACTGAGTTTCCCCGCTTGTTCTTGTGATTATTTTCCGTGGAACTGTACATGGCAGTCATGCCAACTTTTACACCATGAGCACAGCACTCTTGCTTTTCAGTATTCAAACACCGGGGCTAATGATTTGCACCAGATATGACAATTCACCCTGGTGAGCTCTTTCTCCCTCGGAGGTGTAGAAATCGTGGTGTGGAATAAAACGCTATAAATGTTCCACAGTCATATGTGTTAAAAGTAAGAAAATCTCCGTCACCATGTTATATAAATGCACTTCTTTTCTTTTTTTTTTACCCCATGTGGTGTTCTTTACTCCATTATGTGACTGGAACAGGCCACCAGCAGCTCCTCCAAATCAGGAAATCAGCACCACGGAGAGCTCCTGTCAAGGAAAGAAAACCTTTTGACAGCTGTGGAGCAAATATATTGAAAACCTGGGCTGAATACCAATGCTATGACACATCTTTAGGATCCAGCAACAGAACGCGTGCATGTCATATAAAACGTAAGAACCGAAAATTGCCAAATATGCCATTTTCTATCTATTAAATAAATCTGAAATACTGTAAACTTTCATCCCAGGCAGCTGACCCTCTGCTGCCAGTACTTACAGATACAGTAGAGTCAGCTGTAGAGGCAAAATGAGAAAAAGAGAGAGAGAGAGGAAAAAAAAAAAAACATTTCCAGCTAAGAAAACCTTTCAGTGACATTTAAACACTGGGGCTGCCCTACAGAGCTCCCTCTCTTTTATAAGTCACTGTAGACGGTTGTTCAACCTACCAACAGAGAATTCACGTAGATCAAGACAAAGTACTTGAATGGACAGTTTATTAAGGCTTGATTTCTTTCTATAAAGAAAAACCAAGATAGACCTTTTGAACGTTATTCCCACTACAACTGTGGTCTAGAAGATAATCAAGGTTTATTTGAATATTTTCATGTCATTAATCCTTTTTGTAGTGTCGATAGTTATTATAATTTTCATGGCTAACCTGATCGCCCCTCTATTGCAATAAAACATCGCTCGATAGTTATCTGTAAACGTATGTAAGCCCTGTTAATATAACGCCAACCAGTTCATGCTTCCTGAGGCAAAGATTTGCTGTGGCAGCGACTCAAGTCTTCGGTATCCTTCTTACCACCTCCCCGACTCTGCGTCGCTGGTTGGAGAGAGCGGTGTTGAGAAGGCAAACGCAGTAGTGGGCTGCTTCACCGTGATTGCTTGGATAAACCTAGCTATTAATAGGAGGTTAAAAAAAAAGAAAAGAAAAGGAGAAGATGGCTAAGAAAGATCCTGTTACAGGTCGTTTCTAGAGTACAAGCGTTACACTGGCCAGGCAAAAAAATGATACACACATAACGCAGTTTCACATCTGAAATACGGTTGTGACACATAATGCTCATACTCACACTCAAAGTGACCTCTCGCAAAGTGCAGCACTTGCATCTCAACTGTATAGCGTACTATGACAGAATTAAAAATAGACCAAATACACCGCTTCAACAGAATCTGAAAAAGACCAAAAAAAAAAAAAAAGACTCAGTGTGAATGAGTTCAGGCCAATTACCTGAACAGGTGCAATCTATCAACAACATCATCCATTTCAGCTCAAACAGAAAATTGCAAACTGGGATCTGGATTTAGTTTACCATGAAGCTACACCAGATTTGAACTTTACACAAAAATACACACAAATGTCAAAATGAGAAAAAATATCCCTCTACATGACAGAGACGACTACAGCTCCTCTCTGCGCCATGGTAACCTCACAGTCCACAAATACTGAAGTGATGCTTCAAGCTAAACGAGAGTGAGCCGCAGAACCCGCTGATCTCAAGAAAACGCTTGCATTCTGGCTTTGAATGTTTGAAAATGACACGAGAACAGGAGGGGGGGCCACTGACTAAACATCACCACTTCACCTCACAGACAAGCTGCAGGATGGACCAATAGCTTTTTCTTCCTAAGTTATAGCTGTCATGCATGGGCACACACACACTATTAGTGATGATTTTTCTTTTTACTATCCAATCTTTTCACCATTAACATACCTGAAAGTACTTTTACTGTCTCATAATCAATGGTTTCAGTCTAGGAAAGCAAACTATTTTTGCAACAACAACCAAAGAACACACAGAAACCACATTTCATTCTTCTTCTTTTTTTTTTTTCTTACTCGATAGTAAATCAGTTACATTAATTTTTAGGTTATACATTTTTAGGCTTTCTCCATGAATATATAGGCTCCTACGTTAAAGCTTAGCATTACTTAATTCAACATGATAGACTTTAGCAAAAACCAAATTCAAGGAAAAAAACAAAACAAAACAGGATTACTAAGACAGAATGATGGTGAATGGACAACATGAAACTTCTCATTTGTGGAACAAAAGAAAAAAAAAAGCAACAATTCATTCAATGTAGTATTACATCATTATAGCACTCGATTATAAAACACTTAAATGGTGGATGCATAATCTTCAGACTGGGTTGTGTACACAAGCAGAATTCCTGGATGAAACATACAAAAGACCCTTCAAGACAAACGTCAAAAAAAAAAAAAGCAAAGCGAGGGGTGTGAAGGATGTCAATAGTACAATTCTTTTTGACTTAAATGGTGAGAGTTCTGGTTGTGGAGGACACATCCACATTTCTTTCCCAGAGGCCTTTGCGATTCCTCCTCAGAAATGTCTCGAAATCCCAGACTTCACACTATCCCTGATTTCTCCAGCAGTGTCACTGTTTGAGCAGTTCTTTGGAGAAGTCACCAATACTAGAAAAACATTAAGGCTCCAGAAAACAGGTTTTCTGAATGAAAATTGTCATAGTAAGCCAAAAATAGAGATTTTGTCGATCTGAATGAAAATAGATAAACCACTGAAGTTTTATTATTATCGCACAGCCCAAGTCCGACATTGCCTTTGGGATCCTCCAACCCTGTTGGCACAGTTAAACCTCTGAAGCATGGCAATGTTGCCCCCAAATGGACAAATAGGGGCAGGACACATCCGGTCCTGATTGTACTGAAATATAAAAGGGCAGATTTTTCTTTTTCTCCATGGTGCAGTCAAACCCTGATTCAATTGGAAAGAGGAGAAGGAGGAGGGGGTTTGGGCAGGAGAGAGAAAACCAGTCTGATGAGAGAAGAGTACGAGAGGAACGGAAGAAAAATATCTAAAAAAAAAAAAATAACCTGGAACTAAAAAGAGTGTGGTGGTGGCTAGTAATACATTAAATTCAGCTCGTTATCCCTGCACAAGAAGTGGGTGGTACATGGGCAAAAATAAAATAAAAAAAAAATAAGCACAAGTCTCGACAATGGCAGAGATTCACTGGGATTAAATAGAAAAAAAATGAAGGGCTTGGTTGCATTTTCACATTCTTCTGTCTCTAAATCAAAAGTCCTAGTGTAACTGTTGATCAAGCCATGATAAATAAATTTATTGTTTATTCCTGTTTTGGCGCTCCTGTTAGGAAAAAAAACAAACAAAAAAATAATGTTAGATATACAAACATTTTATTTATCTATTTAAAGTCAAACACAAACAAGAGCACTCACATATCTGTCAGAAAAAAGGTCAGAATGACTTGCTTTAAGTATCAATGATACTAAAAGGAAATATGACAGTTTCTTACCTGATCCAACCGAGAGCGGTTCTGTATCTGAGGAGGTTCAAAAGTTCGTCAAAGGAGCAAAAGACAAACAGAGAGAGAAAGCAAGAATTAGTGTCAGACACAAACTACAAAACAAAGATATCATGGATCATGATGCCAAATACATGCTTCGGTGTATTTAAGGTTACACGCAGTAAGATGACTGTACCTACTCTTTGCGCACTCCTCCTCCTCTCTTCCTGCCTCTTCTCATAATGGGAGAAGTCATCAAAGATGGAGGTGGTGTGTTTGTAGGTGGCGATGATCTTGAGCACCTGCTTGGCCTTCTCCAGAGGAACCTCCTGGGTGTCGCGAGCGGTCACTGGCTTGTTGTCGTTAGTAACAGGCGGATGTGGCGCAGCTGGCTGCTAGGGCACATCTAACAAAACAACCAGTCCACGTCAAACTTGCCCTTCCACTTGTCCTGTGCCCAAACACCAGCACTGGTGCCATAGTCCACTGGTGAACGCATCTCTGCCACACCGCAGAAATGACCACTGCCGCTGACACTGAACAGCAGATACACGGGCCTTTACCATCTGGCGGCCCGAAGGCCGAGTCCAGCCGCTTGCTGCCGCGGTTCGCGTTGCACCAGATGGAGTACTTGATGGAGCGATGGATATCGCCCGGAGTAGCTCTTAATGATGAAAACGCCGAATCGCTTCAGGTTCCATTCAAAGTCCTGGGGTTGTAGCTATGGGAGGCACGCAGCTTGTCCAGCACTGGTGGGACTCTGCACCAGGCCCCTGGCTGGCAGAAGTTTGGGGTCCACTGTTCTCACCACTCAACCATACCCATCATACCACTCACCGTTTGGCCGGGCCACCCTGCCCGTAGCCTTGGTTGGGCGGGGTTATGGGCAACCCAGCGGGTCTGGGGCTGTGGGGCTGGTGTGGTTTTTGGTGCAGGGCTGAGGCGTGGCTGATGTGCTGGTGATGGGGGGTTAGCTGTAAGGCCATAGGCTGCATCTGGGGCTGCACCAAGACTGGGGAGTGGGGAGGCTGCATGGGTCCTTGCTGCATGGGGCCTTGAGGTGGCAAATCCAAGCGGTAGACCAAGAGGCTGCTGTTGCTGCAGTGAGCTGTGGTTACTTAGTCACTGGGCCTCTTATCCCAGGTCCCAATGTTCATGTTGTGCTTGATGGGTGATGGGGGAAGAGCTCCCGATTGGGCATTCCGGTTTCACCTTAGCTTTCAACTGCTGGCGTTTGGCGGGCTTGCTGGCAATGGCAGCCCAGGAGGTGGGCTTGGGTGGAGGCATTCCAATAGGGCGTGGTTCATTCCCCCGCCGCCACCGCAGGTCCACCAATCACAGATCCCACAGCCTTGACTCCTGACCCCTGGCCAGTGACATCCCCTCCAATCTTCAAGCCGACCATACCTCCTGCCCAGGCTGTTCATACCGGGGGCTTTGTTGAGGGTGTCACTGTGAAAGCCCGCCTGACCATCAGGCACCAGGGTGCCCCAGGGAAGGGGAGGATAGCTGTAGCTACCAACGTTAGGCCGAACTTTGAGTCTGTTGGCCCTGGGAGCCACCGTGTCTCCAAGCAGAGAAGGCAGGGTTTTCAGGGAAAAAGTTAAACCTGTGGGGTAGATGCTGCTTCCAGACCCCCGGCTGGCCAAACACAGTGTCTGGCATATAGTGATGGTCTCCATTACTCAAGGGTCCATATGGGGTCAGGTATGGAATAGGGGGGTCCCCACCTGTGGACCAGGGAGCCTCACTGAGGGGATACGGAAATCCAATGGAGGGGGCGTAGTAGCTGGACAGGTAGGGGTCGGTGATGGACTGGTAGCTGTTGTTCTGGATGAATGAAGGTCAGCAGAGCCGCAACATTAGGGAGAGTGACTTGCAGTTTGATTTAAATCAGATCTATCTAATTAAACATAAACTCTCCTGGACGATTGTGTGAACAATATCCAATTTAAAACTGTTTAATTTCACTTAACAAGACTGACTAATGTAATTTGCATCCATTTTAGGTTGGTCATTAACATAATTTAATTCATCAGAATCATTCTGCTGAAACAAATTGTATTGTGTTTGCTGTAAAAGTTAAAAGTTTAACTTTAGTTTTAAAACATATATTAGGAGTTTTGTAATGCTCGGGCAGCAGCACAAACAACTCTCATCTGCTTAGAAATTTAAGATGAGATATTGTTTACCTGAGTTGATTGACCAGTGAGGTATGGCTCAAAGTCATTGGTCATGACAGTCTCCTTCTGATGGTGAACCATTTTGCACTGCAACGTAAACAAAATGACATTAATGTACATTTAAACACAATGTATGGATGACAGAGTTATAAGTTTTGAATACACAGGTAGCATTTTTAGATTTTAGACATCAAGTTGTGTTGGATTTGAAATGGTGTGACGTTGGCTTAATCATAAAAGAAAATGTTATTTTACTTGAAGTCAGCTTCACGGTGTAATAACAGATTTAAGGATAACCCATTCAAATATTTCAACCACATTATTTAATGGCTTTGGTTTGATTTCATCATCGTATTCGCTTGGATATTAAGATTTAATCATCTACCAACACACAGATTTGGTACTAATCTGTCTGTCAGTCATGCATCGGCATGTGTTCTTCACAAAAATTAAAACCAGTGAGCAATCAGAGACAACCCCATGGCCCTCGACAAGCCTATCCTGGAGGTGAATCAGCTGTGGCCTGCTGCCAAGCAGACCTGCAGGTAAAGAGGAGTCATCGCTTGTCACTCCACCTCCGCAACTGCAGCAAATCATAATGACTTGAACATCATAAAAAATAATAATAATAAAACACACACAATAATAATATCACCATGAGGCCATAACGGCGCGCTGCCAACACTAATGTTTATGAGTAAACTGGACAACATGGATTCAGTGGACTGTCTGATGTGGCGCAAACTTATGTGCATGCCATTACGGGGGCAAGGAGGGATATAATCAAAATCTTCTCATCGCGGATAGAATTAGTAAACGAAGAAATGGAGCAATTCGCCCATGAGCCACCTGCTCTTTTACTGACATGGTGGATGTTTTAAGGCACACTTTTTTTTTTTGCCCTGACTTAATTACTAAAACACCTCATCCTGATATAAATAATGTCATATTTACAATACAGACAGCCAAATCATTTAAGAAAAGACATTTCTCTTTAATTATAGTTAGAGTGTGCACAGATAAGACCAAATTAATTCCTCATCCCTCTAAAGATTTAGGCTTTAATCTAAAAGTATTGCATCTGTACCTTCTGTTGATACAGCAAAGCTCCCTTAGGTGTATTATATATATTATATTTAATTATATCAAAATACTGTGTAGTGTACATCAGAGACAGATTAAGACCTTGAAAGTATTGCACTGGGTATATGATGCTGTGATTTAGTGGTGAAAAAGGTAAAGTAGGCTCCAGACTAAACACACATCCAAACTTAATTATCTTGACTCAGGTCTTTGTGGGGCTTACCTTTAGATGTTGTCCTTGATCTCTGCATCCATTTTGGGTCACAAAGAAAGAAAGAAAGAAAGAAAGAAAGAAAGAAAGAAAAAGAAAGAAAGAAAGAAAGAAAGAGGGACATGTGGTTAATGTTAGTTGATCTGAGATTTCACAAACAGGTTTGAAGCCCTTATGTTACCACTCAGAGGCTGAACCCTTCAGACTACTTCCTGAAGAGAGGCATGCAAAACATTTAACCACAACGTTACGACTTACAGTTAGCTACGATGGTGTTAATGTTATTTATTATTTGGTGTTAATGTTGACTTGAGTTAGCCGGTTAGTTAACCGAGCAGCCAAACGTTTAGCAGCCCAACTTCTGCCAGCTAACATAGCGCTCCCCTTTTTTCTTTACATAAAATGGCTTTATAAACGCAAATAGCGTCACGCAGACTGTAAATTTCTAACTTTGTTTCGCTTAAATAGGTTGTGTATGTTTAAACCAGTAGGAAAAACACAGATATTTGTGACAACCATCAAAAAGTTGAGATTCACTGAGTAAGTTGCGTTAGTTTCAACCTCTTGCTTAAGTCTTTCAACGTTAAAGAAGCCACGTTTTCAAGCCATAGGTTGGGGGAGCTTTTTCGTTATTGTTGGTAAGGCACAAAACCCAGTCTCGGTTAAAGATGCGTCTGACAGCGGTTTGTGCGAACATATCGGTGTCATCTTCTTAAAATGTACGTTAAAAACATTCAGCCGTTTAACGCATATCGCAGCAGCCAACCTGCCAGCTTTACAGGCACCGGCCAACGTTAGTGCTAGCTAGCATCTCCGGAGTGAATAGCCGTAGCCCAGTAAATCGTTAACGTTAGCAGGTAAGCTACATGCGAGGTAACATCGGCCTTCCTACCTGCGGTCAATGCTTGTGGCAGACATAACGGCCGCAAGTCCCGATTCTTCACAGAGCCTACCAGACTGGATTTCAAGCCCGTGATTGGAAAAAAGCAAAGTTCAGATCTCAACAGTTAGCTATGTGGCTAGTTGTGCCGCCGCTTAGCGTGGTAGGCTAGTGTTGTGGGCGCAGGCTCAGCTGTATATTTTTCCGCTGTGCACGTATCCAACTTCCACAGTTCAAGTCTGTCGCCTTCGGATAGTGTGTCTGAAAAGATTCAAGTCCTGGTGTACGTTAATGCTATGTGTCGCCGAGTGGATCTTTCGGATCTTGAGTATTTTCTATCCTCGGCCGCCTTTTTACTTTGTCTTTATTATTCCAGAGAGAGAGCCCTCCTCAGTTACGTTAGCCCTGCAAAGACTTCCCCAAATGGCTAACGATCCGGCTTTGAGCCGCCGCCGCAGTTCACGTCGTTCCCCGCGGGTGGCAAAAGTTTTAGAGCATCCTCCGTGTCACAAAGTCAGTGTGTTTGCATAAACTAATATAAGGAATGAAAACATAAGAAACATAAACACGCCAGTTAAGATGTGTTATACTTATACTTTACTGACATTGGTGTTATTTCGCACCTGTGCGGGTAAATAACGTCAGGGGGCTGCAACACTCTGTGTGGTTTCCTGCAAGGACCTTTAGATCAGATACAGCTGAGTAGCGTGCATTGAAGTCATGTAAGACTCGCCTGTAATGTATAATATGACACAGAAAACTTGCAGTGCAAAGTCTGGATGTCTCGGGATCAACAAATCCCCATGTGGTAATCCGCTGCATCCCTACACCCCGCATCCAACCATGTCTGGCACTGAGACAAACAGAGAAAAGCATGGATAGAAACTGTAGACTACTATTTGTAAATCTGACTGTCTGTGTGTGTGTCACTTGTGAGTGCCGTGCATGCAACTACATAGCAGGCTGAAGTCTATAACTGCAGAATAACTCGGTGTCATGGTAATTTCTGTTGCAGGACAAGCAATTTATCATGAACTGTTAGATTCAGGCCTAAATAAATTACAGTAGTCATTCCACTTTTTCATCACTGTGAGGTAGCAAAGATGCATCTACAACCCGCCCAAAGTCTGTCAAAGGTCAAACATTTATCCATCTGTTGAGGCATTCATAATCACAAGGATTTATTATTTTACACAACACTGAGATTATGTTATATTAGATTGTGTTTTAATTTGTCAACCGTGGCATTGCCTGCAACCTTATTGCTCATGGTCGGTATAACAACGCTGACATCTTAAAATTGCAAACAATAAAACCTCTGAGTATTTAATCACAGTAGCGTACAACAAATCCACAACATGATAAAAGGGTACACCTCTAACTTCTATACCATGTCTGTACGTAAACAAAGTCACTATTAATACATAAACCAAGTGCAAAGGGCCCACAGACACAAACACCCAATAAGTTATGGAAAGATCAGTCAACACTTATAGGACATAGCAGAAAAAAGCACACTTGATGTTTGTAATACTTTGAAAGGTCAAGTTTTCTTTCATAGAAGCAATAAATCTGTGAGCATCTGCTGAAACTAGCATTTTCCAATGGAGAGCTCTCACCACAGCAATTCTGAGTTACTGTAGATTTAAAATGATTTCTGTGATTCGGTTTTAAGCTCTAAAGTCACCTTCCTGTGCTTAATTGTATTCTAATAACTCTGTAACATCCCTTTAATAGCCGTACTAGTTGTCAGGCTGTGTTTCTGAAAATGCTTACATAGCTGCTCCTTTTCCCCTAAGAGGCGGAGCAACATGGTATGTTCAGCGTTCATTCGGTCTGGGTTAGATCACGATACACATTCTGGCACGGTGGCTTTTCTGAAAGCAGTTTCCTGTAAGCCCCGGCAGCTGATCGATATTATTTCAGCTGGTGTGCTGCACTCATTCAGTACGCCTCCACTATGGACCGCAAAGTGATGACTGGAACAGGACAAGAAGAGAAAGGAAAAAACCTACATGCCAGAATGATGGATGACAGGAGTACTATGCTACACATCCTGAGGAGCCTCAGATGCGCAGAGAAGCAGAGAGGATCTGGAACTTTTCAGAACTGGCCAGCAGATGCACCTGTCACATCTGGAGACCTGGCCAAGGCGGGCTTTTTCTTTCTAGGCCCCGGTGATAAAGTCCAATGTTTCTGCTGTGGGAGGGATTTTAAGATGCTGGGTGCATGGAGACAGCCCGCCGGTTACAGTGCATTTCCACTTGTAGTTTCATTCTGTCGAACCGTGAGTCATCCCACTCCAGGCTGATCCTCCGACTCTGTGGACGGACAACTGTTGAGTCAACTCCAAAGGATGACTATGGATGACCAGGGCACAGCTGGACAAAGCGGCTCACCCAGAGATGGAGCGGAAGACTTCGCCACCACTTACCACAACTGGACAACCGAGGCTTCAGTCCACAGATGTTCTTGCCAGGGCAGGATTTTTCTACACAGGTCATATCCTATATAATCTTTGATAATTTATGCAACATTTCAGTGTCCATGTGTATATTTCCATGAAATGTTCAGCACTGACCCAGTCCCTGCTAGAGGGACCTCAGAGGAGTTCATGGTACAATTGTCCTGCTGAGTCATGATGTTGTGACAGAACAACCTGGACAAAGCTGGGCTGTTAAAGAAACACGGGTTACACAGCTCCAGGCTTATACACAGACTGTGGGCACAACATCATGAAAACCAATACAAAATAATGGACCTAATAAAATAGCTCAGTAATGAGTGGTGTTTGTGTTAGTTGACTGTGTCAGAGAACTGTTAACTCAACTTTATTGTAACTTTAGTTTTATTCCTTGTGCCAGTTTCACCTATTAAGAGAAAGTTTTTTAGGAGACAAGGAGACTAAAGAGATTGTTGTAAGGCTGTACAGTGTTTCTGTCATTAGTCTTTTCTCACAGTAGTCTTGTACACCCTGACAGGTCACGGTGACAACGTCAAATGCTTCTACTGTGATGGAGGGCTGAGGAACTGGGAGCCAGGAGACGACTCCGTGGCAGGAGCACAAGTGGTTTCCACGGTAACGGCAGGACTTTGTCACAAGCAAGGTGATATAAAGCCATCAGTCGAATACATAATTTGCCTGTTTACTGGCATATGAAAACGCCTGCTTTAGCAGATTGTAAAACAGATTCTTTATGTTTCAGATGTGAGTTTTTAATTCAATTAAGAGGACAGGAGTACATCAGCAACATACAGGATGCTCACTTCCATTCAAGAGACTGTGGTAAGAGCCTTTATCCTTCTAATGTCTACCAGAATAAAATCACCGTGTACGGCACATATGATAATTACAGTTCGACAAATGATGTCACTGCTGTGTGAGTCACACTGTAAATTCAAAAGTATGATTGCTTTTCTAGGGTGGATCACAGAGCCCCACAGGCAGAGACATCGGATCCAGAAATGGTAAGTCATATAAAATTGAAACAGGGCAGGGAATGATGGGTATGTACCAGAACTTAAAAAAAAAAAAAAAAACTTTAGTCCCACCAAAAAGGCCTGATAACAAGACAGCAGCACTGCTTTGATGCCTATAATTATCTTTGTGGTCCTGGTTCAGGAGAATCAGTGTCAACATCCACTCTGGCTTGTTCACACAGAAGAGAAAAAGTGGAACAAACACCGCGAGTTGCAGTGCAGGTTGTGCAAATGGAGAAACTAAAAGCTGCAACCAGTTGATTAAATTATTCTTAGATCAACGGGCTAAACCACTTTGCTGAAACAAGGACTTGAAGGATGAAAGCACCTTGCACCACTTACAATCTAAACACCAGACACCAAGCAGATCCTTCACTTTATTGAGGAGGCTGCTGAAAATACAAAATAACCGCATGCTCAAAGACCCTGAGGTAATGTTTGCTGCGGACTGCAGTAATTAGGTAGCTGCCATGGAAATAATTTGACTGTTGCTCATGGTTGCAGTGCAGTCATGAGAATGCAGTTATTCCACGGCTAATAATCACAATTGTAATCCATGTCAGCAGACATAATGAAGAGGTCTGTGGTTTGAAATGTTGTAATGGCTGCAGGCAAAGGTAAGATGCACAGTTTGTCATGTACTCATCCCAATTTATCGAATAGATTTCTTCTTCCTCCTCATCTCCCAGATATCGGAGGTCTGACAGCCTCAGCCATGTTGAAACCTCTCGCAGCATGACTGTGCTGCAGATGGGCTTGAAGCCAGCCTGGTGGAGAGCCTGGTCCTGCACTGCTAAATTTTGACAGGCCAGCACACACTTCTGCATCTTGTCTGGTCACTGATGTGCTGCAGGCGGAGCAGGAAGATGTAGACAGAGGGTGCCACAGAGCAGAGGTAACAGCCAGTGGTGGAAAGTAATTTGACCCAAGTATGGTCCAAATTTGAGATACTCAAACATTTCACTACATGCCATGTCAGAGATATATATCATACTTACTATATAACGACTACATTGACATTTTACAGAGACTACATGATGAGAGTTTGAAATAAATTTAAAAAGGACATTGTTAAAGATTAAACCAGCGGTTTCTAATACTTTTGGCTGGCAGATTTGGTGTGTAAAAAGGAGGTAAAATTATTAAATATTTCTACAAAAGCAAAGATTAGCATAGTCCCCCTTAATTACTACTGAGTTTGTAGCAGAAGTGTGTCATCATCATCATCATCTGACAACCCTCAGATTATATTATGATCTATCGAGGTCTGGCCTCTAGATTGGAAACCAGTATCAAAACAGCAAACTTTAAACAGCACAGTAACATTGCTGTTTACACTTTGATTAATCCATTAACAATCTATTATATAATATATAACACTATGCCAGTTAAGGCTCATTTCTCTGCAAATGAAGGACATTTTGTTAATCATGTCGTATTTTTACATGGAGAACATTTTCTTGTAATCAAGTATCTTTGGCATTGTTGTAATGGTGCTTTTACTTTAGTAAAGGATCTTCTGCCACTCTTCAAATCCAATCTGCCAAAACACCCAATCATTTTTCTGTTTAACATATATTGGAGGATTTTACCTTCACTTGAGTCAAATTAATGATAACTCAAATATCATTTTAATCTGTTTGACTGTTTTTTCATGTTTCTGTACTTTCATTGTGAGACAGCAGGGCTCCAGTGCTGGAAATGAGGACACAGACACCCATCAGAGAGAAAGGTCAGACGTCACGCTTTATGATTTGCGAAAGACACTGTTGGGCTCGAATCAATGCTTCATAATCACACAGTTGAGCTGTGACATCTGATTATCTGGCCTGCAGAGGTGTTACTCTTACACACAACCGTTTGTACATACGTGTGTGTGTGTGTGTGTGTGTTTCTCCCAGCAGTGAAGGACCCCTAGCCCAGAGGAGCTGAGGCAGCTGCAGGAGGAGGACCTGTAAGGTGTGCATGGACAAACTGGTGTCCATCGCCTTTCATCCCCCTGTGGTCATCTGGTGGTGTGTGGCGACTGCGCTGCCAGTCTGGGCGCCATCGTTCAATCTGCAGAGCCATTGGCAGAGGCAGCTGCTCGAAGCCATGTCCTGAGCGCTGTAGTGAAAGCCACTGAAATTAAAAAGTGTTGCATGAGTGGCCTTGAGTTTTCTCTGCACCACATCCCTTGTACTGAAATAAGATTATTACTGGTTGCTTGTTTTGTCAGAGCTTACAGATAATTTTCTATATAATAAACTTGAAGCTGTTCAATGTGTGTGTCGCCATTGTGCGCCAATAAGATATATGACAAGTTCATTAAAAGAGCACATTGTCATTAACAAACACCTATTTACATGAACACAAAACACACTTCTGGATAAATAGGATTACACAATCAGGTCACATGAATAGGAAACACAAGCATCAAAATAGAGAGAAATACAAAAAAACAAAAAAAAACGAGATAAGCTTTCCACTTCTATACAAAGAAAAAGAATTATCTACAAACAGGTGGAATCTTTTTCAGGACACAGTGTCAACAGTCAATCTAACAGGTTTCAACTAATTCCAGTTACCAGGTTTCAGGAAGAGGCTGTATTGCACTGGAGAGGAAGACTATTTTTTTACACAACGATTTTAGTAGCTGCTCACTACTAATGCTGGATGATACAATATGAGGTGCTTTGTGTTTTAACTATCACACCAAAGTTAGTCTACCAGAGTGTGTGTACACTTTAAATCAGAAAAAGACAGTAATGACATAAATTATTGCATCATTCCAATAGAGAGGTGACCAATCAGATCAACGTGGGTTCACTTGTCGCTAGTAAATTAGCCAGCAGAAGTGGTCGGATGATTTTTTTTTTTTTTTTTTTTAAATCTGAAGAACATCAAATATCACAGAGGAATCTGACACGCAGCAGGATATTTTTAGGTGCTGACAGGTTGCATAAAACAGGACTGAGAACAAGGGGCTACATCTTTGATCAGACTCCTTGGATTACAAAATGGACGCATTTCAAACTTAGCATCAAAAAAATCTTATAATCAAACGGCTGAAATAATTGATCTTAACGTTAGGTAAACAAACAAACAAACAAAAAATCTTAGCATAAATGAAAAAGAAAAACTATGTAATACTGAAACAACCCGAGTAAAAGAGCTGTTCCTCCTACATGACAAATACCCAGTGAAACATCGCTATTTGAGATTTAATGTTAATGCAATAGCTTTAAAGACTGGCTACACATGGAAGGGCATTATCTGTAGTCTAAACTCAGCAGCCTTGCAGTAACTTGTACATGAACACTTTGAACACCAGAGAGCAGTGCGATTCACACAAACAGTAAGGCAACTCAAACTGACGACTCTGGAACACTAACAAAAAGTGCTAGCAGTCACAATAGGAGAGAACTGTGTGTGTGTGTGAGGTGTGTGCACTGTTACTCAAAAATAAAGATGCATTATGTTGTTGGGTCAGAATAAAATAAATCCGAAGGAACATCTCAGCAGAAGCTTCAGTTACTGTTTACACATCAGTTTTGTTATTTTGTCATTACTTAATATGTTATACATATACTGCTAACACACAAACCCTGTAAAAACATGCTATAAAACAATCACAACTGCACTATCAACATCCGGAGAATCTAAACCGTGAACGGACAGGAGACGATGCTCTGATTCACTCAGGTAGAGCCGAGCTACTTCTACTTCTGAAGACCATAACTCGACACTGTTGTGTAATATGAATGGTAAAACAATTTCCATTGTTTTCTTTGAAGTTAAAATATGCCGATAACTCCTGTTTGAGCGTGTAATGATCACCCCTCGTCAGCAGTCCCACGTGTCAGTAGTTAGAAGAGTGAGCGCAGAACAAAAGCCTTTCAGCACATCCTCTAAAAACACCTGACACTCAGAAATACTGACTTGGCTGTTGGTGAAAAAAACAGTCACAATAATAAGCATCCAGAACAAAAATAAGACTCACATGCCGCCTCTGCACTCTTTGCATTCTTGATAGTTCACATTTCAGACTCCTGAATCCAAAATTCCTCCTGCCCTTGTTTCATTATTTACATTTTCTATTTTGATAGATGCCCCTGTAGGTTTTGGTGCTTTATTCCTCCTCCCTCTACCCTTCACCCCTGCCTCTTCCTGCTTTCGCTTGTGTATTTATGCACACAGATCCTGGCCTAAAGTAAACAGGTAAGTAGCTAAGACACAGCTCATTCCACAGGCTCCTGTAATCCAGCCCTCCGGCCAAGATCTGAGCCAAAACCAGTAATAACATGCTAAATCACTGAGTCCCCTAAGACACAGTAACACAGACTGGGAATGGGGGGCAGTCCCCGATTACATACACAATGTATTTATATGCTGTACATGTGTATACAGTCATGTTCTCGGAGGAGTATTAAACCATTATGGGCAGGTCACAGTATATATGTCTTCAGCAGAACTTAATAAAAAGAAATACTGATATTTCCCTAAACACACTATATGAGACTCTGTCGCACTGTAATATCCCCTTTTTCCTGAACCCGCTATCCTCCCTGGAAAACAATGGACCCAACTGAGAAGTGTGGGCTTTTCTGGGTAGCACCAGTAATGACATGGTTAAATTACTGGAAATCAAGAAGGAGGAGGAATGTGTGGCGTGCCCCCGCACTAAGATGTTTGTGTCAAAACAGCCATTTTGTCTCCGTGGGAACTTGTTGTGTCACCTCCTCGGACGCTCTCTTATTTACGACCTGCGGAGAGCAGACATGTAAGAAAGAGCACAGAGTTAGCGGTTGGCAAGCACACACACACACACACACACACACACACACACAGGCACTTGCCTGATGAATTTTCTAGCATATAACTCCCAGTAGATCAGGAAGACGAAAACTTCCACCCTCCCATTAGAGACGGAGCTGATTAAACTGTCAAGAAGCTAATAAAATATTCATTTCATGTTGGCAGAGAATTACATGACTTCCCAGGCTTATTGTTACAAGTTCCTGCACAACTTAATTGATTAATCCACTTGAGATAAGATTTCTGTGTGTTTTCCTCCATGTGCTTGGATCAGTAGAAGCCCGCATGAGGGCATGAACAACACACACATACACAAAAAACACACAGCAGTGTCATAAAAAGCCCTTCATATTCTCTACAGTTTCGACAGGATGTAGCATGTTGCAAAAGAAGTTTTAACTCAGACATGACTCAGACCTCAGATCCTGGAGAGCGAGCGATCGTCTGAATCATTCAGACAGTGTTGTTTTGTAACCAAATCCTGATCAAATACTAAACAGCCTCTTTTTGTCAACTGAAAAACAAAAATCAGGAATGGCACCTTGAAGAGGAAATTACATGCAGGGAATTAATAGTACAACCCAAAGTGTACACGAACACAAAAAGCAACGCATCATGTGAATATCGACGTGCAGTCGCCTACAGTATCGCTTTAAACACATGCGGGCGGCATGACAACATTCGCTACATACTTACAGGTACATGGGTTTTAAGAGGAGATGAGATGGTATTTCATTGACATGGTAGAGTGGGAATGGGTCAAATCCACCAATAAAATCAACTGAAAACAAAGGATTAAACACATAAAATTGTGGAGTAAATCAAAAGACAGACAATAATGGGATAAGACACTGCGGTGAATAAAAACTACATGCATGATCACACAAACAAAAAAGATTGAATGAGAAATGAAATGGAAAACAGTGTAGGACACATGTAATGCAGGGATGTTGAAAGCAGGCAGCTTGTAAAGAACCATGCTGTAAGTGTCTTTGTAGTTTTAACTTTGACAAATAAAAAGAAATAATAAAAAAACATCACTGCTAAACTTTTGTTTCATCTGTGCATCTGCCCGGAGCCAAAGGGAAAGCTCAGGAACAGGTGAAAGCTGGCCAGCTGTCAAAATAGCCCGAGCCTTTTTTTTTTTCCTTTTTATCGCTCAGAAACAGAGGTGACCTTTCAATTCGCTAAACTGTGCTCAACGCTTTCTGTTTATTTTCCTCACTTTTGGAGTTCACACTTATGCAAGGTGCAATAGCGAGGGTGTTACGTCGCATGAGAAAGAGAGGGATCGCCGCCAGACCAGTGCTGTATTCTTCACAGATACGGTGGAGATATATTTGAGAGGAAGGAAGGGACACAAAGGCTGAGGGGAAAGAGAGAGAGAGATTGAGAGAGAAACAGAGAGAGAGAGGGGAGGACTCTGAAGGGGCTTCTGTCACGCATGTCGGTCTGACTGACAGAGGAGCAAAGAGATTAGGCTGCAGGAGTGCAAGAGTTGTAACACCACAAGTGGAGGAAAAGGAGAAACTGAGATTGAACCTGATTTAGTGGAAAAGACAAACAAATCTCTGATCTTTGTTCAAAAGATAACAAAAAAAATGGGCTGATCTGTTACTTTTGGGAACCAACAGCTGCAGGGGGGGAAAAACAGACACAAACCAGCCATGGAAACTACTGTAAGGCCAAATCAGTTCCATCCTGATAAGAGGAGCAGCGGTATCTGGGCTGAATACTGATAGGTGGACAGATGAACGCAGAGAGCCACAGGGTGCTGGGATCAGGAACGGGGACTGTCCTTCCTTGACCTCTGCCCTGGTTTCCTAGGATTCTCCATTTCATCTGCACACCAGATACACACACATCACCCACCCACCCACACAAAGACCTCTTTCCCTGATCTTTTCTGTACCAGTGATTTTCTCATTATGAGCAGGTGGGGATCCATCCCCTGCCATGATAAACTGTGCTGAGGAATACAGTGAGATGATAATGATGGTTGCCATTTTGTGACACACTAGAAGCTTTTAGGATGGTAGCGCTGGTCCATCCATCAGTCTGTCAATTCAACACTGTTCAGAGTGAAATATCGTGGACAGCTATTGAACGGCTCGCCAGAAATGTGGCCCAGACTTTTAATGTCTCCGGAGAATAAGCTCTAATGATATTCTGACCTGACCAGGTCAGATTTTTAACCACAAGACCGCATCCTGAAAACGAACAACTGAATTCCAGTCTTGGCGCTTGGGCAGCATTCACAGATAAGTCATTTCATAATTAGCACAGCAGATCACCGCTAATTCGAACCTCAAAGGATGCCGCCTAATTGCTACACGCACCTGCCTTACACCAATGAATATATTACTCCACGCGGTCAAAATATTAGCTATGCACCCATATTAGAAAGCGCCGCTTATAACCAGGTGCCATACTGGGTACTACAGTGTATGTCAGTCTGTTAATTGCATCTCCATCACCGAAACTCCCCCATCATTTAGTATATGGGACTCTGTCCTTGGAGATGGATCTATACCATCTATCTATACTGGCCTCGTAAACATCACTTTTGAAAATGAACATAAAAAGCTTGTGAGCTGGACTGCTGAACAGCCTGTTCATTCTCAATAGATGATTCAAGCATCTCTTTCTAATGTTTTAGCATTTCAGTGCGGATGGCAAACATTGAAGGGGAAATAAAAAGATGGAAAACCTTCATCATCAAACTGTGCATTTCATTTGTCCTCTCTAATCTGGATATTAGCCTTGGAAAGAGATATTGGCAGTTGATTGGCGAATGTGGTCCTGCTCAGAGGGAGCAAGCTGGTTTTCACTTGTGTGGACACACGCAAGAAATGAAAGGTATTTAGGTCAATAGTTAAGGCATCTATGCGGAGCCCCTAAACAAGCAGGAGAGTAATGCGACAGATTATACCACTTCAAGTGGAAACTTGGTTGAAATCAGAGGACCTGTTCTGCACCAGGAGAGAAACTAAGAGTCAACTACAGTATACAGCTGCATTTTCCAATCGTCTACTGTATGTTGTGTGTTTGCGCATGAAAGGGTTAAGAGCTGACAGTGAAATGAAACACAGGCACAGAGATAAGAAGGGGGGAAAAAAAGACCAGGAGGGAAAAACAGGGTTGCTGAGAATAAAGGAGCGTGGTGTGAAGAAGATCGAGAAAAACAAGGAGAGACGGGGCAGAGACAAAGACAGAGAGAGATAAAGGGCAGACGGATAGTTCAAGACTTCAGAGCCTGTCTGTTGTAATGCTGTGAGAGGAGTTACAAGAGACAGTTGTGGTGTCTCTCTCTCTCTCTCTCTCTCCCTCTGTCTCACTTCACACACACACACACACACACACACAATAACACACACACACACACACACACACACACACACACACACACTATCATCACACTCAGTATTTAACAGAGCTCATGGTTGGCTCGCTCTGCAGCTCGCATCTCTGTCCTCACACACCATTACACAGCCATCATTGCTATACAGGCTACTATTCAATTTTAAAGACCATGAAGTGTTTTATACTTAGTTATTTTGCATAGAAAACTTCAGGTATGTTTGACTGGAGAGTATTTAAAGTTAATCATCCCGCAGGCAGAGAGGAGAAAGGTTGCAGGCAAAGACAGACCAGGAGAGCTCTGGAAAGTCTTTCGCTACTGGCTTTATTTCTCTGTGTATGACTGTTCGCCTGTGTTAAATCCTCATTATTTGTGTCTGGTCGCTGTAACTGCCAATTCCCTAATTCAAGCATACAATGCTCAGCAGTATCTTTTATTCTGTCTCACTATATTCATGCATGCAACAGACCTAGTACTATAATACCCTTATCCATATATCCTAATCTACAATAAGAACCAGCTTTCAATGTTTATAACTGAACATAGCTCTTGCACACAAGTGTAAATACTGTAACCGTAAATGTACTGTCAATACACCAAGGAAACCCCGCATGTTTATCTATAACTGTCCCTAAAACTTGATATATTATTTGCATGAGATTTTGCATCATATTTGCAATAAAAACCCAGCTTAAAGGCTCTGCACGACACACACACATACACACACACACACACACACACACACACACACAGGTGTCCTCAGTTACTTGCCTGGATTAGATCGGTAATTACTATGGGGGCTAATGCCACATCGAGCTCTAAGTGTGTACTGATAAGAATGATAATGGTGTAACTTGTTCACAAGAACAGGCGCATTAAAAACTACTCATGTGCGAGGGAGCTGTCAGTCTCATCAAAACTCATAAATATTGTATTGCTTAAAAGTCAAACACCATGCTAGGATATGTTATTATTTTACAGCTGGGATAGGGTTCTATCTCACATTTTTCATACAGCACTGTTCACATCTATTATTTATCACTCATTTCGTGAATATGTCCTTTGTCTTCATTCTAGTGCTTAGTCATGCTTGTTTCGAAACATTAGAAATATGCATTAGAAATAAATCCCACTGCTGGTGTGTGTTATTTCATAAAAGACAACTACTTTCATGTGGATATTTTTTTGCAGTATTATTTGAATACAGTGTCTCTTTTCTCACAGGGGAAAAAAGACACTGGAAACATTTTGATAACATAAAAACAATGTTCTTTGTTTTGTTTGTTTTAATGTTTTGACCTTTTCATTCTTTTTTTTTTTTTTTTTTACAAGTGAGGATTATTGTCACTGCATCCATCAAGCCCCTCCAGCTTATGCGTTCAAGGAGGATTTGGGATGTGACTCAGCACAGAGGGCAGCATAATTAGCAGACATGCTAAAGCCGAAGCAATCCCAGTGCTAGGCTTCTAACTCCATGACCTACTTTACAAAGAGGATTTTCCCACCACTCACCTGTCGGTGTGTCTGCTCACCAATCGACAACTCTTGTAACAAATTGCATGCACAACATACACAAAGACCCACGCAAGAAACAGTAAGTCGTCACAACAGGAGTCAAACACACACACACACACACACACACAGAAATCCAGACGGTATATACAGTAGGAGATGTGAGAGTGTATGGACACACATACCAGAAAATGACAGAGGAAGAGAGGAAAGGAAGATTGTATTGGGTCACACACACACACACACACACACACAGTATCAGTAATATAGCCTGAAAGCCACGTCAAACCCTGAGCTGATGGTATATGATGCCTGTTATTCTGCCCATTGTGTTGGCTTCTTGCAAGTGTGTGTGTGTGTGTGTGTATGTGTGTGTTCATTCCGCTGTTCTTTACGCAAGCCTGAGCACTCAAATCTAACTCACCCGTCTCCCTGGAGAGTGAGAGAGTGCTCGGCGTGAGAGGAATTTCTGTCTTATCTCTTTATTCGTGAAACGCTCGTCCTGCCTCGTGCTGTTTGTTCCTGCATATTGCCCCCTCTCTTTTTTCCCTGCTCGGCCTGCTCCTTGACAAACGCCTCCCTCGTGTACTCCTCTTCCCACTTTTCCCTCTCGTTCTGCCTCTGACAGGATTCTACCCACCTTTCTTCTCCTGGTGGAGCTCAATCAACTGGGGAAGTTATTGACCAGCAAGGTGCTTAATGAGGCTGATTCAACGAGTGACCGGAGACCTCTTAACTTTTTTTTTTTTTTTTTTTTTTTTACAAGAGCACCTCATTACAGCTGGAAAAGCCAGAGATGAGAAAAGAGGAACTAAAATTGGATTCTGATACGTGATTATTCCATCTATCTGTGAAGAAACTGGGAACAGAACTAAAGCAAACGAGGGAGAAGTAAAGAGAAGGAAAAGTTCTGAGTAGGAGGAGAGATGCTGAGGCAGCCAGGGAGCTCAATGCAGAAACCGGCTTTAATCTACACATCAAATAAAAAGGGGAAAATGAGAGCGGCAAAGTGCCTTAGCTGGATTTTGTGCTGCTAAGAGTGTGTGTGTGTGTGTGTGTCTGCGCACCTGCGTCCGCGTGAACAAATACGCGCATGTGTGTGTGTGTGTGTGTGCAGGCAAAAGGGCTCATTACAATAACAAAGAGGTAAAAGTTGGAAGAGATGTAGCAGCGTTTTACTCCGGCACAGCCTGGATCAGAGAAGAACTACCGGATAATTACAGCCAATAAAAATCACACCATGTTCTGTTTTCACCCCAAACTTCTCTCCCTTTAGCTCACTTGTTATTTTTATCTCTGTTTTCGAGCGGGCGTCACTCTCCGCTATGAGTTTAAACAAACACAATCTGCGCCAGCAGTCCACGCAGGGGGACCGAACGGAGCTCAAATGTCACAAAAACAAAAGGAAAAGGAAAAGTCGCAGAGGTTGGAAAGTCCTTTTCTTTTTAGTTGACTCGACTCCTGCTGAAACAGTATTGCCCTCCGGGGATTACTTAGGGGTGACTGGTGATTAAGTGGTACTGCCCAGAGCTGGGAGGGTGGGGTGGTGATTCTAACCACTCACAGCCAGTGAATCTCTGGTATGTGACCACCTAAGAAATGCTTGGACTTCTATACCACTGGTGCACAGGAACACACACACAGAAACCACATCACGACTCCCTCCAAATCACAAGAGTCTGCTGTTTAAGATGTAATGAGTGCATGTGGTGCTCTGTACATTACACCGTTCTCAAATCAAATTCAGAGTTTGGTTTTCTCGCAAAAAGGGACAGACATAATTACAGTCAGAGTCTTCACAGTTAGCATGAATACCTGAGACGCTCCATTTAACCTCACAGAGAGAGCTTCTCCACTTGATTAGAATTTACGAGGCCAAAATATTTAAAGGCAGATTCTCCCTCTTATGGACATCGCTATGCATCCTGGAGGGCTACTGCAATACTTATCAGATATTTATGACTCCCACTGACCCCTTAGATCAAATGTTTCCTGCGTTCTGATTGGCTAACCTCCAGCAGGACCTCTGACCTGCTGTCTATGAGGTCACAGCAGCTGGGTCATTTATCAAAAGTCTCCGGTTTCTCCTTCTCCTCTTATGACTCATTTCACGATCCCCCCCCGTCGTCTTTTCCCACACACACACTCACCGCCTGACAGTCAACGCTAACTCTTGGCCTTATCCGACTCCATGTTAAAGGTTTAGCACGGACCAACACACCGACACAGACAGGAGCTAGAGTGCCAAGATAACACACTCAGGAGCCACTTCAGAGCAACGATGTACAATGTATGTTTGACTAGCTGCAAAAGAGACAAGCACGAGAAGGGAAGGTGTGTGTGTGTGCGCGTGTGTGTGTTTGTGAACAAGGTGGTGGGGGGAGGTGCAATCCTGCGGCATTAAAAACAACGAACACAGCCAGGCAACAGACAGCTGAAGCGACAAACAGGGGGCAGAATGAGAGCAGCAAGTGAGAAAAGTGAAAGCCAGAGCACATTAAAGGAGGTTTATAACAACAGCGAGGACCACACAGACCGGCGAGGAGCACGGATGAGGTGACGAGCGTGCACGTGAGAGAGAAAGGGAAGAATGGGCTGAAGGAGGTGTGGAGAGGGAACACATGGCTCTTTTGGTTCTGGAGGGAAAGAGAGAGAGAGAGAGAGGGCCCAGCTGGCGTGGGGGAGGAGAGAGGAGGGAGAAAGGGGAAGAGCTGGAGCGGTGATAGTGTGGGGTGGGATGGGAGGCGAGGGAGATGAAGAAAGATGTGGCCCTGTTCTCCTTAACTCCGGTGTTTTCCATCTCATCTGTTCGAGTGGGTCTGGGTTTGATTCATTAGTTGCTACAATGCTCCGCTTCAAGAATGGATTCCTCTGTGTGTGTGTGTGTGTGTGAGGGTGTGGTTGAGCAACTCACAGCTGTCCTCCTCTTCGGTGATAGCGCTGACGACGTAACAGGCGTACACGAAGCCCAGGAGCTGCGAACACACAAACAACAAGAGGTTAGACTCCGCCAGAGACGGAGGTGTGCGCTTGATAAGCAGCTGTGTGTTTGCTTTGATGAACAAGAAAGATCACACAGAACATCTGGAAAAAGAGCGACTTTCTGCAGGGACGCAGCCTCGATTCGAGAGGCGGTGGCTGCGTGTTCTCGGAGAGATCCACCGGCGGGCAGATGATGCAACGGTGTGCAACACTTGAGCTGAAATTGATGGTTTGATGCTAAATTAACTGCCCCACAATTTTAATAATCAAGCAATCATTTCGGGCGTTTCGGAGGAATAACTCCTGGGTCACTATAAAACAGAAAAGACGCAGGTTCCAGCTTCTCAGATTTGAAGCTGCTTTGTCACGTAAATCAAATCTCTTTTGGGTTTAGATGAAACAAGCACACGTCAACTTATGTGCTGGCATTTTTTTGATGGATATTTCATTACTTCCATATATTAGAGAATTAGCACGCGACTCTCCAGAGCTTTGTTGCATCTTTTAGCTCATTGTTTCAGTTTTCTGGCCTGCTTTTTGGTTCAGTCTCACTGCTCTCATCAGCGTCATTTCCAGCCACAGCAGGCAGCTGTTTTGAGTGAAAACTCTACTCTGTTTCCTACCCGGCACCACACAGCAGGCACACAAAGTTAGCAGTTGAACATAGTGGAGCATTTAGCTGAGAGGAGACTCAGATATTTCCCCCAGGAGTTGGTGGAGGCAGAGCTAAAATGAGAGTACGACTTTACATACATCAGGACACGGAATGTGCAAAATCCACAACCGCTTGCTTAAAAGTAAACCACATCAAGTGAAAAGGTGAGCTATACCCTACTGCGCTCTGCTGAAATCTCCGCGTTGCTTTCAGAGCTGACAGGACATCTGGAGCTTGCATACAGTAGTAGCTCATATGTACACAGCAGAACACAACAGATCGAGCACTCGAGTGACTGTACACCAACACGCAGTGCTGAGAATAGCCCGTGGAACTGGCAGATGGCTGTCATCGACTCTGAAACAGACAGTGAGAGACAGTCTCTATCCACCCAGCCATCCAGCCATCATTTGGCACTCTGCCATGCCAATTAAAAACAGCGTCGGGCACGCTGCCCTCCTCGCGCACTGGGTACACAAACACAAAACCAAAAGAGGGACCGACTGTGTGCGATGGTGGCTATTTATATAACATTCAGTCAACCTATAGTTTAACTTGGCCTATGTAGCTGTAAGAGGGGCAAAGATGACAGTTTGCAGGTCTTTATCTATATCAACGGCGTTTTTATTGATAGAGATGAAATGAAACATGTACGGCCTTTATTGAAGTTCATCCAGCTGCAGATTAAATGTCTAGCAGAGTCTAGCAGAGGAGAGATGGGTCTGTCTCTGTGTGGGCTAGATAAGATACGTAACTCCTCTCTCCGCTTCTCTCTCACTCAGATTTCTCTCTCTAGTATCTAATTGCTGGTCTCACCCCATCCATTACAGCGGCGGCGAAATGGAGGTGAATTAGCATATGTATAAAGCCAGTGTCAAACACAAGATGGTGTTAACAGCAGGGGGCACACCCTGTTTTCAACTGCATTGTGTCTGCGAGTCCGTGTGTGTGTTTTTCCTGTGAAAAAAAAAAAAAAAAAAAGCGTGCACCAAGTGTGTGCTCGTGCGAGTTAATATCTATGCATGAGTGCACATTTGTTTAATTTTCACAAAAAAAAAGGGGCTCTGGTTGGACGAACACCATTATTCCAAAAAGAATTCGTTCAATTGCTGTTTTGATGGTTGCGGTGGAGAACAGTACTAGGCCATATTCGGGCCAATAAAAACAACATTATGTGGAAAAACACAGCCCTCTCATTCATTTCAATGAGACCACTGTGTTGACACAGCAGGGGTGAAAATGTAGACATCTCCAGTGGGGGGCGGGGGGCGGGGGGAAGACAAGGTCGTCCAAACGGATGAATCTGACCTTTTGCAGCTACGCTATGTGCCGTTATATGGCAGCACACTGTGTTGGCCAATCAAATACAGGTAAGAACACATTCCAGGTGGATTACATTGCAACACGAACAGGCTAATTTCACTGTTTGCCTCTTAATCTTCGACTCAGAGGATAATAAGATTGTACAATCCCGTCTTACAGTAATAGAAAATGTTTGTGTGACTGAGCCACACATCGCAAACGGTGGAAATTTCATGTTTCACAAATGATTGACTTGCCAACAGGAGAAGAATTTACTTCATCCTTCAGGACACAAGTATGTAGTTTGTTTTAATGAGAAAAACTTATTTGAAATTACCTCCCCTGGACTGTATTCAACAGTCTCACTGGCACCTGAAACCACAACCCCACAGCAACGTCCTCTGTTTTTGGGTGCCCTTTCTAGTCTGAACACTCAGTCACACGGGTTCAATATCTCCTGTAGGTGCTTATGTATGATTCACATCAATCTCATCGCTCATAAAACCATTCAGTGACCCTTCAGGCCCTGTGAGGCATCCGCTTTCCCTTTGTTTCTTTTTAATGAGGGTTCTTCCTTTAATTTGTCACTTGTCTGTGTCTCGTCTGGGTTTGTGAGAAAAGAAAGAAAAGAAAGGAGGGGAGGAAAGAGAGTGAAGCTCCTACTTCCTACAGGTGTTTTCATCAAAGAAATGCAGTCAGGGAAACCAAACAAATGTTGAGGATGACAGAAACAATACAAAGCCCGATTCAAATCTAAAGACGCCCTGCGGACAAAAAAGCCACACAACACTTAGTGTATTGACACGCTGTAGCTCATTTTAGCCTCACTGCACACTCAAATAGCAGATGTGAACAGACAAATCCAACGCGCCAGACGTTTCTTGAAATTGAGTACCTTTAATCAGTAAATGCCAAACCTTGGGAGGGCGCCTGTCACCGCTTAGTAATGGGAAATCGGCCATTTTTCACTCCTCAACTGATAACTGCTGACAGCGAGAAAGTCGTGACACTGCAGGACTATAATTTATCTACTCATGGCTGCTTTTCAATTTCAAAGTCCCACCATGGGCTGATCTTAGACAACTTTGTCTCATAGTTTTCTCTTCTATGGCGTCGGTTCATTTCGTGTGATGTACAGAGAGCTAATAAGATCAAAGAAGACTTGGTGGCTTTTTTGCCGGAGGCACCGCTGTCCTTAGCCAATATAGGTCAGTGTCCTCAATGAAAAGTGACAATTCCAGTTATACATCCCGACATATAAATGTCCTTAAATCACACTCTTTCACACACACACACACACACACACACACACACACACATACATACACAGTCCCCAGCTTTCTTCTCTGACTTCCTCCTGTCACTTCTGGAGTTCAGGGATCATTTTAGAGACTAATGTCAAATTAATTAAGCTCCCAAAGCCCCCGCATGTCGTCTGGGGCTCGATCTCAGTCTGTCTCTGACGAGGTGCCGCAGCCAAAGCCAACTCATTTAGCTGTCAATCAGTTGTTGTTGTTTTTTTTTCCCCTCCTTTCACTCTGAACTTATTTCTTCATGTTAGTCACTTTCTAAACACAGGTCTTCACGTCACAGTCACTCCTCAATCTGCAAATCATTTTTTTTTCTCTCCTCCTCTCCAACTCTACTAACTCCCCGTCTCTCTTCTCGTCCGCAGGTAGTTGAGCGGCGAACGGTGATCTGTGCCAACTGAGAGAAAGAAGCAGGAAGGAAAAAAAAAAACGAGCACAAAAAGTTCAGAGCTCGATGTGGGAAAACATCAAAAGCAAAGCTGTCCTCCAGTGGGCCTCATTTACTATTTACCATGTTGTAGAGGAAACTAAAGGAGGTATTTGTGATAGTTCAGCATTATCCGTGTTTTTTTTGTTTTTTTTTCGGAGAAAACGAGGACACAAAGAAGTTTGAGGCTGAGGAATCCATGTGTGTGTATGCGCGTGAGAAGAAGACCAGCTGCTGAACTAGAAAAGAAGGTTACTTATTTGCATAGGCTAATGAAGGTCGGGTTTGTAACTGAATGCGCCAGTCTATAAAGACACATAACCACCAATGCAGACTCAGTCCTACATATTCGTCCAGTACATCTGAATCTGTCATGATTAGAAGCGTGTACTATTTTCAGTTACAAATACAATAAATCACAAAAAATTATGGCGGTCGCCTCACGGCAAGCAGGTTCCTGGTTCGAACCTCACACCACGTTATCCCCGTGTCTGTGTGGGTTCTCTCCGGGTAGTCCGCCTTCCTCCCACAGTGCAGGTTAATTGGTGACTCTAAATTGCCCGTAGGTGTAAATGTGAGTGTGAATGGTTGTTTGTCTCTATGTGTCAGCCCTGTGATGAATTGGCGACTTGTTCAGGGTGTTCACCGCCTCTCGCCCAAAGCCAGCTGGGAATGGCTCCAGCCCCCCGTGACCCTGATAGGGACAAGCGGTAACAGAAAATGGGTGGATGAATTTCGACTAACTAAAGATTGGTCACTGCGAAAAAGCTAAACAAGCAAGAACACGCTTTAGGCTTTTTCCTCTCCAGTCTCTCCATTTATAAGATAGCACCTGTGCCAGCCCTGAACTGATTAGTCGATTGTCAGAAAATTGTTTGGCAATTTTGATAATGGTTTGCTCTGAATCATTTACCAAGCAACAAGACTAAGTCTCTACGACCATGAGCCTGTACTTGGGCAAAGGCTAGCTAGATGCTAATGTCTGCATGCTAACAATGCCTGAACTGGTATAACGCCATTTCATTGAACATACTGAAATTTTTATTTTGATTAACCTGATGTAAAGTCAGACTCATGCACTCTCTGCGCACTATGAATACCAATACAAAATGTCATGATATAGTTAGAATTAAATAATTGTTGGTTGCTACGTCTACTGTTTTCTTTTTAGTATTCTGACTTCATATGAATTTAGAGATGACTCCTTTCCACAGCCGACTGGCCTGTGCGTACGTGTGTGCGGTGATGGAAATCTGAGTCGATCTACAAGCTAATTAACACACTATTGATTGTGGCTCAGTGTCAGGAGAAAATTCAGTAAGTGCACTATAATGAAAGGAATTCGTAGGTAAAATATATCACACGGGAGAGCGGAAGGGAGAAAGAGAGAGGGGGTGGTGCAGATGTCTTGTAGGTTAATTACACAGGACTTTCTGCCTCACAATAAGGAGCAGGCGTCTCTGCAGAAAATTAGATGTGTTTGCTCGTCTGTGGGCAGCTGCATGTTTAATGACAAAACATGATGAGATAGGGACGGCAGAGACCACATCCACCTGTTCTTTTCCACCCAGCCCCCTCTCCAAGTGTGAGCACACGCACGCACACAAACACACACACACACACACACACACACACCTATGCAGCTTACATGGGTTTGTTAAGTGTCTGTTGTGCTGATTTGCATCTTCCACATCAAATAACTGCAAATAAAAGCACGCTGGCGTCCAAAAACACTAAACGCAGACACAGGAGGCTGCCCATGCAGAAATAAAAGCTGTAAGTGAAGAGAGAAAACACTGCCTGTTCCGCACATGCGGCCCCATATAGAGGATTTTAGATGAGGTCGGATTTAGTGAAGGGAAGAAAAATGGGGCTCTCTGGACCAAGAAAAGGAATGGACAGAAGGTGAAACAGACAGGTAAATAAAACTACCGGTGCACGCTGGACAAACAAAAAGAAAAACAAGCATGCTGTTAGAAAGTAGTAATGTTGCTTGTTTTTCACTTCCAAGCCCTCCTCTGTTTTCCCCCTCGCCTATTCTCAGAAGTTTAAAAAGACCAAATATTAGATTAATCTGAGCAAAACCCATTTCCCTGCAAAACAGATTAACAATTAAAGCTCTTGGCAGAGACAGTCTTTGAAGTATAATGGTGAGCAGTGATGTTTTTATGATGTATTGCGAGTAGCCTGACACGATATTCAGCGGCCCGCTGGAGACTAATTCTCTCCTCCGGTCTTGAGGTCTTTCTCTTCTCCTCCCTGTTTTTGGCAGCAGCCAGTAGACCTACTAACTGCTCACTACTGCCTCTTTTAATCCCAAGATCTCTATAATCCTTTGAAGCAGATGCTGTACGACTTACAGTGCAGTTACACTGCAATGTCAGCGCTGACATACTGCAAAGGTGCTTAATGCTATTATAATAACATATAAAAGTCAATACTGATTTACTGATTCTGGACACATTACCTGACTTCAAATACGAGCACATCAAAGATACTTCCAGTTGCCTCCCCATGAATTGAAAAAAATAAAAAAAATAAAGATATATTTACTATGGTGGTGATGGATGTTCATCCTGAGAGTTTGAAAACACAACATGGACTAATGGACTTATCAAAGCGAGTGGCCTGACCTTTTGGATGAGTGAGGGGGTGAGCAGGAGGCCATGCGGTTTTTATGATGTTGAAATGAGTGAACCTCAGCAACCACAAAACACACATGGGAAAGCACAGCCCCGAGCGGTAATCACAGCGGTCTGCCCGCCCCAGGCACTGCTGAGGGGACCCCTGTAATCACCCAGGGGCCCACACTTCAACATACAGTGGGCTGACATGACAGAGCCATCTACGCGCCAGAGAAGTAGCAAAAGTGGCAGTGAGTAAGCGATGAAGGCAAGGCCGAGAAGCGCATTGTCATTTTTTTTGTCATTCAACTTGGCGGAAATATGATTGACGCAAAGGTCAAAAAGTGTGAGATCTGGGCACGGAAAGGAGGCAGGAAGACAGACAGAATGGAGAAATTGTGAGTGTGGGGTGGGGATAGATGGAGAAAGAGGAAATGAGCAATGGAACGAGAGAATGACGCAGCCTGCCGTTCCTCCCATTATCAACTTCTATGCAATCCTCCCAATGCATGTTCCCAGCGGGGTAGAGAGACAACAGAAGAAAGCATAGCCTGTGGCACCAATAACCTACACTAAATGATATGATATCTATGTGTGTGTGTGTGTGTGAGAACTTTCTTTGGCTGTTTTAGGAAGAAGAAACTCAGCAGCTCTGACAACCCCCTGACATGTCTCACTACTCCCTTTAGTGTGTAAGGGTTATGTCTACAGATGTAAACTGAATATCACATCTTGCACAGTTTTTCTTCTTCTCTCTCAAACCTTTCTTCCTAACTACCTGCCATCTCGACGGAGATGTTTTCTCAGCCTCGACTGTTTTATTTAACAGCAAGAGGCGGCGTAAAGGAGCAAAAGAAGACAGGATGATGGGAGGATGGAGAAAGAGGATGGGGGTGGATTTTCTGCTGACTACACTGACGGGGAAATATCAGTCATTATTATGACACTGGTAGAAAATCAAAGCCATTCAACAGCTATATGCACTGTAGGATGGACGGGGCGAGTTGGGTTTCAGTGAAGGCAACACAAAGGATAGGATAAGGGCAGAGATGGAGAAACATATTCCCCTCAGTGCTGAATAAATGAATAATACATTATCCCAGTTTGAAAAGGTTGCCTCCACTTCAAGCTCATCCTTTAGGCCTTTAAGTTGTTTTTTTTTTTGTTTTGTTTTTTTGGCTGAATGTAGCCTGTACCAGCAATAAGCAAAAACACAGGGCTGAGTGAGTTTACTAAATCTAAAGCTTCGCTCTTGAATGGCTCCTCTGTAGCTCAAGATGAATCGGAGCAGATAGATGACAAAGATGCCTCCATTGCTGGCCAATGGATCCACATTTTTCATCTTAATGAAACGTGCTCCTTGGAGCCCAAACTAAATATTTAATGGCCCCTCATAGCGACCTTGAAATCCCTCTAACAAAGACAAAAGGGACACCCCACTTTCTTTCTATTCTTTTTATTCATCCCTTTAACTGTCTCTCTCTCTGTCTGGCTCTTTTCCACCAGAGACGAAAAGGGACAAACCAAAACACCAGTGGACATCTTAAAAGACTTTTTTTTTCTTCCCTTAGAGGTGTTCTGCTTTTACCCTGAGAGGAAGTGAGGATACAAGGAAAATGATGTCATTTGTGACGAGGGATTTTCAGCACCGATCCCTGCCTTTCTCAGGAGCTGTTCCCACAGAGATGCAGTTGAATAGTTAGTTGGACAATGCCATGTAAAAATGCAGCTAAAATGTCTTGCCATCTCTCAAAAGTCCACATGAGGCAAGGAATAAACCAATTCACTGCCTATAGAGCGAGTGCTAATGAGGTTCAGTGAGAAACTTGGGGCTATAAAGTGAGGTCAGCCATTTTATTATCTTTCTCCATGGGGGTGAGGGGATGAATGGTACAGTCCGTTGCTTCTCTCTGGGTCTCTCTGCTAGTTTTCTAATCCGCCATGCAGTTAACTGCATTCACTGTGCTCTCCCAGGTGTAAATTAGCTCAAGATTAGATGGTAAGAATGAAACCCGGCAGCACACTGAAGGCTGATGAAGCTGCAGTGTATCAGCCCCTTCTTGCTCTCGGTCACCTCCTGCCACCATTAAATCTCCTCCACAAGTAATAAAGTGATAACAAGTGTGAAAAATAGGTGTGGGTGTGTTTACGTGGAGTCAAAGTGTGTGTTAAGTGAATGCTACTGCGAGGAAATGTGTGTAATGCTCAAGCCTAAACCCAAGTACCTGCTGTGCTGGCAACTAAGAGGGCCCTGGCACGGGTCCAGTATCAGGTTAGTCAGTTATGTATGAGTGTGTGCAAATGTGCATGCTGGCAGGATGTGACTTTCTGGCGTATTCATAGAGAGCTGTATAAAGAGGACAATAACAGTCCTTCCAGTGTTTGAGTAACCTGTTAGCAGCTGGCAAGTCTGAGTCTCAGCCAGACAAAACAACAGATCAATTTTTCATTCAATGACCGGGACAGAGGAAGGGAGGCTGCGATAGACAAAATACAAGAGTGCTGTGGAATTATGTTGAGAAAACTGCTTGAGGGGGAACAATAACATCACCTTCCTTCCCGTCATGTTCACCTTTCACATACATGAAATCCCACGGTGAGCAAGGCTGCTGCTGGTGTTAAGTATGTAATATGATGAGTTCCTGTGGCATGTTCACACATGTATGTATCTGCACATGAAGAGAGACTAGAGTCACATGTTACCATCTCCAGCTTGTACTCACAGCAACAAGAATCTGCGTGCCACTATGCATGACCTCGATGTACTGGTAGTCCATGAGGCAGCCCATGACGGTGATGTAGGAGTGGCTCTCGGTGGTGCGGACTCCTGGAGCCTGCGGCATCTCTCTCCTCACACAGCCGGGTCCGTGTTCACTCCACCAAGAGTGATGGGCTGAGATGTTAAATGTCAGCAGGTCACTATCCTGAAAGGAGGAAAAAAAAAACATTAACTTCTTTGCTTGGACTTTATTCTTTGCTGATGATGTACATTCATGTATTCTTTATGAGCAAACCATGTTGTACAGGAGGCAAGGAGCTTATCTCTGGACACCTGTAGTAGATGTTGGATGTTTTTTTATGGCTGTTCTCTTTTTATCCGACCACCCAGATAACGCCCTTTTCTCTCTGCTATGATCAAGAAGGAGGTATCAGATACACCAGACCAGTTCTGAGAGGCTCAAGAAGAGCTTCTACCCTCATTGGGATCCTAAATGAGGACACTGCCTAGGACTTATTGCTATTATTAATGTTGTTTGTCATTATTGTCATTGCCGTTATTATACTATTATTATCTGTTAGCTATTACTATTAATATTTATTAAGTTCTGCAGCTCTGCAAGACTGGACAGAGCTAAATGCTAACATCAGCATACTACCATGCTCAAAATGACAATGCTAACATCCTTATGCTAAAGCAGCTATAACATTTACCTTGTTCACCATCGTACTTTAGGTACCGCTGAGGCTGATTAGTTTTTTTCTCCAGGTATTTGGTCGTAAACTAAAGGGCTGGACAAATTAAAATTTCGACCCGATAGTGCTGCTAGACGGAAAGCAGGAAGAGGTCATTAGGATTAATCCTCTGGGTACCATGAATGTCTCTACAAAGTTTCATGACAATCCATCCAATAGCTGTTGAGATATTTCAGTCTGGATCAAAGTGATCTGATCGATATTGGTATCCCTAGAGTCATGCCTCTAGCTTAGCTGAAGTCACATTGTATTACTTTATCTAGACATGTTTGATTTTGGATTTATATATCCAGTTTTTGCGATTTCTGCTGTCACCCCTATACATGTGAATAAAATTCTGTTTGTGTGCCTTAAAGTGTTGGAAAGTTTCGCACATCAGTCTTTCTAGAACCAACGTGTGTTTCTCAGGATAAACTGCAGATCTCACAGTCAACAGTTTTCTTTGGAACTACTTTCTGGTGAATAAATATGCCCAATGAAAACAGCTGACAGTGTGTTTTGTGGTTTTCCAGAATAACAGGGACATTGTTTCAGGAAAGAGAAGTTGCTGCTGAATGTTTTTTTTGTGACCGCTAAATTAAACTTCAATCACCCTCGCTGTATTGCCGCTCTCAAAGACGGATATTCCAAAACCATGAAACCATTTTTTTTCACTGAATGTTAATAAGACATATGGCATGCCTAAATACATAGGTTACGAGCAAATGAATTCAGTCTGTGCCTACAGACTTGCTGAAAGTGGAAAGTTTTTAAACTTTCAGATCAAGCATTTTGTACATGTAGCTCTTGTACACTCTGGCGATGTTCAATTTGCACACAGCCATATGAGGCCACACATACAGACGCTCGCACCAATCAATACCCCAATACAGCAATCTAACCCACATCTGCCCCTCGGTGACAAGACATGCATTATTAACAGAGCCGAGTGCTGTCAGGAAACATCTCTGATGCCTATCCAGCCCCACTCACACTGACGTGTAGACATCGTCAACAAATTACTGATAGTAACAACTTTTAACAACACATTTTTGCCGGCGAGAAACAGCTGCAACGGGAGTCATCAACAATATTAAAATGATGCTACCGCGTGTGTTCCCTTTCTTCTTTCTCCATCATCATCTCCTGTCTCTATTTTCCTTCTCTGTCATTCTGTCATTCTCTCACACAGTCACAAAAACAAGGGCGGCTGAAGGTCAATAGGTAGGATTGTGAAGACTAATGACTTGACAGATGCCATTGATTGAGCCTGCGAGCTAGGGAAACCATCTCTATCCAAGCTTTAGCCGCACTCGGCTACAGTATATCAGCAGTCGATATTCAAGAAGCTTTTGGCAACTTACTGTCAGGAGTGTTATTGTTATGCTCCCGTGCACCCCAAAGAACAAATCAATCCGTTCATATCATGGATTCAAGGTTAGACTACTGATACTGCTCAAAGTATTTTCTTTAACAAAAGTCAATACATATTTGGAGACAATCCTGTTACTGCAATCACTAGAGACATGAGAGCATAAAGCTAAACATTAAATGATTAGAATCTCATTTCTCGTGATTTAGTGTTTACAGAAAAGTGAGTTTAAGTTTGTGTGATCACACTGGGGAGCAAGCCTGAGAGGCTAACTGGGCATTGTAGACTCTTCTGGCTCTGATGAGTGTCTTGTATTTACTTACATTTCACAAAAAGGTTCGCATGCACGATGGTTGCATATTGATTCAGGAGCTAGAGAGACTGTGCTGAGTATAGTCGTCTATAATCTCTAAAATAAAGTCTGCAGTTACTGTGTGTGGAGTTTAAGAGAGAGGAAAGCTGGGACTGTTTTGGACTACATCCACACTGAGGCGGATTAATCCGAAAACTCCATTTGCATGTGAAAATGACGTTCATATTAACATTTTAAGGTTTAATGCACCAAAACAATAGGAAAAAAAGGTTCGATTAATTTGTCCTCTTCCTCTTTAAGTTAGCATCAACATAATTGTACATTTGCCTCTACTTATATTGTGTTGAACAACACAATACAACACACACTTGTAATGTAGCTGAAAATACAATTATGTTGTCATCACAAATCTTTCTGTTCTTGTTGTCAGACAACCGATCCAGCATAAAATCACGGCTCATAAATGCTACCTGGATTTCTACCCTGAGTTTCTGGGCTGTTAAACAGAGCTGTCCTTCAAATTCGTACTTTATGTTCACAAAGTTGTCCAACAAAACAAAAAGAAATGTGAGAAATATTACTGATAACACTTGTATTGTGTAATCAGCTATACATGCAATCACAGAGACAGAAGCAGACTTATGTACTGAATCCAAAATAAACACATATTTTAGTTTAATAGTATTTTATCAAGTACTATTGATTGTGTGAATCCTTTGGTATCCTGAATCAGATACATTTAGATTTAGATGTTATGTTGTACTGGCTGTGAAAGTAAATCTACCCCTAAGACAATAAAATTTAAACAATTTTGGTTCACAAAAGTAAACTAGAAATAATCTTCAGCCATCATCTGTGAGGCCGTACGACTGTGCTCTGAGTTAAATGTATGCCAACATGCTCGTACCATATTTGATGGTGATACATCCAAAAGTTGTTGGCACATTTCAACTGATACCAGAATGTCAACCTCATGTTGCACTAGAGAAAAAGTCAGTGGATCACCAAATTCAGTAGGAAGTGTGTGTTTTCAAAATTTCATGGCAATCCATCCAATATTTGTTGGGATTATTTCAATTTGGACCAAACTGGCGGAGGGATGGACTGATAGGCAGGCAGACAGCATTGCCATCCATCCAGCCAAACCCCTAAGGCAGTATTCAGACCAAATTAGGCATTGCAGTGAATCACTGCAAGGCGGCGTAGTGTGGGGTATGGGTGGTGTTGCTGGGGTTTGTGGGTGTGTTTATTTGTGACGAACATAACTTCTATTAAACAGAAAATAACTTTTTATCGGCTTTGTCGCCATTGGTGCTACCTCACTCCCATTCACTGTCTATGTCACTTGACCACTGCTGCCTCTTTTTCTCTCTCAAACAAAATGGACACAGACCAAAGGAAACTTCTTGGTGTCACCTTTTTTGCAGAATAGACTGTGAGCCAGATACAGATGTAGAATCTGGGTACACGAGATAAACCAAGCCACATCACAACTGGGAGAGTTTGGACCATGAACTCCACCTGGATAGTTTTTGGCTTTCTGGATCAATTTCTCCGCTGCAGGTTGCCGTTTTTTTGGCATAGCCTGTGGCTCGCACTGCTGCAGCCATTTGAATGAATGGAAACACCTGCATCCTTGCCACAGCATCAGATTTTGTTTGAATCAGAAAATCAAAAGACTAACATTAAAACAGCTGCCTGCCAGACAGATGTTTGCTATTTAGATAAGTGACTACTTGTTTTTGTGTCTTTGTCTTTTCCAATTTCAAAAGACAAGCAGGGGGAGAAAAGTATTTGATGAGAGATTTGTTAGAATCAGAGATTAATATTGTATTTATCGGAAAACATTTCTGAAATAGCGAGGGAAGGGTTTTTCAGACGGCTTCATACAGACTCCAAAGTCTTGATGTCTGCAGTCATTGTGTGTAGAGTGTGAGAAAGAATGGCTAAAAAGAGAAGCAGTGAATGACTGTGGACTCTTTCAAACAGAGGTGTGTGTAGAGTAGCAGGGGTCTGTCTGTCAGTCTGTCTTGCGCCATGGGGGGAAGGGATAAGGGATCAATAGGAGGTGACAGAGCATGTGGCATATGACTCCAGCAACCTGCCCCCTCACTTCGAGGGCCTTGTCACAAATACACACACATACATACAAACACAGTGTGTCTAACACACCCACCAGAACAGTCCTGTCAACATCGGTCAAGGCAAGTCAGACAGAATTAGCTGACTCTGTTTTATGATAAAACGTCTTGGGGATCTCTCTGAAAGCCATAAGCCAAGCTGGGTCGCGGATGTGTGCATGAGGTGTGGGTGGGTGGGTGGGTGGGTGTGTGTGTGTGCGCTCCATTAGCCAGCTCTCCTCCTGGCCACCATATGCAGAGCTGGGAGCCCAGGCTGGCTCCATCTGTCGGGTTAATGCCCAGCCTCAGCCCCAAGCAGCTGGCCCCTACAAGCCTCATTATTCTAGAAGGAACCATGCAGGAAGACACACACACACACACACACACACACACACAGTGGACACACATAATATGCAGCGTGAGACGGCCACACATGATGGAGCCAAGGTCTATCACACAATGACAAAGTCGCCCGAGCTTGGGAAGGTGTTTCTGAGATTCATTTTGGCTGTCTGAACCGCTTTGAGATGAGCGTTGCCTACATGAATTCATTACTCTGAATGGTCAGGCAGGCAACTGGGCAAGACACACGTCAATAGCGAGAAGAGAAGAGAAGAGAAGAGAAGAGAAGAGAAGAGAAGAGAAGAGAAGAGAAGAGAGGGCCAAAATAAAAATAGACAAGTTATGGAACTTGCAAAATATGTGGAATAAATTAAAAAAGATCAAAGGAGCAGCGAGAAGAGTGAAATAAATGGGAGACGACAAGTTGACAGGGAGAGGGAGGGTGGATAAATTACAAGGTTGTGTAAATTTAAGTGTACATACAAATTTAAGAGAGTCTATGTATGTGCACAGTGGTTTGGGAGGAGGATTTCTTTCCAGATTATTTACTTATTAAACTGTGAGCTTGAACTCAACAACAGGTCAGCAGAGATGAAGATAAAAAAAAACATTGTTTCATGCACCAATCAATTTTGACATTGGCAAAACAGCCCTATTTTACATTCATAAGATATCTTTTAGACTAGCGGACAGAAAGCATGAAAAAAAAAACAGATTTACTGGGTTTAAATTACTTCACTTTGTTCAATGGCATCTGAAAACTTCTCTTAAGTAAATAAAAGTTAGTATTTAATAATACTTTGTGATATTTAAACATAAAACTTTAGAAAAAAATGTAATACAAAAATAATGTAATTAAGTAATTAATTGGGGACGTTTAACGGTGATCAAATATTTACCCTATTCACCTCTCGTAGTAGTAGTTGTAGAAGATTCTTCAGGGTCATATTATACACCTCTGTTGATGTGTTGCAGTTGTGGTGCATGTGGTGCAGACTGCTAAAGCTCAGCGAGTGATCTATAGCCTGGTGAGATCATATTCGATGTCATGCCTTCTTTATACACTGCAAGTAATTCTGTTTACTTGGGCAGTGTTTGCTGTTCACACCAGGGCGTTCAGGCTTGACATGGGCAACAAGTACCTGCTAGCAGTGCGTGTTATCCTCTTATAGCAAATAATGTTGAGCGCTGATAAAGCTTAAGAATGCTCCAACATACTTTCAGATTTTACAAGGAGCAGCTAGGACTGGTGTGATAAAGCAAACATTGGCAAAAGGTCGGAATTAAAGCTGAATCATTTTCAGGAGAAAGAAAAAAAACAAAACAAAATCAGACTTGAGTCTTTTTCCTGGCAAAGATGAGACTGATCAGTTTTCTTCCAGGGAACCATCGTTCATCTCTCCCTGTCCTGCTGGAACCGGCCTCTCATTCATTACGAAAGGAGAAAGTTTGCACTGGAAACTGCTTTGCTATAAATCACAAAGGGTATGTTTGTCTAGTATTACTGAGGACGTTGCCTTTTTTCAACCTAATATCACCAAACACTACCAGCACCAGGGTCAGATATACAAAATACAGTGTTTTGCAGTGCAGGGTGTGTAGCAAAGTTTTACCCCTAGGAGCTAACTTTACTGTTAGCAAGTAGCAACTATAGCAAGTGTTGGTGCTATGAAAATGTACAGGTTAATACATCTTGTTGACTAATTCAGAACAGTGTTAACCAGAGTTCAGTTTGAAGTGTCCCCTTATAGACTAATCTTCAGCTGATTTGTGTTTATATTTATGTGCTCTCTGGCAAAGTCAAATCAAACACATTTTCACTGTCGGCAGTCACCTCCTTTGAAAGATTAAGTTCAAAAAATGTAGTGTGAAATTAGTTATGAGACTGGCTTAAGGAAAAAAAATCTTACATTTCTTCACAAAAGTATTTTAAAAAAGTGAAATACTTTACATATATTACAGTGTTATTGCCAGGATTTACAAGTGAGATTCTGTCCTCAACCTCTATTTATCTCGTGGCTTTTAAAAGAACAACTGCCAGCCAGTCTGAGAAAAGTATTTTCTGCGGCCAAGCACGTGTCAGCTATGACAAGGTTTTCAACATGCCTGAAAACACACCTACAGTGTAGGTGGCGCAACACTTGGACACAGGAATATCAATCAGGCTTCACTCCCCCACAAACCATGACCTTAGAGAGAAAAGAACATTCATCATCCGTCTCGGCTGATGGATGAGTGACGAAAGATTTGGCAAAAGCAGCAGACTGGCATTTTGAAAGTCTCACCTTGGACAGGCCTCCTACGTCCAGGTAGAAACAGATGATGAAGACATTCCAGGCTACCCACAGAGCGGCCCATACTGTATACTGGAGGGCAAAGACACAGACAGATTAGCTCCATGGAAACTAAATGAACTGAACATAACAGGGTATCACAGCTATGGAATAAAATGGCAGGTTAAATGAATGGGCTCCTGAGCAAAGTACACATATGCATTAGTACACATGCCACACAATATATATAGACACACACACACACACACACACATATATATGGGAGACCTCACTTTTTTTTTCTTTTTTTTTTAAAAAGGTGCCAGTAAGTTCAGCAAGTCTATTTAAGCCCTGAGGGAGTTGCAGGTTGTTAAACAGACAAGGCTGAATTAAGTTCACGACTCCAAGCATTTATAAAATTGTACAGTCAGACCGCCAACTATTGACAGACACGGATAGGTATTCACTGACAGAGAGAGAGAGTCATCATTGTGAATGTTGTGAAACCTTCTGACTCACCATGAAATGAGTGTTTAAAATGTCAGGAAGGCGTCAGAGGAAGAGCGGAGGGCAAAACATCACCTTCGTAAAAACATACATGTTGAATCACGAAACCCCTGAGCTTGCTCTCTCTCCCATTTTCCACTTAACATGAGACAATGGGTCTACTTTCCCTCCTTCCTCTCCTCCCTTTTCAATTCCTGCTTCCTCTGTTTCTTCACCTTATCCTGTGCGGCTCCGCTTTCTCCTCCCCGTCGCTCTTTATTTACTCGTTTGTGCTCTATCTCTTTGTCGCTTCCCCCCAATTCTTTCCTGTCATTATCATTGCCATCTGTGCTTCCCCTACAGCTGCTCAAAATTAGTCTTTAAATGCCTCAAATGATTTAAAATAAAAAAAAACTGAAGTGCATAAAAGCGCATTCATGGTGCTTCATAATGGCGCTTTCTAACAAAAGGAGTCGGGGAAACGCGAGCTTTGCAACACGTTTCAAAGAATGACCTTCTCTGTCCAGAAACTCAACGGTGAGTATAAATCTGATGAGCTCCTTAGTTGGCCCCCCAACACCCCCCCACCCCCTTTAATTAGTCCTAATCACCATGGGATTAGAGTGATTTAAGGGTGTTGCACAATGCCCAAGAGAGTGCAGCACACTTTGCAATTAGAGACGAAAGGCAACAACACGTCTGATCAGATTCACAGGCAAAGGGCTGATGCAAAGTGATGTGACGCTGCTTAACCAAAACCGTGAGGAAGAGGATTATGTGACAGGCTGTACAGAGTTTCATGTGAACTGCTTCAGTCTTCAGTTATGGGTACTCACCACCACGATGTAGCGCGGCCTGTACTGGATGGTGCCAAAGAGGCCGAGGATGACAATGATGATGTGGAAAAAGTTGGCAAGGATCGGGGCCCACTGGTAACCCAGGAAGTCAAAGACTTGTCTCTCTAAAGCCAGCACCTAAAAAGAACAAGAGGCAAATGTTATTAGGTTGACATGTCCTGGAAGCAAACTACCTCCCCTGCTGTGATAGTGAACTGCGAAGAACGTTCCGGGGTTGCCAAATCTACAGTCCATGAAACAGCCCTAGAAAAATGTCGAACCAGGCAACTTGTGTACCGATCATAGTTTATTAAAGCCAATATACTTTCACCTCACAGCAATTGGCCAACAATCCAATACTGAGCAAGTCGACATGAACAGCTTGAGTGTTCAGCCTCCGACTGTGAGTAGCGCCCAGAGGTGAAGGGTGGAAGTTTTATAAAATAAACAATGACAGATTTATCGATTCAAACCCCGCTGAGCTAAAGAGAAGCTCACCATTTCCAAACTACCTGCCAATGGCCTCTAGAAACGAGCATTCTCTGGGAACTTTATGGGAGGCGAGGGCCTTCCTTAATAATACCACTGCAGTGAGCTTAGCGAGCTTATTAAAACATGTGCTCGTAAACGTGTATACATGGCACATGGACACACAAACACAAGCAAAGTTAAACCCTCTGCAATGAAGAAAGGGATTCCACAGTTTTTACTCTTTCCACTCCTATGTTAACAGGGACTTAAGGCCAATTCTTCGTACATAAAGAAGATTGACTCATGATGTCCTTTCTTCCCATGCTTGATATTCCCCTCCCCCTATCTGAGCTCTTTGCATGCAACATTTTCTGCAACAGCAACAACAACAACAAAAAAAAAAAAAAAAAAAAAAACAAAACCAAGCAATTTGAACCTTTAAGACTGTGAGTCCCAATTTGCATCAACTCAATTAGCATGCCATTTGGGGGAAAATACAGGGGGGACCCATGCGAACCATTTAATTAGAATTTCATTGCCAATCCAATTCCATTCCATTCCCAGTGCGTGTGTGTGTGTGTGTGTGTTTGTGTACGTCTCAAGCAACGATGTGTTTCGCTGTGTGTCGACATGTCATTTCCAGCCAAGCGCTTGAAGATGGATGAGGGAAGGAGGAATCTCGTCTCTGCTGCAGTGATAGAAACGCACCACAGAGCACATTCACACAAACACACACACACACACACACACACACACACACACACACACACACGCACACACACACGGGTACACAGTCATGGCTGCTCTTCTTAATGTAATGGAAATGTTACCAGTAACCCAATGAGACATTGTGACAGGCAGGGGAGGGAGATGATCAAATACTGAGTGATAATTAAAAATGAACACATCTTCGCAAAAAGGGGCGAGGGCAATGACTCCACAGACAGGGTGTGTAGGGGTGAGGTGAGTGAACTGTGATCTGCACCACCAGCATTATCATACCAATGTCAGGGAACAGCTCAGAAATCCAAAGATAAGCACTTGCACTCTACTGGAAGGAGGAGAGAGATTGAGATGGATGGGGACAATATTATTTTTAAAAAGAGATGGAAAAAAACAGATAAATTAAAAAACGGGAGATAATGCAGAGAAAAATCACAAATGACATATGCTAACGTAGAACGACGGAGCTCCCCCCCTTCTTAATAACTTCTGTCTATCCTCCTGAAGGAAATGAATAAAGTCAAAGGAGTCGTACATCTTCTGGTCTGCTCTGGGTCATGGTTAAAGAATTCATAAAGAATTCAATAAAACCCATACAGGAGGACGTCTGCAAAGATGAGGTGAGGCTAAGCTGCAGTTAAACCGGTCGGGCAGCTTACAGGACAGACCCTTTTGAATTGTCTGGGCATTTTATGAAGACATAAGAAATACGGTGTAATGTTAATGAGAAGCAAGCCTGGTGTCCTGATCCAATCGAATTCAAAGGACAAATTTGTGTGAGAAACGCAATTTTACACCTGATGAATGAAATTAACAAGCATATCTTCAACCGATTAGAGCTGGGACCCGAACACATAAAGACAGCCAAAGAAATAAAGCTGCAACAGTTCAGTTTATTCAGCAGGTGAGCAAAAAGCGAACTGATGAACTGACAAAGGGAAGACTGAACTTTGGAAACCCCCCATCCCCCCACGCCTTTCCAGTGTCGGATTGGAAGTGCTATGTCCTACAATTTATGTAAGTTTCTTAAACTGACGATCCTAATATCCACAGTCATTTCATGAAATGATTGACCAGCTGTGCAGAAGTGAGAAATGGAGTTTGAACTTCTCTCTCAAGCTCTATTCTTTCAATTTTTCCTGACTTAACAGACCTATCACTCATATTTCAGACGTACAACTGACTGCAAGACTGTGAATGTCGATCAGGAGAGACTGTCTGAAAATGGGAACCATTATTGACATATCAGAACCTCTATAATAAGGACAGGTTTTTTCCCCCTACCTTTCAGTGTGGAAACTTGGACCAGCGATAAACACATTTGCCTTCAGAGATGGCTGGACAACATGTTGGACAAACTAATTATTATTTTTCAAGTGTCTGCCTTCACCCACAGTCTGCCCCTGCTTATGACTATCAAAAATGGCAACCTTGACCAAAGTCGATGGCGTCAGCATAGTGAAGTCTTTTCTAGTCGAGGTCTGTTAAAAATTGTAGCTCCTCTCTGAAAACCGAATTATTAAATTTGAAAAGAAAAACTGTAGCTCTCCCACACAGTATCAGAGAGAAGATAGGGAGTTCATCTTACAGAGCTCTCAGAATGTCCTCTGGTAATCCTGATGGGGAAAAAAAAAAAAGCCAGATCCAAAGACTACAAAATCTGTTAAACAGCTTTTATTCTATTTGGATGAATGAATGCAAATAGCCTTGAGGTTTTATCTGGGTGTACTTGGTACTAAAAGAAAGAAGACATTTTAATTTTGTGGGGGAAGCTCATTTACAGACTTTCTGCACCTAATCAGCAAAATAAAAGTTGATTAAAGCATGTAGGTTAACTGTAAAATATCTTTGGCATGACTGTAAACTGAATTTATGCCTGTTTTTTTATTACACATTTGAGGGTTAACACAACAAATTGCTCACTGTTATTCAAACATTCACAGGAACGTACACTATGTCCTCTGCACACATGGATTCCTGCATGGATCACTGCTCCACTACAGGCTAGCAGTCGTGTTAATGAGCACGAACCTTCATCAATCCGACACACATACTCTAGATCCCTGGATGTTCTTATTACACACAGCTATGGGCCCTTTCCCTGAAATATTTCCAGCCGTCATTGAATTAAAGAAATGTATGGGCATGAGGGACGTGCGCGTATGTGTATTCTCTCCTCTGAGATGCTGTAGTAAGCCTATCACGTTCGCTGCTAACTCAATAATCCGCCAAGATGACAACAATCAATCAAGAATAGAAAGGTCTCTGCCCACCCAGACACACATGCACTCACACACTCACACACACACACAATCACACAAACCCATATGGCACAATTAGCCCACAATTCATAGGAAGCAGGTTACTGGAGAGTGGGGTAGAATTTGATCAAAAGATACCAACGCTCTTCCAGGAATAGAGAGCCGGCTACATAACGGCCCGTAAAAGCCTCCCACCGACCTCATGCTAGCACAAATGACTCCCTCTAGGGTGACGGAATCTCTTAGTGTGTATTTTGGTTTTGGGTGTGTATATGTGGAGAAGCATGTTGCCCACACATACCACTCCTCCCACCATAAATACTAAGCAATTAGGGGGTGGGTACGACAGCAGGATGCAACAAGCCCCTCTCTCACCTCCACCGCTGCCCATACTTTGTTTGCCCCGTCCTTCTTTCTTTTCACTTGAGTTGTTGTTTTGTTCTCTCCGAAACCATCAATTATTCTCTCCTTCAGCCATGTGAGGGTTATTAACGAGGATCGTAGACCTCAGTCGTGTTGTTTCTGTTAGCTTGTGTGTATTCTCCAAGTTTCAAAAGGGAGGGGGGCACAAACAGAGCCATGAACAGCACACAAGCGGCACGCAGGCTTACACTGTAATGCCTCCTTTCCCAGAACATTTCAGTGATCACCACTTTCTTTGACGTGAAGAAAAAGAAAGAGAGGAGTCAGCTACACATGAAAGAGGGATGAGAGGATCGGAGCAAATGTATCTGAGAGGAAAGAAAATCGTTTGATCCGCATCATTTGATAGCTAATTAAGATGAGTGTGCGTGCTCAAGATAAGTGGCTGAAATGCATGCATCCAACTGGGATTTCAAACAGAATCCAAAACATATGGCAGGGTGGCTTGACGGTTCTTTATGATTAATATCACAACTGTGCCGTCACAGTTTAGCGATATGCAGCGGCAGAACAAACTTCTGATGAGGTGTTAGGTGTGAAAGGAAGAGACGATTTGACAACGCCCCCTCCAGCACGAGAGTATGGAGGTGGCTGATGACCCTCTCGTTTTCACCTTAGCCTCCGGATACTATAAATCACATCATTGTTTCTCTTTCTGTGTGTGCCCTCTGTGCAATGTCCTCTGATAACATGTTACTGAATGTGTCATCAGTATCTGTGGCTTTGAAAAGCAGGTCTGTGTGTGTGTGTGTGTGTGTGTGTGTGTGTGTGTGTGTGTGTGTGTGCGAGCCCATTCTGTATGACTTTAGGCTGCATGAGTCAGTTGCCTCTATGTCCAGGCATATAACTCTGACTCACACGCAGTCAGGCAGAAGGATGACATTGAGGAGTGGCAGATGTGAGGGGTAAATTACAGAGAAATCCTACCATCATGTTATCTCCTGTTTTTTTTGTTATTTGAATGGCTTCGCTAATGGCTTGTTTTTAGTTAGACATACAAATGCACATTAGCCAGTGAACTATCAGATTCAGAGGGGAGATTTGTGTGCAATATCCAAACTGTTACAGTCGTGTTTCATATGTGTTTTGCACTCCAACTGGCAGACATACTTTACTGCCTGTTGGGAGTCACTAGTAATGATATTTTAAAACAGCCAACCAGGCGTCTGATTCATGACTTTTCTCTTTTACCGTCTTTCTCTTCATAAACATTTGACGTATAACAGCTGTTTTGATTTACCCCACGAATATGGAAATTATTTAGCATTTGCATGAGTGCTCACATAACCCTGTAAATCAGTGGTTCCAAATTTGGCTGTTGAGACCCCCACAGGGGGAACGCAACACTTTTGATATGAGTGGAGAGATGGTTAACAGGATAGAAAATCAGAAAAACATCTCTGCTACACAAAATCTGGTTCATTTTTTCTTTTTTCTTCTTCTTCTAAACATTTTTTCTTGTTAATAAATATACAGGGCTCTAAACACCAGACCAGTGTGTTTGGTGGCATGTGGCCTCATTCCTATCTCTAACTAGAGCCAATGTTTAGTTAATCTGCTCTGGACTACTGTATAAACATGGATGGTGGACTCTATTGAAGAGGATCCACCGCATCTGTAGATATAAAAGGCTCAGACAAAGGTAACAAAATCATTAAAAATTCATATTTTCAGGTGATTATACACTAATGCAAACATAATTATGCATATTATATTCCATTTCTGCCATATCCTGTAAATAGAGCCCCTTAAATCTTACAACCTGGACCTTGAAGACAAAGCAGGGGAGGAAAAAAAGGTATAGAAACCAAGAAACCAAGACCTGACCTGGGTTCAGAGTCAGACAGGTCCAGTTTATACTTAATCAGGTCACTTAGGGTTTACGGTCATGGCTCTGAGGTCTGTGTGGCAATATGTCTAATACTAGAGTGGACCTAAATGTATCCAAGCGTACTCAGTATCAGCTGTGATCACATGGTGTATCATTAATGGATATTAAAATGGTCATAATGTTGTTGTTTTTTTTTGTATATCCATCAACCGATTGGCTACAGAATGTTTGTGTTGTCAGTGCAAGACAGAAAAATACTTCAATTTTTTCTATAAATAGTCTTTGATGTGTATAACCAAGTTGTATTTGGGGGCTTTTGAGGGGGTCACACATGTAGACAGCTTCATTTAAGTGAGTCACCAGTCAGAAAGATTGGGAGCCACAGTTGTGCGAGTGCTTGCATAACCCTGTAAATCAGTGGTTCCAAATTTGGCTGTTGAGATCCCCCCCAGGGGAGCGCAACACTTCTCACAAGCGGAGAGACAGTTAACAGGATAGAAAATCCAAAAAACATCTCTGCTACACAAATCTGGTTAATTCTTTATGCTTTCTTTATATATTTTCTTGTGAATTAATAAGTATACCACTGCAGTGTGCAGGGTTTAGAGGCACCTGACTGTGTACTGTAGTTGGTGATTGCAACCTCCTGTCTGCTATTGGATTAAACAACAGGGAAAAGCTGTTTCAGGCCTACAAACACACTCATAGAACAGTTATTACTATTACTATTAAATCAAAACAACTGTTCTTTTCCGAATCTAAATAAAGACAAAGGCAGACACAGACGAGCCATGAATCAGAGGCTGGCAGATTTTTTTATTATTTTTTTAATGCGCCTTGTTTTGCCCTGGCTTGTCTTTACTCTGTGACTCCCAGCAGGCAGTAAAGTACTTCTCAAAAACTTTCCCCAATCCAATTTTTCACCTCTCGCCTGGGTAAAGTCATTATACTCTGGTGCCTGCCTGGTCCTTGTGTAACTAATGGTGCCAATCTCAGTATGTGTGTGATGGCGTGCGTGTGTGTGTGTGTGTGTGTGTGTGGCTTTCAATGGGTACATGGAGGGTTGGATAGATAGATAGCCCTTGGTGGTGCCTGGTCTAGCAGAGCTGAGACAGGGATTAAGAGGTAGGGTGCCTTTATAAGCCACTTTCTTCTTCGCTGTTTGAAATATGGTCTGCACAGTAAAACACAGCGGCTAGTCCCTTTGTACTTCACTAAGTGCTACTTGTTTTAGGTAGTGGTGCTAAACAGACACTGAGTGAAGTGTACACGGCACCGCTGTTTTTTTTTTGTTTTTTTTTAAGTGCCTATTGAAAGCCTGTGAATGAAAGAGCTCTTTATTTAACATGAAATATGTTAAACTTCCAGTGCTCTCAGTGCTAATAACATGCTAATCTCTCAGTGCTATTGGGAACACACAAATCTGTCCCACTGAAAGACACACGATAAAAGCCAACGCTTTGATATTGACTTTGCTTTTTCCCCTTTGGACACTGCAAACTACATGAAACTTTTCACCTCCGCGGGGTGTTGTGTTGTAATGTCCTCTTTGTTATTGTGGCTCACTTTAAGATGAAGTTAACGTCTTCTGGAGTCCACATTTGTTTTCAGTTCAGGTCAATATGGGTGAGTTTAGTTCATTTGAGTTTTATCAGCAGTTGAATGAAGCTCACTTCTCTCTATATAGCCCGTGTCCAGACCAATTGAAACTTCTTGCCCTGTGTGGGTCTGTCGGTTATCTGTCAGTGGGTAAAGTTGTCCCAATCTAAGACATTGATTTCTTTTCTATCTCTCCATGTGATACCCAGTTTCCCCAACAAGAGAGAAGCTAAACTACAGTCAGAAATCAATACTTTAAGTACAAAATGACTTCCCCAACATATGACTGCCTGCATTACAGTTTTATACTGCAGAAGACTGTGTCCATTTTAAGAGGGAAAGAAAACAAGTCGATTTTAGTTTGATCATATCACTCATAGCCTTTTCCACAGAGGACATGTCGCAGTAGGAGAAGCACAGGTGTATATAACTAAATGAACAATGGCTGATTTCCTTTTTGCTGCTTCATTTTTCAGGCTCCTTGTATTAGTTCACTGACGCAGCTTACTGCGAAATCTGAACAGATCAGAGCCGTCATCGGTGTCATTAGTAACAGCTGCGCTTTACACAGTGTGACAAGTCAAACTGTCTGCTGAGTGACAAAATATTTGATGAGAGTTGCACAGTTGTAATACTGTATATTTCATTTAAAAAAACAAAGCAGTTTGTGGGTAAGTATGATTTCCACTGCCTATTAACTAGATCAATAGTAAGGCTTGCTATGTTAACAGTGTTGATCAAAGGATGAAGATCAGACAGAATAATGACTACATGTGTGAAAAAGCGTTCCACGGATTCCCGAGGAAACATACCATTTCTAACAGCTAACCTGTCCCACATCTGCTGATGTCAAAGCTGCTTTAATACTCACTTCCTCAGTGACAGCACAAAACTGACTAGACATAATTTTAAGGACTTCAGTGCAAAAATCAACACGCCGGCTTGATGATGAGGCAACGTTCACCGAGATATGACCCAAATTCGTACACTGTGACAGCAAACATCCTTCCTCACACGGCCGCTATCTCTTGTAAAACGCTTATCTCCCGCTCGCTCTCTCTTCCTGCCTTTATCTGTCTTCCTCCACTTTGCCGTCAGCCGAACATTTCTTTTAAGTTTATCTGCAAAGGTGGCAGCAATGTTCGGATTATTACAGGCTAATTTAGACTTTTCTGCATCGACTTGAAGAGGAATGCGGCAGCACTGGTTGTTGTGATCTCAGTCTCAACCCGGGGGATTAATGTCACTTTGTGAGGTTTGGTCTCCTTTTCTTGTGGTTCCAAATTCGCTGTTTGTTGTGCGGGTGTCATATGGAAAATGAAAGATGAGACAGCAGACTATGCCACACATAGATACTTTGATTTCTCCGAGGGGCTGACAGAAGAAAAGCAGGACAAAGACGGCGTCGGATAAAACCCAAACACACTAACAATGGATAGGATGGAAGGGAAGGTGACGAAATGAGAGCATCTTAAACCAAAAAATCCCCTCACCCGTTTTGCCTCCCCATGCCCCAGATCTAACAAAAACTGTTTAGGTTTCGCCCCAATTAACAAGTCGGCACTTTAGCCGTGACAAGAGAAAATTCTCATCAAGTGCACGCAGTCGAGAACAGCAAACAGCTGTCAGCAGTTTGTACCCTCCAGCTCTGCTTTCCATAATTGAGTCAGTAATGTTGCTCTTTTCATCATAATACCATCACTCTTAATCGTTCATCCACCAGTAGAGGAAGTTATGTGCTGTGTGCATCCCCGCCGTCCGACCGCTGACGTTGTTGATCACACAGCAACAACAATTAGAGCGAGTCATCAGCCACTTGTAAAACAAGGACTGAATGCCCGAAACAGTGGGAGGATTTGAGTGAGATGAATATGCTTTGCAGCCATTCAGCTGAATGCGATCTGTCAAGATAGTCATCCCAGCTGTGGTGCTCCCAAAGCAATTTATTCGATGCCACACTATAACAAATGACACCGCTGGAACCGTTGGAATGGAAAGAGAGAAATGGGCTTGCAAATAGTTCTACTTTTATCTCCATTATAGCTTAATATTGCACTGTCACTGGTGTGGAACACACACAGACGCGCTCACACAAGCGTCCGTATGGATGCGTACATGCGCGCACACACACACACTCACATTTGCCAGCCCAAGGTTTTTCGCTATGACCACATAATTAATGGTCTGTTAAATTGAAGACATTAAAATGGCGAACAGTTGTAAAAGGGGCCACCAGGGACAAAGAGGGGATGTTTTTTTTTTTTTTTCCAAGACATTATTATAAACCAACATACACACAGCAAGGGCAGTGGCTCCAAACTCTGAGGAAGGTCGAGAAACAAGAGGAAGGTCAGAACCTCTTCTCCATTAGCATAAAATGTGGCTGGTGCAATCTGTGTTGAACAAGCAACCCCAGACAAAATAGAAAAGAAGCATATTTCGGATAAAGTCGGTCCCGGGCAAACCACTCGGCTGTGTCTGACCGGTTGCTATGTTGCATTTTGGGTGGGTCGTTTTTGTGGTGAGGTTAAAGGCTATATATGTAAGTTGAGCTATCTTTAGAGTGACAGTTGTCCTGAAAGCAGGATGTGTACTGAGCCCCGTCTTCTATGCAGCCCAACCCCCCTGAGGGACCAGCGCTCGGCTCGCTCTCCTCAGCACGCTAACTCAGATTTGCATCATACATTCCCATGTCTCCTTTTGACAGGTTGGTTTTTATTTCCTGCAGGCTCTTCAGCATCTTATTGTATACAGAAAGGTTTCCGTGGTAACAGTGCGCCAGAAAGAGACAGGGAGATGGAAAGAAAACGAAAGAGAGGGGGGGGGGAAAGGAGAGCCAAACATAGAGATCTCAGGTCCCTTGGGTCATGCTCATAATTGGCCCAGAGTGAGAGGTCGAACCACCACCCATCCCCCCCCTTTCTCCCTCCACTTCTCTCCACCTTTCTATCTGCATCTCCCCTAAATCTCCAGTGGCTCTGGCCCTGCTGATAAATCAGATGGTAATCAATAATTCAAACATATTCACGGCAAGAGGAGAAAGTGGGGAAGAGGATGGAGCGGGACTAAAAAAAAAAAAAAAAAATAGGGGAGGAAGATAACACAAAGCCTTGTTGTGTTTTAACAAAGGATACATGTCAGGGGCGGAGCATGAATACTCATTACACATTCAAGCAGTGCTTCTCATCCCTGAGTACCCAGGTTGCATTAGGTTCAGGTGAGATGATGACACACTGGAGGAAGCGCCAAAAAAGTCTGAGGTGTGAGTGTGAATTTATTATGCAGTCACCTTGCCTCATGACCGACATCACACACATGCACACACACACACACACACACACACACACACACACACACTTTCTCAAACACTGTATGCTGCTGTTTAATCAACTTTTTTTTTTGGATGGGGCTGATACTTGCAGCTAAGGCCAGGCACAACCTGCCAGTGCTCGCTCTTCTGTGGATGAGGGCTGTTCAGGCATCGCAATCAACACAGCCTGGGTCAAGACCACAATCAGCACTGAACACCGGGGGTCCATTTGACAGCACAAGCATCTCCCTCACACACACACACACACACACACACACACACACACACACATCAACTCGACCTAATTAAGGCGACCTGCATGGCCTTGAAAATGAAAAGGATAAGGACCCAGAGACAATATAAAACAGGATTAAGACCTTAATTTCTCAAATCACAAGATCCTCTGGATCTTCTGTGGCCCATAATCACATAGTGTTAGAGCCTTCTGCCCTCCATCTCCCACTTTCATAACATCTCTGGAAAGAAAACAAGTAAGCCACCTCATACACGGCCATGAAAAGAACTGGAAAATATTTAGTACTTTCATTTTAGATTGGATGATTTTTTAACTCGACAAATGATCTTAAAAGCAATGTTTGACCAGCAGCTTGTAATGAGTGGTCATGTAATTTGAATTGTTAACTGTTGCAATGTATAATGAATTCATCTAACTAGGTCCTAATGAGTAGTAACAGATTATTCCTATCAGTAACCACAAACTTCTAAATTGAAAGCTGCTGAAACATTTCAGCCAGCAGGCTGCAGGCTGCTGAGACGGTGCCTTGGGGACTTGGAGTAATATATGTGGCTTCCAGTCTATGGACATAAGTGTGCTTCATCAATTCAACATCGATGTCATTGCTTTTTTTCCCCCTCTTTATATGTTTGTTATTTATTGACCTGCCCCTTTTGCAGTAAGTGTAGGCTTGGTAAACTAAGCTAAATAAAACCTGTGCTAATTGGATAATCACAATAATGAAGTGCATTACGCTGCATATATGAGATGTGTTTAATTCCCAGATGAGAACAGCTTCATAAGGCATCACAAACATTAGCAACTTCACTTGCTTTGAATGCTCTTAGATGTTTTTTGAGGGGACATGGAGGCCTATGAAGCTAGTTTAAGCTAAAACTTGGTGTCATGGATTCTATCAATGCTCACTGGGTTCCAGATAATTGACTATGAATCGCCTTACGCTTAATGGAGTCAGCCTCATGAACCCTACGAGCCCCAGTCCATATCTGATGAATACAGTCATCATCATGTATAATCTGACAACCCTAAACACATACTAATGCAGCTCAGTTTAAATGTACACAACAAATACACTGCTGTCGTCATCTGTTAGTATTTTGCGAGTACACCTAGCTTCTTGAGAGCCCATCTCTGTACAGCGACCCGTGTCACACACAGACGCCACATTTTGTATCTGCATGGTTAACTCAGATAGGGATGCTACCTTATTCTGGCGCCATCTGTACAAGCCAAAGCAAGTAGTAAAAAAAAAATGTGTTTCTGCTCACAATGATATGAATCAGAGTCCAGGGAGAACTTAATAGCAGGCCCAGAGAGACAAAGACGAAGGGAAAGAAACGGTGAGATAAAAGAGCTGTGACCATCCACTCTATTCCCGCTGGCCTATCTCCTCCATCAACCTGGCAGTGCCAAGGAAATACAGTTCATTATCATTGATCACACCAGACTCCACGCTCACACAGACACTAAAGAAGTTTCACACATACACTCAACAAAACACCCACCCCAAAAAAGATACCCTAAACAGATGTTTGTAGCAGCTGTAACTGATAAAATTGAAACGTTCTTGCACTTGCCAGAAACAGCTTTCATATTTCACCAGTTACCAGGTTTTGATAGATCACCCCTGTTCAGAAACTGGCAAGACAGGCCAGGAATATACAACTGCAGTAACTCTCACACTCTCGGGTCTGCTGGCCTGATAGCATACAATGTTTTATTGCCGTGCAATTTGCCCCAGCTGCGGTAATTATTCTTAATTGCAGCTGTGTGATGCATTAATATCAAATCTATGGGGCAAGACCTTGTATATGTGAGTGTCTGTCAGACCGAGTACATGTAATGTAGATTGGTGAGGTGGGAGATAAGAGATCCGGCATCTCTACGCTCATGAATATTCAACAGTAAATTTGAATGTTAGTGTTTCCACAGAGCAAATAAGTTAGCAGTGGAAGCAGAGGAGGGGGGAAAAAAAGTGGCATAAACCCTTTGTAATGTGTGAGAGATAACGTGACGCCTGCCAAGGGATAATGTCATGCCTTTAGAGATAACACTCTTCAGGAGGAGGCACTCTGCGCCGCTAAAACTTTCTTGGAAGCACTTTAGTTGAACCTGTTCTTCTTTCTTGAAGCCTTCACTACAAAGTTAGTATATTCTCCAGCTATGTCATCAAAGAGTAGAGGAAAAAGTGGGCAGTGTGGTGCGTGATATTATGCACACACACACACTCTTACTCGCATAAAGCTTGTGGGTAGTCTGACTGTAGTTTCTAAGGGTGTAGATGGGGTTTGTGCTTCCTCTGTGGATCACTTCAATGAATTCGCTTTGTCCTACACGGGCACAAATGAAGCCATTCAACTGTGGAAACATGGACACATTTTTCTTCTCTTTGCTTATGATCAAATAAAACCCCTTCCAGCTCTTTCCTCCATTTCTCTCATCTCGTCAGAGGCCCACAAAGCTGCTGCTTCCTCTCCTCATACAAAGGCTGTAATCTTTACCCAGCACTAGACCCACTAACCTATAACTCGCAGTTCAGAATGCGCAGCTGCGTCTGTGGGTGTGTCTGAGTGTGAAGACGGCTGCATGAAATAGTGTCTGTGTCTCAGCGAGGCTGCATCCGTCAGTGCTGCCAGAGCAGTTATGGCCAGGCATTTTCAGGGTCAGTGTTCAGATCTGAGCTCATTACCCTTGTTCGGTGTGATTATGTCTGCGTGTGTGTGTCTGACCGTCTGCCCTTTCCCAGAACTCGCCATGACCAACGAAGAGGCCTCCTTCATCAATCACTCCACTGTCCATGGAGCCGCATTAACCATCAGCTCCATTCAGAACAACGTCCCTCCTCATGGCCAGTCGCTGACATCCACAATATGTCTGGACCGGGTCCCACATCTGACCAATCGAAACGCTGCCACGGCAGGTCAACTTTAGGTCAACACCTCAAACAACCAAGCCGTTGAGACCAAAAAAAAAAAGCGAGCTTGCTTGTGTCTCGGAGTACAAACAAATCATTACACAGACAGGGCTTCCTGCCAACGCCATTCTCTAGGGCTGATCGGGGTTCTGACAACGATCCAACCCTACTGTCTGGAATAGTTAGGCTGCACAGGGAAGAGGGAACAGAGGCGTTTCGATCAATACAGGCTCATTATCTGTTGCCTTCTGTCCCAGAGAGATGAGTCCCACCGCTCGGCCTGTTGATGAGGAAAGCGCACCACAATTCAATTAGGGGATGGCCGAGATGCCAAAAGAGGTTTGATCAAAGCACTCTGCCCGGCTAATTAGCACACACAGCGGTTCACAAGGGCTATTTTTACATCTGAGGAGCAGAGTATGTTGTTTTGTTAATGGTAGTTTTACCCTGTAATGGACTGGGAATAACCTGGCTCATTGTCAATGCATAGATTTCAGCCAGGGGGAGAGTGGGAGCCCCTCGTGCTACTCCAACACACGTGCACGCATGTATATTCATGAGAATACACACCTACAACCTGATGACCTTTTGAAAAGGTCACACAGGGTTTAATGCAACCCCTCTTTGCAGGTTAAACTCATCAGAAGTGTGCAGGTGTGTATGTGTGTGAGTGTGTGTTCCTGCAGACAGGAAGTGTCAGGTCATCTAGAAATAGTGCCAGGGGAAAATAAAGCTGTTTCCAGAAGTCTTTGGGGACTTTTTAGGCAGCCCACTGACAGCTTTATAAACCTCTTAACAAATGGTCGACCTCCTTCTCTCTAATGAGGCAAAGAGGTCCGAAGTCTGGGAAGGGAAAACAGGTGTGTGCCTCAAGGTGAATTCATAGCTCTCTGTGAGTGTTGTGAGTGTTTGCGTGCGTCATCCGAGAGCAAGACACTGATGTCACAAAGGGAGAAATACTGAAGCTATTGTGATCTAAGCCGCAGAGACACAAGCAGGCTCTCTTTTTAACGTAAGAGTTCCCCATTTTTCACTATGCTGACAGATACGCAGGTGTTAGCCACAAATACACACCAGCCCTCTATCAATCCTGAAAATGAAGAGGGGGGAAAGAGCAGCGAGATACTAAGGCCGAAGGCAGCAGGACGTCATTAACATGACGGTGAGGAAGAAGTGCAACAAATGCTTGTCTTAAATGTTTTCCACCGAAAAAGCACTTAAACTTGAATCTAAATGGACATCCTCTTATGTTTTGTATAAACTTGAGACAGTGTGTACCTCCCTCAGAGTTACAGGGGCCAAAACCACGTAACTCTGAGGGATTACTCTGAAGGGGTCTTGAGATGTTGGCTTGGGGGAAGACAATATTATTAAATCGGAGGGGCGAGTGTTATTACTTAGAGGTATGAAACGTGTGGCTATGGCTAATACCGACTGCCATTTCCCATCACACACTTTCACGTCTTTTGTTCTGTGTGCCATTTTTCTTGTCATTTCTATGTTGCTCCATGCATGCTACAGCATATCAGAACTTTCCCATTTGACTCTTTGTCTCTGGAAGATTTTATTGCTCCCTTTGCTGTTAATAGCGGCATTTACTCAGGGGGGCTTATGGTGTGAGCAGGCTCCGTTTTAATACCTCCATAAATAACCTTGTCACACCCTGTCAAGTAAACTCTACCGAGAGATAGTGGCAAAGGCAAGCCGGGCTGTGAGTCAATGGGAAGCATCATCTGAGACTGCACGGCTACCATCAGTAAAATGTCAAGATCACTGATCAGAAACCGAGCTGCTCCAACGGGCTTGGAGCGGTGGACGTGTGGATCAACGCTGCACATCGAGTTCTCGATGAGCAAATTCCTCAAATCTCAGGATCGGAGAAGAAATACATGCATTAGCAGATATTTTAAATCATGGGGCGGCAGCAACTCAGCAACAAACAGCTGATGCCTCACACAGAACTACATTATGCTGACTTAAGGTGTATTTGAGTGTATATTAGGATGCCATTATAATAGTCAAAAGAGAAAATCCATAAATGTATTGACAAATATATAGTTATCACAGTACTGGCCATGACTGTGCCACTACTTGAGGTTGTTACTGTCAAGAGGAGCTGACTTCTAACACCAACAGCACCATATGTTTTCTGTCCCAGCAGTGAATTTCGTAGTCATGAGTTATAATTTGACCCAATGTTAACACTTAAGCGGGATAAACATGAAAATATGCAGACTCGTTTGTGGTGTGCGTCTGACAGCCTACTTACAGTGACTTAGAGAACTTTAAGTAATATTTCTGTTTTCAACATGTGCATTAAACAGAACCTGTGCTATACTGCCCAGCTGAAGAATAAACACTTCATTGGTAGTTTATTACTCTAAAACAAAACATCACACTAAAGCCATTTCCTCGCACAGCTAAAACTTGTAAGACAACAAGTAGAGAAGAAGCGTGGCTCAACTCACCAACTGTAAAGTGCAGAGAAAGATGAGAGTGCATCGTCCGCTGCAGCAGCCCATTGTGTCAGCGGCGAAAACGTGACTCTGAGCCGGTTAGAAAAGGACTTGGGAAACGGGTCAGAGGAGCTCTCAGTGTGCCGACCAGACTCAGTTCTGATCAAAGCACCGGCGTCCCATCCTCCTCTAGCGTTCCGGTGTCTCTCTGGTGAGCCAAAAACACGCGGCAGGATCGCCCCTTGGCTGTTTCTGGGTCTGTTTGTTTGCCTCCGCTCCAAGCCGGCCGGTCGCACTTGAGGTGACTGACTGGGTGGGTGGTTGCGAACCGGTGTGTAAAAGGGGGAGGAGGAGGAGGAGGAGGAGGGTTGGGAGGGTGGTGGTGGTGGTGTAGTGAATCGGGGGTGGGGAGGACTGGGATGTGGCTGACAGAGGGCGTAAACTGGTTTGTGGAAGCTGTGCGTGGAGAGTGTTATTTAAAAAATATTTGAACAGAGCCAATCAATTTATTGCCATGGTGACCGAACCGAATGTGCTGCTAATAAACCAATTAGAATGTTTGATAGAAATCTGAATCACGGATCATGAATAAAAACCTGTTTATTTGTGTGGAAACGTAAAAATTCACTCTGGTACTTGTTATCTAATGTTTGCGTCTCATATTCAGATTTATGTGCGTGCGTCTGGGAGAGGGGGGCCGGGTTAAATTAACTGCTACTGACGATGATGATGACGCTGATGGAGAACAGGCGCCATCTTGTGTTTATATGATGAGGCGCACGTTGATCTTTTTTTTTTTTTTTTTTTTTTTTTTTTAAGCACTGCACTGAATATTACAGTGCAGGTTCATTATTCAAAATGGAAGCCAAATGTAGTCTCACTTATGTGAATTTTTAAACTTGAAATCTTTTTTTTTTTTTTTCACAGCAGCCATTTTGACATGAAATAGCAGGGTCAACACGGGTCTTTCTAGTTGTACTAACTAAGGTCACGTTCCGTTTATTGCAGCAGAGACTTTCCAGTGAATCAACACCGCACCACAGCAGCAAACTGACTCTTTTGGACCTGAATGGAATGGAGCCTTAATTAGCATCACTGGTAACACCTGTGTTTACACTACTATTCATGTCATATCATGTCAAAATAGCTGCTGTGATCAGATATTACAGGTCACCATTATTTTGGGTACTATCAATATCAGTTTTGTACTTTCCCTATTAGTTTTATTACTCTTTTATGGCATGTTTATTTACACCCTGCTTCTGCTCTCTATTGCCTCACCCCCTCTTCTCTCCAAATCCGCCTTGACCTGCCCTTCTTTCCCCACGCAGACCTTTTGTTTGGATCTCCATTTGCCTTCTGGGTAGCCACTGCTCGGTATGATTTATAATAGAGAAGATCTTAAAAGCAACTCTCTCAGTCACCCCCCTCCTCCTTCCTCTTTCGGATTGCACGAAGGCAGGTCCCACCTCTCTCTCTCTCTCTCTCTCTCTCTCTCTCTCTCTCTCCTCACCAGCTTGATGAATCTTTTACACGTCTGCGGGCCGAGTGAGGGAACACTTCACATTTCATTTCATCACACACTCCTCCGCTCTGCTCCTTTAAAGTACCGCTCCTCTCCTCTCAGTCGTCCCACGCCGCCCAGCCCACCTGCGTCCAGCCGGGCCCAGGAGGAGCTCCCCCCCCCCCCAGTCGCCGAAAATAACCTCGGGGTATTTATGGAAACCGTCGAGCAGGCACGAGTTGTGGTGTTTTTAGGGAGGAAATCATATCCCATACAAATATCCCCCCACCTGTATCTGTCTTAGATAAGCATTCCTCATTGTGTTATATCTAGTCTGTGCACAGGTGTGCCCTGCTCGGTATCTTGTTGTGCATGTGGGTCTATGACTGTCCATGTGACTTTACATTGCAGGATTGTGACCCCCTCCACTCACCCTCCCATTTCAAGTGTGAAGGGAAAAATATACTGGCCATGAAATGCACAACACAGCTAACCAGAGCCAGTATTTAATATGTCCGTCTGCAATTCAACATGGTGGGCACCGTGGATCATTTATATCCCATCTTGTGTATTCGACTGAATTTCCCATGTGTGATCATCAAAGACCATCTTATCTCATCTTATCTTATCTTTAATTTAAACTCTCTGAATATATATTTTGATATTTTCTATCTCACTGTCTTCGTCAGCAGATAGAGTGTGCTCGGTTGTCTGCTCAAGGTCCACTTGTTTACCAGTGGCAAACCAACACAGATGAGTTCTTCAAATGTAGCTGTTGAAATCATAACAGCTACAGAGCTTGCACGTTGATTATAAAGACAGAATAATATGGTTAAAGGCTCTGGGAAAAGCTAGTAAGTGAACGTTAATTTCCTAATTTTCAGGTCAAGAAAGAACTTTTCTTGTTTTATGTTTCATTCTGCTGTTTGCAACAAAGATACAAATACTGGGTGAAATATTAAAATCTACTGTAGACACAAAGTACACAACCTGCGTTCGTGAAGATTGACACGCCAGCAGGTCAAACATGTTTTTTTAAATGTAGGAACTATTTTTGCATGTAGTCGTGTGGCATTAACCGATGTGTAACGGGCGACATGTTTCACTGTTACACACCAAGCCAGTAAGTGTAAGAGCTGCTAGTAGAATACATTAGTGACTGTCCTGCACTCCTTGCATGCATGAAGCTAACTCATTCACAACTGCATTTCTTATGAGAACATGCCTTGTGCCATAAGAATGGGTGGGTGGGGGAGAGTAAGACTGAGAGAGAGGGGAGCCAAGGCTGAAATAAGGTCACTGTTATACTTCTATTAGAAGGCTTGATGGAGGTTCTCCTTGTGTTCCCATTTTGCCCATTTTACCCAACACCTCCTTATCGACTCACGCATATGTGTGTGTGTGTGTGTGTGTGTGTCTGGAACCCTTTTTTTTTTTCATGACAAGTGTGTCGAAGTCCTCAGGGGCTGCTGTTCTCCACAAAGACACTAATGTGAAGTGACAGGACAGCCAGTAGTGCGCTGCTCTGAGGGGACCTGCATTGTGGAGGAGACCCAAGAGTCTGGCTCGTAGTGGACAACAATAGAAAAAAGGACCTCAAAAGGACAAGGCTTTTTCTCTCTTTGAGGACGTCTGAGGCTGTCACTTCTAGTTCCCGCTCCCTTTTTCTTTCTCTCTGTTTTTCTTTTTTCCTCTTCTGTTTCTTTTGTTGCACGTTCTGGTGCTCAAACACCCCCAGTGAAAACGCCTCGCGCAGACCCACACTCAAGAGAAGTCTGTTTCACGAGTATCTAATAGCCAATTCTTCGTTCGTGAGGCATACATTGTATCCTTTCTTATAGCCTGAATGACCCAATAGCCTGAGATTACTGCGGTGAAACAGTAGTTTGCTTATACCACCGGCTTATAAAATATGCCATTATCCAGGCTGAAATACCTTATGTCACCTGGGGAGCTGCTGTGGGCAACAGAATCCACAAAGAATATTTTGTATTGATACAACTACTGTGGAAAATAATACATCATAACCTAACCTTAAATCAGCTCTAAAGGACATTCATTAACACAAAGCACCATACATTGCTGCAGATTACAGCCACCACTGGCTGTCAGACAAGCATACGAACGCTTTCTTTATTTAGGCACATGCTCATAAAAGTTTAAGATTATGCATGTGCCCTTGGAGGCAGAGTCTCATCGGATTTTCTTCACTATTTTGCCATGAAGAAAGTTCCAGACCCAATGAAGAACAAATTCAGAGGCTATTATGAGGAGTATGTCCACAATTAGTGTGCCTGATAGTGCAAAGAATAAGGCACACTATTATTGTTTGCCATACCTCTTCTTACTTCATGTAGTACACAAAAAAGGTGCTAGTTCCTCAGATAAAACTGCTAAAGCTGTCAGACTTATAGTTTTGGCTCTAAACACAGATGCATGAGAACCAGAAGCCCCATCTTCTTCCATCTTAACTGAGAGGAGAACTTTCTGAGTTTGAACAGGTGGTGGCTTGCTCCCTCCTCTTCCTAGCGGACCAAATCACCTGTGGTACAAACACTAAAACTCTCCCAGTGCCCTGAGCTTACAGTTTGGGCAGTCCAGCCAACAAACTGAGCTAACATTAGCTAACAGCAGCAGCTATAGTTGGCAGCGGTTTACTTACAGTCCATTAGGAAACTCTGTAAATCACAGAGAGTTGAGGCGGAGCAGCCGAAGGACATCACAGGGAAAAGCAGAAAACATTTTCTCCATAAAATAAGATCCAATTTCACTAAAATCCATGAAATAGATGGTGGTGTATGACTTAATGCTGTAAGGCGTTATATACTTCTTCCGACACAGAGCCCCACATTACATAGAGACGTAAGAATGACAGAGAGCCAATTCACCTGATTACAAGTCAGTGTAAATGTTACTTTAATAGTGATGTTTGGGTATGATTGTACGACAGACTCCAAGTTAAAATAACTTTTCTGTTATTTGATTGGATGGTGCGCAGATGACATCACCTCACTATCAATTATTTTTTTTGTTTGTTTGTTTTTGTGGATCTTCATTCCTCTACTTTTTTCTTTCCTTCCCAATAAATCTTTAAAAAACAAAATAATCAAAAAATGGACCGCAGATTAATCCACAAATACGGAAAAGTAATCAACAAAACGTCTACACCCATTTCTGTACAAAAAATAATCATTTTGAACTCAACATTTCTTGCTGTTGTGTTGTGAACACTGATATGGTGATGTGAAGATAATAGCTCATCTATGCCTCTAAGTTAAAACCTGATGTGTCCACTGTCAACAGGATTTCAACTGCAATATTTTAGTGTGCACTCACACCAGAATTAAACATATTATATAATTGTTTAAAAGCCGTTTAAATAATGGTTAAATGTAACCCTAAATGATTTAAGTATTCATTTTCTAACCAGATTAGCTTCTAATGGCAAGAACTCAATGTCCACTTGCTGTCTGTTATACCAGATCTTACAGTCTTCCTGAGAAGATGGGGTCTGCTTAGTGAAGCAGGGTTCATATTTTCATGTTTCCACTCACATGTGATCCACTTTTAACTAGCATTATTAACAAATCCTTCAATCAATGCTTATTTAATGTATTATGGGATAATTTATTATTGCTGAAGAAATGATAGTTCCTAAAATAAAATTTTGAACAGTTGACGTTATTCTAACGCTGGCCGCTTGGAGGTCTGCTTTAATTGAATTGCTGCCTTCACAGGTGCGTCAGGTCAGACACAAGATAGAAAGATACAGGAAATTAAGTAGGTGTCCTTCAAAATAAAAGCATTTAAATAATAAATTGAACGCTGCTGTGAAAATGCATTTTATGATGATGATCCTGACTAACCTAAAAACTATACAGACCATGGTCTACATGCATACATTGGATAAAAAATAAAAACCTGTGGGAAGAAGTGAACTAATATAAAAGCTATAGCTATTGCTTAGTATCTGTCAGCTCAAGACTTACAGTAATTCAAACATTTCGAGCAGGAGAGCTTAAAATGTGAAGGCCTGCAATAAGGCCATGACTACACTGCTTAGGTATGTTGTGGTATTTTAAATGAGCCTGAAAATAGTTCTCATGTTAGCACATTTCTTTAACTTAATAATCTGATATGTGAAACAGGTTGTTTGGAATTTGATGTAACTCTTTGCAAAGAATATGCAGTTTTAAAAAAGCCTCCATATTAAGTGATTCTTTTCAAGATCATAAAGGCAAAAACAAAAGACCTTTGGCATCCAGTATAGTGGCTGACGTGTTGTAAAACAACCTGTTTACATTAACTGAAACATATTTAATGTTAGCAGAAATAGCCATACGTGGACTCCTGTTTCTTTGGAAATGTTGCATGTAAGTGCAATGACAGGTATTTTAGCCTTAAAATATATTTGCTCTTGACTACATGATTTTTTTTTACTAGCAATTTCATACTTCATCTAAATACTTACGCTATACACTATAGAGGCTCTTTATAGAGGATTTCAACACACACACATATTTACATATATGTACATATGTGTATATACAACTATATTATTATTAGTAGTAGTAATAGTAGTATTGTCATTGGTATTTACAGTAAGTTAGCGGACTAGCACATAGCCAGGAATGTATTTCTGTATAGAAATGACTGTTTAGGTTTCCCTTACTTACGTAAGTAAGTATTTCAATTTGTTGACGTTAGTAGAAATACGTATTTTCTAACGTATTGCTTTTCATTTGTTATTTTGGGTTATACATAATCCATTTTACATAATTATTGTTTTATTTTGAAAACATTCACCGGAACCAGTTTTGCTCTGTTGTCTGTCTTGACAGCGGTTTCAGTCACATGGTGCTGCCTAACGGAGAGCTCATGGAGCCAGATGAGAAAGGCAGGAGGCGAGCCCCTCCGGTTGCGCGTCAGCATCCCCTCAAATAGGAATCCGCTGGTGTCACTTCTGCTCCACATACAGAGAGACGGACGACTGTAACCCCGAAACATCCATTTAAAGGCGAATTTCATCTGGCATGCAGCTGTTTTCTTTTTGTTTTGTTTTTTCCTCCATGTGATGTCAAAGAAGAAGAGTGAGGTGAGGCTGTGAGGAGGCTGGAGCTTTCTTTTCTTTTTTTTTTTTTGCAAAGAATGATAGTGTGGATGAAGGCGCGCTGTCCCAGGAGAACTCATCTGAAGAGCTGGCCCTGAGAGACCGAGATGCTCCTCTAACGCACCGGGGGGGCGAGTGAGTACTAACCATCCGATCTCTCTGTCTCTCTTTCATTTCGGTTCCACTTTGGTGACATCTGGATCAGTTTTGGATCGTGGATCAGCGTGCCTCTTCCCTCTTTATCGCTTGTGAATTTATTCCGTGCTCGATCCCACCTGTCTGATCAATCATTCATATGCTTCTTAGTAAAGTGCAGCATAACCGGTTGGCCAGCGATGTGTGAAAGTTGCCTCGCTAATTTGGAAATGGTGCACTTTCCACCCCTCGCTCCTGCACACGCCCGTAACTTAATGCATGCTCGCATCAAGGTTTAATATCATGCAGTGCATTACGGTGGGTGATCGGGAGGTCGATCGTATCCCTTTAAAGTTTTTGATTAGTGTGAACATGTGTTGCACACTGCGGCCACAGTGTCGTTGCAAGGCTAATTAATAAAGCCTTTGTGAGGGGGGGGGGGGCTCTCCTATCACAAGCACTCATCATTAATCCGCTGATAGCCCGGAGGGCGTGGGTTGCTGTACGTGATGATAAGAGAAAGGCACCAGTCCTACTTACACAGCAGGGTTGATTAATTATGGACTCAGAACTGATGAACTCAGAGACTGTTAGGTGCACAAGAGGAGACAGGCATGTCAAACAGGCACAGTAGTCCTTTTTAATATCATTTTTAATCTTTCATCAGTGATGACATTTTTTTTTAAAACTAAAATACAAGTTCTGTCTGTTCAGACGCACGCGCACCTGCATCTTCAAAATGATGTGATTGCCAAGTATAGACAGCCGTGCCACAAGTGCACATCTAAATCAGCCTGTAATGATGTTCTCACCTGTAATAAGCTACTCTGTGCTGCTCAGTGTGTGGGTGTGAGTAGAGAACTTCTACAGCAGGCTTGCTGCATGTAGATGAATGAAATTCACTTACTATGCAGCAAGGGTTCCCATCTCCAGTGAATGTATGTGTGTGTGCGTGTGTGTGTGTGTGTGTGTGTGTGTGTATCTCACCTCATTACACTCATTGTGTTGACTTAAGCAGGAGGGTCACCCCTGAGGCCCGTTCTCCTGCCTTATTGAGGAGTGATGCCCTGGATTACACCACACTCATGCTGATTGGAGAAGTACATGAGCACGCTGGGGGGAGAGCGCATTTCAGCCCAAGTTCTTTACTGTTATTTTGGCCGAAACATCACACACGAACGTGACGTACATTTCCTGGCACAGTTAAGCCAGCGTGTTACACAATCAATCATCAGTATGAAGCTAGCCGTCCCCCCCCCCCCCCCCCCCCTCCACACTCACTACAAGTGCGTTTTGTTGAGAGGTGCTTAACTCTTGGATCTCGTATATTTCAAATTTGCGATGGAGCTCCAGCTCTGGTTCGAAATCCGGGCAATTATGTTCACAACCTGCCCACGCACACTTTGTACAGGAGCTCCTCTATTCCTGGTTGTTCTACAAACTGACAAAAAAAAGAAAAAAAAAAACCTCTCTCCCTTACATTCTGTGTACTGCATTTCTCCCGAGGCGTTCCCAATACTCTCCCTGTGTATGTATTAAACATCAAGCATGTCGAAACGCAGACGCGGGGCCGAGCACTTTAAGGCAGAGTCAGCCTTCTGTGGAGGGTGACAGAACAGTCAGATGGCCCCCACAGGGCAGAGAACAATTCCTGCTGCTGATGCACCCAAGGCGACAGGACTGGAGCGCTCCTTCCTCCTCCCTCTCCTCTCATCCACCATCATCCCCTGCCACCTTCATCTCACAGAGTAAACGCACTCTCCCGGGTTCACTTGCACACCTGCACTTCAGCATCTGTGCTCTAACTATCCCCCCTTTTTGTCTCCTACGCATGCACGGATACACATCTGAAATATATATTCTCTTTTTCATAAACGCTCATGCAGACATAAAGAGTAATATTTATGAGAGGCTGTTGAGGTCATAAATCATAGCTGCTCCCACACACACACACAGCTTCACTATACTTGTCCGTACACTCTAGCATACTTTCTTACATCCACAATCATCATTTCTTGTGCTCGCTATCGTAATCCATAAACACTGTTATTCTCCCCAGCACACAACCACTCAATTGCCACTTTCTGTACGCCTGTACAATCTAATACAGTGTCATTGTCAGAGAGGCGTCAATTAAATCACGTTATGTCATTGAAGGTTTAGTTAATGGCATTGTATTGGTCTAGGAGGTGTTTCTAATCATCTCCTCCCTTCATGTATGTAAATAAGGAGGAAATTAGAAACAACTATAAATATAACATAATATGGAACAACAGAATTTTCATTTCACATTTCCTACAATGTCAACAAACATTGTACAAATTGTTAAAGTATATTTTATGGCAAAGTTGATGTACTGAATTGCAATAAATTGTACAGGTGTACTTAATAAAGCAACCACTCTGTGTAAATAGTTCTTTACACACCATCACACTTTACTATTCTGTCTTACAGATATCTACTGTACTATAGTCATACTGTGCTGTAAACATGTTCAGACTGAATTAACAGAAGATTACAGAAGATGGAGCGGACAGACAGAATTGATAGGATTTTATTGATACCAATGTCATTGTCGTACTGCTTATCAGTCTGATGACTCTTTATCTGATTCCTGATCAGTTTTCTATGTTGGAAACCTTCAGGCGTACAGAGGTTTTAAGCATCAAGGCAACAGTTTTTTTTGTTTTTTTTTTCTGTCTGAACACAGTCTAGAAACTAGCTTGAGAGCTAACTGTAGCATTAAAAAAAAGTCTGCTACGCCTGCCTGCGTGGTGCTAATGTTATTATAACGATATTTATGGTAATGGACATTTGTGGAATTTAAGCCCATGTCATGAGGAAAGATGTTTCATCATATTACTTTACACCCTTACTTGAAATCATCATGTCATTTCTACAAACTAAAACTGTCCTCATCTTTATTTGTGAAGTGATGCTTTGGACCGGCACTTCCTCTCCATCACGACTCTTTTTTTGTTGCAAGTTTGTGGCAGTGTAGATGTGGATCCACGAATTTGACATCATTGCTTCACAATGCGCAGCAACATGCCGAGCATCAGTAAAAGGAATTGTTCAACTTGGAGGCATACAAATAGACAAACTTTAGAACCAGTTCTCAATTCTGAATCCTAGAAAGAACCGGGCTTCCTGCCATGTTTTTAGGTCAGTCTAGTTGTCTGACTCACTCTGTGCACAAGCGTGTATTGCTAGCTAGCAAATGTGCAGCTGCTACACCGGCAAATTTGCGTGACTATACTGCGAGAGAAGCTGTTAGTGTGAGTGCATGTGAGTGAGAACAGTAGTGTGTGTAGAACAGATTGATAGTATACTCTATCGACGAGAATATACGTATGTTACCTAGAATAGCTGTGTGGGAGTTAGAGTTTGATTGAAATGTAAATAGGATTGCACTTTCAGTTCCTGTTTATAACTTACAGGCCTTTAAACCGTAAAGCGAAGAAGGTAGACGATCAGACACATCACTGTAGTGCTGACCTTGCTATTGTTTGATCAAAATGTGGTGAATTTGTGAAGTTGCCCTCCAGTGCTCTGCGGCTTGATTCAAAGTTTTCCTCGAAGCTAAAGCATTGCTAGAAGTGCCACCTACTGTAGTTGGCGCAGACTTTTTCAAGAAGCCAATCAGACACCGTTGATTTAACCTGCTCAGTGAAGCTACCTTTTCAAATAAACACTATTGTTTCCCACCCCATGTACAGTCATTCCTGCTCTCACACAATGATTCCCTCTTTTCGCAAAGATTATCATACACGCAATTATAGTCATTCACACACACACAGAGGCATATTTTCAATCTCACTCACACACCCAACATTGTTCGCTCCTACAGTGAACAGTGTAATTCTTTCTTATACACACTGCCTTTCTGTCATTATAAAGAGTGTATGATGGTGTGTCTGTGAGTGAGGATTATAGTATTTATAAGACGCAGCGGCTTATTTAGGCTTTTGAAAATATCTGTCATTGTCTGTGGCGTTTGGTCGTTCGTAAAAAAGGTACAAAAGTGTGACGTGAGCTTTACAGATCACGGAGTAAATGGTCCGTGAATCCACGAAGTGTGCATGCGCACGTGTGTGTCAGCTGTGTTCATAATAGCTCAGGGATCAGGGGGCTGCAGATTGGTCAGTCAGCCAGACAGATGTGCCCTTGCCTGGACTTGGAGTGTGGGGCCTCAAACTGGCCTGCCACCCAACATTAGTGGCATGGATCCGTGACCAAAGAGCTCAGGGCACCAAAACTCACTGTCTGCATAAAATGCTCTCAATTATTAATGCTGTGTATAGGGCAATAAAAGGCATTGCAGGGGCCAAGGGAGGAAACAAGGAAATGGTCACTAAAGAAAGACAGGGTGAGAGTGAGTCAACATGAATTTAAAGAACAGTCTTTTTGTGCTCCTGTGTTACCCAATGGTGAACTGAACATTGGCAATGAACACACATAATACCACATTTAAACAAAATAAGATCACCATAGCAACCAGGGATGAAGAAAGTGATGATACAGCACCTAGGAGATAGCCTCCACTCTTGCTCTCCTTTTAGAAACATGAAAATCAAAAGGACATTGACTGGTTAGACCTTCACCTTTCTCACACTGCACAACCAGTTATTGTGCCACATGTTCTGATAACTGAAATAATTAAATTTAACACATAATTACGCAGAATCCTCCGGTGAAACGCTCAGTTGGTTTAGTATCTGTCATCTCAGTGCCCACTAAATACATTTCAGGCTAGGTAGAGCATTGCAGTAGCTTGCCATTAGAGTAGGAGCACTGTAATTCATAAGTATTGATTCATGTCTCAGCAGCATTACAGCATAATGTCCCTGAACACAACTATGTACAAGAGAAAACACAATAAATAAAGCAGCAAAGAAATCTGTGATTTACACAGATATGCTCTTAGCTCTCCATTATGCCTTACGCGATACAATCATAATACAACGTGAAATAATATGCTTGTTCTGAACGTTGCTGTTCCGTTATTACATGTAGAAAATGTACCCCATCCTCTGTTTCCATTTAGCAGCATGAACTGAGAGCTGTGCTGAAGCCTGTGCGTTACACTCTATCAACTGTTTTAAGACAGTTTAAAAAAAAAAGCTTTCAAGGTCTTAGGAGGAGGAGAAGTTTGAGCTTAGAATTACAGTCTCCGCTGAAGAAATATTCCTTCAGCCTTCAACTCATATTTAGTCTTACCAGTGCTGTTTGATTTATTAGCCTTCTGGCGAGGGCGTATAAAAGCCTCTTTAATATATACATGTGTGTGTGACATGAAAAACCGAGGTGGACACTTACCTCTGTTCCTCAAAGACTCCTCTAGCCATGAGGATGAAGAAGTGTTTCTTCCCCAATTTTCTTCCTTATCCGAACGAAGATGGTAGCTGGACATATTTCCACACTCAGTTTGTACACAAACTAAAATTTAAAACCTTATTATCAGCTAGTATTTACTGCTGGTTTTAACTAATATTTTATCTGTCCATACAAAACAACACATTTAGATTTTTCTTATGTTTTTTTTTTTCAAAAAGAGACAGAATGAAAGACATCTTTCATTTCCGTCTACCTGGATTAGTAGATGCAGGTGGTGCAGCTTGGGAAACGAGTTAAAACATTTTTTTTTTTATGGTGCAACAGATGGAATATTTTTTCATCCAGTCTGGTGAGTCTTTGATGCCAGAACAGTGTTTAGTAAAGACTTCTGTTTTTTTTTATTATTATTATTATCATTATTAATATTTGGAAAATCAAATGCATTGTGACCTCAGCTTCATGCTGTTGGCTGTAATTCACTTCTACAGCTACAGTACAGCAGGGCACTCTGTATTTATACTGAAGAATGAGATTTTATTCATACATGAAGTGTGACTTCTGTCATTTCTTGTGGGTGAAAAAGTATTTATACCAACAACTGTTTAATCTGTGCAAACAGACCAAATCATCTGGGTCTCATTAGCGGAGACAGGATGCTCCTCTCTATCACACTTCTGCTCTGCGTCTTGTGCTGTTAGAGTGGCAAACTTTGACACAGAAAATATCTTGCTTTAAGGAAAGCCTTACACTTACGCTTACACTTAACAGTTTTCATGCTCTGATTCGGGTTTAGCATCAAAGCATTGACTTGCTGGCTACAGGTGTGTTTCTCCAGACTTTGGGTAGACACTTCTACCTAACACATTTAATATCAGATTCTGTCTGAATACACAAAGTGGCAACAAACCAGAGTGGTAGCGTCTCCTACCATCAGCTAGCAAACACAGCTGCAGTTAGTAATGGGGTCTATTGCATCAGCACATGGAGATAATTCAATGATGCCATCATACACAGCTGCTAGTTTGCAGTATGAAAACCCTCTCGTGAGTGAATATCTCAGCATGTAATAATAAGTAACTTTCTACTCGTAGACAGGTAACTGTGATAAGTAAGAAATTAAGACTATACAGACAAAGCCGTGGATTTGCTCTAATTGGCAACGCAGTATTAACATGAATGCGAGGTGTGTCACTCTGCTATAAATACCTCTTCCTGTTTGAGGTGCAGACAGCCGGTGTAAGCTCTACGTGCGCGCTGATGGGCGAGTTCACCTTTGCAACAGTAGCTGTTTATTGATTCCTCTGACAGTCACACAGGTGTTAGCGATGGAAGATCAGCCTCTGCACTCAAAAAGCGCGAGGACAGAGGGGCGTTCATGCTGACTGCGTGTGTTTATTTATTCATTAACAGGCGGTTTGCTCCCCGGCTCTGCCTCTGCGGACCATTTTCACCTGTTTCACCTCCTGAGGTTTGAGGCAGTGCTACATTTGGAATCAGATCTGTCTTGGGTGTGCAGGATCTCACACACACGCACGCACGCAAACATCCACCTCACTGTCACGCTTACCATGAATGAGCAAGACTGTAGGGACAGGGAAAGCTGGAGGAAGAATGAAGGGTGGAGCCAAGGGCTCCTGGGACCGTGGCGAGGCAGATCCTATATTGATTGGTTTAGTAAGAGAATCCTCCGGCTTTTAGTGGTGCTGCTTAATAAGAGTGGCTTGTGGAAAGAGAGATCACATCAGCTGAACTCCACTCCAGAGGCTGCCTCTGGCTTTAAAGAATAGTTCACAGTAAAAAATCAAAACATAAGCAAGAGGGGGCTAATCCATTTAGATTATGCTCTTTGGCTCGAAACAAATGTCAAGATTTGGAAATATCTCTTTACTGACGTAAGACACGGGTTGACATTTTGTATGTCAGGTCAGATATAATGTTCAGCCTCGCAAAAATGTGAAAAGAAGGTCATACATTTTATGTCACAAGGCCGAATGTTGAACACGCCATCACAGGTGTCTGATCTTTTCATGTCTACGCATGTACTCACGTAACACTTAGCAGAATTACATAAGATCAGTCTACAGATCGTGCAGTGGGACTGTGTGCTCGTCACAGTGTGGATGCGGTGGTTTTTTTTTTTTTTTTTTTTTTTTCAATGACAGTCTTTCTTGCTGCACGTACCCTATCTGTCTATCTTGGTGTTAAGTCAAGAGCCTGGCTTCAGAGAAACACTGATGCTATTTTAGGAGACAGCAGATTGTGTTAAGCGGGGAAGTGAAGTGACACAACTGGGGTTGAGATTTCTTCGTGCCTCAAAACCTTGAAAATGTCTTTATTTAGTACTTCACCACCCCCCCACCCCCTCTCCCACGACACCTTGCAGATTGCACCTAGCTACCATCAGATAACAGGTAGCTACAGAAGCAAGAAGCACATCAAAGCCACAGCCACATTATTGCAAAATGACATTTTTAATCAGGACAAGTGTTATCTCTACCCCTAGGTCATTTTAATTCTTGTTTAACTGGTGCAAAAAAAAAAAAAGATATTTTTGTCATCATTTTTACTTTTTAATATGGAGATTATTAAATGTGAAGATTGTTACTAACTAATATAACTTTGAAGGATGTGGAACATGTCTTTGTGTGTGTATCGAGAGAAGAGTCGGGACTATTTTGGGCTGTTTCTGACGATTTAATTTTATTATTTATGTATTCACCTCCACATGAAAGGGAGCTGAGGTCCCAAGTGATCTATGTCTTGTTCTCTCTTACACACTTCTCCTTCTCTTTCGTGCAAACACACACACAAACACACACACACACACACATCCATTTTTATTCAGCTATTTGCTACCATTTTCGGAAATACTCGTCATCACTTTCAGGACTTTTGGTATTTTATTTGATCCACACACCTCCGCCCTCCCTCTGTCAGAACTGAGTCGATGAGGTGAGTTCCAGCGTAACCCGACACGTTTATGTGTACGTGTATGTGCACTTCATCCTGTTTGCATGTGCTTGCACTTGTTTAATGAAAGCGCCCGCTGTGTTTGTCACCTTCATTCACCCAGCTGATTGATAGCAAGCTGGGTCTGTCAGCGTGATAGCTGTCATGGAATCACTGCTAACCCAATTAAACAAACCACGCACTAACCCAATTAGCAGAACCCTGCACTATATTAACCTGATTCACACTGTCACATCTCACTGGCATCAAACATGCGAGGCCAGCAGGTCAAACACCAAGTGAAGTCACTACTGTTATGATGTCCTTGCTTCATACTGAGCAGCAATACCTGCAGAATATTACTGTAATGTCATATCGTGTCTTGTTTTCCTCCTTGTAATGAAACTTCTAATATAACGACTTGCTTACCACAACTAGCTGTACCCATGCACTATGTACAGATAAGTTTAGTTTTTTGATAAATAATAATTTTAGTAATTCTTCAAGTGAAAAAGCCAAACATTTGCTAGTTCTAACTTTTATAATATTGGTTGGTAATATTTATTATTTGATGCTTTTCTTCATTGTACACGTTTGTTAACTGTTTTGGGGTTTTTTGGGCTTTTGGTCAGGCAAAACAAGACATTAGAAGACGTCATCAGGCGACGGTGGGCGCATTTTTCAATCAAAACTAGGCGCGTAACAGTTACGGTTACGCATGCCAGTCTATAGGTTAACGTCCACACTCTGCCTACGGCTTAGCTGTCTGAGGTGCGCTAAATGAAGCTTGGTGTCCATAAAGGCAACAAACTCACTGTGTGATGCTACTGCTTCAATTTAGTGATAGTACTAGCACTGTATGTGCATTTTTACGTATCATTGGGTGTAATCAACATAAATAATGCTGCAGCAGTCCATGTCTGATATATAAACATATAGCTAATATTATTTATATGAACAGTTAGATGCTGTTTAGTTTGTACTTAGCCTGATTGTTTGTCGGATGTTGAAGCCTGCCGTTTAGTCGAATTAACTATTGAAAACACTGGGAAGTATATTCAGCACTCACACTTTACTGCTGAGTTCAACAATGTTGAAAAAAATGCATCTCTGATTAGTGAAACAGTTTTCAACCACAGTTGTTGTGAGCTATAATGCATTACCCACAGCAACGTGACTAAATAGCTTCCCATTCAGTCCAGCTACAGTAAATGTGTCATTCTTAACATCTAACATCACTCAACCAAACGTAAAATAATGATATTCCAGCTAATATATGTTACGGCTTTCGGCTTTAAACACCATGTATCATTTTCAGTGCAGCAGCAGGCATTTCAGCTGGATCATATTAGTCATCTGTGACTTTTCTACCGTGTCAGAGTTTGTGAGTAGTGTAATAGATGAGCAGGCGTAGTAACTTGGCAGTAGCTGTGCTAGAGTGGAGGTGTGAGGTAGGTGGCCTTGGACAAGAAGTGTAAAGAAAGGCAGCGTGACTCACCTAGAGAGGAGCCTGCATACTCCATTGAGAAGCAACCCACAGAGCTCTCTCTCTCTCTCTCTCTCTCTCTCTCTCTCTCTCTCTCTCTCTCTCCTGTCTCCTCTCCATCTGTGGTGCTGTGTAGGATAATCAGAGAGAGGGAGAATGAGAACGAGGCAGAGTGATGGCAAACATGCATGTAGGTTAACATTTCAAAAATTCACCTGGGGTAATGGTTTTTCCACGAGCTGCCATTGTTGAGGCTGACCCGGCTTTTAAGACTGAATCAAATCGATGGCTTCTCCGTCTGAGGCTGGGCGGAGGAGGCCGGCTTCTCTCTGTCTGCACGGCCATGATAACACTGCTCAATGGGCACTAACCACCTTTCAAATGGAAATGGAATATCCAGTGAAAATTAGACACAGTCATCTGGATGGTACTTGGTGCTGGGGCTGTGAATTGGGGAGATCATAGAGGTTGAAACAGTCGAAGATAGAAATTTACGCACACTATCAGAAAACCGTGTTGCATATTGAGGTATGTAAGATTGGATGCAAGCTTGCAAGTGCAGAGAGTGACTCACCCAAAACCATGGGGGCGTGTGCTACAGACAGACAGTATGCTAACTTACAGTGTACACTTATCAGAGTGCCAGTTCGTTCTTCCTGTGTGTCTCCCCCCCATCTCTCTCTCTCTCTCTCTCTCTCTCTTTCCACATCTCCAGTTCCCACCTCAGTCTCTCTCTCTGTCCCTCATTAGATTGCTTGCAAACACACATGCAACACCGAGACAAACTCAGGCTGAATGGGGGGGTGGGAGGATTCATAAATTGCTGACATAGAAACCAAACGCTGTGATCAGATTGAATACTGCCTCTGTCCCGTAAAACCCCTCGGGGAATGGTTTAAAATAAATCTGTGTGTGTGTGTGTGTGTGTGTGTGTATAGCATACAGTCTATGTGTCTGTGAGAGAGTTGCAGACTGTAAAGCTAATGAAAAGAGCCACTGGGCGGATGTGCTGTGGTAAATGGTTGCATGGAAGTGTCGACATGTGTAACTGCTCCAATTGGCTCTCCGGAGTAGTCCTCAGGGAAATAAGGGCAGCAGCACAAGCCGAGATAGGCTGCCACCGACAAAGAGTTATGTGTCTGTCACGTATGTGCGTGTTTTCACTTGTTTTACGTCAAAGATCGATGCCAGGAGATGCAACAAATGTGCAAAATGTGCAGATTTAGGAAACATTCTTCATATGAATTCTGCTATACGGATGAGCCTGTGTGTTATGTGCACGTATATAGATATAGGCTTAAATTTCCATCCCCTGGTTTGCTTGTGAAGATTTATCTTTGTGTGTTAGTGTCTGTATTTACAAGTGCACTGTGCATATGTAGACATGTTCCTGTAGGCCATGTGTGCGTACAGTGTGTTTGTCCAGGTCTTCCCAGGACTCCATATGTTGTCAGGGGTGATAAATGTGCTTTCGGGGCAGCGCTAACAGCTGTTTGTGTACTCACAGCAGCACACGCTGATCCACGGCCTTTACAATCTGCTGCGTAAAGGTCTGTGGCTAAGTAGGCGTCTACCCACAAACCCATCATCTGTGGTATAATGCACCCCAAGTCACCAGCTCTTTCATGTATTTCGTGTCTGTTTTCTCTCTCTGCCCTTTATTTCTGGTGTTTTTTGTACTTAATAGCTGAAACAATGACAAACAGGTAATGAAAAAAACTGGTGTGTGACATGCATGTGAGAAAAATATCAAGTAAGCGGCTTCGACTGACTGACTCGAAATCTTATACTTGAGTTTCAGACCACAGAAGCAAGACTAGACACGGCGCTTAAAAAGTCCCCTTGGTTGAACGCCGAGTTTCAGTTTAGCTGGTAATTCAAAAATACTTTTTTTTTGTAACCATTTATCGAGCAAGTGAGGAAGGTGCACAGTTGGCTTAGAGAGAAGATAAGGAAACAAATTCCTTCCCTCTTCTCCTTCTGCTCTTTGATCCTCACCTCCCGCTTCATATCTCTTTGATTGCCGTGTTTATGACAGCTCCTTTTTCTTTCCCCCTCTTGCCCCCCCCCACCCCCCCACCCCCCCGACTGTGTGGTGTGGTATGTCAGCAGTTCATCGCCTCTCGGAGGTCTCCTCGCACACGCGCCGACGCATACATGCACATGTGGATCACTCCGAGCAAGGCACACCCGACCACCCAGCCCACTCTTTATAGAGGTAAAGTGAGTGCGCCAGCATCCGTGATGAATAATTGAGTTATCTGGCTCCGTGCAGAAATAGCAATCTCCCTACACAAGTGTGAAAACATCACTCGCCACCCGAGACCTGGGAAGTGCCGTTGCCATGTGGGTCTACACGTGTATGCGTGTCTGCTTGCTGTTTGCACACATGCTTGTCTGACGTCTGTGTTTTTGTTCTATGCGAACGTTTAAGAGGAGGTGTAATCCTGAGGTCATGAGATTGCGCCTCGCGTTTGTGGATCTAAAACGCAAGCTGAAAACTTAACAAGGCCGTGATGCAAAAGTACCCCTCGGAAACAGAAAAACCGAAATATTTCCGAGTTTAAGAAAAAAACAAGTGGGGGCGCAAACTGTCTCCCCCCGTCACCCTGTCACATTTTTCCATTCAGTTGACTTGTGATTTTGATCCCTGTGGGCTGACATAAATGATTTGTGGGAGCATGTGACTCTGGGATGTTTTTATGTCCACCTTGAGCAACAGGAATATATTGGTTTTTGATCACAAATAACTGTGCACACAGCCCGCAGCACAGAAAACACGTCATATGTAATATATTGAGCTTGTTTATTAGGTACAGCTGTACAATCTCAACACAATATGCCTGCAATATATCGTACCTTTGTGAAGCTTATAAATGCTTTTTTTTTTTTTTTTTGCCAGTGTAATAGTATTGTTTTCGAGGCTACGGTTTGTCCATTTCCATTTGTACATATAATTAAGTTCTGTAGGTGCACAGAGTCGAAGTCAGTGCAGCTGTTTTGTTTGCAGTATCTTAACATGTTCTTCTTTAGTGCCAATCAAATGGGCTTGTAAAAACAGGCCTTTTGCACATTTGCAGAAAATATGTCAATCTGCACCAAAGAAGAACATGTTAACATGCTGCTAACGAAACAGCTGCACTGACTTCGACTCTGTGCACCTACAAAACTTAATTATATGTACAAATGGCAAACCCTAGCCTCGAAAACGCTACAAATTGACATATTTTCTGCAAATGTGCAAAAGGCCTGTTTTCACAAGCCCATTTGATTGGGATGACAGCACCTCAGGAGATAATTATAGCTGCTTAAAACCTCCTAACTAGTGTTATTCGTAGAGCTTAAGCATTCGGCCTGTCTCCGTAAAGACTGACCTGATGTAAATCAGCTCCAGTGTCTGACATATACCCTCCATGTGAGCGACTCCCAGGAGCATTCTGAAGCAATTCAAAATGGTGACACGACAAAGCTGAGGAGAGCGGAATCACAGCAAACTGACAAATAAGGCCAAATCTGACAGGCGAATCCTCAGAGCAGCGCCACAGCTTGACAGATCCTACGGCAGAGGAGCGCGAGCCAACGCCCCCTTCGCGGCAGCATCATTCGTTAAATGCGATTTCATAACACTACAGTGAAAATGATCACGTCGCAGCAAGGCTGCGTGAAATAATGAACTCCGTGTCAGATATGGTACCAGATGTTATTGCTCAGTATTAGTGTAAAGCGAGGTTATGGGGAGGTTAGTGGGTGTCTACAGCTAAAAGTAGCCTTCTAGTCCTCTGTGAAGCGCAGTAACGTGGACGTGTAGACACAACCAGCTGTCAGGTCTAAAAGCTCAGAGCTCCGTTATGGGGAGACGGCGGCAGATTAAACAGCAATCCTACTGATCCAGCCCACACACTTACCCACCCCACACCCCTTCCTCCCCCCCTCATACACACACACACACACACACACACACACATCCATCATGGTGAGGAGGTGCTGCTGTGAGTGACCACTTTATCTTCTGCTATGCTCTGACGTTAAAGAGGATCTGGTCCGTACGCGTGACAGGCTGCTGCCATAATAGGTAACAAACCTGGGAAGAAGGCGAGGATGAGACGTAGGGTGAAAGTGTGGGGTTAAATTTGGGGCAGGCCGTCCCAGGATGGACGGCCTCAACAGCTGGCAGCGTACATGTGGTTGCACTGGGAGGGGTGCTGACACTTATCTCGACACTTGAGATACCAGTAAAAGATGATGACAGAGCGTGCTATAAACCAGAATTTCCCGGATTCATCGTGCAGTTATGAAAGTGTTTGCATATGTCTGACAGCACTGACATTTAGACTGCAACATGTGTGAGTGAGATTTAGCAACGGCGCACAGTTTCAGGCTAAAAGAAGTGAGTTCCAGGCCTATGGTCTTCGCTCCCACTGTGTTTCCGACAGGGTTAAGAGTCTTTAGTGTGGAAATCGGCATTAATCTGCTCTGCGCAGACAAGTCGGGCAGAGTTGGGAATATCAAAACATATAGGGAGAAGTCTCCCTGGATCATTTGAAATCCTGTTTGGATGTTTCACTACATTGCAGCTGAGAGATTGAGCCGTTTCTGCTCCCGCTTTTCTGCTACTGTCTCACTCATCCTTTTGTTCTGGTGTTTTCCTCTCCCTCTCCTTCTCTCTTTTTCTCTTTTTCTGACGTTCTGTGACTTCTTTCTTTCTAGTCTGCCTGTCTCTCTCTCTCTCTCCCTCTCTCTTGCTTCTCCTCTTTTTGGTGCTAGCTGGGGGATTGGGAGGGTTCCTCCAAATTGGCACACAGATGAATAATGCATCTAAAGCAAAAGCAGAGAGCTGGGGTTGGATATATCTGTCTGTCAGACTCTTTCTCTGTATTACAGTTATGCAGGGAGTTGGGCTGATACTTCAGAGGAGGGGGAAAAAAAAATGTTTGTCGCTCTTTACTCAGCTTCCCATTTACTTTTCCCCTCTGTCATTAACTCTCATTTTCAGTAAACGTGTGCATGCATGGTCACAGAGCACTGTGGGAGCCATGCACTGATATATGCTGTGAGACGATTCTTGGATTTTTTGGAAGTTATTCAACAAGGCTGCTAGTTGTTTTCGCTACGACACGCATGCATAATGCATGTGTGGGATTTTGATTTCATTTGATTCTCTGTCGCTGTATGCACGCATGTGTGCATGTGTGTTTTTTTTTTCCCCCTATTCCCAAAATGCAGTGTTAAAAAGCAGACTGCACTCGTGAGCATCAGCTCACGGTAGCACCATCATTAAAGTAATGAGCAGGAAGTTAGCACTGAAGTCAGCCATAAACAGAGAGATGGAGAGAGGGAGGGAGGGAGGGAGGGAGGGAGAGATCCCCAATCCCATAAGGATAAATCTTAAATCCTGAATGTTGCTTCTGACTCATTCTGGTTAATTAAGTCGAGTCAAGTGAGAGGAAAATGGGGTCTTGCCTTGCCTGAGTCTGTAGGATCAGCACTACACTGTATTCGCGGCTTATGAAGTCTCTCACTGGAACTGTCCTCTGTGCACTCAGAAAGCAGCGATAGAACAAACTGTATCTAGTCTATTTCTCCTATTTTTATTAGCTTGACCCGTGCTGCCTCTTTACACATGGGAAACTCTCGCACTCGCTCCCCCCCCCTCAGGTTTTAAATTTACATACACACACAAGAGTAAATGCTCCCATTCAGCATTGGGTTTCAGGGCATGTAAGCTAACAGTTTTATTTATCACACTTTAGCCCCCATTTAGGGCTGATGTTATTTTGTTTTACACATCCTGCGCTCAGCAGTTAAACACAAGCACACACCCACCCCCAAAGAGAAACAAAAGAAATCCGTCGAGCAACCTCTGGGATTTTTCTTTGTTGTTTTATGGTGGAAAGATTTCGCCATGCGACACAGGATGAGGCAAACAAGTGAAATGTCAAAATCCTGTGTTACTCTAAAAATAAAACAACACAAGGGTTGCCATTTGTGGAGATCTTACGCACACGATCGGGTGCGAAACAGATAAAAACCCTGTGTGCACTGTACCCAGCAGCAGCCAGAGTGGAGCTGCCAACTGTCCTCTGCTGAGAATAGAAGAGAGTGGATTTAACAAATGTGTATGTATTTAACATTTTAAGATTAGATAAGATTTATTTTTTTTTCCCTTCCCATCGTCGTTCCAGTTATAGATTTAGCAGACAAACAACAGGAACCTTTGCATCTGCAAAATAGCATCACAATCACATCGCAGGTCTAAGTGCAGTCATATATAATATACTGTTTATAATTTATTTATCTACAAATTACATAATACTTCTTTATGATGTAGTTCGAGCGAAAGTTGGCCCATTGTTACTCTTAATGAAATGTAAAAAATAAACAAGATTAATTAATTAATTAATTGAAATTTGCATTTTTATAAGAAAAAACACAAATGTGCACGGCTCTGTAATTTCTGAAAACAGTTGGGCTTCTGCAGGTTTTAGCAAATATTACCCAAACGGGAGTAAATAGAATATTTGTCGTGGACTATTTTCAACAAAGATTAATACACATTTGGCGCGCTCTATGAGTATTAGCAGCAGCAGGATGCCGTAAGCGGAACTGACTCAAAATAAACTACAGTCCGCGTTCATGTTAATGAAGCAACACGTCACCTTATTTTCGGACAACAACAGAGGTCCAGGAACATCCAGGAGCTGTATCAGACTTTGGACTTTTCATGGGATTTATTGGCAGTAAGATAATATAGAATATCACAGACGATCACGTTTGACGTACTTGTTTAGAGTTTGTTGTTGTTGTTGTCACTTACTGTAATACTCTCACTCATTAAGAGAAGATGAGTGAGATGTTGCCAGAAGCTTTGAGTGAGCTGACTCCAAATCATATTTGCTTATGAGATTAGAATGTTAGTCCAGGACAAATAGCTCAGCAGGTTATGCTCACTGGATGTGTTATGTGACTGCTTGTAACGGGTCACTTTGGGATACTCACTAAATTGCAAACTGAATTTCCAAGTGCCGGCACAAGGTCTTAGTCCTCAGTGGGTGGGTGTGTGAGGCTTAGAGATAGGCATTGCAGCTGATAGCAAAAATGTCAGAGGGTTAAGCTGTAACCTCCTCCTCCTCTTCCTCCTCCTCCTCCTCCCTGTACTGCCTCCCTCCCTCTCCCTTTTTTCTTCTCTGTCTCCCCCAACACTCCATGTTGTTATGCACAGTGCAGTGGTTTCCCGCGGGGCCAGAGATTGCCATGGACATGATGTGATTTTTTTCGTCTCCCCTCAGATGTAATGCGCTGTAGTCCAGGCCTCTGATGAACTTGACTCGCGATATTTGGAGGACAAGTCATCCCCAACACTCCACTTTCTCTTTCTATCATCGCCATTTATTTCCGTCCATCACAGATTGCATGTGCATTGATGCCTGATGTTCAGATAGCGTGCTAGATTGATTTGGAGGTGTGGCACAGAGAGGAAAGGCTGTTTTAGAGGTTGATATCTGGTTACAGGTCGGTGCTGATGAGGTGATAATTGAAAATATGTCATACTGCTTGATGAGGATTGTTAGCCTGTAACTGATGTCTTGGTTGTGTAAAGCCCATGAAATGGCATGTGCTTAGTTAGTTTAATTCACATATTGAGCAAGAGTTACGCTTCACACTCATAAATCACTTGACACACACTCATGTGCGGCAATCCTTGTATCTCTGGGGTTGCCCTTGATAATAATCACTTAGTTGGATTTGTCCTAATGTGATGACAGAGACTGAAAGCTGCGCTCACGAATATGATGGGAACATATCGGTCTTGTGAATCTCCGGCTACAATTAGGAAAATTGCATGGATGCTGGCTTTGTCAATCCAATGTGGAGATGGAAGAGAGGCTTTTTGGAGAGTCTTTATGTGATAAGCGCAGACAGCTTAGGGTGGGAGATACACGTGGCAATGCTAAGCTAAGTGTGAGGATGAATTGAAGTTCTCTGTTCATAGGTGAGGAGGCGCACAAGATCATATGAGTCATCCAGCAGTGCAAAGGTGTACATCTGTAAAGGTAGCTGTGGTGTGTATCCTATCTGTCGACTGTGGTGGGAGTATAAATATTCAGACTAAGTATTTATTTCTTTACTTAAAGGTCCAGCGTGTAGGAGTTAGTGGTATCTAGCAGCGAAATTGCAGAATGCAACCGATTGAATACCCCTCGCCTCATCGTCATCTTTCAAGCGTGTGAGAGAAACTTGACTCAGAAGAATGCCCAAGTGATTTTCTGTCGAGCACAGTACTTGACTAAGCGTAATTCCACTGTTGTCTGTCGTGCCTGTGACATGGGTTTTACTGAATTCACTCTTTCTTTCCCTCTATGTGCTGTGGAAAAAATGAACTGGTGCGGTGTCATGTGTATGTTTGTCGTGTGATGTGACTATACAAGAGGTGAGAAACGTACTTCTCTGGAAATCCAAGCAAAACACTTGAATACTGTAAATATAGTGCAGAGGAACAGGATGAAATTACTGTGTACTGAGAAAGTTTCAGAAAACATATTTCTCACCAAAACAAAGTACGATGTAGCCATGAGGTAGATATTTCCACTCTTGCATGCTGAGGCTTTGAGATACCCATCTATGAAAATTCTGCCCCTAGCCTGATGAAAAGGGTTTGTGGTGCACACAGAAACAAGGTGGACAAGTTGTTTTTGAGCACACAAAATGTAATTCCATTCACCGCTGTGTTGAGTTGGTGCCATAAATTGTAGATAGAGATAGATACGGGGACCAAAATGAATGGCTGATGTATTTGGCAGCCAAAATATTTTTCAGCGATAACACTGCATAAGATGTCATTAAAAATGTAGAACGAGCTGCAGCAGACGTTTGGGGAATTGCTTGCCACCACCAGCGTGTGGAGCAGATGCAAAACAAAATGTGGTCAATCAACTTGCGTTGTGGTGATAGGTGTTTGTAGTGATGTAGGCTTTTTTACGTAACCAATCAATGGCAGATAACGCCATTTATTTTATTTATAGAGTTTTATCGTTGGCGGCTTTTTTGTCTCTATTATATAGCAAATTGGTATCAAACTCAGGCCGCTAAGGACTCAACATGCTCCACCAGTTGAGCTAACTGGACAAACTATGTAAAAGTGACACTTTTTAAATGATCTCAGACCTAAGCATGTAGACAGCATGTAAACATTAACAGTGCAACATGATCAGTTTATATAGATATTAATGGATTTGTCACTCACTTAAATTTTGGGACTACAGTTCCCATTACAGTATTTGGGAGATTTGGAGGATCTAAACAGGAAATATAATGTTGATAACAGCATCCAACATTATCTATCAGCAGTTTCTGTTTACAGTGTACCCATGGATGTACAGTCAGCTGTCACTGGATTACTGTGATACTGAAAAAAACCTAAAAACATGATGATTCTCAGGCATGTTCTGGAGTCCTAAGGAGAATCTTTCTATGATTTCTAAGCACACAGGCAGAGGTTTATTCACAGTGGACACCGGGAGTAATGATATCCTTGATAAATTGAAGTCATAATGGCACGCTTGTGTTTTAACTTAAGTTGTTACACACCTCACATTTTGGTCTCAGACTGGGAGGGAGTAAACATTTTATGATCATGAATAATGCCAGTAGTATATGTTTACTGTTCGATGTCGGCCTGTATCTGCATGTTTCGTATTATTTTAAGGGAATCTCTTTGCAGTACTATTTTGTGCTTAATTCTGATGAACTTTCACAAAGATGACATGTAGTTATTTCTTTTACAATATGTAATTTTCTCACGATATAACATCCCATCAACAAGAGACAAAGAGTAACAATACAGCAGTTTGACGCTGCCACTGATATGTCCATTACACAGACACACACATATTCTCAACCACACACACACCCATCCACTCATCTTATTCCAATATGGAATAAAGTATGAATAAAATGAAATATCTCTTGACATTATTGACATTTTATTCAGATAAAGTCTGCATTCCCATCCTTCCGTATTCATGTATGGTTTGCGAAGCACTTTCCGCTTTCCCCATCTGTACTGATGACAGATCACATGATGTTGAATCGTTCAAATGAGTGGATAACAATACTGATTAAATTAAAATACAGTATTTTGCAATCTCCTGATTTACCATCGTTTACTTGCTTCCATGTGCTTCAATGTGGAAACGGCCATACATTTGATGTCCTGATGATCCTCTTCTTGCAGCTTGTCAATCAGACATCAGACATCACCTGTGATTGCAGATTATTATTGTTTGTGGATAAGAGAGCCTCCCAGTCCACAAGAATGAGAACAGCAGCTGCACAGATTTCTTTAATTTTAGATGACTTTAGGGAATCACCTAAGAAATGCTGAGGTTAACCTTAATATACTTTATATATATACGCTCAGCCTCCCAAAAGCTACCCAGTTTGTGCTTTGTACAGCATTTGGCTCTTTTGTTATTGAAGTCACTTCTTTCTGCTCTTTCAGTAAAACCTATCCCGCACAGAAAGCCGAACCAACATCTCTTGTCTACAGAAGGCATTAACAATTCATAACAGCTCATGATGTAATTCAAAATGTTACTATAAATGTAAATGTCATCCCTGAAATGTAACTGAAATCAGGTTACGCTTATTTTTAAACCTCAGAAAAATGTCCCACTTTTGAAGAAGTGTTGCAATCCAAGAGACCACACTAAGATATTTTCATAGTCAAAAAGGCATTGTGCATAAAACAGCCTCTTGGTGATAAATTATTGTTAAATGTTAAAAACATTGAACGTGCATTCATTTGCACAAGAAAACCAGCATTATGTTGTTTTTTTTAGGGTCTGTTGAATCCTGTTAGAAAAATATAACCCATTTTTGGGGGGGTTTAACCGGCACGTGATGAGATCTGACAGAATTTAGAACGACAGATACACTCCTTAAAGAAACTCTTTATAAAAATTCAAAGGAAATGTGGTCTGTTTACGATGAAAACGGAAAGATTAAGGATATAAATATTTAGGTTGTCTCTAAACAGTTTTTAAGGCACACAGAATGTAGCTGATTTTCTTTTCACTTTTCAATCCATTTATAAGCACAACTAAGAGTAGAAGCTACAGTTATCTTTTGTTGAGCAGACGTTGCATTAAAAAGAAGCAGTTGTAGCCCCGCGTGTGCAGTACGTTGGTTTGACTTTTCATTGCAAAGTGATTGTGTAATCCACAACATCGTAGTTAGTTTTGCAGCAGAACGATCTAGCGTTTTATGCTGCTGTGTGTGTGTGTGTGCGTGTGTTTTGTTCTGTGCTGTGTGCGTGTGTGTGCATATGTGTGTGTGTGTGTGATCTCAGAGACACAGAGGAAACCTTCCACCCTGTGGTTGCGCTGCACTGCTGCATCCTGCTTGCTGCTCTGCCAGTTCTGCTGCTTGCATCCGCCCCTCAACGCGTCTTCGCAGCTCTCGGTTTGACCTCATTATCACCGTCATTACCATCGGTATTAGTAGCTGCACCCTTCATCATCATCGTCACTGACATCTTTATTATAATAACCACGGGCAGCAGGCATCGATAGGGCTATCACCACCATCGCCATCATTCTCAATATGCTGTTATTATCATTGTCATCAGTTTACTCATAATATTCTGAAATGAAGACAGATGCCGGAATAAAGATTCCTGCACCCTAACTGTGTGTCATCGTCGAGCGTGCTGCAGGGGCGTTGTAGCGTCGTACAAAAACTGCCTCTCCTCCTCCAGAGTCTTGTTCCCCACTTGTGAGCTTCACATGCTGTTAAGTACGCTGCTAGACATGTGCTCCCATCTTGCATTGCGTTCCCCGGCGGTTCAGAAACGCACCCTTTGTATGTGTTTCTTCTCTGAATATTTCAGAAGGGGGGCTGACAAAATGCAGGCAGAAACAGACCGCTGATGACCTCCTTCTCATCGCCTCCTCCTCTTTTTTTCCCCCCACTCTCTCTCTCTTTCTCTGCCTCCCCTCCCCGCGCTCATCGCACATTCTCCCAGGCTTCCCTGCTATTTCTCGCACTGTCTTCATCTCCTTCGTCTCATCACTCTCTTTTCTCTCTTCCCTCCCCCACTGTTTATCTCACCCTCCCCTCCCTGTTCCTCCTTTGCGTTTTTAACTGTGCTCCCCTCTTCCTCCAGTTTTCTTGCATCGTCTCCCACCTGTCTGTCCTTTCATCCCACTCATTTGCTCCTCTGTCTCATCACCTCTCTCTTACCCTTCCCTTTCATTCACTCTCTCCCGCTCTCCACGGTGTTGTACTGTCTGCCTGCCTGCCTGCCTGCCTGCCTGCCTGCCTGCCTGCCTGCCTGCCTGCCTGCCTGCCTGCCTGCCTGTCTGTCTATTCCATAAAGGGCTGTCTGAGGCCTGTGCTCTGCTAATTCATTCGCTGTGCATCGCCTCACATTCTGCAGGGTCAGGCAGACAGACAGAGAGAGCGAGAGAGAGAGAGAGAGAGAGAGAGAGAGAGAGAGGAGGAGAGGAGATCTGGTGGAAGAGAGAGGGGGAAAGGCACCAAGAAAAGAGGACATGGGGGAAAAAGAGATGCAGTTTTATCTCCAAGAAACAGAAAGCCAGAGCCAGATCCTGTGGTGGTATACTCCACAATCTCTTCGCTCACTCACACTCACAATATATACAGTACAGCTTGCCATGACCTCCTTCTGCTCACTGCTTGCTTTGTGATTTGGATCCTCGATGTTCAGCTTTCTCTCTAATCTAATACTTGAACCACATTGCTGCCATTGTCTCTTTTCCAAAAGGAATGTGGTGGTGTGGTGTTAGGCATGTGTGCAGGTATTGACAACCGTTCCTAATGTCTCATGCTGATAAGTCAGAGACGGAATATAACTCAATATAACTCAAACTGAATACATTCTGTGTTCAACATGACATATTGGAGTCTCCACTTCAGGAGCACCAAGCTCAAACTTAGCCTACTTTTAGCGTAGATGTTTACTGTGTGTGTGCATGCATCATTAAATAAAAACAGGTCACACCAAACAAACTAGTTCTTATGTAGAGGTTAGTTGTTTCTAAGTGTTTGCACCCAGTGGATGCCAAGTGTAACTCCAGCCAACTGGAATAACTGATAAATTTGTTATCAGCATGCTAATATATGTCAGATTTAGACTGAAGGTTACACGGACTGTGGTCAAGATGCTCTTTAACAAGGATGTGAACTAGAAGGTTTTTGCATTTCACAAAATCAGCACAGGCCTCAACAGGCCTCAGTTCACAAAATGTTACACCAGTAGCTTAACTGACCAAGTAGCCTTGATAAAACTAGCATAACTGGAAGTTTACCACTAAACCACGTGACCACCTAACCCTGAAACTCACATTACTCCGTGCATGCATGTATGACTTTCTGTTTCCTTTCATAAGACAGCGCTACAGATGTTTCCTAGCAAATGATTCTCACATTACCAAGTTATATTTTCATTAGTTAAGATGTTTCCTAAAGGCCCAGTGTGTAAGATTTAGGGCGATCTATTGACATAATATGGTAGAAATGGAATATAATATTAAGTATGTTTTCATTGGTGTCATTAGTATTCACTTAATGTATTCATTTAACTGTGAGAAGTTTGCAACAAGCAGGTAACATTTTTAGGAACACCTTTAATTGCTTTCTTTCTGAGAGTGACATGAGAAGATTGTAACAAAAGAAGGTGATAACAAATTGTTATACTTCTAGTCATGGATGCATAAAAAACCAAGAATATTGTGTAAGTAAGACACGTTCCAGATCTTTTTAGGTGTGTTTTTTTCTCCGTTGGATAGAGCCAGGCTAGCTATTTCCCCAGGACTCCTTATCTCACTTTCAGAAAGGCAGCTCTAACAGCAGATCGTATTCTCTAAGCACATTGATATACATACTGTATATCAGCTGTCATATAAATCCAGTGAAGTAAAAAGTACAATATTTTCCTGCCTGAAATGTTTGCAAATCCCCTCAGAGATAATTTTGCCTGACATGAATTGTGTGTGTGTGTGTGTGTGTGTGTGTGTGTGTGTGTGTGTGTTTGTGGAGCTAGGAGCGGGTGGTGATGGTGGTGGTGGGTTTATTTGCCCTTGTGTGTGGTGTCAGACAGGTAAAAGTGGCGGTATAAGAGATGTCACTTTGTTTGTAGTACAGCACTCACTACAATATGTGCCGGCGTTTAAAAAAACTGAAAACTGAAAATCTTGTTTTGAGTGTTTGAGTCACTGTTGATTGGAGAAGAAAGAAACTGCTCTGCCAGGAAATGAAGTGTAGCAGCAGTGGACGCGTCAGTGAGACACTACTCTGGGGAGTTCAGTTGGTTTTTCCTGTTAAACTAACGCTAGAATCTCTCTGGCTAGTCAAATGAATGTTACGGTATCATTGTGATCTTTTTTTAACAACAAAAAGAGTGTGATGAAACCTTTTTTCTTTTTTTTTTTGGCATTCTCATACTGGCTGGCTTTTAAGGTGTTCTATTTTATGTGCATTATTCACCTAGTGAGTCAAAAATAGAAACTGATATGTCAGAAAGAGACAGTGACAAAAAGCCAGCGGCAAGCCAAGCACACATACACACACAAACCATTCTTCACTTTGCTCTCTGCAGCATTTCTTCAGTTTGTTCTTATCTCTCATGTCACTCATGTGTTGTATCTTCTTCTCCTTCTCTTTCTTCAACCGCTCATATCTCGGTAGGTTTTCCTGAGCAGACGGTCTGCGTGCCAGAGTTTGAGCCCGAGTGGAAGTGAGTGAAGAAGCGAGAGGGACTGGGTGTCATGGAAAGCCACGGGGCAAATGTCGAGGACCCACCCTACCAGAACTTGCTGCTCTTGGGAGCCATCGCAGCAGCATCCGCCTTTGTGGTCACCATCCTCATTGTCCTCGTATGCGTCGGCTGCCAGAGGTAAGAGGACTGTCAGGTGACTTGAAATACGACAAAAGTTGAAGAAAGTAGGCGGCGGGCGAATCGAAATACAAAAAGAAACCCGCCAGAGTTTCATCGTCTCTGCTGCCAGCTTTCTGTGCCATCCCGGATCATTCTCATCATCCACTCCTTCTTTTATGTGTCCCTACTTCTTCTGAACTCTTCTCCTCCCTCCATTCTCCTCCCTCCACCCGTCCTCTCCGTCTCTTTTATCCCCTGCTCTGAGCAGAGTGGCAGTAATGAATGTTAATGGTTGCGAGTGTCAGATCAGATGAAATGATGTTTACAGGACACTGAGGAGACAGGCCAGAGTCAGAGCAGCCTCACATCACCCCTCTTAAGCAGGGTCCTCTGCAGACAAAAGCAATGGATCACCCTGCGGTTTAAAGAGGATCAGACACTGAGTCAGGCAAAAGCAATGGAACAGCCTATGGTTTCTTTCTTTTCGTTTTTTTTTTTTTTGTCAGAACCCTCTGGGACCAATCAGAGGCTTCACTGTGGCTTTGTTGCCATGGGATACACATATAAGGATGTAGAAAAATGTCAAACCGGCTCATGTCATGGAAGTAAAATCACACTATTGTTGAGATCTAAAGAATAAAATATACGCCCTGATCTGGATGATGGGGGCCGAGTGTTCAGCAGTTCACCAGCTCAAATTCACTTGTCATGCACGGATACCATAGATCCTGGAAGAGAGACCTACTACTAGAGAGACTACTATTGATTTCTTACTATTGATTTTTAAAATACACTTGCACCGGTTCTTTTAGTAGGATTACACTAGATGTCTTACGAGATCTAAAACTTGCAAAATAACTGTTAACACTCTGTCTATGCCTTCATGACATTTTTACCTTAAGCCCCCTCCTGTGCCATGTTATTATGAACATCTCCGAGGGGAGCTCTCTCCGCCCTCTCATGGTCCCCTTGGGGTATGATGGCCATATGTTTGGACGAATAGGATTGAGTTCCAGCTCACTGGAGGAGAGAATAGCCAGCTCCAGTAACACGGATCTCGCACAACTGACCGTGGTAGTTTTTTTTTTGTTGTTGTTTTTTTTTATGTAGTGTTATATCTCAAGCAACTTCTATAATTAGATGATATATGTTGGATTCCTGCACCTGTTTGCAAAACCAGAAATGCTGTTTATTGCTACAGTGTGTTTTGCAGCGCGGCAGAAAGATCTCACATGATACGAGAGGCAGATCCTCAACCTCCGACGTGAGAGAAAAAAGGGTGGGGGTGGTACAGTTTGCACATTCACACCTGCACCTAGGAGCTGTTGTCTTCTTACTTCATTTCGTCACTCTCTCACCATATCAACAGTTTCCTATAGCTACAAACACTCCAGGGATCTATGTAACAGATAACCAGATATATTTGTTGCACAAGACATATACCAGAGGAGGTAAAATAGCACTGGGAATCAGAATGAAGGCAACTGCAAAATAATAATTGCGAGTTTGCTTGTTCTTATCGTGACAAAAAACAGAAACTTTCTCAGTGAAGGACATCCTCCGCTTTGGCAAAAAAAACCTGAGTCACGCTCCGCTCAGTGTTCGACTAGGCTCTTATTATTAACCAAGGACTTTTATGCCCTAACCAGGGTTTGGATGCTGATAATATCTATCTGCTCTGAGTGTCTGTATGTTCTCTCTCTCTCTCTGTCCACCGGCTCCTGTCGACCTTCCTCACTTTGATGTTGTGTCAGAAAAAGCAAGAGCAAGCACCCCCCAGCTGGAGAGAAAGGGACATCTGTAAATATGGTGAGACATGCTTTCATTTGAGTCTCTCCTCTCTCCCTTTGCCTCCATCTCCTTCTGCTCCTTTCTGTGTATCCTTTCTCCCCGAATAACTGGTTGCACATACATGTGTTTGCATATTTTATACCTGTATTAATGTGTCCAAATGTTTGTGACAGCAGGGCACCCTACGACATCCAAAACTGAACTCCATGAGTAAATCTGACACCAGGCTACATGAGATCAACCGCTTTCCCTGCAATGGAAACTGTAAGTGATGAGTGACAGTTTGTATGTTATATGATGTACAACCCTGAGGAGCTGTTACTATTTCAATCCTGTCCTCTCCACTACTTCCTTACTCCTCCTCCCTCCTCCTCCTCCTCCTGCTCCTCCTCCTCCTCCTCCTCCTCCTCCTCCTCCTCCTCCTCCCTCCTCCTCTCTGTGCAGCTGTTAGCAAGAGCCGTCCAGCCAGTATGGACCTCCTGCTCCTCCACAGTCGGCGCTCCCAGACAGACCTGAGGCCCTCCCATGGGCGCCAGCTTCCCCAGATCCCCACCAGTGCCCAAGGATCTGGTCAGGTGGGAGGAGGTGAAGCAGGAGGAGAAGGGGGAGGAGGAGGCGGAGGAGGAGGAGAGGCTAGAGACCACACCTACACTGAGGTGGGCATACGGAACAACCCCACCCCGACCCATTGCCTGGACGACGGCCTCTATGAAAGCGTAGGCGTCCGGGAAGTTGACTCGGGCCCCAAGGTACCTTCTGCCTCACCATCCACATCAACGAACACGCCGGCTACGACTAGAGCTGCCCAAAGCCCTTCAGCTCAGGCCAATGGAGCTCGCAGTGGGAATGGAAATGTATGTACATAAATACAGATCCAAAACTGTAAACATGCATTATGATTCGAATGTGAAGCACCCTCTGGGACTGGCTTGCTACTCACTCACTCATCCAGTGATTCACATAAAATAAGAGATAAGATAGACTGTATTGATCCCGCACTAGGCAAATTCACTTGTTACTGCAGCTCACAGTACACGAGGGGATAAGTAAAATGACTCATATACAAATGTAGAGAGTTTTGTTCTCTGTCTACAGGTGGAACTATGCTACTAAATGAGACTCCCGCATGCTAACTTGTAATAGCAGCAGCGTTTTTTGACCTTCAGGTGCAGACATACGAAAAAGTATGCTTAAAACTTAGCTGCAGGCCAAGGGTATAGTCGCAAGCGATCATTAACGATTATTGGTTGCCCGGAGACGGCATGCATCATCAGCTTGTGCACATACATAGTGTCTCCAGTGCTCTAGCTGCAGCTTTGCAGTTAGACATTGTGGCTTTGTGGCTTGTTCATGGTGCATCAGATATTTTATTTTTAGATTTGTAATTTGTTTATACCTGACATCCCTAGTAATACAGAAACTGCTCTGTGTTGTGTGGTTTTTTGTTGTCGTTTTTTCTCACAGGTTGCCAGAGGGAATGGAAGAGGGAATGGCGCCATTAACGGACCAATGACAGGAAGAGGTAATGCGAGTGCAAGTGGGGTCAACAGGTCCCATCTGTCTTCTGTCAACTCTCTGGCCATCCAAGATCCAACTGCGGCTGAGTATGCTTCAATACGGAAGTTCAGAAAGGTAACATATACATAGAAATATAAATGGAAATGTTGATCAGTATATCGTAGAGCTGTACACTGCTTCCAATATCGGGTGATGACAGTTGCGTGACTTGATCTGATGTATTTACTGCAGGTGCCAAGGTGACCAGTAGTGTTTATCTCTCATGTCACGAAGGTTTCTATGCCTAGTGAAGTGGGTGTTTGTGCAATCATTTGGAAGAAGAGACAGTGGGCTATGATCGATATGATCAGCTGTGGTTGAGTGGTATCAAAAGGAAATAACTAAGGAAATAACTAAGAACACTAATGGTTAGTGTAACTGGTGTAACTTGCCAGTGCATCGTAAAAAGAATGGTTAAAGTCAGGATAGTGTATACAGTGTTAGAGGAGTTTCTAAAGTCTGAGTGGAGCAGTAACTATGCACACACAAAAATGAAGAAAAATAGTAAAATTCACCGAAACTGCACCATGATAATACAGCCTCCATATTTGCCTTTAACTGAAACAAAGAACATTAGCTAATATCAGCTGATAAAGTTGCCCCAATACGTCTAAAATACTTGCACGAGAAGTCCAAATAAACTTGATTGCGTGGACTGCTCTGTTCTTTATCTAAAAGCATTACATAGGTTTTCATTTGTGACTCAATATATCCAGGTTGAGAAGACAAACAGGAAGGAGAGTAACGGGGCCGACAGCCAGTCAGACAGCCAGTCGAGTGTGAGCGATTCACCCTCGGCGGCTCCTCCTCCTCTACATCGTAGCCAAGAGTTTCCACGCAAACCGCTGGAGCCGTTTCACCTGCACTCCTTCCCGAAGGTACAGGATTCATTGGATCAATATGCTCTGTACTGTATTATCCCATCAGCCACTTTTACCAAACTGTAAGTCTGTGTGTTTGCCAGCAGAGGGCACTGTCCACAAACAAACAGCGTTCAACGTTCAGCCTTGTGATCATTTCGATCACATCTTCGGATTTTACTGCACATTCATCGTCACTGTATGTGTGAGCATATGCTAAGCTTGTAAAATAATCAACCTCATTAAGTAGCTAACAATGTTGTTTTTAAAATGCTGTCTTCTATTTGAATGTTTTAATCACATAATAGAGATTTACATGTCAGCTGGGATGTGCTTAGAAACAGTCAAGGCCACAGTTTAAGGCAGTACTGGGAGGGAAGTAGAGGGACAATGATCGGATGGTGATCAGCCTTTCCCGTGGGTTTGCTGGCACACATTTTCTTGAACGTCTATGAGAGTGTGTATGTGTGTGTGTGTGTGTGTGTGGGTGTGTTTGGCAGAGCATAAAACAGGTGACTTTGTCTTTTGTGTTGGTGATTTAAGGAGATTGATAATGATGTTTAAACAATTTTGTCTTAGCTGTGGATGTTGACCTGCACTTTTAATCTGTGCTTGCTAAATCCTTGATGATCCGTGTGTGTGTGTGTGTGGGTGCGGGTGTGTGAATGTGTGCATGTGTGCATGTGTGCATGTGTTTGTGTGTGCTTCTTTCTTCCCTTTGCCCCTATGCGCTGTGCAGCACAGCACGGTATTAGAGTGGCCAGAGTAAAGGGTGGAAGGATGGATTATGTAAGAGCTTGGCAGACTGCCAAGCTGCCTGTGTGTGTGTGTGTGCTGGTGTGTGTTTTGTGTGTGTGTGTGCTGGTGTGTGCTTTGTGTGTGTGTGTGTGTGTGTGTGTGTGTGTGTGTGTGTGTGTGTGTGTGCTGGTGTGTGCCGGTGTGTGTGTGTTCGTGTGTGTGTGCGTGTGCTGTGTGTTCCAGTTGAATCTATCAGCAAGTCTATCTAGAAACGGCTAACAGGTAGCCAGCAGCCAGTGTGGGGATAAATAATGTTCACATATTGAAGCCATTTACTCTGCCCCAGCTTCTATTACTCACTCTCACTGCACAGGAGGAGCATATAAAAGCTTAATCATCCTCAGTTTACATGCACACACACCACTACATTCTTTCTAATTGGTTTCTAATTGGTTTTGATCACCAGCAGTGATAAAAAAAAAAAAAAAATGAACACGAGCAGTTACTTCTTGGGTTATTGTTTTATTCTGAAGTCCATTTTTAGTCTTTTTAGACAGTTTTATTTCGTTTTTTAGAGAATGATCACAGATAGATAGAACATACTTAATTGAGAGTTCAGTGAAATGTAGCAATTCAAGTTTACAAAGCGGCTATCATTGTTACACAGACCTATATATTCTTCCTAAAACGTCACTATAAATGACCTCCACCTGTGGGGTTAAATGGCGGTTATCGCAGCATTAGTCTATATTTCAGTTCGCCTATCTTAATATATTTGCATATAACGTCATGGAAAAGTTAACAGAACAAATCATTAACTTGCTGAAAATCACACAACTGAGCAAGCATTCCTTAACACTTGAATAGTACGAGCCATCCAGTAATTATAATAGTTGTTGTTGAAAGGATACAGACACACGGGGATCATTTCCAATGCCTGCTCTCTTTTTGACGTTGCCACTTGCTGATTTGTTTGTTTGGGTCTTGACATGAAAGCTACTCTTGGAGAGCAAAAAGAGGTAGTAAAAAGCCAGATGATTTAACAGAGGTGGATATTGTAGAAATAGAGACATCAATCATAAAAAAAAAAAAAAAAAAAAAAAAGAAGCTTCATAAGTGACACTTTTATGACTATAACTTTATTTGGTCAATAATTTTGATTACAGCAGGGCTGACCAAATTTGATAAAAGCAGCCCACATTAATCCCACAGTGCAAGTGTGTCATCTGTACCTCTGACCTTCAAAACAAATGCTCTCTCTCTCTCTCACTCTCTCTCTCTCAGTGTTTACCTATTGGGCAAACAGAGCAAATGAAAACTTCCGCAACTCGCGGTATTTAGGACACAACAGAGCGACAAAAAGAAACAAAAAACCCACACACAGTCAGGTTCTTACAAAAACATATGTGTAATTGTGTAATATACTTGTACACAAACACTTCCGGATCATGATTGTAATACTTGACTGAGCCCTTCAATTGATTCTTTACCAGGAGGCAGTCTTCATTGGCAACGGGGAGCAGTACATCTGGAAGCCTCCGGAGGAAGATGACATCATCACCTTGCACCCACCTCCACTCCGCGCAGAGAACGGACAGGGGCACCCATCACCCCCAACTGCAAAGGAGGTAGTATATGAATGTATGTGTGTGTGTGTGTGTGTGTGTGTGTGTATGGTAATTGGGAGGAGGGACCACAGAGGACTCAAAGGACTTGGGGTCGATTCAGACCGAATCAGACGCTGCGGTGAAAACACCAATCCTCCCATTTATCTAAATGGGGGTAGTCAGTTTAGGCCAGATTAGTTACAGGCAGACAGATAGGCGGACAGGCCTCTGATTTGTGACCGCTGTGTTTACCTATTGGTTACCATTTGATTGGGCATGCCGTCATAACACTGCTGGCCTGTGACCCGCCTGTCATACGAGGTTTCTGCTTACAGCCAGAGGTTGTGTTACATGGACGCAGCACCCCCCCCCCCAACTCCGTGTCTGAACTCTGACCCCAATCTCCCAGCCCCCCACTCATCTATCTGTCTCCAACACACGACTCACCAGATGGATCGGACATCAGTATCACCTGCTATGGAATAATTAAGTATCACTTTGCATTGTTGTGCCTCATCGGCCTACACAAGCAGAATGTGATCAGCTCCGAGTAGGTGTGAGCTATAAATTGACCTATACACTGTATTTATATGTATTTATATAAATATATATATGGGGGAAGTCTGCACTCGCCAATCATGTCACACACCCCACCGCATATGCTTCAACGCATAGCAACTCCACCCCCACTTCTCCACTCTCAGTTGCCCTGTCTTGTCCGCTGGAGTTACAAGCAGTTTGGGGACATTTGTCATGCCTGGGGGGGGCTGGGAGCGGTTAATATGAGTAGATGGAGGTGTGTCCCTGAACTGGACCACTGTCTATTATTAGTTTGTGTTTGACTGAGCTTCTTTTTTTATCATTATCATCTCAACTCTTTTTTTTCTATGTCAATAACTTTGTAGAAACATGACTTCAGTGAGCTTGCGATTAATAAGTCAGTGAATGAATGTATTGTTCCCAGGATGTAATAGACGATAATCTAAGATAAGCATGTAGGACTTAAGTAAAGCAGCAGTCCTGACAAGTTTTAATCTGTTGGTAAGTTTCTTGTCTAAGCCATTGTTGAGCCAAAGAGTTTGGATGCTGTATGTGGAGATTAAGGGGTTAAGTCTCTGCCGTTTGGCTCATGAGTTAAACTCCTCCTCTGCAAATCAGACTGGTACACAGAGCAGCTGGCCTTGACTGCATTCTCCATTCTCTCTCTCAATTTCTCTTTCTTTCTTCCAAACTTTCTTTCCTGTTTTCTTTTTTTTTTTTTTCTTTCCTTTTCCAAACCTTTTTCTCTGCCTTGGTTGCTGTGTTTTTCCATTTGAGAGTTTGTTGTTGCCCTAACATGCCCATATACTTTGTATCTTCTGGAGTTTGTCAGTTGCAGACGTCAAAAGGTGTTGAGTTTCCACTCCCACCTAAATCTCCTCCTCTCCTCTGGCGCTCTCTCCTTCTGCTCCACTCCCTTCGTGGCTATTAGGAGGCGCTGCCCTCCCCAGCCAATCACGTTGCACAAAGCACATCTCACCAGATGAATATCGACTGCTAACAGACCGTTTGGAAACGTGTGCCATATTTGCTATTCATAAAGCTGATCACACACAGATGCATCAGTCATGCATACTGTTGTTTTTCCATGGATAGTCAGTGTATGCTGAAATTAAATACGACTTCTCGAAGTTTCGGTCTGAGTGCAGAGCTCAAGCGGTATCAGAGGAGACGTAACAGAAAGGAGTGCAGGCAAAGGGGAGGAGAAAAGAAAACATACAATGCGCAGGCTTCCTCAACAGCTGCAGCCCAGTTTTGAAATCCCCATCATCTTGTGACTTCCTTCCCCTGCTGCAGAGCTGCAGAGTCTGTGTGCACAAATGCACACACACACACACACACACACACACAACACACTGCACATTGTGTGCACACACTTGTAGCATACGCCAGGGTCTTTGTTTATCCAAAAAGGTCACACAAGAGATTTGTGGGGGAAGGGTATGAGTGTCACTTGAGGTCTGTCAGACACAGAAAGAGAGAAAGATACTCATAATTAAAGTCACAGTGTTTGCGCTGGAATCATATTTCCCCAGTTTAACTCATGCATGCATTTTCTCTCCTGCAAGACATATAATGTAAAGTTACCGTAAAAGAAAGGGCAAGGTAAAAAAAAAAAAAAAAAGTGCACACACACACACAAAAAAAACAGTGTTGCACATTGTCTCTATGCTCTCAGGTTTCAGTTTTTTTGGGAGTGGAACAAAAACAAGGCTAATCTGTGTGTGTGTGTGTGTGTGTGTGTGTGGGAGAAAGAGAGAGAGAGTTTGCATAGCCAGTGTTTCTCAGGGCCACTTGAGCAGAGAGCTGCTGGTCTGGGTGTGAACATGGAAGGTAAACATCAGCATGTCCCACAGTCTTCTGCTCTTGTGCTCCCTTTATGGAATTTTGACACAGAAATGCCAAAGGTCAGAGCACTGGTTTACTCAAATTCCCCACAAGACCTCGCGCATACCTCACAGTTGTGAGTCTTAGATATCAAATCTTGCACGCTTCACTGTAAACGCAAAAATGCAGATACTGTACGTGCGTGCATTCACAGACACGCGCGCACGCTTCACTCATAAAACCGCGTACATGTACGCCTTACATAAAGCAAATGAGATCTGAGCAAAGTCCATTAATGAACACCACTTAGCAGCTGTTGTTTTGTTTTGTTTTGTTTTTTTTTCACAAAGTTGGCTGTTGTCCAGATCTTTCACACCATACCCCGCTGTTCTGTTGCCAAAGCAGTTGTGGTGAAATTTTAACAGGTCCATCCACTGCAAAGCTAACTCTGTCTCTAGACCTCAACAGACTGATAACACAGTTTACTCTGTCTTATCCGACACGGTCAAAATAGGTCAGGTTACAGCACAGAGTGAGCTCTGTCAACACATGCGCAAACTCCTGTGCACACACCCACACAATCCATGCTCACACATTCATTTACATCCACCGGATTACCAGCATTTTATGTTTGCTCTTGTGTTCCCACACTGTACCTTTATGTCTGGCATACATGCAGACACACATAAATATAGGAAGTCTGCATCATCTACTCATAGATAACTCAGTCCTCAGTTTGTGAGACACATGATACGGTGACTGTTCATTTAAATCCCAGCACACCACAGCATGTGTAGGCTATGTAGCAGTTGTTGTAATAGACTTTCACTTGTAAAAAACAAGGCAGTGGATGAAGCAGAATTGCAGCCACCTTATATTTCAGGAACTGTCACCCATAGACTGTAGGATAGAGTTGTACTTCAGTGTAGTTCAGTGTCATTAACTGACACCATACTCTGCTCTCCTCCTGTGTGTGTTCTCAGATTGCAGACACCTACTCCATCGTGTGTAAAACCCAGAAGAAGAAACCTCCTATGGAAAACAACGGATCAAAAACCCTCCCACGTTCCTTCGGTGGAGACAGAAACGCAAGTTCCAGGGGCCGAGGCCGAGGAGTCCAGGGCCAGGCGCGTTCCCAGGAGGAGCCCTGCTACGAGCCGGTAGGAGACAGGTCCTGGTCGACATGTGCAATGGCCGAGTCTGACCCTGCGTACGCTACTATCGACACCCACCGGAAACGTGAGCAGGCAGGAACCAATAACAGCACAGCTGGGGGTAATGCCACTCTGAAGAAGAAGAAGCAGACGCCGCAGCAGCAGGCAGCACCAGCGGCACCTCAGAGCTCAGGACCCACTGCCCTCCCAGTTAGAGGCCTGCCGGGTGGGGAAAACTTCTATGAGACCATCAGCGATGTGAAACAAGGAGCCAACAGCTCCAGCACCACCACCATCTTCACCTTCAATGATGGGATGGAGATGTACGTCACTGGCCTGTAGCTGGCTGACAGGCAGAAAGGGCCCAGAACCCTCTGGTGCAGAGTCATAAAAGGGACCCTCCTGTTCACCAGCCAACAGGTTGCTGTACATAGTTACAAGGCCCTCTATAGACAAACAACATGAGGATCCATTTTGTGGTGACATCAGGTACAAACAGGGTCTTAATCCAGGTTCAGACTTCCTTTGATTGGTCTGTACTTCAGAACCAGCCTAAGCTTAGTCCAGCCCAAATATGGACCAAATCTGTTTTGACAACAACAAAAAAATAAATAAGAAAAACTAAACTGGAATATACATCTTCAACCTACTGTGTCACTGACAATACTCACCTGTTTGTGCATCATTTTCCATAATATCTTTATTTTTATATGAACACTGTACTCTTTAAAGAGTACGTGGTGTAACTCACAAACTTTAATATATATATATATATATATATATATATATAAATAAATGTGCATGCATTGTGCAAACACACATCTGAAAATAAACAGTAGTAGCAAGGAAACTGGGTATACTGGGAGTATGAGGCACACTGTTAGCTATGGTCGTCCTTATACACACACACACATACACACACGTATGCCTCATCTTGGGGGGACTTATGTAATATGAGCAAATGGATGTCACAGAGATTTGTGGTGCTTAGCTCTCCCTAAGCAAACATCTGAAACAGGTTCTCTGTGCGCACTGGATGGTTGCCTGACAGACAACATTGGTGCTTTGTTCAAACAGAGGCCGAGAATTTGTTGCCCTGCATAAACACAGAGGTAATTAAAGGCTATTGTCCCCATTTCAATAACAGCCCGCGTGCTAACTATAAAAAGTGACTTTTGATCAATAATGTAACCTTTGCATAAAACCTAAGGTTATTTAACAGTCCACGCTTAAATTCGACAAACATCTGTAGCCAGAGGCATGATAACACACCCCAGCACTCCCCTTTACACACAGATACACGCATATTTGGCACAGTTATACAGGATAAGTGTTCAAGTCAAGACTCAAGAATCTCCCCAGAGTGATATGGGTGGCAGATTTCACAATGCAAGACCTTTACTGTATTACTATAAATAAATATGATAAAGGAGAAGAAAATGTTCAAAAATAAGGAAGCGAAAGAGTGTCCAAAATAATACAGGATGCTTCATCCTCTGCAGTTAATATGTCATGTCCCTTGAGCACTGTGTAAACATCTGACTTTATGACCATTGTAATCTAGCACTGGACAGCTGCAGGACTGGTTGGTTTAATTGTGCATTAACGTGCTGTAAAGGGCATCTCTGAGCGCAGTTCTGATTTGCTCTCTGGTCTCAAGTCAAAGCCAGAGCTCCCTATAGCTCAACAGACATAAGTCTGGTGGTTGAAATAGCAACACTGGGCTTGGACTCCAAGGAAAATAAAGCGTTGGGCATAAAAATTACATTGACTGTCCTTTGGAAGGTTGCCCCACGTTTCCCCTTTCCCCACCCTGGTCTCCAGCCTCTGCACCATGTTCTCTTCCATTACAAACAATGTCTTTCCCATGTAGCATTGGGGAACATTAAAAAAATAAAGAAGAGAGGAAGAAAACAAAACATTAGAGGCTTAATATATGGGCATAAAGATAAGAGATGACGAGGGATTCAGACTACTCACAGGCTGAGATATGAAGGGTGTATTAGAATGATCTCACTGTGAGACAACCATGCACAGAGAAGACGGGTTTAGAAAGGTTAGTAACATAAATCTATAAATGCTACGGTGTCAGAAAGTATGTAAAAAACAAATGCACTCTGTATTTTAATGCACTGTTTATTTTTTCTTACTTACTGACAATACCATTGGTTGAATAGCTCATGCCACTGCCATGAAAACAATATGTTTATGTTGTTGGTGCAATTTTTTCCTGCTTGATCAAAAAGTGCATGCTTTGTTATATGGAGATGAAAACAAATATTGTGGTACTTAATTGATCTCTTGTTTGTTAATCTTTTTTGTTGTACTTTTTTTCCCCATGTGATGCAGAGCAGCATTCAGTTTTTTTTTTTCCCAAAGTAACAACTTGGAGGAGGAGGAGGAGGAGGAGGAGGAGGAGGAGGGAAGGGAAATAGAAAGATAGAGAGAAGCCACTGTGAGTTCAAGGCAGTGTTGTTTATCCTCCACTCTGGGGGAGAAAGAAAGAGCGATAGGGATGTAGAGGGAGAAGAGGAACAGCTAGTATATAAAGTTGGATGAGGATCACTGCAAATGGACACAGACCCAAAGGACCCTCCTCCTCCTCCTGATTTGTGTTTCTGTGTGTGTGCGTGCTTACTTGCACGCACACGCTGAGCAACATTGAGCCATGTGCATTTAGGGGATGGAGCACACTTTGCTTCCACTTGGTCAGCCCTTGCACACACTCCCTCCCCCAGCTGTGTTCATCCTCTAATAACCGACACAGACCTCTTCTTTTCTCTGCTTCACCTCTCTCCCTCACTGTGCAGGGGAGGGGCCTTTGATGTCCAGTTCTGAGGGACTCAGGGAGCGATATGAGGGTTGGGAGGTTGGGAGGCGGGGGGCGGGGGCGTGGGGTCAGGCCAACCCCAACCTGATATCTACAATGCACCAACGGCTCATCTACTGCCTGATATGAGAAATGGCTAACAGCTGAGACGCTTAACAAGCTCTGTCGAGGCTTCCCTTAGACAATACTGGCTGGAAATCTCCATCACACTTAATCCTTTTTCTCTGGCTGTCACTTTACGTGTCACATTTTCTTTATCCTGAGAGAAAGCACTGATCTGATATATTTTGTTGAACACTGCTGTACACTGATCGAGACAGATGTTCGTTGCACAAACAAATACAGTATGATGATGTAAATGTGTAAAATACTCTGTTGCTGTTCTGATGTTGTTCCAATGTAACATACAGTATACAGTATATTTGTTGAAAAAAAAAGAAAAAAGATGGTTATCACAGACACATTGTACTTTGTGGATGCAAAATGTTTCATGCTTTCCATGCAGATACAGATGTTGTTTGTTAATTGTCTTCAGATATAATTATGGGCCAATACTGCTGTGACAGCTGTAGCCAATGTTGTATGTTCTTAAAGCACAGGGTTTAGTTTAAAAATAATAAATATAATAAAATATAGTGTGACAGTGCAGATATGCAAAAGATTGTAATGTTTTATATTAACCTTCATAAAATATTAAAGTGAGTTTTTACTTTTCTAATAAAGTGGCACATTATAACGTGTGTTTGTCTGTGTTCTTATTGCTTCATACAAAGTAGGCCTCGTGGTAATAACTGTAGCTTGCAATAAAAAATGTGTTTGTGTAAAATTAAGCAATAAAGCAGAAATGTAGAAGTGCATTGCAGGCAGTTTAGAATAGGTTAGAGTCATTCTGGGGCAACTGTAATAAAAAAGAAAACAAATAGCAATATATCTTTTAATAACAACAGTTGTTTGATGAACTGCACATTTCCAGCAAGTACTCCGGCCAGTTCTAAGTAGAAAGAAAAGATATAATTTAATATAGAGGCATGGAGATTTTAATAAATCAAATATTTCACACTAAGACTAAACTTTTTTTTTTTTTTTTTTTTTTTTTACATTAAGCTAATATAATGCAGCACAAAAGCTAGGAGTTTCTGTTGTTTTGTCCACCTTATAATGCAACATTAAATCAGGCACACCTCTGTCAGAGTTTGCACGTTGCTTCATAAACCTCAGTGTTTCCTGCGGGGCTTCTTGAATTTTCCACGAGGGTTCATTATGCCCCAGACACTATTCACATTGTAACAATGGTAAGACGTTAAGTTTAACTTTTATGGGAGGAAACAATGTGAGCAAACACAAAGTCAAACGTGTGCACGCAAAACACGTCGTGGTAAATCAGCATCTGATTAGCAACAAAACATAAATGCGCAGTTTCAGGCCTGCAGACTGCTTCCTCTGCTCTGCCCTCTCCCTAGCTTGCCTCGCAGACACCCGGCTCTTCGTCGTCTGCAGACACCGGCCGGTAAACTGCAACGGCACGCCCCCTCCCCGCTTCCATCCACATTACTTGGATTAGGAAAAAAAAATGATTGACAGGGGCAAAGCAGCCAATCAGAGGCCGGCATTACGTGGACGCGTGCCAGAGTGTAATGTTTATGTACGCAGCGGACCAATAGGAGTGAAGCGGAGGGGGCGTGGTATTCTTTTGGAGGAAAGAGGCAAAACAATCTTTTATCCTCCTGACCGGGCGGCTTTTTGGATATCCTGGGTAGTGGTGGTGGCGGCGGTGGTGGAAAACTTTACATGTAGACTAGAATAGAAGTTTAAGACACAGAAAAACACCTATCAACTCGCGACAATCCTGATAAATGTATCTAACTCCAGCAATTTGCACTAAAATCTATAGAAAGCTGTTTTTCTTTCTTTAGTCTCCACTCGCCCTGTCTGAATATGGATTCCAGATATATTTTGGAGAAGTCGTCGGTTGGGACGAGGGTCGGCGTCGGTGCGGATTTTAACTGCCGGGCAGGCCGCTCGGTGCTCCGCGACACACGGGTCCCCACCACGGTGGAGAAAAACGGTCCCATGCCGGCGTACACAAACGGGCCCGTCCTCTACAAATTCGTAATGGACGGCGGCTCAGCTGTGGAGGTTAAAGGCGAGAGGAGCTCTTCAAAAGGGAACGGACGAATATTGCACGACATGGAAAAAGTAAGTACCGTTCATCCGCGTTAATAAGTGTGTGTACGCACGACTCCATTAGCCGGCAAAGTCCGTACAGTAGCGTAACACCCGAGTAACAACACAGATAATCATCGAGCATGTAGCGTTAACCTGTCATTACGCTGTATATTGAAGTTTTGACAGCTCTCACACGCCATTATTACATTTTAGCGATTGCAGTATGTTCACACGAGACCACAACTGCTGTACAATGCGCACTGAGCGCCACGGTCACAACTCTTAGCCCACTTTTTCTTTTTAAGCGTCAGATATTTCACCGACTGCTGTCACCGCTTTTTCGTAACTATTTACGTAATTTACGTGGTATCAGGACCGCTTTAAATGGCGGCTCATTTTTGTGTGCAAAGTTTACAGAAAAGGGGGGCAGGGACTTCAAACTACCAGTCATACCCCCTCCCCCATAACTTCAGGGTGGAGCTACAGCGAAGGGCTTCCTGGCTTGCATAGCACGTCTCAGCCCGGCTCGGCCCGGCTCTTCAACCCACTACAGAACTAGTACTAATTTGTAGACATGTGTTTTTCTCCAGTGCATCATTTTTTTGTGGTTTAACTTGCATTATATGCATATTTGTCCATTGCATTTTCACTTTTATGTGACCCATGTGTGTTTCCCTGCAGGGTCAGTAATTTAATCATGTAATATTGTTACTAATTGACCCAGCAGCATCAAATATGCATACATGGCAAATTGCCACACCTACTTTTGAAATGGATCAGATAGCATTTTATTCAAATAAGTTCAATGGGTTGTGGGTCTGTTTATTTTAACATGGCTGTATGGTAATGGCAGCAAGGTGATTTTATTATTACACAGTTGTATGAATATTTTTTAAGCGCTGCGATGTGACAGACAATAAAAAGAGTTTCCACATTGCCCAGGGAAAGTAAAATGCCACGTTGCCATGTACATCTAAGAAATCACTTATAGGATTGCAGGTAGTAAAAAAAATAGACAGATTGTTTTTCTTTCTGGAGCTGATGATGGAAGTCGCTAAGGAGAAAGTCACTCATCATTTTTTTTGCACTCACAAAAAAATCAAAGTTTATGAGTTATAGTGCAAAAAATCATTTCAGTTATTCTGGAAACAGGGCTTAAGTTGTTTTGTGGACTAAGAGGATGTGGACAAAATTCAAAGGCGTATCAAGTTTCCAAAAAAAATGTCAATGGAGTGCCAAAACAAAAGCCAGCAGCATCTTGCATCATGTATGGCAGCTAAAAGTCTTTGTCATTTGATAACTAATAATAAATAAAACAATTTCTATAGGGGAAAGTAAAAAAAATGACTTGAAATTGTAGTGGGAAAAAAAACAGAACTTTGAATCCTGAAATGTAAGAAATCACATTGGGCTGTAAGACATTTTTTGACGTGTTATAAACTCAGCAAGTAATTTATATTGTATAAAAGAAATATGCAGATGAATCCATAGTTTAGAAAAAAAATAATGATCATGTTTCTCATTTAACGTGCGTCCATTTTCCCATAATTTAATTTTTTATAACATCAGTCAGTCTAACAAAAACAGAAGATAGTTCCTGTACCAATCATCACATTTACAAGTTTTGCATTTATCTGTCAATTCTTCAACAGTATTACTTTGTCCCAGTGTCACCCATATGTGTCTGTGGTCTAAAAAAATGACAAGAAAGTCACAGAAAATGCATCAAATTTCACTAGAGGAAGTATCAAAGCTGTTAACAATTTGGTTTACTCTTTCTATCACGTGTCACATGTGTCATGCTTCCGATGTTGGCATGTTGAATGCTTGACTTTAATGTATTACTGCTTATTTTCTAGACTGGCCTGGGGGACCAAAACGACACTGGTTCCACTGGGATCCTGAAGAGGGCCAGTCCTACTCACTGCCCAGGCGTAAATGGGCAGATACCAGGCGGCTTCATGCACTTGGACATCAGGAACCCAGTGAAACAGGCAGAGCTGGCCAACAACTTCAGGGCAGCACAAGGGCGAAATGTACCACAGACAGAGAGACAACCCCTCCCCTCCTCCCACATCCCCGTCCCGAGAAACAGGTACGGAGAGGCTGATGACATCTGCACTCATGAACCCATGCTGTATCTTCATATTTGGTTTTATTCATAGTGTTGCATGTTAAGTGAAAGGGGCATCACTTCCAAAGAACACAGTCATTTAATAATTTAAAAAAAGGGCATTTAAACACCTTTGGTGGCTGCGTAATGGATCCCATGAGATCCTGAAGCACACTGTCAACCATGAGGCATATTTTTGGGCATCACTCTTGTTTCTATTCAGCCCAGTCCAGGAGCTAAATTGACACCGCATTTGTGGTGATAAAAATAATCCAGCAACTTTCATACTCAACTCCAAACCTGTCTTTCTAACTGAGTTTTGACTAGAAGTGGAATTCACCCTCTAGCTACAACTGTGCAGTGGTTTGGGCATGAATGGTGTGGGGGTGTACTGGTCAACTGACCACATGTTTGGTGTTCCATCCAGAATAATTTCGAAATATGCCCTAAGAGAGCCAGAGCTGGAGATGAGGGCCAGGATTTCCCAATCACTCGACAGAAAGAGAAGAGAAGAGAAATAATGAGATAGTTACACTGTGCTGGTGTTGTTTACTGATAAATCACTTAAATGCATCTGGGAAAGTTCTTACTAATCAGACGTCTCGCTTGGCTGTCTCTGCAATACGGGCAAGCCTGGCGGCGATGTGTCAGGCAGGAAGATGAGCTTTGTTGTGTGTGAGAGTGTTCAGTTTTTTGCTGCTTTTGTTTCACACCTCAAACACAGATGCATGCACATTTGCACCCAGGACATTCTGTCATAGTCCTTAAGGAAAGTTAACATGCACATACAGACTGTTTCACACAGAGGAAGCAGAAACTGCATCCAGGGACAAGCTTAGTGCACTGATAAGTGATTATGTAACAGTAAAGAGGACTGGGAGAGGCTGTAGGCGGTGCTTAAGCACTCTTACCTTCAGTTTACACAGCTATTGGTTACTGTCTCTGTCAAGATGCTGTCGGTCTGTCAGACGGCACTTACACATTAACAAATACCCGGTGGCAGTACAGTACAGTCTAAAACCTGAGCAGCTCTATTAAATCTGTAGGATGTTTTTCTTTTTTCTGAACCTCTGTTCAAACATTTTTAGGAATGTTATGATTAAAAACAGTTTAAATAAATTGTAGATGAATAGATTGTAAACTGATTCAGTCCATCAACAAAACAGGTTTTAACTGCTGACGCTGTGCTAGATAGCAGACATGGTGTGTAAGGGTTTAAACCACACACACATACTTCTTTCCTTCCTTCTCTCATCATCACGTGAACTTCACGTGCCACTGGTCATGTATGATATGAGGGAGTGTCCTTGGGGAGCATGCAAGACTGAACATGCTTTTAAACCGGAGTGAGGTTGTGCCTGCTTCTTTGTGAGTGTGTGTTCGAGTGTGCATGTCCACTACGGACACGTTCTCGCCTCTCGACCGAGATCCTGATTTTAAACAACTTTGTTTTTTCCACGGCTATCTCAGCCCACTGCTACCACAATAACAAACTCCGAGTTGACACTACACAGCCGCAGAAAGAGGTTGCATAACATTATATAACTGCGAGGTGGTCATATTAGTCAGGCCTCTTTGTTGTTCCATTGACCTTTCAGATTAACTCCATGTCTTTACCCTGCTCAAATTGGCTTTGGTTTCGTAGTTGGGGATGAGAGGCGCGCCTCTACTCTCTCATCTTAAAACAAGCAGCTTCCTTATTATTCAAAATGTAGTTTAAACCATTCAGTCTTCTTGCTTATATTTTATTAAACTCCGTATAAAAATGGACTGTAGTTGCCATTAAACCCACTGATGGTAATTCAGTGTGAAATATTTCACCAAGTTACAATAGTTGCTCTACACCCAATCAGACTTTTGGACTGCAGTGCAGTGGCAGCTATTTTTTCTCCATGTAATGGTCACAGTGGTGAGTTTGTGCTTGACATCCCAGTTATGTGTGTGCACATCTGTGTATGTGGGTGTGACCCATTGTGTATTTGCTGCGCTCTGTGCCCTGCTTTGGATAATGTCAACAAAACCATTTATTTTCATTTGCTCCCCACCAGCTTCAGTAATACTGCCTTTGTGTTACAAGATTAAATATGTTTAAATGTACCTCGGCTGCAAATCTGACACTCAGCCCTGTGTGTTTTAACATTAATCAATGTATCAGTAGCGTATTGTTCCTCGCGTACACATAGCGCTTTCACACCTTGTCTTGTCAGTTTGCAAATGCTGCAAACTAGGTCAAAACCCTCTAGACAAGCCTGGGCAAAGATCTTCCAGAAAGAAAGAGGAGGAACTGATGCGTTCATCGGCGTACACACGAGCATATTCATCAATACACAGTCAAACCTACGTTGTTTATTTATACGCTTCTACCTGTCTTGTCAACCTTGCCACGTTGTGTGTGTGTGTGTGTGTGTGTGTGTGTCTCTCTCTTTTGTTTGTTCTGTCTCTGATTAAGTTACTCACCCTCTAAAACAGAGCTCTTTCTACATGTCAATACTCATCAGCGTAGGATCCAGCTCACTGATAACGGAACAAAGACCAGTTTGAAAGAAAATGAGGGCTGATGAAATGAAGAGGGGAGGGGGGCATTTTGTTTTGATGTGAAAAGCTTTTCTTTCTTATCTGTCCTTGGTCAGGTACATTGTCATCACAGCAGGGTAACATGAATAGAAAATACTGAGCCTGCATAAACAAGACACCAGAACAACCGACTGCAGTGAGGGTGGTCGGTGGTGGAGGGAAAAAGACGGCTCTTTTTTTTTTAACATAATTACTGCCCAGTTTGACTTGGTCTGCTGAGAGTCACCAGGAGGGTTTAGGCCATGCAGGCAAGCAGGCATGCTGGAGCAGAGTCCACCCAACTCTTCATCCCCCTTTCGACCACCCCACCACACCAATCCTCTTCTCCCAAAGGAGACATTACATCCGGTTGTTGAAGGTCAGAGTCAGAGGAACAGCTACCCACCCCCACTCTAGTCTGGGTTGTCTAACCCACATCCAGACTGCTGACATGGCATCCCAAATGGAGCCGCCCGCTTCATCTCAGGTGGTTGTTTTCTTTCATATTTCCATATAAACCATGTTTGTTTAGACTCTGTCTTGTTTAGTATGTCAGTGTCATCATTAGTTGCAAAATTCCTTCGAAATTTGATACATTAGGCTTTTTTTTTTCTCTCCATTCCAGACCACAAGAGGTTAAGGCTCTTGCACTGACACGGGCTGGGGTGAAAGGTCACCCTCAATGAATGGAGTCATGTGAGAGGGGAGGGTCAGATCAGGACGCAAACAGGCATCTGGCACGTCCACTAGGTCAGCTCTAAGGATCTGGCTTATGTGCTGCATAGACAAGTTAGAACCGCAGAAGGTAGTTACATACAGCTCCTCATCTAATGCTGCAGCGTCTGCAGTTAACTATTAATTAGTTAACCACCAAGAATATTTTTGACTGGTTATTCATGTTTGTCTATAGCTTAATTTGCATAGACGCTCCGCTAATGGCTTGGCTGGCTAGCAGTCTGAGGTAAAAGAATGGAGCATGCTATACAAAGCTTGCCGTGTGTACTCTTTAGTTTAGTAGTTGTACAAGCAAAATGCTTTACCACATTAAGAATAAGAACCTGGCTGCCATGTCTGAGGATGACTAGCACTCAAACATCACGTCACTGTTAGCTGGGGGGGGGGGAATAGGATTTTTGAGAGGGATTTCGGTACTTTGAGACTAAGTATGTTATGCTATCGAGAGAGGAAAACACTTTGAGAAGAAGAAGGATGTGCTTAAAGTCAAACTAGCTCCGAGCACTGACTCGTGTCACTTCATGTCACACTGGGAGATATAGTTCAGAGTGCTCCGCACTTGTAGCCTCTTGTAGTCCATTTGCATTTCCCTGCACAAGTTAACGCCTATTCACGCCTTTAAATTGTATGAATTGTATGTCAATGTATGCTGCACCCTGCGAGAAGTCTGCTTTGCATTTTGTCTGAACAAACCATTAGAGATGTTTTGAAAAGTGAGGATCTAATATAAACGGGAAAAAAAAAGTTTTTATTTAATCTGCATTTTCAGGGTGCAGCGTCGCGGCTGGCTCTGAGTCATTCATTCTCCAACTCTAGTAAGGGCCTCTGGAAGACACTCCAGCTAAAATATGTGCTGTGTGTGTGTGTGTGTGTGTGTGTGTGTGTGTGTGTGTGTGTGTGTGTGTGTGTGTGTGCATGTACATGAACAAGGCCTCAATGAGACATTAATCATCTGCTGTTATGCAGTGAAAAGAGGCTAAATCAATTTCAGAAGTGAAGAGGCGAGTAGGAGGCATGAAGGAATACTTTCTGCTCACGGTCTGCTGTTACGTAGAGTTAGTATGTTAGTAATGGCTCCAAGATATTAAGTGTCAGTCATACGTTACATTCAAAGTCTTTACATGCTTTTTCTTAAGTAATAGTGTATATGCTGGTTATATACTGTACACTGGTCCTCCAGCAGGGTGCCTTAGGGACATGGGCAGAAAGAAACACTTATCAAGAGGGAAGGAAACTCTTGTTGCACAGCTCTGGCACCACTGCAGTAAAATGCTTTATCAGTTGCTCACCCACACTAATAGACACTTACATAAGGCCTCCTGTTCTGCCTCAGAAGCATTTAGAGACGCCATAGTCAACTGTCTTTCCTCTGTCTTCAATCAGTCTTTCTGTCCTTCTACCCCACTGCTCATACCAAACAGCAGCTGCTCTGTGGCTTTTTCTCCTCTGTCTACCAGCTTCTCCCACCTTTCTCATCTTTCATCATATCCCTCCTACAACGTTTCTTGATGTTTCATGTAACTATTAACACTCCCTTGGTATTCTTCCCTCTCTGGCTTTGAGTCATTGACATGCTCATAAAAGTGCCAGAAAAGTTCATTACAGTGAAGTCAGAGTTTACTTTGCTGGTCTTGTTTATAAAGTTGTCTGAGTAGTGATGTTGAGCTCCAACTGTGAGTTCAATATCACTATTTTTCAAGCCTAAACATTGATTCCAAAGTATATACAATATAATGTATAATACAAAATTGTTACAGGGTTTTAACCTAAACCGAGCACACTTTTTTTTTCTGTTTTGTAAAATGTCGCCGCCTCCCCTTTTCTGTTCTATCTGTTCCATACATCCTTTTTTCCGTTTCTCTTGGCCTTTTGCCCTCTGCCCCTTTGACTGAAGCACGACCAGCTAAATCCAACTCAATCCGGAGGAGATGAAGCCCTCTGAACAATGCCGAGTCTCTTCCTGCCAGGAAAGATTATTCTATACTCCTATAGAAAATAATGTCGGCCCTAATCTCCCTGTGTCTGTGTGTATTTTTCCCTTTTCTCTCTCTCTTAAACACGTCTTCAGCACGTATAATATGGGATATTGTTTAATTTTCATTACTTTTCAGTGACTGCATCCATTCATAAGGTAGGAAGATGATAGCATACTCATCACTGGAATGTTCACTATGTTTCTGTTGGCACTGAAGATGCAGATCGGCAGACGTTGCACTCATAAGCCAAGGGTTGATTTTGGTCAGAAATATTTCAATAAGTTCAAAGCTTCTCCTCTTAAAATCACACAGACTCACCAGATGATATGATTACATTCAAACTGTAGATCATAATGATAAAGCTTATCTTGCCGGTTTTATTACTTCTGTCCGTGGCACAACACAGTAGGAAAAATCTTTGAATACTGTTTAATGCTCCAGTGTATATGCAAATGTCTTCCAAAACCAGATCCTTTTTCTGAAGTAACTGTTTTCAAAATGTTCTGTAAGCCCCTAGTTTCATAGATTTTGCTCTCTCCTACTCTCAATCACTTATAAATATCTTTACACACACACACACACACACACAGTCTTGCGCAACTCTATCATAAGTCATCCTGGTCTGCTGATGACAAGCAGTGAAATTTAGCCTAGACTGCAAACAGAGAGAAGTCTGAGAAACGCCTAACACTTTGTACTGTACAGCGTTAAATGGCCTGCGTGTGCTTTAATGTCTTTGCTTTTTAATTAGTGCCCAACATGCAGTTGATCCTGCCCTCTCTTCTCTGTAGGAAACCTGTTTTAGTTTTATTTCTCTGTCAGGAAATATTTAAAATACCTTTCTCATTCAGGCTGCTCTTTTTCCAATAAATATTTAGCCATTGTTTAGTTTTCTGTAGTTTATGTTTTTAATTTTCAAATATGACAACAATCTCAGGCCTCTTTTCTTCTCTCCCCTTCTTGCTTCGTCAGTAACCCATGAAACATCGACGCTACCTTCACTTCACTATGGCGATTTGCATGAGATGGAAAATACAGTGCTGGCTGAGGTTTCTGTTTGAATCCCGAGGAACGTCAGATGTCCCTGGTCTCGCTTGTAATTAAAGGATTATCGACAGCCCTGTCTTTGCGTTTAGTTGTGGAAGAGAGACATACTGAACTTCTGGCATTCTCATTGATTTTGTGTTGACACAGTTAAGTAACGCGAGCATTGACCTTTCAAAATGCCTGGGCCTGTGAGAGATTGGGTAAAACAAAGTGTGAAAAGCACTGCATCGATTGAACGGCTGCTACACGGCGAGCGATTTCATTTAAAATACATTTTAAAGACCTGAATAAACATGTTTGAAATGAGGTGTCACACCCAGGCTACCAGAACGAGTGGGCCCAGTTACTAATAAGCTCCTAGAAACCCCCTATTCTCTGTGTGCCCTTAAGTGTGTGTGCGTAGACATGCACATGCTTAACAATAGAGCTAAGTGGGCCTGAATAATGACTTCTCCTTGTGCCCACACACACACACACACACTTTCATTCTGTGGCTGTTGTGAGGTAGTCAGGTTTCATTTAACAGAGATCTGCTAATAACACTGCTCTCCTGTCACCTCCTGGATATTGCATCACGCATCAAAGTATTTTCCCTGCTGAGTCAGCCAGCAGTATTTACACATATGTCGACACATCCACAAGTGAATGCTTTAAGTGACTCCTTATGTGCATGGCTATATCTGATGTTCACGAGCCCTCTTTGTGGAGTAATACAGAGAGAGAGGAGGGGGAAGAAGATGACAGCTTCTTGCTTTATGTGCACAGTGTTTGTTTTTTCACCCATTAGCTTGGGATCTGTGGTCTCCTCCCTGTAGCTATAAACTTGTTTATACAGATAAAGATAGATTTTTTTACATAAGCTCTCTGTTTCGGTTGGCTAAATCTCACCAATCCTGTTGTTTTGTATTTATGTAGGGTATCCGCATGGTCCTTAAAAAGACTGAGCAAAGAAGTTGAAATTCAAGCAATCTAAAAACCTGATTGTGAAAAGGTGTTTTTGAGGGTTTCACAGCTCTGTAGTCTCTTTAAACAGGAGCAGTCACACACCCCTGGACTCCTTTGACTGCTGCCAAGATAACATGGAGAGCCCCCCCCCCCCCTTAATCTTAGTGGTGGCAGCTTCCAGCACCAACATGCCACTGCACAAAGCATTGAGTGTACGAGGCCATCCAGTCAGGTGCAGAGCGTAGCCCTGATCACTGACCACATAACCCCGGAGACTCTCGTCGCTGTTCCAGGGAATAATGAGAGATTTTCAGTGTGGAAATTCTCACTCTTCACTGACTGGCTTCATTTCCACCCACACTGTTTTTCATCCAAAAAGAGGAAATGTGCACATTTTTTTCCCCCTTGTTATTTGGTTGATATCAGTAGACACTGGTGTAGTCCCTCTGAGCCTGACATATTTCATGAGGTTTGTCTTGGGATTTATGCAGAGGGCAAGGCTGATCTCCTCTCTCTTCTCTAACAGCTTTTTGCTTTTTCTTCTCTCCTGTCCAATCTGCCTCAATCCGGTTTGGACCAAGAATCAACACCGTGGTCACAATATATATACTAGCTTGTGTTTACACTGTGTTTTGTTCACCATAATTACAGCATGAGGAAACGATGGGGGGAGCGAGGGCGGGAGTGACACAGAGACAAAGAGAGAGAGAGAGAGAGAGAGAGAGAGAGAGAGAGAGAGAGAGAGAGAGACAGAGAGAGAGAGAGGGAGAGAGAGAGAGAGAAGGGCAAAGGATAATACCAGTCAATTTTAAAAAATTGTCATCTCATCACCTCCTTCAAATTATTATGGCTGGTGCACCATGAAGATATTAGAGCTTGCTGTCCTACTTTCATAAGAATTCATAGACTTCCATCATAAGAAAAAAAAAAACGCACACTGTCATATGACTTCCACTTGAAGACATGAAGAAATGCCTCATAAACGTCAACATGACAAGGTTTGATCATCACATGCATTTCTTTTTGTTTTGTTTTGTGGTCTTCTGATCATTTAAACAAGATGCCGGTAGTAGTAGTAGTAGTAGTAGTAGTAGTAGTAGTAGTAGTAGTAGTAAACAGGCTTTAACTAAGTCACAATATTGTCCTTTTAGAGCTGTCACATTAAAACAGAAGGCGAAGTGAAACAGGGAAAAGTGCGGGCATCTCTGTACCTATGAGAGTTTCGGGGGGGGGGGCAAGTGAGTGTTATTCATCTTATAGGCATGTTGAGCAGCTGTTTCTGTCTCTGGTTTCACTTCAGCTCTCCTTAATGGGGTGGGGTGGGGGGGTCGCTTGTCAGCTGCCTTACATTTGACCGGATTTACTAGAGAATGTAGCTGTACCGAAGGGGACTTGAACTGCCAAGTACGTGCATGTGTGCATGTCTTGTGTGTGTGTGAACGAATAAGGTGTAGCAGTATGTCATAAGCCTCTGAAGCCTCACTAGCTTAACACGAGGCTCCTGTCGACTGTCCAAACAGTATTACCCAACCTTTAAATCTGCTTAACAACTGTCAGAATTATCTACTTCCTATCTGCTGATGTTTAAGATGAATAAAGATCAAAGATTTGTATAATTAGTGAGGTTGCTACATATTCCAGAAATGTGTTGCATAACATTTAGAAGACACTATGTTTGACATTTTATTTGTGGCCTTTGGAGCTGCAGTTCTCAACTAAACGTCCATTTATTCACTTGTTCCCGGGCATTTGACCAAATCACAATGTCCCTATTTACTAAGTTGTCATGGGGCTGTAGACGTTCAAACTTTCATACTGCAAACCTCGCCATAATGTGTGCATTTACATAACATTCCTAAGTCAGCAATTTTGGATTTTGCAATCGTCAGTATTTGGTATTTGTGCGTGTCTGACAGTGAAGAGTCTTGGCTGTCGAGCTGCCTGACTGTTCGACAGAAAAACACATTCCCTGGGCCAGGGCTGCTAGCTGTGCCTGGCAAGCTCTCCCATCTGTCTGTTTGTCTGTTCGGGAACCCAAATCTGACCATTGCCCGAGTTTGGCCTTGTTAGAAAATGCTCAGAAGAATTCTCACAGGGAGACCTGCCTCTCATCTCATTTTTGAAACTCAGTCATCATATTTCAACATGTTTGTAAACAGACACACACACACACACACACACACACACACACAAAAATAGCAGCCTGGTCCAGAGTCAGGGACTATTATCCTCTCAGGTGTCTCACGGAGAAGCAGCTCTCTGTCTTTCCACAGCTGACTGTACGTAGACGCTCGTTTTTATCATCATAGTCTCTCCAGTGTTTCCATTATATGGTCTAATTGCCACCATTCATCTTTTTAACTATCCCATTGCTGGCATTGCAAGGTGATAGAGGGGCCATTTTCCTTTCCTTATTCCCAATAGTGTCACAGCCTCCTCTTGTAGGATGTCGAAGCACTGATAATTTGTAGAGAGGTGAATGGCTTTTGTAGGCACTGAGCCAGAGAATCCCCAGGGAGACTTAAATTTTAAAGATGTGGTTTGTGACATTTTTTATTTATTTTTTGCTATATTAGTCAGTATCCAGTACAGTCTGACAGGGGCAGTGGGGGGGTGGGGGGGGTGGGGGGTGGGGGGCGAGGATGGGGTAATAGACTCAAGAATGATTGGGGGCACATCATGAAATTAAAGGCACATTCACTACCATCATAAACACACAAATATATAATGTAATAACATGTCAAACACAAGAATATAATAGAATATAATACAGTATTATAATACACAGATACTTCTACATGTAAGTTAATAATATTTTCTGACACATTTGTTTTTCACTTACTGTCATTTGAGAAATATATTATTAAAAATATTATTTTTATTACTTACAAGTCTATATTGTAATTATATATAGTCTTAAAAATTTGTCTGTCTACTGAAAAAGCTGCTTCAATATTTGAGTGGCCTGTTTTTATATACACCTTTGCATTAAAGTCCAAACAGATTTGCTCTTACCGCGCAATAAACTCAGGCTTTCACCACAGACACACACTGTTTACACTCACTTTTAAAGTAATATTAAACTAGTGTTGGTATTTTTTCCCTCCCATATCAGAGTGCAATTCATGAATACACAGCTCTTGTACATATGCAGCTATACAAGTGCATTTGTTATGTTACATTGCATACTATATTATATTATATTAAAAACTAGCAAGTTTACAATTTGCTAACAGCCAGACATCAAGCAACTACACAGCACATAAACTAGTTAATATTACTTACTACTCCATCAGCAAGAGGCCCAGCTCAGCATCTTTCTTGCAGCGTTTTATTTCACCAAGCTCTCACCAACATCTAAAAGCCAGTCTGGGATTGACTCTTGTCCAGTGACCTCTTGCTCAGCCACTCTTTCCTTTTCTCTTCTTAGCTTCCTCTGTCAACATCCTCTTTCGTCTTTTCGCCTTTGCTGCCCGAAGAGGCTGCTGAGCCTGATTACATTGCCCACTCGCCACTCGGCTCCGTTTTTGGCATGACAGTGGCGGCACTTCTCCATAAGCACTCCCCAAACTCCGGTCCTGAAAACCTCCTCTTCCCAGCAGTTGAAAGCTCCTGTGGTACTAGTGTAAACACCACACTCCTGAGGACCCGGTCTGAGCTGTAACATTACGGATAACTGAGCTAACTAGCTAACAGCAGCTACTGTTTGCTGCAGTGTTATACACCTACGCACTGTGGGACACTGTGCCTAGATCAGCCAAGTTACATAGTGCAGGAACAGACGTATAGAGACAGAGGAACCATTCACTGGATTACAGGTGAAATCAAATCAGTGTAGCATCAGAGAGTCGTTAATTATTTTAAGCTAGAAAAGTTACATAGTGTGGCTTTAAAGTCATTTTAGTTAGTGACGCATCAGTTCAACAACCTGGTCTTGGTTTGGTTAGTCTGCAAGACTATGCACAGGAAGCGGACATATGACCTCACCACAGCCTGTATGTAAAGTGCATCGACTGTATGAGGTGATAAACACAAGTTATCGCAACATGTGTTTTTACAGCAGTGTCAGCTTTGCATTAAACAAGATATTATTAACCACATGACGCATAAACAGTCATAAAGTCAGTATTATATTATTAGAAATCATAGATAATACATTTCTAAATCTGTTTAGAACTACTTAACCAACTTTAATGCCATGTTTGAAATTTCCAAATACAACCTTAAGGTTGTATAAAGGATTCAATTCAATGTGGAGATGTGTCTGTAGGAAGTACGTCAGAGCTTTGAGACACTGAGGCGCTAGATGGACAGGATCAGTTTTTGTTCATAGCTTGTGTCAATGCAGCCCAGGCATCAGATATGTAAGTTAAAGTAATAGTGAAAGCTAGTTTATTCACACAGTCCTACTCCTACTAAGTCATGCCTGGAAAATTGAACCATTTACATGCTTGTACTCCTTTTCCAATCGTTGCTATAAGTATTCAGAATATTTCTGTGTGCAGGCAGAGGCATGTAAAACTGACATGCACACTTTGAGGTCCACTGAAGGTCTGTTTGTCTGATTTGTTCCGTTGTTTTCATCACTATGCATTTCATGTATGTCTACACAGTACTACAGCAGAATACTTTGCACTAGAGGCATAGAAGAGTACTTGCTCCCCTCTCTCTCTTTTACAACTTTACAAAATCATAAAAAAAAGCACTAGCTGTTATGAATATTCACATTTTCACTTGGGTGGGAGGAGTCTGAGGAGATTCAGCTCATCCGCATGCCTCATCACACTCCCTTTAAATCTGCAGCCATTCTTTCAAGAACAATTTTCTTTTCTGTTTTGAGCACTTATTTCTTGTAAGCACAAGCTCACTCACTTTCTCTCTCTAGAAAAAGATACCGATCAGTTTATTTTACTGGCTGAAGTCTTTGTTTGCCTGATGATGCCCTGCAGATATTTGGCTTCATGGGAGTAAGCAGAGCAGGGTGGCTTTGGAACAGCATTGGTTTGCTTTTGCAAAACACAGGAAACCAGGCAAAGGCCTGCTCTGGCTTGTGATGGCAGAAGGGCAAATCTCAAGAGCAGCCGAGAGAGGGAGTGGGAAGTGAAGAATGAGGAACAAAATAAGTAAGAGTATGTGTGTGTGCTGCAGAAAGAGAACTGACCGCTCTGTTCAGGGTTCTCCGCCATTTTAATCTGTGTTCTGAGTTTCAAGACATGTTTCTGTCTGTTTACTTTGGTTCCAATCCCATTTTACTTCTTAATTATCTATGTCTGTTTTCTGACTTTGTCGCCATTTCCAGTTTAAGTTGGTGGGAAACAGACTTGATGACACGCTGACTGAACTTTTCCTACTTGATTCAATCTGGTTTTAACATCCACAGTACAAAGAGGCAGCTTAGTGGCCCATAAGGCTCAGGAGATGACATGTCTGTGATTCTGGGGAATCAACAAGTCTAGCCTAGAGTGGTTTGGATTTATTAAATGTATGATAAGTGTCAGACAGGAATAAAAATGATTTTCAGGAAGAATGTAAAAAAAACAAAACATCAAACGCCATTCGGCTGACTTCTCTGGCTCGCTACATGAACTCATGACTCAAATAAAATATGACAAGCGTTTTGATAAGGAAGCAGTGTTTTCAGGCAGAAGGACCAATCTTGTTAGTCTCTCTCAGTAGAAGAAGAAGGGGAGGGGAGGGGCAGATCTAAAACCACTACTCAGAAGAGACTGCCCCGCAATCCCCTAGCAACAACATTGTTATTGGAGGGCACTGACCAAAGTTGTGAGGGAAGTTGCTATAGCTACAAGTTAATCTTGTTGTGTTGCCTTAAGTGACAGTGGGGCAATAAAGTTAGGTACCGCCAGTTGTTAGCCAGTTTACCAGCGATTCAGTGTTAGCATACTGTCAAACTATGCAGTGAATACTCTGCCTCTGACATTATTGTCGCCTGTTGATAGTATTAAAGAAGTAGTAGACATTTTGAAGTCAGGCCTAAGCTAACAGATGCAACTTATCTAAGACTTGTTGTAGAGTTTTTATGGGCTAAAAAAACAGGAGAAGTGTGTGTGCTATCTATTATCCGATTTACACCATCCACCATGCCATGTTTAAACTGTTTGCAAGCACTGGGCTGACTCGTGTGAGGCTCACACTGCAAACATAATGACACAACTATCCCCATGGCTTGCTGTTTCCATCAGATGTGGGCATGGCATGCATGTCAGGTAGTGCGTCATGACCTACTCTGTCGTCAGGCAAGTTAATTGCTTGTGCTGTGTCAACATTTTCTCTCCGAGGAACGTGCGTTACAAGCAGGGCTCTGATCTTGAGGGTGGATGTCTATACAGGTTGCTGCACACCGAACAACCGCTTTTCACAGACGTCTGACCTGCAAGTTCGCTGTTAAAGTGCAATAGGTTTATGATCCTGTCTGTGTAGTTTATGACATAGTGTGCAGACGTGGGGAGTCAGACACCACACAGGGAATCATGCCTTTTGCTCCGTGTCTATCCTCTATTATTTTGCCAGAACAAAGCTAACCGTTGTTTGTGCTTGGCCCTAAGGCTACAGATTGCATTCGAGGATCAAGAGACAGACAGAGAGGGCTTTTTGTCCCGGGACTGAATAGCCATTACATTCACAGCCCACATTAAAGCCTCTCCATCTCCAGGGGGTTTAGAGCCTTGGGACTTACATAAGGAGCAACATGTGTATAGACTGCACCGTAATGAGTGAATTATGAAGATGCGTACACACATCGCTATGTTAATATATCTGTTTTCATTGTGCATTGTACAAAGATATTACAGAGTATAGAGTACAAGTATAAAGAGTAAGCAATCAGGGTAGAGGGGAAAGGGTTGGGGGGGGGGGTACAGGCTTGTGCTGGGTTGGGGGGTTCGACTGTTTACTGCCAATCATGACCATCTGCCCACCGAGCAAGTGGGGAAGAGAGAAAGAGAGAGAGAGAGAGAGAGGGGGACGAAGAACATTACGTAATACAGTGGAGTCGAGGCAGGATGATGGGGGACGGAGGGACTGCGGGATGGAGAGCAGTGGGTGTTCTATTTATAGTGGGTATGGATGGGGGCAGCTGTCGGAGCTGCACAGCGGGCAGACGATCATCAACATCAGCCCGGTCAGTTCCAATAGCCTCAGTTGTCATAACTTTACCTTATTATACAGGCTCAGTCTGACTACATCATACCACTCTCTGCACTGTTTTTTTTTTTTTTTTTTACTTTACTTTTCAAAAGCCTTCCTATGCTGTAGGATAACATAATCTCAAGTCATTTTAGAGTCAGGATCAGGCTCTCTTGAGCCTTAAACAGGCTGACAGGAAAAGCGTGTGTGTGTGAGAGAGCGATGCATATCAGAGCTCGTGACAGAAAAATGTATGGTTAACAATGTGCTTGTGGTTTTTGTGGTTCCCGTCACTTTCTTTGTCATCCTCCCTCGCATTCCTCTCCCTCTGAGTGTGCGTGAGGATGAGCGGGGCAAACATATGTTTTAGAGATGAATAAATGAAAAGCTTTCCCTAAGGAAGAGTCTATCTCACGACTGGAAACATTACTCCTATTTTTGGTTCGCATTATCGCCACCGCTGTGTGCATTTGCATTTGTTTGTGTGCGAGAGAGATAAAGAGAGAAACAGGCTGAGACAAAAAGCAGTATGAAAACACTGTCAGCGTGAAGCGAATGTGTGTTCTATCACAGCTCGAACGGTGTTGTTTGAATGTCAGACTTGTTTTCATGTGTTTGTTTGACAGTGTTTTTTCGACTCCGACTGCGAAGGTCATTCACTAGTCTCAATGCCAATCCGAGGCACACACAGTTGCTTTGGATACGAAGAAGCCAGCACACATGCATGCATACAGTACATACAGAGACAGACAAATACACCCACGATGCCTGTTTTGGGGAGCATGTCGAATGGATGAGGGCTATTTAAAGCGACTACCACTGGGGCTGAGAGGGAGATCAGAGATATTGTTGGCAGTGTGAAAACTGAACTCTACACAGCTCTGAATCATCCTGATATAAAACGGATATGCTTTGTGGTCAGCCAGCTCAAAACAATGAAATCTGCTGATACTGCCCCTTCCAATCTGCCTTCCTCTTTTTAGCTCGACCTTCTAAAACTTGTTTCTTCTGTACGACATCTTTTCCTCGTCAACAAGACAGACCTCTAGTGTGTTGCCCAGGGCTGACAGCGATATTGAATAAAGCAATCATCCCCTGCACCTGTAGAATTGTTTTTCTTCTTCTTCTTCTTCTTCTTCTTCTTCTTCTTCTTCTCCTTCTATCCCAGACAGCAAAAAGCTGTGTGTAAGGGGGGGGGGGGTCATGGGAAGTCATATTCTGGTAAACTGAGTCTTGGCTGTGCCAAACAGGTGGGGTACACATGCAGGGAAGGAGGGTGGGTGATCAGATTAGGTTCGGCAGAAAAACTGAGATGAAAATACACCACGGGAACTTCAATACATCACTGATAAACTCATCAAGTTTTTTCTAACTGTGTGTGCGGTCGGCTTGTTGCTTTTCAAAGTGTGTTTTGTGGCACTTGGCCTCGACCTTAAAGCGGACTTGTGCTTAGTGCAATATGGGCTATAAACCAGGCAGATCCTGGGGATTTCTGCCGGGCTGGTAACTGGAGTAGAGGTCCTGTGTTAAATATAGAGGAAAGGCCCAGTCGTCTCCCCAACAACAGCACAGAGCTCACTACAGTATTGGATGGAGGGGGGGGGGGGAGGCTGCCAAACAGCAACACGGCTGCATCGTATCACCATTTGCAGTATCAAAGTCCAACTGTCCTCTTAGGACCCGGTGTGGAAATCTACCGTGTCGGGAGTTTTCTTCCAAGTGTATCCAACTAATAAAAAGTTAATCTTGAAAATCATCCCACGAAAATACTCAAACTGAGCCTGGACTCATTATAACTTACCGCACCTTGGATGAGATGATCTCATCTACAAAGTTTATCCGCTCATTGCACACAATACATAGATAGACACGTGTTTGTACACACATTACCCCCCCCCCCCCCTTCCCTTACTTCACTCAGAGCTTGTTGTTGCTACTTGTGCCTTGGCTCAGAGCAGTAGTCTCCCTCTCTCTCTCTCCTTCTCTTTCTCTCTCTCTCTCTCCTTCTCTCTCTCTGTATGTGCCCGGGCCTGGCTTGTTGACTTAAAATGGCCCATGTGTTGTGCTGCTGCCAGAAGGGATGGTTCTTGGCCCAGCCAAGGCCAATAACAGTTGAGGGAGGAAGGAGGATAGGAGGGTGTGTGTGCTGTGTGTGTGTGTGTGTGTGTGTGTGTGTGTGTGTGTGTGTGGGGGTGTGAGAGAGTGAGTCTATGGTTTTGTTTGTGCATGTATTTAAGTGTGCTAAATGCTCCAACCAGAGGCATCCACAAATGCACGTACTACACACACACACACACACACACACACACACACACACACACAGGTACAGTAAACAGTGTTAAGACTTTCCCCATTGAGGCATAATACCTGTCTCATAAAACACGTTTGTCAGTGACAGAGCTTGTAAACTTGACAGCTCCCAATATGAATGGTGTCACTACACAAAATTAAATAACTCATTTGCGACACAGTGTGCATGTGTACGGGCCTACACATGTTTATCTCCATATGTGGGGGAGGACGGTTATGTTTATCATGTCATCATTAAATTTACTGCGCTCCATAAATGCACCATGGTTACACTGAAAGGCTCTCGTAAACATCCAAATTTGGGGAGTCAAAAACCCCAAACTCCCCCCCCCCCCCCTACACACATACATTTACCATGCACGCACACACACATATAGCCCAATTTTGTTGACAGCGATCTCTCCTCTCCAATCAACTCTTTCTGGGCACTAAATAAAGGCATCCCCAGTTTAACTTCACTCTAAAATAAAGCCTCTCATAAGAAGATGCAGACAGATTTACTGTTGCGTCAGTGCTGTCGCTCCTTAGCCCAGCCACCACTCCCACTAAAGTTTGATGGCTCGAGTCCACAGTTATTTCACGGACAGACAAGAAGTTATAGAGAGAGTACTGGATCGCGCCATTTAGAGCATCTGCAGGCGCTGATGTGTTCATCAGAATAGGCGATGACCAGAAATGGCGGGGCTGTTATCTGTAAGAGCTGGTTTTATGTTGGCAGAATGCGGCTGCCATCTGCTCCAGGCTTCGTGTAAACATTGATATCAAAGTCGGCCTGATAGCAACAGAAGATTTGCTTCACCGCTGTCGGCGCGAATAAGTGAATCAGCAGTAGAAATGGTGACCCAAAACACGGCATTAGGCATTGTTTATTGCTTGCTAACACATGCACACACAGAAACACTGGCAACAGATGTAATGAAACTGCGGTGGAGTATCATGGTTCTGCCGGGAAGCAGAGGAAGGGAAAAGCTCAATGTCAGGAAATCAGAGTGGGTTTGTGGGGCGGGGGGGTATTAATGGGGTCTGATGTGTGTTGGTATTCGTCCTGTGTGTGTGTGTGTGTGTGTATGTGTCAGCTAATAGGCTGTCCTTCCAGTTTGTGTTTTTTTTTCCTTGTCTGTTTCACTAATACACACACACACACACACACACACACACACACACACACACACACACCAAAAACAGCTATGCATGACTGTCAGTGGTATGCTATTAGTATACCACTTTTCCACACCATAGGCAGGGCAAATGGGACTTCACTAGGACTCTTAACTCACATTTTCTAGGACTGAAAGCTCCATTTCTTGAACTCTCACAGTCAAGGAGACAACACGTTGACTTTGTTGAGAGGAAAAAAGCACAGAAATGTTATTAAGAAAGACAGAGAGGGCCATAAATCAAAAGTGTGTCCCTGGTTGGCCCTATTTAGTGCTGAAAACAAGGCTAATGACAGAAACAGGACATGGCTAATCTTGTTATCTCTTTATCTCTCGTCCAGACTGTGTATGTGTGTGTGAGTGTGTGTGTGTGTGTGTTTATCCATGTGAATGTCTGCGTTGTGCATATGTGTGCTACCCACCACTGCTTGGCTACGTTTTCTGTTTTAGCTGTGGTGCGGATATTATTCTTTGCATACTGCGATTCTGTCCATGTCGGTGTTTTCTAATTATATGCAACTGTTTTTCCAACTTCCCACATAGTATTCAGTGTAAACAAACATTCACACGTACAAACACGCACACGGATACACACTTAACCCATGTTTTGATTGTTGGAAAGTAAAACCGGCACTTGATATGATCTGATGCATCTGATTCCTTCCCTCCTCATTCCACGATGTGTTTGTTCCCCATCCAACACATTTTCATCAGCGTGGGAGCCGAGACACTTTCTGTCGTTTTCTCCCGTGTCCGTAAAAAATGTTTTAAAGTCCCGATGCCACTTCTAAGAGTGTGTGAGCAGGTGCACGTACACGCTTTCTGATGTGCAGCGTGCTCTTTTTTACATGTTTGTGGACTTCAGAGTGAAGTTTTTTATGCCGAGCGTGTGTGTGCGCGTGTGTGTGTGCACACACTGAGACTTGGAGGTGGATCTCTGCCAGGGTTTAGGGCTTGGCTGAGAGTATGCCTGAAACCAGTTTACTCTGGTTGTGTAGTGGAGAAGTCTGGGGGCGGGACAAGGACCTCTTAAAGCTGCAGACCATGTGTATCTGCCTCTGTCTCTCTTTGTGTATGTGTGTGTCTGTTGTGTTCGTACATCTGTGTTTGTGTGTGTTCGTATATCAAGGTTTTACATTGTTTTGGATTTGTTACATACAGATATAGATTTTTGCCTCATTGCATTGCCTTTGACAGCTGTTTTTTTTCTGGATTTTACATGAGAATTTGAATGTGCACGCATGTGTGGGTGAGTTCTTGGCCCTGCCTTAGATAATTTTCCCCACATTTCGCTTTCAGGGACAGCGAGAAGAGAGGTGAAGAGTGCAAGATAGAACAGATTAAGAGAATAAGCCTGCGTGAAGCGGAGAAGTCTATGCTTCGTTGCAGGATGACAAAAATGACTGTTGTGCTCGGTCACATTTTTATTAGATTGCCGGATGCCAAAGCACACTCTTTGGCCTCACTGTGCACGTCTATGTGTTTGTGAATGTGCGCTGTGTGCATATGTGTGCGCTGCTAGTTCAAGTGGGCAGTATAAATAAGTTTTAAGCTGAGGGTGGACTGCTCAGCATGGGGTGTGCTGAGCAGGAAGGGAGGAACAAGCATCTCTCTCCCTCTCTCTAAGCGAGGTTGCACAAGCTGTGCAGAAACACACCACAAAACCCCTCACTCTCTATTACATCCTCATGTACGCACACATGCCACATACTTAAGCACATGGACAAACAATACGTTGCCTGAGATTTACTGCACATGTAATCCTGTGTCTCTGTGCTTTGGCTACTTATTTTATCATCACTGTTGATATTTTTAAGGGCTGAAGAGAGTTGTAGTTTTCTCTGGAGACCAGACAAGAATTCTTCTTCTGAAATAATTTTCCATTACTGAGACAAAATAACAAACCTTTTTCTTTTTCTTTCTTTTTTTTTTTTTTTTTTACAAAGTATGGCTGCAGTTTGATTTGTCCAAACATATCCCGAGTGCCAGGTTAGGTAGAGACAAGCGTACTTGGTGCTAATATACGTACACCTGACTTTTTCCTGCTGCTAAATCTATATTTGTGTGCTTTACAGGAAGCCCTCAGGTCATGCTGATAAGGAGGTGATGGCTGCCACCGTCCTGACCTCACTGTCCACATCTCCTATGGTGCTCCACCCTTCCTCTGCACCCACAGGTAACATCACTGCCTCAGTGCTCTACCTCGAACTTACCTGCAGAGGAAAATACTCCATCAAACACTGACTAATCCACTGTGTCAAACACATCGAGGTCACTCCATTTGAATAACGCTGAGTTGCTAACCGCGGGAAGAAAAACAGCATACATTACTCGATGTTAGTTTACTTCATCACAGATTGATCTTGCTGAGTTGTTCATGTTTTATCTGTATTCATCTAATGGAAGTTAGTCTTGCAGTATTATTAGCGGTAACCCCTTATCTTTGTATACATGCAAGCTTACCCAACCTCAGTCCTTGCTGCCAACTGTTCAGCCTTGACTCTATCACCACAGCTCACCACAAATACTTGTTTCCAGTATTAGTGTGCTTGCCATCACCATGCCAACCCTGCCAGACGGTCAAAGTCCTGTTAGCTTTTTTTTTTTTTTTTTTTTAACTCAGCATTAAACCAAGGCTGCTGTTTTTTGCTCTCTGCAAAGCAACATGTAGCAGATGATATCACACATCACCCTGTTACTGATACTGCTATAACAACTGATATTATTCGATGTTGTCAGAGTGTGCTGTGGGTTTGGGAGGAGCTACGTTTGATTCATATATGAAAGAGGATGTTGGTTGATAGTGATGTTGGTTGATATCTTTAGATTCATCACAGTTTGGTCAAGCCACATAAAAATGTCTGTGCAAGCACTCAAGTTAGAAGTTTGGCTAAATGTTTCATTGTTCCCTCAACTTACTCACACCATTAAAACATTAAAGGCAGTCTATGAAAAAGAACTAGGCATGCTGTGATTTGAGTCTTTTTTATCGGAGTGATACTCGGTACACCTCAGGGTCTTAGTAGTTCTGTGAAATAGTACAGTAATCCTTTTACACGCTGATTGATCCACATATTCATATAAACTGGGATTCAGCTCCTTACGTCTCTATATGAAATAGTTATTGGTTGGTAAGTTAATCCCCAACAAACATGATAGTAAGCTTTGCTCTAAGTTGGGGTTTAGGGTTCGTTTTTAGCCGTGTTTTGCCGCAGTGAAAGTCACATCAAGCTGGCAAGATTATTATTGTCCTATAGGTTAAGTATTATGGGACTGGTCAAAAGGCCAAAGTGTATAGAAAGGTTTATGGGCCAAGATTTAGAGAAATAATATAGTAACTTGTCCACAAAATAAAGCTGTGTTGGGCTTAATGGGCAGAGTTCAGCATGGCTAAATTAAAAATGTAAGGACAGTAAAGTATCTACTACTATAAGATATTAGAATGTATGCATCATACATGCTGTCATGGTTTAAAGCTTTTAAGAGATTTTAGATTTTCATTTCCATAATAAGAGTTGAGATTTGGGTCAGCACTGTTCTAATGTTCTAATGTTAGGCCTTTAAAAGTACTTTACACTTTTTATTTGGCCGTCCTTGCTCATGTTGTTACGTTTGCTTGCCTTCAAGTATGAAAAATCCTCTTTTTAATTAATTATTTAATTAAGCTTACTATGCGTATTCTTTAAATTGCAGTCCCAGAGCCAGCCGCCAGGGCTTGGAAAGAGGTGCTGTCAGCCAGCTATAGCAGTTCGACCAGCGGAAACTGGAGCTGGGATGCCAGCGACCAATCAGTGCCCTCGACACCATCCCCACCTCTCTCCAACGATAACAACAAGAACTTCCTGCTCTCGTCCCAGGGTGATGATGTCAGTGAGGATGTCACAGAGAGCACGCACTTCATGTTTGAGGACCCCATACCTAGGAAGCGAAAGGTAACAGCGGATGTTCATGTCCTGCTGCGAGAAAGCATGTCATAACTCACAGGAAGCTAATTTAAATAATTTGGTTTCTAGTCAGTAGGATGCTTTGAACACAACAAAAGTAACATTTCCTCCTTTAACCTATTATTTCTGAATCTATCGATACTAGCAATAATGCACAGTCACAAAGTTGACACTTATTCTGTACAGTTTCTTGATTCTTCTAGTTGATTGACACAGCTGTGGTTTTGTGGTCATCACAGTCATCACAGCAGCCCCATGTGCTGTCCACTTTACTTTTAACTTACAGTAAGAATTAACTCACACAGTAATTCTTCTTGAGCACAGTTGTAAAGAAGCAACTCTGATGTGTTTTTGTTGTTTCTATAAAGTAGTACCAGGGAGAGAGAGACCTTTTGAAAAAGCCACTTGAAAAATTCCGAAAATTTAAGCAGCATGCAGTTTAAAAGCCTCTGACATGTCCTGTTGCTTTCTCCTTGTGTGGATGATGGATTATGTTCTCTCTCTTTCACTTCACTCCCTCTCGTTTTCTGGCTGGATGGCAGCAAAGTGGGGGCCATCACTATAAACGCAAAAGTCTGTGTCTGAGTTAGGGAATGATTGAGACAGTCAAGTGTTTCCTGATTGACTTTTAAAATGAATAGACGTGAACGTTAGTTACGGACCGCAACTCCAGATTCTACCAGTATATCGCCAGTGGGTTCATCTCACGTTTGCACTGAAGACTACCCACCCACTGTAGAATTTGGACTAAAACCAGACAATTGGCTCCCAAAAACAGCCTTTTCTTTAGCTTGTTAAGGGAACCAGAGTCTCCCACAGCTTAGAGGGATGCCGCTATGCTCACAGAATCTGGATTTACAATACGCAACTAACATTCGGTTTCCGTCTGTTTCTTCTCCTAAGGCCATCGCTTACCAATAAGCACCAACACACCCATTTCGTGAGAGATCAATAACCAGTTCATACCTCACCAATGCGTCAACTGTACATCATGTGGCACAGAGAGAGAGAATACAACACCTGATACTCACCATGAGGGAATAAAACTGGAAAACCTACTGCTCTGAGAAGCGGAGACGATGGTTACGCACTGTTAACAGTCCAGCATAGAGCAAAGTAGGAGAGAAAACATCTCTTGATGCGCAGCAGTTAAAGCAACCCAAACAACAAAACAGTGAGTCATAGAAAAATGAGACATCCTATGCTTAGAAACGAACGAAAGAGCACACTGAGTTAATGAATAATTCACAGGACGAATTAGAATAAGTCCTCTTTGCTACTTCAACAGCAAATGTTACTGAAAACGCCACAGGAAATTTCCAATGGACATTTGATATCCAGGAATCTAAGTTATAGACACTGCTGCTTTTTTATAGAAACAGCCCAGAATGTGTTTTCACTGTCAAGTAGCTTTGCATCCCCTTTTCAGTCTTATCAGGGAGAGAGGTGGAAAGGTTTAGTAAGAATGAAGGCGAAGGGACAGAGGAACAGCGGGAAGTAATGAAAGGTTCAGGGGATGCATAAAAACAAGGGCAGTCAGACTCAGAGGGTGTAAAAGAAGAGAGGAGAAATGAATCTCAATATTTCCTCTAGCCATACAGTCACAGAGGAGAGCTCATATAATGTACAATATGTGGGAGTTTGCAATTCAACCTCCATGGATTGGGGCAACAGTGAGGACTATTGAGCTGCAGAATATATAAAACTGTAAAGACTCCAAGGACCAAGCTGCCAGAGACCCATGCCGTACCATAGATAAGCAGACAGGAAATTAAGTCGGATGACGCTGGGAGGAGTATAGATACACAAGCTGTGTGGAAGAAGAAGGCTAAAATGTGAGCTAACCGGCTGGCTAGCTTCGTGTTGCAATATAGCTGACGCCAACCCCAGAGGTCTAAACCGTCTATGAGCAGCTGCCCCTTGGATTTTAGGCAGTTTGATTTTGTGCAGGCAGTGGGTTAAGAGGATTATTAAACATGGCAATCACCGGTCTTACTGTAACAGTGTTAAGATGCAAGAAAAACGCTTAGGGAATTAAGTGATTTGTGATTGTTTGTGGGATTAAAGACTAGCTTTGCTGTGTCATTTTATCAGGAGCGCTTGTTTTAAGCGGCATGGTCGGGAACATGCATATAGCCAGCACCGCTTGAGCAGTTTACTGGCTTGTTGCTACTGAAAAGAATGAAAGGGAGCGACACTCAATGGGAAATAGTACAGGGAAACAGTAGTGCAGGAGAGAGTTAACATAACCATTGATAAAAATCTGTTGTACTCTCACTTCTCTCGCTCAGTTTTTCTTTCTGTCTTTCCGGCTCGCTCCCTCCCTTCTTTTCTTGCCTGTCTTTCTCCAGAGGCTGTCAAAAGGTAATGAGAGTACACACCCACTGTCTTTCATTAGCAGCAATGCAGGCCCCTGCCTGTTCATGGGATAGCCGCCAACCCCGATATGCAAAAGAGAAAATGAAGTGAAATAAAAAATAAAAAAAAACTCAACTATCAACTATCCATCTCCACATGACTTGCTTATAAACCAGAGGAGGGGGGTTATCCTGAGTCTTGGTAAAATCAGATTTGAGTAGCATCAGATATGATAAGCAAACGCTTCTTTTGATGTTCAGAGGTTAAAACTAGGTGAGTGCGGTTTTTCACAGGTGTGCTTGTGTAAATTGTCTGCGATGAGGTGAGTGTACTGTAACATGTATGCATATGTAGTTGTATCTTTGCCTTACATGTCATTTAAGAATTAAGGTCAACCTACGCCATACACTAAACTATTTCCGGTAAGCTAGTTAAAAATAGTGCATTTATTCTGCTAATGAATCTGTCAGGAAACATGAAAGTACTATGAAGTTGACAAAAAATGTACCCTTTCGTTTGTCCCCTCTCTTTGTCTGTCTCTCTTTCTCTTTTACTCTGAATGTGCCTGAACTTGTCACATATCAGGTTTCTATTTTTATAGGCTTAGAGCACTAATAGCTCTTTAATGAGGTGTAGTGTTTGGCCCCTTGTAGAGTGGCACTCAATCCCCCGATGAAGGCCTTTCTTTTGAGGCTGCCAATGAGATCCACACAGAGGAACGTGATAATGAAATGGGCATGAACCTCTATTTCACATGAAATACTCATCAGTGTTCTGTGAATGACGTGTTCGGTTTCATCACTGTCTACCACGGCAGCTAGTGTTTTTCCAATAAAAATTATTCACGACACGAGCTCTTCAACTAAAAGATTAACAAACTGAAGATAAATGTAACCGCATTAAAAACCCATCAGACACGATTTTGTGTTTATAATGTCACTAAAAGGTTCAAACAAGCTGCCCTTTGACTCGTGGCTCTTTTGTGATGACCGTCTCTTTCAGAACTCCATGAAGGTGATGTTCAAGTGCTTGTGGAAGAACTGTGAAAAGGTCCTCAGCACCTCCTCAGGGATCCAGCGACACATCCGCACCGTCCACCTGGGGTGAGTCGCAAGTCATCGCAGGAAAACCGAACACACAACACTCTCGTCATTGTTTCCTAGGTTAATCCGTCCTGTTAACGGGCATTCTGACTAACTATGAGCTCCACATTTCTTATAGACATCCAGTAAAATCTGAATATTTTAGGTGCACTCCCCCAGTCCTCAGCGTTTCCTGAAATACAAGTCTCACATGCCGCTTAGTTGTGTTCATTAAGTACTCAGTCACAGCTTTTGTTTTAGCTCAATCACAGCACACACACACACACACATATGATAATCTGCATGAGTCACATTGATAATCTTTATTGTGACACTAACAGTTTGTAAATGTGGCTACACTCATACTGATGATGTCTGTTTGTTTGATAGAACTGCAGGCTTAGTTTATTTATTTATTTTAATAAAAACCTTCACTGTGTAGGTGAACATAATGCTTTCTCTGCAGCTTCAGGGTGTTGAACTTTGTGTTGTAAATTATGTGGTAAGACAAGAAAAGCTACAACAGCCACTTGGATGCTGTCCAACTACCTGGCTTTACATCTGATTAGCTTAACTGGTCTATTGTTGCTTTTATTACATGTTCGTTGAGCTTATATGCTCCAATAAAGAAGAATTATTGTAATATTTTTTCATTCCATACCAGCAGCACATATACATACACATAACACGAGTCACATTCTGAGGTTTTTAACAATACAGCACCGGTTTAGATTGCCTGCTTTTACCCTATGCCACAGACACATTTGAAATAAGATGAATGTAATATAAATATAATATACGTTTGTCACCCAGTGCAATACATAGCAACTGAGTTCATATGGATGGTGTTTTTTTGGAAGTGATTGTGTAACTGAAAGTCTTACTGTAACTTATGCATCAGCTTAAAGTCATAAAGTCACCAAGGAAAAGAAAAAAAACGGTCATTGGATCACAAGCCTGTTTGTTTGAGGGCTAGCTTTTACTGCCCCCTGCTGCTGAGAAAAGTAACCGCTTCCTGCCCTTTTTTTTTCAGTTGACAGCTGTCTTATGACTACTTGTGTCATGTCCACTGTGATCCCGAGTCAGTATTTTAAATTGTACACTAATGTTTTGAGAATCTGTTCATTATTATCTTCTTCCCAGTACTGTTTATTCACAATTTATCATTAAAAAAAACCCACATATTTAAGCACATTTTTGCACACAAAAGTGTGTGTGTGTGTGTGGGGGGGGGGGGGGGAATAAAACTCATTAGGTGTAGGCATTATTGTTCAGATGGATGCTTTATTATTTGCTTTGGGCAAAACTGTTAATAAAAAAAACATTCCAGTTCTCTAATTAAAGTAAAAACAAATCTAAAACCATTTTTTCAAAATGATACTGAATACTGAACTAAGGTTAAAAGCACACACAAATAAATATTGAAATGATGTGAAATTGAATAAACATGATTCTCCTTTATTTATTAGTTTTTTCATTCTCTAGCGTACGGAACTAATTTCTGCTTAATTTCCAGGGAAATGTTTGTCAAACAGCATGAAAATAATGTACTAGATGGCAATGGCAGTATATCACAGGCCTACTCAAGGGTAATGCTCCTGAGAGGAATGCCCATTTCAGATCACGGACCTGAGCCATCAAATTAGTGGTTGTAGATGAGAGAGAAATAAATGGAATTGTTTCAAATACTCGTCATAAATCATTTTCTGGCACCCAAGTGAAAGAGAAAAACTGATTTAATTTCAGAATACGCCTGTACTGCCTACGTAAAGATGTGGTCAAACATATTGGAGATAGAGATGCCCATAAGGCTGTACGCTGTGCATCAATAAAGCTCCTGTAGCAATTAGTAAGTACAAGAAGAGAGGGGCTGCATTATAGGGCTATTAGCATTAGCTGCTTGACCCAAAGTTTAAGAGGTTGAATGCTGTTTATTATCACTTCAAAGCTGAAAGTGCAATTAAAATAACCTTCATTTAGGAGATTCAGAGGAGTTTCTAAGTAGTTGCTGTTCATCTCCTACAGCCGAAACAGCGACTCGGACTACAGTGATGGAGAGGAGGACTTTTACTACTCAGAGATCGAGGTCAACATGGACAGCCTCACAGAGGGTTTGTCCAGCCTCACGCCCACTTCCCCCACCACGGCAGGTCCTCCGCCCGTCTTCCCTCCACCGTTCACCGATGTCCCTCACTCTGAACACATCAACATGAACGGTTCGCAGAGCCACGCCCCAACACTGCTCAGTCAGTCGGCTCCCTCCACACTCTGCCACATCCGTACCGACCACGCCTACCAGGTAATTCACACACGCTGCAAGACAGACTTTGAACACACACACACACACACACACACACACACACACACACACACAATACAAAATTTCTGACAAATTGACGCTACTACATTACCACTGAAAACAAGACAAAACATTGAGCAGTTGGTGTGTTTTCCGAGGCACAAAATTTCAGATTTCTATTGTATGGAATCTGCAGAGGCAGTTTTTAAGATTTCTGTGAAAAAAAAAACTCTGAGGTCAGTTTGAACTTAACTCCTACACCAGCGTGGGAGTATATATCAGGGAGAGAAAAGAAAAAAAAAAAACTAAGGTCACATGAAAAATGAAGTCTGAAAATCTGAAAATCGTAAAAAAGTCATGAGATTTAATTATGCTTAAGCTCCTGCTTGCAAACTTAATTTGAACTGCTTTGTAGCAACTTTGGGTATCCATACCACCTGCCTCTTCTTCCCCTCGTCCCTCCTCCCTGTTCTCCTTCTCTTTCTCCTCTAACTCTACAAATTCATGAGCACTCCTCACTTACGTGCCCATCGAGGTAAAAGATTTAATGTTTTTCTTGGCTGTAAGAACACATTTGGTTAAAGTATAAATCCTTAAAATATTCAATATTGAATTCCAGTCCTTCGCAGCGGTTCAAGGTACTATTGAACTTTCAGTTGCCATGACAACAGAAAAAACGCACGTAAAAATAGATTTACATTATGCATACGCAGTGAAAGTACAATGACCACTTGTCATGTTTCATTTTCTCTGTATTGCACTGTGCTCTTCTACTCAGTGCTGCTAACTCCATGTCCTCTCTGCTATTCTTTATGTTCGTGTTGTGACATACTCTTTCGAGGGCTAGCCAGTGTTGTTTAACAGCTATAATCATAAAACACAAACAATATTTGTGGTTCATGCATTATCAGAGTTGATATGAAGGCACATTTCAGATGTAGAGGTGGAGAAATGCCTTCCCGACTCCTTATTTGATCTCTTTTTTTTTTATGTATTATCCTCCTGTCTTCTTCTATCTGCACTTTTCCTGTCCACTCCACCTTTCTGTCGTGTCCTATCCTGGCTATGGCGGGGTGGTTGTCCACGTTCCAGGCCACTGCTCCAGTGAGTATCCCAGTGGGTCCTGAGCTGGCTGGGTTAGGCAGTGGTAATGGAACCGGGCCTGGAATTGGGACTGGGAATGGCATCAGTGTGTCGTGGCAGTCCCCTCCTGTCATTTTCAAAGGCGTCCCGGTGAGTGAGGCTTTGTCTCACGTCTTTTGATCTTAATTTTAACTCCTCTCCTGCTGTTCTGTTTCAACTTTTTTTTTTTTTTTTTTGTAGCTTTTTGTCGCTCTGTTTTTTCAGTCTGGCTGCTTTTTAATACCATCCTCTTCAGGCTTTCTTTTCATAGCACAATCCATCCAAAGATGCTGTTCAAAGTGCTTAAAATATATAATCAAGAACACATAAAACCAAATGTGCATGCAGGCGTGACATTTGCAGCAAATTTGTTGCCAACATTGTGTCTCATCACTGTTTATACAATTAAATATTAATTCAAAAATGAAGTAAAATGCTAGTATTAAAGGCAATAAAACCGCAATACAGGTAAAAGGCTTAATCTACTCTTGTATCCTCGGGGCCTTTAGCAGACTCTTTTCAAGGCCGGGCTCATAATGGCTTTGTCGTGAATCAGAGTCTTGGCTCATGGAACAGCCAGGAGTCAGCCGGAAGACCTGAGGGATCTAGGGGGCATATATTGTATCTTAAGAGCACATCAGATGTCCTCATGCACAAAACTGTTTAAAGATTTACAAACCAATAAAAGGGTCTTAAAATCAATAATAAAACTGAAAGGCAAACCACTGCAGTCTGGGACACAAAAAGAGCCATGTAATGTGAGCTTTTCCGGTTGTAGATAAAACACATGCAGATGAATTTTACATGAATTGATTTTGATCTGTGGCTTTATTTTTGGGAGACCAAAAGGACTGTGTCAGGATAGTGACGAAGGCGCAGACTGATCACTGAGGCAAGACACTGAGCAGCAACACTCGTGTAATAGTATTTAAACAATAAAAAAAACAGCCTTTGATAAGCATAAAAATTGCAATAAGACACTTAGTACTTAGCCTCTGTTTTGTCACGTTTGTGTTGCAGAAAACTTTGAGCCATCATATAACATTTATGCAGAGTATTAATGCAGCTTGCATCATAAGGAACTGCTGCCATGCAAAACTGGATGTCATCCATGTAATGGAGAAAAGCGTACAGAAGTTTTACAGTACCACGGTGCTCCATAAGGTGATATCGTGGCTCTTGCTGATCAAAGACAATTAAGAACGTCCTGCTTAAAAGAATAAAATGTTTAACTTAACAGAAATAAAAGCTTCACAGACTGTATCTACTGCTGTTACAACTGTAACTAAGGCTGCCTCTGCACTGTTAACCCTTCAGGCCCTGTTTTTTAACCCATCATTGACAAACGCAAAGACGTGTGTCTTGGGCGCACAGACCGCGTGGGCGTCTCCAAGCGCACCTTCTGTTTTTGCTCACGTATGTGCAACAGCACAGAGTGCAAAACGACTGGGCGTAGGTGAATATAGATCAGAGAGTGTGGTGATTAATCAACATGTGTCCTGCTGCTTTCAGATGACTGCAGGGATTTAATTAACTGAACGAGAAGCTTTTAATACAGTATGAAGCAGCTGTGGATAAGCGATACTGAAGGAGTCACTCACTCATTTATTGATAAATACAGCTTAGAGATGTTTCTGCCTCAACCACATTAAATGTTATTTATTCGATATCGATTTAAACACATCTACAGGTTGGAGAGTGTTTAATTAAAATGGTATATTTCCTGATCTTCTTCAAGCATTTACTTTGCTCTTGTTGACAGTGTCACCAAAGTGGCACCTCAGTGATGTGGCAGGAACCGACATCTTGATGTCTATTTTTAGACACACCAAAATACCAATGATCCGACATAGACCTCCTTCCTGTTTGTGTGTCTCCTTTCACCATCGCACCATGCACCGAACACCAAACAGGCAAAGTGAACTTCAACATCAGGACAATACCAAACAGTCAGACTACTGTGTTCCCTTGTGTTCATGTTGGTTACCGCCATAATGACTGTAATAAGTATGATATGAAAAAATAAATTACTCACCATATAAAGGCTTAGTGGAGTATGCTAGAGCTAGATGCTACTTCTATTAGTCATACTTGTAATATGATAACTTTATGTACTTTATTCTGACAGGGGCAGAGTCTTTCTGTATGTCATTGTCACATGAAGCAGAGTTGAGCTGCAGTGCACCAGTACTGTATTGAACAGTGCACTTATGATGTCTTTTCCCTTTTGCAGGGGCCTGTGACTCATGTCCGGACAGTTAGCATTGGTGAAAAGAGGCAGCCGGCAGCCAGCACGCACACCACTGTTAACAAGAACCATGCTTTAATAACGCCAGCACCTAAATCCACACCAGGAACCAGGTACGCAGCAGTGTGCGTGTGTGTGTGTGTGTGTGTGTGTCTGTGTGGGTGTGTGTGTGATTGTAGTGAGGAGCGTTTAATGATTCTGCTAGTTTTGCACCAATTATCTCAAGTGATTTACAATCACGGGACTCGGGGTTTAAGATGAAAATGCTTTGTCTTCCTTCATCTTTGTCTTGCTTTCTTTATTCTTTTATCTTTCTTTGTCCTCCATATCACAGTCGCTTATTATGAGCTACTTTCACTTTGTGACTAGGGTGGTAATTCAAGTGCAAATGCAAATTAGAAACATTTATTGCAGTGAATTGTGAGTGGTCCAGGGCTGAAACAATCACTTAATTGAAGTCATCTTTTGAAACAAAAACATTTACAGCTTCATTTCAGCTCCTTAAATGTGAATATTTGATAGTTTTCTTGGTTTCATATTATGGTAAATAGAATATTTTTGCATTTTATATTATTTTTATATTATTATTTTATATTATTACAGAATGAAATGAATTCATTTCTAGAAAATTGTAAGCAACATATTTCACTAGTAAAAATTAAATAAAAGAAAGAAAATAATCATTAGTTACAGTTATTGTTGTAGTCCAGGGCAGGCTTTACCATTATGACTGTGGCAGATCGTACCCGCAGCACAACCATAGTGGACCACTCACCTGATTTCAAGTCAGTGTAGCATCAAAATGATTTAAAATCTGTCATTTTATGGTAGAAAAGTTACAGAATATTGCTTTAAATAATTTTTAAAGAGACATGCCAAAGCCCTGAGTTGCTCTTTATGGTGCTCAATCCTCTTTTAAACACATCAGATATCAGATTGCATGAAAAAAAGACAAAACAATTTTGCCTGAAAACGTCGACCTCTTCAAAGATGGCTTCTCTGAATTACATTTATATTGACACGTTCAAAGGAAAGACGTGTTTGTGTGTGTGCACGTGTGTGTCTGACCCTGCCTCTATATCTACACGTTTATGTGCCTCCCAGCGCATTTCACATGTATATGTGTTTTTATGCCCATGTGGGCGTCTGGATGTCTGTGTGCATGTCCTTATGCTGTCACATCTGCTGTTACCAAGGAAACCCCGTGGGGAGGCGAAGAAGTGCCGAAAGGTGTACGGCATGGAGAAGAGAGACATGTGGTGCACAGCCTGTCGCTGGAAAAAAGCCTGTCAGAGATTCACCGACTAATCCGGTCCCCTTCCCGTGTCCATGAGATGAGCTCTTCCTCACTCGGAGTGACAGCTAGGTGGACTCTTCCACTGAGGAGACGGAGACAGATTTCTTCAGGATGAAGCTCTCAGTGCTGCTTCCTCCAACCCAGCATGGGGTTCGCCTTCTCTCTTTTCCGTTTCCAAATACAAAGAGAAAATAAAACCGGTGGGTAAAAACAAACAACAACAACAACAACAAAAAAAATCAGCAAGAAAAAAAAAGAACTTTATGCAGGTTTGGAGAGTTTTTCTAAGACTGAAACATTTTCACTCTGTTTGATGAATGAGGAAAAACAAAACTTTTAAGTTGGATCCTGAACCTTGTGATTTGATCTTTTGCCATTTTTCACAGCCTCGACACAAGGCGATGTTTAAAGACTACAGATAAGCTTTTTTGGTATACTCTGTTGTTCATTATAGGATCATCATGTAATCTACTGTTTTACGGGGTGGATCATGACTCTTTTTGGAAGTTCAAGGGTAAACACCAGATTTGCTGGGTAAGACCTTTGTAGCATATCCGTTTTTCATTGTCACTGTTTAAGGGACTTCAAACCTACCAAAGGCACAAAAAAGCCTGTTCACCTAATCCCGAATCTAGCATCACTGTCTTCTGCAGCCTTACTCACTATCAACTATATGTTTGAGAACATATTGTTCAGCACCTATTCATTCAACAAATTCAACACAGCCAGTTATACTTCTTGTAATTTTGCAAAGATGCACAAAACCCTCACACAAAGTGGTACAAAAAAAAAAAATCCCCCTTGACTTTCCAAAATATTTTTGATGTTTAGGTGTACACAATAAATGAAATATATTTCCCTCTCTCCTTCTCTATACTTGTACCCTAGCGATATGCACCTTGAAGAAATAAGTCATCTTTTGGAGTATCACTGTAACCACAGCGTATGTCTGAGAGGGTGGATATCTATTTCTTATATAGAGTTTATTTTCAGCAGTGACTTGTTGAAGCAACTACCAGTTGCACTGTGCAATCAGCAGAATTTCTTGCTTTGTGGTTGTCATTGTTATTAAAGGTGAGTCGAGGCAGAAAGGCTCTTAAAGAGATCATTCACCACATTGATGATACATGAATGATAACTGCCCTCTGACACTTCCAGTCTGACTGATGTCATTTGCATGTGTCGGTGAATAGTACAGAGATTGTAACCCAACAATCACTACCTGATGATGATGAGTCAGGTGTTCTTACTCATTTCGTACAGTTTTAAATGAAGAGGTTACCCCGTTGTTAGTCTTTGGAATAACTATCATTAAACAGCATTACATCATTTGTAGATAACAGACCTGACTTCATAGGAACCAAGCACTTTTCCCCACATTTTAAATAGATGTTGTGTCCAATCTTTGAGAACGATCTTTCATTGTGGGCTCATGAAAAGTTAGAATCACATCAAGTCAGCGCAGAGCATACATTTTCAGCAATGTTGGCCAATCTTAGAAATGAAATAAATCCCTGGTCTATTAATTATCCAAATACAACAAGAGGAATAATACAAAGACAGTTGCTTGAGTAACCTTTAGACAAGCTTTTCTTTTTTTAAAATTGTTATGAAATATTTTGGAAAGCTAACTTCAACACAGGAGTGATCCTACTAAAGACAAATACACTGAAAAAAGCCAGCTAGTTATTTTTTTATCAAAAGTTACCACCCTAAAACTAAACAGCTGCAGCCTGAAGTGTATTTGTAATTGGCTTAATAGACAATTTAGTGATGATGAATAGAAAACATAGTAGTCATAGTTAAGAACATTTTTAATTGAGATTTTTTTTTAATCTTTCCCTTCATTTGTAACGTGTTTCCATTTTAAACTTCCTCTCATGACCCATTGTCAAGTGTATTTATTTATTTATAAAGCCCCAAATCACACATTTATGTCAAAGGGCTTCACAGTCCGTACAACATATGACACCCTCCACTCTTAGACCCTTGGTTCAGACAAAGAAAACACACATAAATCAACACATTTAAAAGAATCCTTTATCGGGTATTTTTCTGATCTGCTCTCAGAGGCGGAGTCATGACAGTAGATGTTTGCAGAGATCCACCCTTGTGCTATTTGTTAGCATTATTATTTTTTTTTTTTTGATTGTAGATTCTGCTGTGCGCCCTCTGCTCTCTCTGACACTGACCTGACCTGACCACCATAGCAACGTTTGACAAACACACATGGACACACACACACACACACACCACACACAGTGCCTTTCCTCTCCTATACGAGCAGGCCGTCGCGCATTCGAGCAGACTCCTTGATTGAGGTACAGTACGACTTCAGACCTCTGTCGCCATAGAAACACCTGTGCTGTCCCCTTGTCGCCACAGGGTCACTCGTGCTCTCTGCTGCCGGCTGATAGCACGTTTATAGGCGACCAGTAATGAAAGCTTGGAAGCAGATGCTTGACTGTTAATTGGTGGCTTGAAGTCAGTTGGCAACAACATATTGAGCACACATTTTAGCCGCAACAGCGGTTAAAAAAAAACATCATTTTAGTTTTGAAAATGAATGATCCAGTCTGTAAATTGTTTATTCCAGTGGCATCCCAGATAAGCTAGGTCTCTAAGCAGGCCTCTTCCGGTCAGAAACTTCACAAAGTGCCAATGAAAAGAACATAAAAAGGAAAAGGTATACTGACCTAATGAAATTGCACTACGCTGCACTGCGCAAAGACATGTTTTTGTACATGGACATTTTGTATACACAAATTTTGAAGTGAAAGAAATTTCTGTTTTTTTTTTTCGAATGGGTGGGAGGAATGTCGTCACTGCCAGATAGAATAAATGGGGTGTCAGGGATAGGGGGTTCTGTACCTCTGAGGTTCCCCATTCTTAGCAAGTCATCTTGACAGTAAATGTCTTGCTCTCTGTGTCAGATTTATCGTACTAAAACAGAGTGGTGCTGGCTCTTTTAGCAGTGTGGTACTGAGAAGTACAGTGTGGTACTTAGGTAGTCACTTTGCCTTTCCCTTGGAGGAGTGCCAAGGGCCAAAAGCAGCACCTGCCTTGTCTCAGTGATGGGAAAACATCGGTCTCAGTCTGTGGCTACACATTATAGTCTTGATAACAGATTTACAGTGTTTTCTTGCCTGGAGGGTTTTTTTTTCTCTCGCAATACTCACACACTTTTTTTTTTTTTTTTATCTGTAAAGCTCAGCTCTGTGCTTCCTTTAGTTAAATACAAACAGATCCCTGCTTATTCACATTTTACTCAGCTAAGGTAGTAACTGTGTAGATACTGTTATTAGTGCTGGATACCACTTTTTGATTGGTTGTTTGATGGAGTGTCAAATGCAACCCATCCGGTCTCTCTCCATCCTCAGTGTAAGCACTGTCCACCAGCAGGCTCGGAGGCCGCAGCTAACAGTTTTTGTATTTTTTTTTGCCGGCCACTATTTCATCTTCTCTCGAGTTGCACTAAAACTGGCCCGTGACGATCAAGTCACATCGGTAAAGAGCTGGGCTCAGTGACTGCGGCCATTACGTAGGTCATCACGGCCCGGAAAGAACTGTGGGTACAAAGGTGCTCTTGTGCACAGATCCTGAGGACTTTATTGGTGATTGTTTTTTTTTTTAGGCAGAAGTAGATCAACAACTTTCAACCAGAAAATGGGAGATGGAGATTGACGCTGACTGTTAATGGGCGTGCAGGGAAATTTGTGGACATTTACAGTCGATGGAAAGCAGACACAAGACACGCAGTGACGATATAGATGGATTCGCAGTTTCAGGGCTTTCTTGTACATATGCAACATAAAGAGAACCGTGAGGCTTTTTTTTTTTTTCATATATTGTTGTTTTCTTTGTTGTTGTATCTTGTTATATGAAAAGTAAACTTTTTTTTTTACAGTATAGTTGCTCAGAATATTCTTTCTTTTTTCTGTTTTTTTTTTTTTTTAAAAAGTCGATTGAGAAGCTATAGTGAACATAACACGTAAAGATTCAATGTATATTGTAGCTTAGAGGCAAAGGGGAGAAAAACAAAACATGTTGAATGTAAAACCTACAAAAAGAAAAAAAAGTCTTTTTTTTTTTTGTTATATTTGCTGGCTAGTTTGTACTGCCTGTAGTGAACTCATAGAGCGTCCTGATTTTGGTATCCACTTTTTTTTTTTTTTTTTTAACACCCACATACAGCTGTCGCCGCACTGCAAAGTCATATCAAATAACACAACCATGCAGTATTGCTTTACTATCTTACTTTGTGCAATGAGACGCTTTGTAATGGAACAAAAACTAACTTGAGCTTTTTGGTGACATTTTGGGCTACTCGCTCACACCGTCGCTGTTCGTCTTTTGTCTTTCTCCCTGCCAAATAGCAAGTTTTCTGAATACGTGTGGTTATCTTTGTCGTGGATGTTTGTGGTTGTGATGTTAAGTTGTTGTTAGGCAGGATAACCTTCAACCTTTGGATGATTTTTTTTTTTTTTTTGTTGTTTAACCTTGTGGGAATCTTTATCCTGCCCTGCACATTCCAACAGACAGCACGCTTTTAGTGTCTTCCACTTGTTTCCTAATAGACATATCCTTCCCATTTCCTTTTCACTACAGTGATTCTTCTCTGATCACCTTGTCCTTTTCCATTTCCCGTTCTTGTGCTATCCAGCTTTACTGTGGTCCCACCCAAGCCTTTACCCAGTATATTAAGCTAAACTAAACCCTTGAAAATGTGCATCAAAAAAAAAAAAAAAAGCCTTTCGTTTTATTTCTCCACATATGTCAAAATGTATGTGCTGCTTTCTTGAATGTCAGTTTTCATTTGTGTATAAACCAGCAGCAGCAAAGCCAATAGATCTCCTTCCAAATCAAATGTAATGTAATGCATTGCAATGGCAGCTCCACTCAATTCTCTGCTTCTTCTACCGTGCTCTTAATGTTTGTCCAGGCTTTTACACTCTTGTCTGTCAAATCTCTCGTTTGATGACCATTTTTTTTTTCTCCTGTTGTGTTTTTACTGAGCCTTACACTGGCTGGCGTGAAAACTGACTCTCTGTTTTTTTTCTTCTCATTGATTGATTGATTGATTGATTGATTGATTGATTGTCTGGTTGAGTTTGAGGTTGTTTTGCATGTCTAGCATCGCTCTTTTTTTTTTTCTTGTTCTTTTTTTGTTTTGTTAGGAGATACAACACTGAAGGGTTTTATGTGTTAGATTTCCCCTTTCAGTAACTGATAACCCAAGGCTGATGTAGTTTGTTTTCCTCTAAATGTAAAAAAAAAAAAAAAAAAAAGCTCCTTGCCAGCCTGACACACACACACACACACACACACACAGCTAAAAGCGTTTTGAAGGAAACGTAACGTCAGCCTTGGGTCTTCACTGGAGGGCAAGATTTCTCCTGTGCGTGGCTGTCTTCATCAGCAGTCCCACGCACATGGAGAAAGCACTTTCTGAGGAGTGGTGCACTCAAGGAGTATTTGTGTGAATGTCAAGCCTATGACTAGTGCTTGAAAAGATGGATGACCATGTATGATGCTGATAATGTGATCTATGTGATGTAATGTGATGGAAAGAAAATAAACCTGAATGGAAGAAGTCTGCCGCCAGATTGTTTATTTATTTATCTCTTAGGTGAATAAAGATATCTGCGGATAAATGGCCACGGGAGATGTTGATTAATCTCCCAAATAAAGAAATGTGGCCGTGTGAGATCAATAAACAGGATTCATTCCTTTGTGTCTACTTTCTTTGACTTGTCTATCCTGCCCCCTTGTGGACAGCAGGTGGTTATGGCCGCACTGCTCTCACCAACCCTGCAACAGGCGTGAAGGAAACAAAAAGGCGCAGCACACATTGTTCACTTCTTTACAGCAGCAATTTCAAAATTTATTGAGACTGATTGGTTTTTGCAAATAATAGTCAAGCTAATTCTTCCACTAAACATGAAGTTAGAAAGAGGCTTGGACGGCCGCGTGGGCCAGCCCCAACATCAAAACAGGAGGCTCATGGTTGGCTGTAAAAATGTTTTGTGATCAGTACTATCAACCGAAAAAATATCTGCACAAGAGCACTTAAATCTGCCCAAAACAAAACAGGTGTAAAAACAGGACAGGTTTTTTTGATTATTTAACACATTTTGTTACAAACACAGGTTTATGATAATCATCAATATAAAGTCAGTATCATATTGAACAATATTCCCAATGAAAATAAACAAACCTCAAGCTTCAAGTGCGACCTTTTACAAATTAAAGACCCTCTGAAACTTGAGAGAAAATAAATAATATATAATAGTAATATAAATTCATATATATGAAGGTATACACACATCACTCTTAGTAGAAGAACAAAATCTAAAGTAAAAAGCGCCAATTTTGAAATATAGTATAATATAGATATACCCATATCTATGGCTTCATGATTTGCACGTGTGAATCAAGCTATACAGGCTAAATGAGGATTGCAATTTGTACACGTCTAAGAATACCCATATTCATCTGCAATAGAGCAAACAGTTCCAGTTTTGCATCATGTGGAATGAGACAGTTGTGTGCAGATGCCGAAGACGTCGCTTTGGTATGACAAAATGAGCACAGGCATGCAGTTAAGACCACAGAATCAGGGCACAAAAGGTCATCAACACACGGTGGGAAGGAGAATCTAGTCGCCCATCATGATTTGTCTCTTTGAAGTTTTATCCTCAAAAAACATTTTGCACCTCTAATCTGATCAGTCGCATTTTTTAAGTAATCTCTATCCGTCGACACAAACACGTATTCGTCTCTCGGAAACAAACACACTCTCGCAAGCACACGGGTGAAATGTCATTGAGGCACATATTGAGGGGTTGATGGCAGACATTTTCCTGAAGTACAACCCAGTATGAGGAAGAAGACATACAGTACAGGTCGTGAGAAGAGCGCAGGGCCAGGGAGTCACACATACATCCAGATGTCTCAGTGGCAACAACAGCACCACAGGACAGAGATTTGTCACCGATCATGGGCTCCTTCCACACCCACCATTGACATTCATAAAAATCCTAACCCCATTGTCTTTTTTCTTTTCTTTCTTTTTTTTTTTTACCCAAAAATTACAACTATTTGATAAATGGGTCAAACAAAAACACCATAAATAATACAAATAAAATAAAAACAGTTGCCAGACATGTGGAAAGCATCACAAATCGCATTGTACTGAGAGTTTTTTTTTTTTTTTTTTCCTCTCTCAGTGGAGTTTAATGGGAAGTGCATGGCACCTGTAAGCAGAAAGGCCTGATGTGTGCAACCTGCACTGGCAACAAAATGTTTCCCAGAGTTACTGCAGCAGTGCTTCACTTTCCCTTTATGTAAATGAACTAGAGCTGAGCCAGTAAAACACCGGCGTACATAGAAAAACAGCATGTAGACTCAACACTCGGGCATCTAGTCTGCATGCTGCATTTCTTCTTGATTGTGTGTCATGCGAGGTGTGAGACAGTAGAAAGTAGAAAGAAAATTCAAAATCTGCTTGTTTTTTTGTTTTTTGTTTTTTAAGATGCGGTCTTCTAAAATCTAGCTGGTCCTTTCACACAGCCCTTCATATTCACAATAATACCATAACATGTGCACTTTTTCTTTTTCTTTTTTTTCTTTTTTTTCAAACTGTGACAAATAGTGACAGGTTCAAAAAAATAAAAACAACTCAACAAAACAACTGTTAACCACAACAATAAATCCAAAAGCACCTGCACACACAGACTGTGAAACAAAAGCACTTCATGTATACAAGGTACTAGATTGTTTTTGGTTCAATATTAATCAATTAGTGTACATTAGTGATGCAAAAGCGTGTGTGGAATATATGTTTCAATCAATAGCTAACAGAGAAGTTTGACAGTGAAGTTGTTTTTCCCCTCGGTAAAAAAGCAAATACGACAGAAAAAGCGTAAACTGGCACAATAAAAGGTTGATAAAAGCCCCATGGCTTGCTGTCCACAACAAGGCAAAGTATAAAAGCTCTTTTCTTATACAAGATATAAAATATCAAAAAAAAAAAAAAAAAAAAAAAAAAAAAGGAACACACAATAAAGCTTAGCATCCAGCACTTAATAATAATTAATAATAGTAACATCAACAACAGTAATCATAGTTCTGATAATTATAATAATAAGACATGTCGTCTGCCTCACTTGAATTGTCAATAACAACGAAATAATCTTAAGAAATCAATATAGACTTTTTTTTGGACACTGGACACTTAAAAAACATTCTTGCATACAAACACCCGTCCTGTTCTACCCAACACAGAGAGAGGGAGAGAGAGAGAGAGAGGGAGAGAGAGAGAGAAGAGGGAATGACTTCTCAAAAATGAGGAATCCACAAACAGGTTCTTTTTTTTTTCTCAATAAATAGCTGTTAAACAAAAGAAATTAATATTACACTCTCTACGAATATCAAACTTGGAATTTCAAGCACAATTTTGATCCTCTTCTTTTGACCTTACAAAGCCGGAGAAAAAATATATCACCAAAAAGAAAGATAAACCATGGAAAGAGTCTGCATATTCTGTATTGAGAAACTGGATTTACATGACCAGGACAGAAACAGAAACACAAAAAACCCAAAAACCCAAAAAACAAAGGCAGCTCCTCCTTAAGGTGTGAGAGACGTAGCTCTCAGGTCCGATCGTCACAACCTCCAGAGACAGTGGAGAGACGGAAAGAGTTAATAGTGTAGGTCGTGTAGATCCCCTTGTGTGCTTGTGTTGATTTTCCAAACAGGGAAAGCGATGTCCACTTTGTGTACGAAGAGGGTTAAAACTCTTACACACACTGTAAAAGTCCTCTTTCAATCTCTCTCTGTCTCACACACACGTTACTCCACTTTCATATTCCCAAGAAAAAAAAAAAAAAGAAAAAAAAAAACGTATGTACATTAGTCAAATCTCCAGTATTTGTTGGAATGGACTGATAGAAACTGTGGTGGTAAACTTAAGCGAAGAAAAGATTAAGGACCCCACTGAAAGGCAAAGGCTATATAAACAGCAATCTGCACAAAGATTCAGTGATTTCTATATCGTGATAACAGTCAAGAGGACATAAAGTATATCCTTAAAGGTAGGTGCGGTCACCGAGTTGTTTAGGTAAGTAAAGATCAGATCAAAAATGTAAACCACGGGTTCAGGGCTTTGATAGGAGTCAGTTGTCATTAAAGTGCAAGTCTGTGGCAGTAGGACTCTGCATCAACAATGTGCCATCGGGCTGCCCGGTCCTCTGACACACATGTAGCTTTGCAATAGATTTAGACTCTCCCTTCACTCGTAGAGAGACGCTTTTACCCCCCAGAAACATTACAGCCGAGGTGGGACCAAGACACCCACACCCTCCCAACCCTCCCTCCCGCCCGCTCCCCCCTTCCTCCTGGCTATTTCCCTACACTGTCAGTGATCCTTGGTTTCCATGGTGATTGTGATGGCAAACATACAAAGTTGCATTCTAGCATCGGCCATGTCCTTGGCAGCGTACTCGTTGATTCCTGTTGTGACAGAGTAGAAAAACTACTGGACTCTGGCCTGAACCCTCGAGAAAAAGAAACACAAAAACACTGCATCAGAAGTAAAGGAGGTAAGCAGAAAAAGCCTTGCACTCATGCCATCTCTTGACCACTCTTCTTCTACTATGGCAGTCAAGATTGAGAATAGCCTAAGTGTGTGTGTGTGTGTGTCTGTGTGTATGTGTGTGCATTTGAGTGTGTTTACTCATAATGGTTTTAGATCATTGTCGCGCGTCACCCTACAGCTTTTCCATTCAAAGGAAGGCCTGCCCACGGTGGGACGAATGGGTAAAGAGTGCAGAGGATTCTGCCACAGAGATCGCAAGAGATCTTCAGAGATTGGTCAACGAGCCACTATCAGGAGCCTGACAGGTTCTAGGAGATCCAGGCGAAGTCCCTCTCGCTCCCGTTCTGCTGCTCCCCTTCCTGTGCCGAGGAGTCGCTCTCCTCCTTCTCATTGTCCAGTGCTCCATGTGCCTCAGCGGTCATCCCTGAGTCCTTCCACTTGCTCCCTTCTTCCTCCCCTTCTCCCATCATCTCCCCTTCCCCTTCCACCATCATCTCCTCCTCTCCCTCTCCGTCACCGTCGCACTCCGCCTGGTCATCGTGGAAACGATCACCGGGATACAGCTCCTCCTCTGGAGAGATGTCTCCTCCAACCTCCCCATTGTGGTCCAGCAGTGCGGCCATCCCCCGGCCAGAGCAGTCGGCGCAGACGCCATGGCGACGTGAGCCGTGTTTGATTCCAACGCTGGCTGCGGACATGAAGACCCGGCTGCACACTTTGCACACGTACTTCTTGTCTTTGCTGTGGACCTATCGGGCAGAAACAGATCATTTCAACATTTTAATGCCCACTTTGATTGAAGTATGATTTACTGCCCCCTACTGGCGGTCACACAGCAACACTCACCAGCGTGTGCCTCTTCATGTGCTCCCGCCTGGTGAACTTCTTGCCACAGATTTCACAGGGGTAGGGCCTCTCACCGGTGTGGGAGCGCATGTGCCTCTTTAGGATGCACTGGTGCATAGCAGAGAAACTGCAGTAGGGGCACTTGAACTTTTTACGGATCACCGTGAAGTCATTCACTGTAGAGACAGAAGGAGGGAGGGAGGGATGGTGAATAGAAGAAGAAGAAGAAGAAGAAGAAGAAGAAGAAGAAGAAGAAGAAGAAGAAGAAGAAGAAGAAGAAGAAGAAAAGATTAGTGTTGAATGAAGCTTGTTTAAATAAACCGAGACGTCACTTTTCAGTTATTACATTTAATTAGCAGCATGGTCTAGAAATGTATCATCAATTCCCATGGCCACCCCAATCCCAGTCAAAGCTACAGTTGCCCTGGCAACAGCTCTTCCTCCATACTAAAGCAATAAAGGCAAAGAGATACTATAAACACGACACAACAGTCAGTCTGCCTTAGTTGCTCTAGAAGGTCTCTGCTATGGACAGCAAAAACACAGACAGAAAGACAAACACAGACAATGACAAGAAGGCTGAAGGTTGGGAAATAAAATCACACACACAAAGGAAAGCTTCAGCAAAAATAATGAAATAAAAAAAAACATTAAAAAAAAAAACGTTAATACCACGTACCAGTCTAGTGTATAGGTCTGTTAAGCCAATTATCTCAAGGTCTAGACTTAAATGGTAGTTAAGCCAAGTGAAGGGCATCCAAGTGAACAGAATGCGGGTGTGTTTGTGTGTGTTTGTGTGTGTGTGTGTGTATATATATATGTGTGTGTGTGTGTGTGTGTGTGTAAGAAACTTTACAGTCAAGGCATACAGTATATGACCATGAGAGATCAGGACTGGATTTATGAGCAGACAAGCACAACACACACTACTGTACTGTACACATCTACTGTTCATAAAGGGGGGGGGGGGGGTTCAAACACACAGTGATACAGTATAATTACCTCCATCTGTATATCGACTTCTGCTCTGATTAAAACGCTCGACAGCACAAAAACATGCAAGTACACATCAACTGCACAAGATTTGAGCATCTTATTCACATCGGTTAAAATGCAAAGGCAAACAAAGGAGCGCTGCGGTTGTGTGAGTGTGCGCGCGCGACACACAAAAACTACGGAGAAGTTTTCACATTTTCCATCACAGTTTAATTACAGCATAAAAACTACAAGCAGAATGTTTACAAAAGTACATGTCTGTGTACAGTACGCAGGTTTTTTTTTGTTGTTGTTGTTCACTGAGAAAAAAAATTCATTATCTAGAATCCAATATCTTTCAATATTTACAACTACACATATTCAAAGCCACACAACAGCCGTACGGTATTTGCCATTTCTCCACAATGGCTGGCTCTGCAGAGTTCCTGATTAGTTCCTGACTTCTCTGAGCCTGCCAGTCTGTTTCAGCTGCTGGCTAGGACAGAGTGTACTACCTGAGAAATGGGATTTTGTATTAGAAGGGATTTGGCATTTGGGAGTTCCCTGTGTATATATACACACACACACAACAGCAAGGGGACATATTCCCGATAGACACTAGTTCTGCTTTTATTGAGCACATAGAAATTACAGTTCCATGTGCTGGGAGTGACCGTGGAATATTAGAGTGAAACACAGGTGGATGTCTTCCCTTTGGGGATTCACAGTATGGGTGCACACAATAAACCTTTTGTAATTGGGCTGCATCAAGAAAATATCTTGGATTATAGTTGCAGGGTTTTGAAAATTTGGCAGAAATTGGTGTGAATTTACATTAGCAATGATTTTGAAGCCAGCGTTCACGCTGATTCCAATATCCTGCGGCTCTGCTCCGGCTCCACAACACTCTCCACCTAACTCTGTCACCATCTCCTTTATTCCTCCTCTCCTGTATTTTCCCACTTGTCTCCCTTGATCTCCCATTTTCTACCTTGCACTCACAACCACACCATTATCTGTCTGCAGCAGTGACATCACAATGCTCATCTGGTTTAAAGGGCATCTATCTGCCCCCCTTCGGTCCCCACTTCCTCTTCAGATGAGGGTCAGGGGTTAAGAAGGGCCGGAGCCATGAAGGACCAATTACTGTCCAGCTCCAGCCACACTCAGCCACTAGAAGACTTACAGATCTGGGACAGAGGAGGAGATGGACAGAGAGAAAGGGAGAGAGAAAATGACACCACCCAACCCCCCATCTGAGCTGCTACTGGTCTATTGTTTTAACTGGCTTTGTCTCGTTCGGCACATCCCCTCCATCTGCACTGATCTGACAGCACTGACTGAAGGTAATCATGTCAGGATGATGACTGAGGACAAGCTTCCGTGCATCCACTGGAGGTGGATCAGCGATCGAATAGCTTTTTTTTCCTTTGAGTTACAGTTTAAAGTAAAGTAAGCACAATGTTTGTTTTCTTTTATACGTTGAATTAAGTCATCTGCTTATTTTTAATGTTTATTGAGGTGCACTAGCATGACTAGCAGCAGAAATAAATTGATTTGGGTCTTAATTCTTCTCTGATGCTGCAATTATACAAAGTTCCTGCAGGTGGTGTGGTTGTGTGTGCTCTGAGTCACAGTGAAGCCTGACAGATATGAACTGTGGCTGAGTGTCTTTGTGCCCGTAATGCAGGGGTGGACACAAAGATAAAGATCTCTCTGCCTAAAAAGGAGAGAAGAGTTTAGTCAGACTGGTGACTGGCGACAGAGACCCAGACAAGTGGTTTAGGTCTGGGAGGCGGAAAGACGCCCCCCCCCCCGCCCTCACGTCTCGTCTCTACACCCGGCACCACAACGGAAAGTAATTCACCTGTTCATGGCTTCCTATCAGTGCACACTCAAACTATTCACAAACCTAAATGCAATTAAAAAAACAACTGTTCTGCATATCATTTCAGCCATTTTTTTTAAAAACAGATCAGCTTTGCATAGCAATTGTTGACATGTAAACTGTCAATTTATGTTAAATCACCTGTTATAAAATAAAATAATGACTTAAAATTTGTAGGTTGTGAAAAAAAAAAGAAGCATCCCTCGGTAATCATGTCAATAAAGTTTTGATTTTAAAAGGACCTCTTTCATTCTCAGTGCAATGACACCACAGAGCATTTTTGGCATGAACATACAACACACACTCACACACACACACTGCAGCTAATTGATGGGTATGAATGTGTGCACATAAGCCTGCGGCCTCTAAGTCCAGTCTCAATTTTCAACATTGATACTGAGGTTATGATTGTCAACTTTTATCTCTTGAGAAAGCCGCCACAGTGAATCTATAACCCGACCCTGAGACATTTCCATCCCAGTGCTGCCTCCCAGTATAGATCCTGGCGCTGACCCCACCTGGCAGCACACTTTAACATGTGTCGCCAAGTTTTTCTGGGTGCTAAAAGCCTTGGCACAGACAGGGCAGGTGTGCCCTCTCTCTTTGGAGTGCACAGAGGACAGGTGCCTGTGCAGGTCTGTGCGGTCTCTGAAGTGCTTCAGACAGTACACGCACTGCATCAGCTTCTTCTTGAAGTGGATTGTCTTCTCGTGTCGGTCTGCGTTGGATTTGAGGGTGAAGCTGGCGGGACAATGGGAGCAGAGGTAGCGCGCGGGCGCAGGCTCGGCCACTGAGGGGCGACAGAGAGACTGGTGAAAATGGAGAGGTTGGGATTGTGGACGGTGATGGGTCGGGGTAGACTGACGGTGCAGGCCTTGCATGCTCGGCCAGTCCAGGGACAAGGCCATCAATGACAGGGTGTGGCGGTACTCATGTTCCCTGAGATGCTCCAGGCTGCTGAACAGCCGTTTGCACAGGGAGCAGGCGAACCCCTGTGAGGGCCAGGCACCGGGCTCTGGCAGGAATCTTTTCCCTGACCCAACCTCTTCGCCCAGTACCCTCGGCCCTTTAGTCTCTCTGCCAGCTACGGACACTGACGCAGGCACAGTCAAGCCACCAGCACAGCTCTCCTCGCCCATCTGATCCCTCTCGACAGGAGACTGGTCACCTTCCAAGGCTGAGATAGCGAGAAGAAGAGAGTGAGAGTGAAAGTGAGAGAAATACAGTAGATAAGGTACAAAAGGTACTTTCTATTTAAAGTTATCCAAACATGACAACTTTTAAAGCCCAAACCGTACCTGCGTTGTATCCCTTAGTGTCTTCTTTGTCTTTCATGCCCTCCTGTAAGCACAAAACATCCGGTTATGTCACACACGCGCACATTTAAACGGTCTGTATGGATTGTTGGGCATGCAGGAGGCAGGCGGGTGAGACAAGCTGCGAAGACAAACTTTTGGGGACACACGTGAGAAACACGGAGAAACAGAGACATGAAAACATAAAAGTAAAAAAAAAAAAAAGATTAGCAAGCAAACACAGGAAAAAAGTCTTGTGAATAGCTGACAGTTCCCCCGATGCTAAAGCTGTCCTAGGAGACACAGAATGAGCAGTTAGGTTGATCTACAGTATTCATAATACGGTGCACCTGTCCCTTTGCTTTTTTTTTTCTTGCATCTACATCCCATCTAAACTCTATCTTTCCTCCATCTACTCCACGCTCCTGCCATTCCTTCACCCCCACTCATTTCCTCAGCCCTTACACTCCACCTCCTCCTCCTCCTCCTCCTCCTCCTCCTCCTCCTCCTCCTCCTCTCTAAGAACAGAACACCATGCACTGGGCAAACAGATGGCTTGTCCGTAGAGATAGGGAGGCTTGTTGGGAGGCAGGTCCACTGAAATCAAATGCTGCTCCTAAATGCTCACCAGCATACACACTCAGACTGGCACAAAACTCACATCCACACATGCTCATACTGCCGCTCTCACACACACGCCCACACTGACACACACACACACACACACACACACACCGAACAGAGCAAACAATTTCCTGGGCTGCGAGAGCAAACCTCTCATTGTCTACTTGTATTGATTCTACTCAGTCTCATCTCACTACCTCGCCCGTTATCTGCCATCTCTAAGCACACGCTGCCATTGTGACTAGATGTGTCATCTCTAACGTAACCACTACAAACTACATTACAGCTAATGCTGAGCAAAGACTCCTGGCTTGAATGAATTCGGGTCTAGCTATATTAAAAAAGATTATATGAAAAGGTGGGGGGGGGGGGGGTGCAAGAGTGAAGAATCTGAAAGGAAGAGAGAGCAAACAGAGTACACAGAAAAGAAAGACAAACACAAGAAAACAGCATTTTTTTTTCCTCTGGCGTATAAAGAAGTTCACACAGAATGAGATACAGAGAAGGGTTGAGAGACATTCCAATGATGACTAATAACCCCATTAACCTCCACTTGTCCTCATAAAAACCCATAGCCGCACCCTCCCACCATGACACGGGTCACTCTCTATTCTCCATCATCTCAACCCCCCTCAGTATGTTTGCAGAAACAGGGTGAAGCTGCCCCCTGGATGCTTCTCTCCACTCTCCCTTACAAACTTTTACCTGACTGGAGGAGCGGTACCCAGAGAACAGCCTCCACCCTGGAGATGAGCCAGGCTCTGCGTGCTTACCTCAGGCAGGGTGGAGGGCTCCGAACCCTCAGGGGCCTCTTCCACTTCCATGTCCAACCCTTCTGAGCGTAGCGGCGGTGCCCCAGCCCGCGGACCGGGGGACTCCAGGGGCCGAGGCTCAGAGGGGTGCAGTGGTGTGGGTGGAGTGGGTGGGCAGTATGCTGATGTTGATGATGGCGAGAGTGGTGGTGTTGATGGTGGAAGATGAGGAGGAAGAAGAGGAAGAGGAGGAGGAGGAGGAGGAGGAGGAGAGGAGCCAGCCCCCTGTTTGTTATGAATAGTGGCCCCCGTGGCCCCTGGCCGGAGCGTGCTGCAGTAGTTGTTGGAGCGGAGCCCTGAGGAGCACAGGAAACGAGTCTCACCCACCCACTCACGTACAACTGCAACTCTGCTAGCAGCTGGCCACCAGAACACAACGGGAGAGAGTGGGCAGGGGGGCACACAGAGGCTGCCAGTGCTACACTATCAAACACTATGGAGAGGGGGAGGAAGAAAAACTCTGAAGTTTCACTTTCCACCAGCCGAGGGGAAAGGGTTAGGGCTTCTCTTCTCTCTTTCTCTCTCTTTTTCTTCCGCTCCTCTGCTCTCCTTCTCCTTCCACCCACATGCGTGCGCAGAGGATGGCAGCGTGTGTGTTTTGTGAGAGAGTGTGCATGTGCTGTGTGAGCGAGTAAAATGCATATAAGGAGAGGGCTTGAGGATCCTCTGTAGCGTGGAGGGAGATTGTTTTGGAGAGGAGCCATCTTGCAGCTCAAGTGAAGACTTTTTGTACGTGCAGGGTAAAGGACGACTACATCCAGCGTGAAAGATGTTTACCAGCAACAAGTTATGGCACGCTGGATAAAGAATTTCAAATTTCTTAGAGACTTTCACTCTCCATAAGTATCTGCACAGAAGAAGTTTTTTTCTTTTTTTTCTGCTACATTAATATCACCATTAGCTGATGCTGAGAGTGTCTTACAGTGCGTATGAATCAAAGTATAATGCGCAGGTTATTCTGAACAGTGTGTGTGCGTATACGAGTATGTGCGAGTGTGGGCAGCGTTTTGGGGAATGTCTCCAGAGTTATGCAGTGGGTTAGCCATTCATTGCCCTCCTCTGCACAACGGACAGAATCACACAACCATGAGGCTCAACCGTGGACGGATTCCTGGAATGTTAAACTACCGCGCCCGACACTCCCCACTCCCACTTACTGAGAACACACACAAATACTTCACTCCCCATCTCCTCTCCACCCCACCTCCCGGCAGTGACGGGAGGAACAACATTAGGAGGGAAATGGAGACAGAGAGTGAAGGGATGAGCTACAGGTGAGAGGGAGAAGCTCATTAACTAAGTGTGTTCTGGCAGTGGACGTACACTTCTTAAGGCCTGTCATAGGATAATTACGTCGTCTGGGTTTAACAGTTTTGGTTCAAGCCTCCTGGAGAATTCCAACATATGACTGTAATTTTTTGCAATCTTGTCTCACAGAGTTTAACATGGCAGTCGTGTCTAGCAAGCTGTAAAGAATACAAATAACAGCAGGCTGACTCACTGCTCAGCAACAAGAATAAAAGGAGTAGAAAGAAGAAGTAAAAAAAAAACATTACGATACAGTAACTGAATTACTTAAAGGAGCCAAAATACAACCTGTGTCCTCGCCTCTGCTTGCGATCAGAATGGGGTCAAGACCTGTTAGGTCTGTCTAGGCTTTAGGAATGTGATTATTGTAATGTGGCTGACCAATTGCCAATAGCTAATCAACTTACACTTGGAAAGCCTGTAAGGCGGAAATGGCCAGATAGGATTGTGGTTCTCCATGACTCCATGGAGAAAACACCCTGTTAACAACAACCTCTGGACAGTTTGACTCTTTTTTATTGTTTTAAAAACATGACATGAGGAAGGTAAGAGATGATTGGAAAAGTTCCAGCAATTCCAAAAAAGTTTATAGAGTGCATTAGGTGACCTTTAATAGAAAAATCACACCAGATTGAAAGGTGTTATCATCTCCTGTACATGTCTGTATAACTTCCCTTATATTGACCCTTACTGCTCTTCCTTTCCTCTTGCATTTACAAGAGGGAGGCAAGGAGGGAGCCATACAGGATCCAAATTTTAAATCTGAAACGTCTCTTGTGCCGAATTGAAAAACAAAAAAAAATGTGTTTCACAATCACAAACAAAAATCATAAAACCTCCGGAGGGTAGCTGCAGTAGCCACTGGGAGCTACAGTACAGGATGAGTCAATTTTCAAAAGTAGATGTGAAGTGATGAGAGCAGGCGGTGGAGAGAAAAGTTCAATAATGTCAGTATGATCTCTATAGTTAATTGGATGTTCTTTACAGACGGTACGCGGTGGCAGTGTGGACAGGTGTGTAGGGATGGTCCGGCAAAATCCGCTGTCTAGCATTGATCGTCTGACGCACGGGGGTAGCCGGGCCAAATCCAATGATTTTAATTGGATTCAGGAGGCTGATTGACATACAGACTGGTTCTACTGTATTTTGGCATTCCACATGCTAGGAGGATGGAGTCATGTGACCCATGCGAGGAGAGCAAGGTCGCGGTCGGATCAGTTTCAATTGCTAAATGTAAAGAGGTATTCATTGGTTTAACTTGAACATTGATTCTCAGCTTGGGACGATTTTGGATGTATGAATCTTTAGTAGGACTATGTTTTATTAAACACTCAATTATACAGAAAAGAGAGAACAAGAGAAAGAGGAAGAGGAAGGGGAGGAGGGGGAGACAGAAGCTCTAAGTCAAGGCCTTTTGCTGATACTCAGTGGTCTCGCTTGAAATGGGCCAGGTGACCTTGCACTACCTTCTCTCTGCCCAGATCAATACTTTCCCAGGATTTTAAACCATCATACTTTGATGCTCCACAGCTGAAGTAAAAGAGGGGGGAAAGAGACAGGAGTAAGACAAATAAGGAGGAGCTGCAGGAACCGGCCAGAAGGGGAGGGAGTGAGGGAGACTGTGAGGGATGAGTGTTAAGGAGGGGTGAAGGAGAAATAGATGTAGGGAAGGAGGGAGGGATGGACGGCGAGAGGGGGAGTACAGGAGGGAAAAAAGGACAGGAAGGATGTTAAGCAGGGGTGAAGGAGAAGCTGGGAGGAGAACAGGAGGAGGGGGGGGGAATAGGGCTGAATGGAGGGAGGGAGGGAGGGAGGGAGGGAGGGAGGGAGGAAGGGAGCAGCGATCTGTCAAACCATGCAGACTTATCCTCCGCCCAGTAATCTGAGGTACAGTGTTTGTTTATTTTCTGTCCTCATTTAGACACAGGGACAGACCCGGGGAGGGAGGGGAGGTTGTTGGCCATCTCGACAAGCCCATTTCCCCAACCCCTATTGTGTAGGGAATTCAAAATAGGGTTTGGCTAACCAAAAACCACCTCTTTGGTGACAACTGAAATACAGCTATAAGACTCATTCAACATGCTTTTTTTTTCTATGCATGGAGAAAATGATTAACATTCTCTGAATTCTCTAAATTTCCTATTCATATAGTGACGGCTGGGAGTATCTGTATGTGAGTGTGTATTAAAAAGCCTCTTCTTCTCTTTTTCTGGAGCTTGTAAGGCTGTCTATCTGTGCTGTGACAGCATCTGATTCTCCTCTTTAAGCCAACAGAAACATCTCAATCCCACACACTTAACACTTGCACAAAAGGGGTGATGTGACGTGCGTTTGCAAGCGCGAATGTGCAACTGCAAATGTGTGTTTTGGTTCTATTCAGTCTTGGCCCTGTCTTTTATTTTGTAGGTGAGTGGGGCTCAACTCAAAAGGCACGACTATGCTCAGAGTTGTACCCTTCCTTTGCTTTTCTTCCGCTCACAAAGACAGGCAGAACTCGGGACAAAAGATCCAATTACTAGCCAGTAAAAGCAAAAGAAACACAAACACACGACTCACGCGCGCACACACACACACACACACACACACAAACGCACACAAGTGTGCCCACGCGGACATGGACTCAAGCAAGTATACACTCACGCTGGCACACACACAGAGACACACACATGTAGACACAATGACAGTTTAACACCCTCACTGAAGGCAAAAAAAAAAACAAAAAAAAACTGACTGAACGGAGGAGAAATCTCTTGTTATCGTGGGCAAATTAAACACAAGTAAGGATGTTTAATATTGATATGATTAGAAAATGGTTTATTCGAAAGGAAGCAAGAGGCTTTAAGTGAAAACAAGTTCATTTACTCTTTATGGTGAGATATTCAGACACTCAAGAGTTTCGCAGTATGCTGTGGTATGAAAATTTAACTGTTTGTCGTACATTTTTGAATCAGACTAAAATTCAAGTTTATGTCAAGTATTATTAATAATAATAATAACAATAATAATATCTAATAATAATAAATAAAATGAATTAGTTGCTATTAATAATAATAGCAACCCTAGAGGGCTTAAACACACACAAGCATATTCACATTGTTTATCTCAGCACGATCTTAAAAACTACTTATTTTGAAGGTGGCTTTGCAACAGGATGTGGAGGTTTGTGTCGAGTAGAGCAAATTGCTTCCTCGTTATGTTGGCACTGAAGTGCAGTAAGTAAATATAATAATAAGGAAATATCTGAACAGTTGCTGCAGTTCTTGTGTTGTGTTGTTTTGCTGCTGTGAAACACAACCGTAGACACACTGATGTGCACAAAAGTAACTGTCACATTAAACCAAACAAAGTGAAAAGCGATCCCAGCAAAATGTTCTCTCACTGAGTCACCGCTGACTAGTCATCACTGGCATTGCCACACAAACCCTTTCCGTACTCGAGTGGCACCACACACACACACACACACACACACACAGACGCATTCAGAGTTATCCAAATGCAGGTGCTGATAAGGGAAAATACTCTGCAGAGGAAGAGGGATACTCGTGTCAAAAGCGGTCAAGCCTGTATGTTTTATGTCTCACAGGTGACCACATGAGCAGGTACTCAAAAATACACTAATATGGTTAAAGCAGTTTGTGTATACCTCAGTTGTAAGTCGTAATGAGGTGTGTGGCTGGCTTTGTGTGTGTGTAGCAATCAGTGCGAGGGCAGTTAGTTAGTAAATAGTGACTTACAAGACAGGGAGTGTCCTCCTTTGGGCAGGTACTCGTACAGCAAGGGGTTATCATCTCCCATCATCTCAGCCCGCAGTGACAGCAGGCTGTTCTTACTCATCAGCGCCGCCTTCAGATTGGCTACGGATGAGATCGTTCCGCCTCCGGTTCCTCCCCCGGCCTCTTCAGATTCGTTGGGACCCAGGTAGCTGGGCTCTGTGGTTAGACTTTCTTCCTGTTTGAGGAAGAAATCAAGGCGTTCGCCGCGGCTGTCTGAGCTGTTGGGTTCGGTCACGTCTGCCCCTGAGTAAAGATGACAACGGAGGGTGGGTTAGACTTTTCTGTCCTTTTGCAGCCATCCTCGACTGACTTTAAAATGTCTTTTGAAACAACACAAACTAAAGCAGGAAAATTCAAGTAGGTGGCTGCCTCAGAACATTTCACGTAGCACTGTTTTAACATAATTTGAGAGATTACATGCTTCTCTTGAGGCTGAAAATCCTGACGCTCTTGAATTTGGGAAGGGGATCAAAGGTGATGACAGTCAAAAAAAAAACATAACATTGTATTTGAGTAGTTGTTGTTCTGTCAATTTAAAGAATTCACCCGACAGTGATAGCAGCTTGAGTCAAAATGTAAAAAAAAAAACACACACACACACACACACACCATATTAAAGCAATTCTCTCCTCTCAGCCGAGTCATCGCTTACACCCAGTGTTTTCGGTAGCAACTACCAACACGTCACTGCTCTGAATCATCTCTCTCTCCTCAACTCCCTAACATACCTCATCATCACCAGTCAACAAAAATACAGGGAGATCATAGGGAGACAGTAAGAGAGAGAAAGGCAGACACAGACGCGGTCCGTGTATGCGCGCGCGTTTTTCTGTCTGCGTGAGTGTGTTTAGCCGTCAGTGCCGTTGAAAGCAGAGTGTGTAGAGAAGCTGTCAGCAGTAGACATGTCGCTGGAGGTTCCACTGTAGATCTACAAGACTGTCAGACCACACTGCTGACGACAGCTCCGCTCAACACAGACACATAAGCACACACACACACACACACACACACTCGGCAAACATGGACACAAAAAACACTTTCATTGCCTCCTAATTGACATTTAACTGATGACAGGATGCTTTCTCTAACAAAGACTTAGACAAAAATACACACCACACACATCACAGGCTTAGAGACTTTGAAAGAATGGCTTGTCTACACCTAAAACAAACACACATAGACTTCTGAGTGCTAAAGCAGACTTGTGAGTTGCCTTAAAAGGGGGTGTGTGTGCATAATTATGTGTGATCGTTCTGGACAGAAACCTTCTGACATCCTAATATATAAGTCTATGGTTCCACAAAGCCCATGCGGTGACAGCTGAAGTCACACTTAAAGCTAATGGGGGATAAACAAAGCGAAGACTAGAAACAGGGGTGATGCAGGGGCGCGGAGAATAGGAATAGGGTAGAAAAGCAAAGGAGGAAGAAAGAGTGGAGACACACAATGGGAAGTAAGAGAACAAAAACAACCCTGTTGTCCATTTTAACTACAGTCAGGTAGTGCTAAGTGTTTCCTGTGCAGTCCAGCGTTCATCTGCTGCAGGGGGAGTCAAGGTGACAGAGACAGTAGTTTGCCTCCACGTCTGGAATACCGATGGGTATGCAGCCTCTTCACAGCCTACTGGGTCAATGTTGACCACTCTGTCTCACACACACACACACACAAACGCTGTCAGTCATTTTTCATGCTCGGTATAGATAAATGATCACAGATCAGATGGATGGATACACCCTCTGTATGCACGGTTGCACATACACGCGTAGATCTGAAAGGTGTAGAGATACGCGTGAGATATCGAGGACGGTGGGGGGAAGGAGATGGCGTGCGACAGATAAGAGTGACATACATACGAAGTGATCAGCGGCCATCAAACTACTAGCAGGCGCAGAGGAAGAAATGAAAAAGAGGAGATAAAGTAGGAGGAATGAAGAAAGGAGAGAGGAGGCACGAACGGAAAGAGAGAGAGAGAGAGAGAAGGCAGGGGAGTGTAAAAAGCGGGGGTGTTGTGTTGTGGAGGAAGATGCACACAAAACACACACACGCATGCATCCACGCACACCCCCGCCCCACCCACACACACATGCACAAACACACACACACAAAGTTAATTAAGGAGGGGGTGTAGGGGTTGGCGCACGGGGCATGAGGTGCAAGAATTCATTAGAGCTCTGCCCCCTCCTTCAGTGGGCAGCCCAGCAGCCACAGGAGTCAATCAATAACATAGATCTGCTGTGGGCCAACAACAAACACACACATACACACATGCACAAAGACACACACACACAGACACAGACACACACAAACGTGCACGTAGTGTACGGAGAAAGGAAAGGCAGACAAATGGAAGGAGAGGAGGCGAAGGGGAGAGAGAGAAAAGAGGGTCACCTCTGACCCCCATCTCCCTCCACTCATCTGTTCATTGGACGAGTGAATGACCCCTGACCACTTTTCCCAGCATCCCCTGGACACGTGCATCTACAGATGGAACATGTCCGCCCTCCTCGCAGTCATACAGTAACAATGCTTCAGTCATACGCTGCAGATTAAATGGCAGAGTTACGGAAAAGTGGTTGCTCCGCGATGTACCCGCTCACGGCCGTTGAAATTCTGAAAACGTGTGAAATTAATATCTGTGTTTTACACATTAGCCAAGGACTGCTGACACAGTCCTGCCATGAAACAGTACAGTATCCTGCTTTCCGAGGATTTATCCACATTTCCGAGACTAAGCGTGAGATATTAGAAATTAGTATTCAGCTGACCACAAACAGGCTTTCGCGCCAAATAATCGGAATATACTACATAATCCTCCTTCACTTATGTAAGCTTTATCAGGCCCTGCGTAGCTGGTGTGTTACTCAAATCTTATCCTGTTCTGACAGATAAAATCATTTACCACACCAAAAACAGTCACACCTAATCCCATGCATGCAGCTTATGGATTTCATCATACGTGTGCCGGGTTTTGCCGAGGATTTGTAGACACACATATTGTGGTGTCTTTCAGAGGCAATGGGTTTATCTGGAGTGTTAGAGACACTGTGGTTACATCATTCCTTTGTGTACATATGCTGGGTGCAAACCTACTGGTTGTCATGAGACAACCTATGAATTTCAATGGCATGGGATTGAACTGCGTGGTCAGATACAAAAAAAAAACAAAAAAACAATAGCATTTTCTTCATCTTTTTTTTTTCCCCCCCTCTCCTTTCTTTTGCCTTTACAGTGCAGCGGCCTCTGTACAGTGAAGAGAATTTTCATTTTCCCCTTCATAAAAGAGTCCGAATAATTTGGATTTCTGCTTTCTGAAGAGATCCTCCGTTTAATTTGGTTGCCATGGTAGCCGGGCACCCTTGGCTTCAACATTTATGCTAAATAAAACCCCCTTTTAAAAGGAGAGACAAATATGTGGAAATGGTGGTTCTCTTTGTTCGTGTGTGTGTGTGTGTGTGTGTGTCTGTGTGCGTGTGTGCACACGCGTGAGCGGTGCTGCGAGCTATGTGGGGGCTTGAGTGGGAAAAAGCAAAGGCGGAATAAGACTTGCCTTGGAATAAAAGATGTGCGTGTTGAACTATACTTCAAATGCGTTGTGAGGGATACTGCATTTATCATCCATTGAGAGAGTTACAGCTAATGGATAGGAGATACAGTTTTATGTGCTGTGGTTGGAGGCTGCACTGTATATCTGAGTGAAGTGTGTGTTTCACAAGGGGAGTTGTGTTATTAGAGAGCGCACTTTGACGCAGTAAAGAGGAGGAGAAAGAAGGCCTGAAAAGGGAGGGAAGGGTCAGCTGACCCGGTTTGACCTCTGATCTTCTGTTCTGATTGTGCTCAAGGAGTGTGTCCGTTTGTGTGTGTGTGTGTGTGTGTGTGTACGTGCGTGTGTGTCTCAACAAATGCCTCCTTCCTTTCTAAACGAAGCCAAACACTGTTGTGTGAGGGAGTTTCCATTTATAAAAAAAAAAAAAATACAGTTTTTTAAAAATAAATAAATAGAGGGATAAACACACGATACACACACACTACTTGCGTACACACACATGACCTGGCTGTTGATGGACACACTCCTTTAACACCTCTAGTCTCTCTCTCTCTCTCTCTCTCTCTCTCTCTCACACACACACACACACACACACCACACCTTCAAATCAACAGAGACAGTAGCCAAACACAATGGAGAGAAAAAGTCCAGGGTGGTTAAGCAACGAGTTACTGAGGCTTGTCGACCACAAGAGAGCTGTCAGAGAAGAAAGTAGGGCTTGTGTGCATGTTTGAGTATGGGAGTGCAAACAAAAGAGAAAGACTCTCTCACTGTGTATCTTTGTGTGTGTGTGTGTGTGTGTGTGTGTGTGACAGAGAAAGACATAGAAAGAAGCCTTGCCCCAAGTCAGCCTGGTTAATGGCTCGGCCAGCCCGGGGTTGAAAAGGACAAGGCATTACAAGAGCCGTGCTGTCACAAGACTGTCTACGCAACATTACAGCGACATGCTTCCAAAACGAATAAACGCAAGTCCCTCATTCACCTTTTTTTTTTTCTTTCCCAAGCAGCTCCTTGCACTGTACATGTGATTAGTGTGTGTTTGTCCTCGAGTGGACAAAGAGGGGAGGGAAGGTGGAACTTGCTTCCTCAGCATGCCAGAGTTTGAGAGGGTAAAAAAGTAATTTCAGCCGAGAAGGGGGAGTGAGGCACTAAAACAGCTCAAGAATTCAGAGGCAATTTAAAAAGCAGTGTGGGAGAGGGGAATGAAAAAAATGCTGGGTTAAAAAGGAGGGAGGATGGAAAGTAAAAGAGGTTGTTATTCTCTCTCTCTCTCTCTTTCTGTCTGTCTTCTTCTTTCTCTCTCTCTCTCTTTCTCTCTCTCTCTGTTGTTTTTAGGGACTAGCCGGGCCACAACCTCCAGGAGAGATAGGGAAGGGTGGGTGGTGGTGGTGGGGTGTGTGTGGATAGGGAGGGCAAGCATAAATCAAGCAGAGCCTGAAGGCTTTAGAGGAGGGAGGGACAGTGGGAAGAGAGTGGTAAAAGACAGGGAAGAGAGAGAGAGAGAGAGAGAGAGAGAGAGAGAGAGAGAGAGATGATGGTGCTGGTGGTGATGGTGGTACTGCTGGGGGCTCGGAGAAAAAGAGAGTGTGGGTGGAGGGGAGGAGAGGAGAGACGAGAAGAGGAGCACAGCGATTGCAAGAGTGGTGGGGTGAGAGGTGGACGGTGGGGTGATGGAGTGTGGGTGGGTGGGTGAGTGAAGGGGGGAGTGAGGAGAGGTGAGGGGGAGGTTACAGAGGCTGTGGGAGGGAGGGAGGGAGGGTGGCTAGTGGGGGTGAGCAAAGAGAGTGTGTAAGAGTGCGTCTACGGTAAGCCAGCTAAATTTGAAAATGCATGTTTTTCTCTCGTTTTGGCCCGCTGTCAACACTACGCCGTTGTTTTTGACACCCCAAAACGAAGCTTTTTCGAAAACAGTCTCAGAACAGTGGTTGCGTTCTTGTTCAGAAATGTTGCACGTCCTAAAGATGCAATTAAACACATGAGCAGTGAGGGCATTACCATCAGGATGTGAAGCCTTGTTGTTGCCACTGTCGTTTTTTCCACTATCTTCTCATTAACAATACAAACCTGTCGCCACTTTTCTTTACGTTTACATTTTGCAAAATTGGAAGACATTGCAGTGGCTCATTTGGCTCTCATCTGCTGCCTGGTGGATATAATGTTGGACTCTTTAAAGGCCCCGGTCAAACCAGAATATGGCCATGCAGTCTGTAGCTGGCAACTTAACTGCTAACACACAAGCTAGCCGAGCTAGCACTCGTCAATCAATCAATTCTTTCTATGTTCTTAGTACAGTGCCATCTACTCCCTCTGGCATTTCCTTTTCAGAACTGTACCTACCATAGATTCAGTGTCTACAAAGTAAAGGCGATGCCTTAAACATGCCTTCTTTCTCATGGTCTGCAGGGGGCTACTACACTGATTTCAAAAACAAGTAAGATCATACCAGACTTGGCACTTGATTTATTACCTCAGTAAACATTTTCCCAATGAGTTTATGATCTCAGTTGATAATTTCAGTTCTTCTTCAATACAGCAGGATGTTCATTTAGTAAATTATGGTCCCATTTAGATTAAAATAGACAATGAAGCAGGGGCGTGCTACGTTGTGATTGATAAGTCCCTGTTACGATGTGTTCTTGAGTTCTCAGACAGATCCAACTAGGAAAGATGGTGATGACCGTAAAACCAAACTTCAGACCTCACAGCGGTATTCCACAATCCAGTGGATGAAACAGTGGGTTGACACTTACGCTACAGGAGTAAACTCTCTGAATTAGTGAGCTTGTTAGCTGTCAGTTGGAAAGTGGATACGCTTGGTCGCTAACAGGAAAATAAGGGCACACATTATTCAAATTAATGTTTGTACAATTGACTCCTGTCTCACTGTCTGCAAACCCGTTCTCTGTTGTAGAACAGTTCATACAGAGGAGGTTACTTTAATCCTTTTTGTGATAACTCATTTGAAATATCAACCAAAACGACATCTTAGCGCATCAGAGTTAAGTTCAGCTGGTTAGCTTTGATGACCTGTGATTAAAATTCCTTTTTTTTTTTTTAATGCTCATTCTGACAACAGAAACAGGAAAATATGTAAAAGAGGACAATTAATCATGAGTAGTTGTGCTGTGTTAAAACACAGTGGGTGATCAAGGAGAGCAAGAGGTGACAGACCGCAGACTTAATGTGGCTATGTCTGCCCCACTGTTTACCAGATGTTGGCAGTGATACAAAGGATAAAGTACACTTAAGAACAGCTCAGTCAAGTTTCCTAATATTTAAAGATCCAGTGTGAAGATGCCCATTGCAACCGCCTGAATACAGCTTACTTCAACCTCCCCCTACCAAGCATGTAGGAGAACATATGGTGTCCGCAAAAACCTACAGAAACCACAAGCGGCCTATCAGGAGACAGTGTTTGGTTTGTTTTGGGCCATTGTGGGCTACCGTAGAAGCATGCCGGTGCAGGGCAGACTCTGGAATCTGTATTTATAAAGAGATTCATCGTAAGGTAACACAATGATGCATTCTTTTCAGGTGATTATACACCATTTAAAAACACACTTATTATATTCCATTTCTGCCGATAGATTTCGCTAAATCTTACACACTGGACTGAGTGAATGGAGATCTGTACAAAGACACCATGAAAACCGCTTTTCAGATATGGACTGCGTTTTCAAAATTAGCCGCCTTGGTGTGGACGTAGTCTGAGTGAGCGAGTGAGTGAATGAGTGAAGGAAGGGAGGGAAAGAGGGAGCGGTGAGTGCGTGGGGGATGGAGGATTGCAGGGCTCAAGGTAATCTGGGGAGTTAATGCAGCTTAGAGGGACTGAGAGGAGTGGGAGGGAGGTAGAGAGAGAGAGAGGGAGAGAGAGAGAGAGGAAGAGAGAGAGCGGGAGTGATGGCAGAGGAGAGAGAATATAAAAATAATAGGGTCAGCAGGGAAAGAGAGGGAGAGAGGAATAAATGAAGATGTATCAGAAACAAAAGCCGAAGCAACCAAGGGGGGGAGAATAAGAGAAAAAGAGAGAGAGAGAGAGAGAGAGAGTACAGGGAGTGTAAAAGCTGGCGAGATAGGAGAGTGGAGGGGGGAGAGAGCGAGCCGAGTGAGTGTGTGAGATAAAGAGTGGGCTAATGAAAGGTAGGGTGAGGCTGAGCGAGTTGGCGGGTAGGAGGGAAGTCGACAGTGAGAGAGAGAGAGAGAGAGAGAGAGAGAGAGAGAGAGAGAGCGGGGGAGAGGTCTGCATGGGGAAAGAATGCTGGGTGGGGAAGGAAGGCAGACACGCAGGGCTTTGTGCTAAAAGCAAAGAGAGAGAGATGGAGAGATTGGGAGAGAGAGAGAGAGAGAGAGAGGTTATGTCTTGGCTTGATGCGCAGGGGAAGAACTGGTGAGCGGGCACGTGCCCAAAAGCCCTGTTCAGCCCGGCCCTGGGTCGTATATATATGAAGGGTGAGGTGGGAGAGAGAGGTTGAGAGGATGGAAAGTGGAAGAGGAAAACGACAAAGACTCTGGGTGGGGATGTTGTCCAGAGCCTGTGGGTTATTGGTGTGTGGGTTAACACACTCTCTGACTCTCCACACCGACCAGCTCAAAAGCTCGAGGCAACTAACTAGCCGTAATTACTTCTTTACTGCTCCCTGGAAATTAATTTAAGACGAGTTTAATAACCAAAACAAAGTTGGCAAAATCAACATATTTTCAGCTGGACATTCTGGAGCCGATTACAAAACTATAAATGAGAATAACTATCAAATGTTCATTTCTCCAGTGAAGCAGACACTAGTGGAGACAACATATCTCCATCTTACGTCCAAATAATACAACAAAAGATATGTAGCGTAAATTTTGTCATCCGCTCCTGTCTGCAAGAAATGTTTGACCACGCGGACTGTGTGCTGACCACATGTTAAACACGTCCCTGCACACAGAGAGCCAGCGTAGGATATACAGACCAGTCATCCCTGTCTGTTTTTATATTCTCATCATTTTATTTTCTCAAAAATTGCCAGTGTCCTGCTGGTTAAGGCGCATTCCACATAACCGCAATGTCCCTGGTTTGATTCCAGTTGTTGCATGTTGTATCCCCCGCCCTCACTCTCCCCTTGTTTCCTGTCTGCCACTATGTCTTTTATTAAATAAAGGAAAAAATGCCAAAAGAAAAATAAATTCCCTTTTAGTATAATCATTTCATCCTGTTCCCAGGACAAATCAACTTCATTCAGAGTCATTAACATTAAATACTTGCATCGGTGTGCAGACCCTTCTCCTTCATGTTCTACATATAATGTAAACCTGCGAGCAGTGTGACAAAATGAGGCCAATCAGTGCATCGGAAAGAAGAATAACTACGTTTGTTTCAAGAACATGTGGGTAAAAATTGATTTATATTAGAAATATGTTGGGAATATCGTATTAGAGTTGAATAAACGGGTTGGAACTATAATACGACAGCACTGGCAGATTATTTCACCTTGTTTGAAGAACATAAGACTAAAAGACAGATAACTGTGTATTAGATTACGGCATCAAGAAAGCTGTTGTTTCACAGCAAAAGCGCCAGTGACCTCGAATATTTTTGAGTATTGACTGTTCGACTTTTGTTAAGATGAACAGACGGTCGCTCGAGAGCCAACCCCATCAAGTGGCTGACTGACAAATGTACAAAAACCCAACACGTGAAAGCATACACTGCAATCATACACTAGTCACAACAGGCGAGATGAGAGCAGATGACCAGCACAAGAGGTTCTTCCACAAACAGTCAATGTCACTGTGCTCCGTCTACAGAGGGACACACCACAGAGCGGGGAGCAGGGGGTGTTTCGTGTTCTCTATAAAGCATTAGTGTGTTGTCGGGCTGCCCAGTGACCACAGAGCACGAGGGCTTTTGCCCCTCTCCCCTCTCTCTGCTCATCTCTCCCATCTTATAGCATTAAGACTGTGCCTCTCTGTGCTTGTATCCTTGGCAACCTGCCTCCAACAATGGAGAGAGCTCTGGCCTCAGCATGGGAGGAGTACGGTGCCATGGAGAGGAAAAGCAAGGGTGAGCGAGATAGAGGGAGATGGAAAACTGGCAGACACACTGAGGCAAAAAGGGAGAGCGGAGGAACAGCTCGCAGTGTTTGTCGCGCACAGACACGGGGGTCAGAATGAGGTAACAGGCCGAGGGGTTAAATGGTGGAAGGAAGACAGACAGATGAGATGCGGATGAGGGAGCCAAACCTGCTGCAAGCTTAGTGTTAGTGGATCAGTGGAGATCTGTGTCAGTCTTGAGCTGATAAAAGTTGGATGCATCTCAAGATCAAGGCAGGACGGATCTGGACGTTGAACCTCACATCACTCCACGAGCCTCTCGGCATCCAAAGCCTGTGATGATGCCACCGAAATAGAAGACGACCTTGCTTGACGCAGCTCTAATTCCATAATCAGAGTTCTGGCACTGCGGCTGACACGGAGCTGATTGTGCGCACTAATCGCGTAAATTCCAGTTAGATTTTTATCAGTTCTGATTTCCATTTCCCTACTTGATTTAAACCTTTGTAAAAATCACCATAAGTGATTGATATGTTTCAGGACCTCGGGGCATTAAAGCCCTTTCAAACACACTGAGAACATTCGATTAAGAGATGGAGATTTTGGAGCCAAATTTGTCTGCAAAACTAAAACTTGCTAGGGAAACCACACTGTTCTGTAGGGGGAAATTATGTGGGACAAGAGACACAAAATTGCCACAGTGTGCTTCCTCTATGACTATGATACGACTATATGAGGTAAGGCTAGTAGAAATCACGCTGTGCGGACAGAGGGGAAAACCAGAGCAAGGGGACGCATGCATATAGAGGACTGTGTTATCTTTTCTTCCCCCACCGCAGCTGAGCCGAATCATTGAGATTATTGAGATTAATTGCTTATGATCAAATCAGTCGAAGCTGTGCAAATTAAAGAGCTGGCCCCACCCCTCCTTCCTCACCTCCACAACATCTCCCACCCACCCATCCCTGAGTCAGAGCGAGTGGACAGTACGTGTGACGAGCCCCGGCATTTATTCAAGGCTACAAACGTGTCATTTCCTCTTTCCATGGAGAGGAACACAGAGCTCAGAGAGGGGTTTAAATGGAACAAGGGGTCGGTCATATAGTGCAGGCACGGACACACACGCACTTAAAGTACACAAAGACATGCACACACATGGAAAGTCAGTGCCCTAAGCTGAACTACCGATGTCACACCCCGCCTCTCAAAACTGCTCCTCTCCCCCTTTTCTGACTCTCCATTAGCGAGACGGGCAGCGTGAGACCACATGACCCCTTCCTAACCCCCGTTACACAGCCCTGGAAGGGAGGGATGAATAAGGATAAGGGAGGGAGTCAAGGGTAAAGGATATGAACGAGAGGGGAGGTAGAGAAGCAGAAGAGGGAGAGATGGGGTAAAAGTTGAAAGTTGGAGCAATTAGCAGAAAACTGGAAAAAGGCTGAGCAATGAAAGATCAAACAAACCCCCCCATGGTGACACAGGGACAGACGAGCAGCAGAAATATCTGGTTATACAATAAGTGAATTACAAGCTCCAATGTCGGTTCTGGTGTCCTTCTTGTATTGAATGACACATCTTCATTGAAATCATAAAAGACGCGTTTTGTACACGTATTTACTCGGCAATGAGGTGACATTATGTCAATGTAGTCTTCACTAATATAACTTTACGACTCACGACTAGATGATTAGACGTGCTCTCTGCGGAGTGTTCAGTGGCAGAACGGAGAGGACGAAAACATGGTAGATAGAGGAGGTATGTGTGAGTCAGAATGGAAGAGAGAGGTAGAGAGGCGTGTGATAAGTATGCAGTGACTTTAGGAGAAGGGGATAATTTGGGAGTGGAGGGGAAGACGGCTAGGCTGCTTCCTTAGTCGGACACAGGAATGTAGAGCGGGCGGATCCCTGTGTGTGTGTGTGTGTGTGTTTCAATGTGTATGTGTGTGTTTGTGCCAGACAGGAATCCCTAACCCCCACAGACTCCGGCTCCACTTATCAAGGCCTGAGCAGAGGGGTATGAAGGGGGAGAGGGTGGAGAGGGGTCTGGGTGTCCTGCGCTATCAAATCCACCTCTAACCCCCCATCGCTCCCTTTCTACTCTCCTGTACAACACACACACACACATATATACACACACACCCACACACACACAGAAACACACACTAAACCTTGAAGCTGAACGTCTCTGAGGCCAGAGGAACTATGGGAAGGCCAAACAGTCTAACCACGAAAAGCAAAAAAAAATGCCAGGGTCACAGACAATTACACCATATACACATGCACACACACACACACACACAGTGTCTCTCTACCTCTCTATCTATCTTACATGCTTTCCCACACTCACAAACTCCAAAACCTTCATTTTACTTTACTCAACCAATGTAACCTTCAAGAAGTATTCTCTCATTGACTGATTTCACACAAGGTCCCCTAAAGTTTTTTTTGTACTCAGGTCAGATGTCTCAACTAGGGAGTTAATGTTAATAAAAATAAAAAAGACCTACGGATACCCCTGATGTGGGAGGTCCCACCTGAAACAAGCCCATGAACCATTTTAGACTCAGAGATACCGAATTACGGGGAAGAGCGATGAGGGCAGAGGAAAGAGACAGAGAGAGTGGAAAGGAGATTAAATGGATCAGATGAAGTTATTCTTTGCATGCTGCTGCCGGCGCATGAGGGTAGCAAGAGTTGCAAAGCGAGAGGTGGAGGACAGTGGAAACAATGGGTAGTACGGGCAGGCAGGTGATCTGGGGCAAAAGGGTTGAGAGAGAGGGGGGGAGACAGGGAGACAGAGGGAACAAAGGAGAGTTTGGCCTCTTTTTGTAAAACTAGGATCATGTCTAAAGACACAGATATAGAGAGCCACAGTCCTGATGTCAGTTCTTGGCTAGCTGCTATTCTACAAACGTCTATAACTCAATGTAAAATTTCATTTAGGGTTTCTTTGATCTGAAAAGGTGAAATGCGTTCCTGCAGATAAGCTACATATGTAGCTACTGGACCCATTGCGATTTTAACCTAACACAACAAATAGCATTCATACCGCTTTAATCACAACTGTTACTCCTGTATCCTTCCTTGTCCTTATATTTTCCCCTTTCTCTGATTTTGGGATATTAAAAAAACATTTTTTACCACTTAGGGGCAGCAAAAACAACTTGAAAACACAGCGCTGACATATTATCACCTTCAAATTGAAATTACCACAGTTAAATTGCTGGCAAAAAAAGCTGCCTTTTTACATGTATGTATATACATGAAGTCATGTTTCAGGTGACCTGGTGAGTGTGCGTCCAATATTCACTCTCTTTTAGCTCTGTTTTTAATCTCCACCCCTAACTTGTGGCTCTTATAGCTGCTAAATGCTCAACTATGTTCACCCAACTTGTTGCTAATTTTGTCAGACAGGGAAACCAAAGCAATGAGCTCAAAGATGCTAAAAAAAATAGCCACAAAGCTAAAGGGGAACTGCAGAGCTAAGTGGCATTTCTGTGCGAGTTTGTCACAGCGTGCGACCCCATTTTCGTTACACACAGTTAACAGAACGTGGAAGTTCCAGTTTTATACAAGCAAAAAAAAAAAAAAAAAAAAAACAAGACCAGAAGCTCACAGATCCTGCTGATGATGAGGAAGTGTGATCCACAGCCCTGCCTTTATTTGAAGCCCATAGACTCAATGCGAAACCACACACACATACTGTACTGTACTCGAGCGGCATCCATAGCTCCAGTGTACGAGAGAGATGAGTTAAAACAGAAGTGACAGTGTGAATTGACAGGATGGAAAGGAAGGTCCAAACAGACAGAGGGAAGGAGGGATAGAGAAGAGAAGGCGGGGACAAATAGTTGTGAAGGACAGACAGTGGCTTCCAGGACCATCTTCAACGCCTCTATAACTATCAAACCCGAAAGCCATAATTGTCCCCTGTGGTGATTTTGGCCTCTCCCTCCTAGTTTCTCATTGCTGTTGGCCAACTCTTCTGTATCTTTAACACTTTCTTTTTTTCCTCTTTTCAAAAGGAGGAGGGGCGGTTTGTTACAAGAGAAGGAATGAGGGATGAAGGAGAAAGAGAGGTCTAAAGGAAGGAGGTGTGGAGGGGTGTGACGACGGAAAGGGGGAACGAAGGGAAGGAGGGAAAAGGAGAGAATGAATGTGTAAGAGGAAGGGAGACTTTGCCCTCCAGCGGGAACACTCCCACGATTGTGTGTACTCGAGTCTGTGTGTGTGTGTGTGTGCATACGTGTGTGTGTGTTTGTGTGCGAGCTGTGCCTCGGCCAAACCGACACACCCACAGGCTGTAGACCTCTATATCCTGTTCGGGTTGTCCGTTTGTCCAAACATCATGCACCCCCCCTCCCTCTCTCTCTCTCCCCCCTCCTCCTCCTCCTCCTCTTCCTCGTCGCTCCCCTTCTCCAACTGGTCTGACGGGGGTAGAGGCCGCCGAGGGAGTGGGTACGGTAAATAGAACAAAGCCACCTTTCTAAAATAAACAGACTGGGAAAGAGGAACTTCAGGTTGACTGAAAATGAGAGAGAAAGACAGGCCAAATCCAGCCATGGGTTTACGATAAAGCACTTTTTTTTTTTAACTCTTCACAAAAGTTACAGTTTCTGCTTCTTCCTGTCAGTCAGTCTGCCAGTGTATATACTCTCACAATAATAATACACATACACACACACACCCACACACACTTTACTAGTCTCAATATCCCTGCTTGCGCTCGAGACTAACTCTTGGTGAATGCTGGGTACAGTGTGACACATAAGCCACAGTGAGCAGTGCTGCAGGCTCACGGCCAGGCCTATTACTGGCTATCAGATCACTGGAGGAGAGGAGAGAGGCATCCTAGCTCACATCAAATCACACATCTCCATGTCTCATATCTTCAAAAGAGGAGCGTTGTCACGATCTCTTATTGAAGAAGAGGGAGGAGGAGGGAGGAGGCCTCGATTGTATGTGGGGTTGTCTTTTTTGTTTTGGTTTTGAAAGATATTCCATGAAAATACAGTGATTTACAAAAGAAACAGATCGGTCTAAAACAAATCTTCACGAGCTTTAGACTCAAGGCGCCTGTAGTTGTGATGTTTCCGCTGCATGGACATAACAAACAAAGTCGAAAAAACTAAGATCAGGCCATCTGGCATGTCACCCCTATAAAGAAAGTGATTGTGTGATTGAGAGTGACTACTTGCAACTTATATTGCAGTCTTATATTGCGACTCCCTGCAGGAGGCTTACAACAAAGGGGGTTTTGGTTTTTAAGTAGGAGAGGATCAAAGAAATCATCAAAACCTGAGAATCCAGAACGCTTCTCTCGAGCATCAAAGGAGCTATAACCATCGCATGTTGCAAACAGGAACAGTTAATTCATCATACCTTTAGTGATGCCAGTTTGCTAAATATGGCAATATAAGTAAGAAAACAAGAGGGCTAAATATGGCCCATAAATAAAAGCAACAGTATACTTCCTGTTTAGAGCTCAAGGCCCAAAGCATTCTGGGAACCAGTTCTAAAACTGCTTCAGTTGAAGTCAGAGAAGTATAAATAGAGGACAGAATCCATATTATATTAACTTGTTCATGTGGCATTATTAATATTTGCTGACATGAGCAGAGGGCATTTTTTGGAGTCCAGTTATCTTAATTTCTAGGGGAGCAGACTTTGAAAATTCTTTGCTTAGAAAATGTTTCTAATAACAGAAATGCTGATTATTCACACATGTATTACTCCAGCTAAGTAACATTATGTTTGAATGGTTGAATTACAGAGTGTTTGTGAGCCAAATAGTCTTTAAAAATCTCTTTGACCCCAAATCTGTTTTTTTGTTAGTGAAAATGTATTCAATTAATATATTTAAATGAATTATGAATAAAAATGAATACAGTTACTCTTTCCCTGCTATGCGAGCAGAAAAAAAAGTATGTTTTGGAAAGTGAAGCAGGGAGGCAGAGGAAACGATCCAAAGACCCTCAGGTATCAATGGGAAGACTGGAACTGAGACAGAATAAATAACTCAGCTGAGTTATTGAGGACGTTGACTGTGTTGTCACGCCTGAATCTATTGATGTCTGTGCGTGTGTGCAGATCTACAAGATTCTACAGTTAACTTTCACAACCATTAATATATCTGTAGACATTTGGGGTATGTAATGATTGTATGTGTGTGTGTGTGTGTGTTGATGTGTGAGGGCGGGATTTAACTGTAGTACTGCTGTGAATGTTCAACCCCACAGAAACCTCCTGACCCACCCACCTCTACATCGTGCCAACAGGACATCCTGTCAGGATGGATTCTGGGTAGTTTAATTCTTAGACCTGAGCGATCGATGCCAAGAGAAGTATGCGTGCATGTGTAGACAGAGTTTAACCACATGCATTTTGAAGTGAAATGTAGGGATTGTGCTGTATTTACTTTCAGGACATGTGCAAGTGTTATGAATGCATGTGTTTATATACTTGCGTGTAAGTTAGTGAGTGAGTGTGCACAGCGTGTGTGTGTGTGTGTGTGTGGGCCGTGGCTGAGCACACACATGGGCCCAACCCAGGTGCACTCAGGGTGGGATGGCTAATCTTTAACCCCCCCCCCCCCCCCCCCCCCCCCCCCCCCCCCCCCCCCACACACACACACACACACACACATACACACACTCCTTGTCTTCTCTGCCCAGCAATTCTTCTCCAGCCTGTTCCAGGGGCAGGAGGTGGAGAGGTGGGGGGTGCTTACATTTTGGAAAGAAGCCACGGTCAGGAGTGGGGAGGGGGCAGCTTCCTGTCCAAAATGGCTCTTTTAAAGCCAGAGAATTATAAATAGAGCAGGTGTCAGTATTGAGAACTGAGAGAAAGAGAGAGATGGAGTGCTGCGAGAGAAAAAGACAGACAGCAAGAGTGTGAAAAATTGTGTGAATGTGTGTGTGGTGTGGTGTGATGGCGTGGTGGAGAAGGAGAAGGGGCTTTTAGCTGGTGGACTGCCCATAATGTCCAGCAGGATGTGAGGTCATATGACAAAGATGGCTGGTGGGCGGTGAGAAATGATTGGTTACCACGGTGATAATGGAACTTTAAAAAAAAAACAAAGTAGTATTGGGGACCGAGCGGGGGGCTGACAAGGGACAGAAAGACAGAGAGAGGAAGAAGGGGGAAAGAACAGCATTTCAGTCATCTGTCACAGTTCCCTAAAGAACAAAAGAAAGAGAAGCATTCAACTCTCTAACATACAACTGAGATACAAGGGGGAAATGAGCGTGTGTGTGTATGTGTGGTAGCAGGGCACAAAAAGGGAAGGAGAGGATGGAGGGAGTAGGGGAAACTGAGGGAGGTGGGGTGAGCAGGCCACAAAAGTCAATAGGGTGGGAGGAAAGGGCTGAAATCATCTGTGCAGTCAGAGGACAAAGAGGCAGAGCAAATAGGGGGTGGGGGAGACAGAGCGAGACACAGAGAGAGGCCTGGAGTACAAAGACAGTGAGAGACAGAACTGATAATAGACTGACTGTGGAAAAAGTGAGAAAGATGAACCAGGAGCCACAAAAAAAGAAAAAAGAAAATACAGGGGGGAGAGGCCTCAACACGATATAGTTGTCTAACCCATAGTGTGTCATGCACCAAGCCATGAAGAAAAAGGTTAAAAATTAAGTCCACACAGTCTGAAATATTAAATCTATTTTGATTTTTAATGAAGGAGGAGTGAATTAGGGAAAAAATATGAGAGTAGATTATAAAACCGAGAGCGAGAAGAAGGGAGAGAAAGACTGGAGAGGTGCACGAGGGGTGAGGGGGGTTGAAATCTGTTCAGGTGTTTTAAATATTAAACCTATTTCAAGTTTAATGAAGTGCAAATACTATGGGGAGAGTCTTAACTGGAATACAGAGAGGAAGGGGGCGAAAGGGGGATCCGATTCATTATTTCAAGTGTTCACCTTTAGACTGCCGAGACTTGGGGAGACGAGCGCGGTGAGAGGAAAAAAGAGAAAAAAGTTTATGCGGAAGTGCAAAGCAGGGGGCAGTCCGGGAAGTGTCTGTCTGTGGGCTTCAGGTGAGTCCATGAGGCGCCAGAGCTCTCCAGCTCCAGAGGATGAAGGTCTGAACTCAAACGAGCCCAAACACGCAACGCTGACTGCAATGCTCCCGCCTTGGCAGGAATAGACAAAAATTATTTCAGCTTTTCGATGTGTCTATGTGGGCATGTGTTTGTGTGTCAGTGTGTGTATTAGCGGTTGAGATGGGGAACTCTGAGGCCACAGAGAGGAGAGGAAGAGAGTCAGATAAAGATGTTGGATTTCAAAAAAGATTCTCGATGTAATCAATGTGCAACAGCTAGAGGGAAATGGAAAGAACAGCCCACGTGTGATTGAACTGTTCACGTCTACATAATCAGATGCTCTAAGCTGTGTGTATGTGTGTGTGTGTGTGTGAGAGAGAGAGAGTGTGTGTGTACATCTCACTGGCCATGTACCGGATTGCCAAAATCCCCCAAGCTGCCACTAAAGGTCACCATGTGTGTTTGTGTGTGTGTGTGTGTGTGTGTACGTTTTGTTTTTTGTTTTTTTTTTAATACCAGCGAAAAATACAAAACAAAAAGTATTTCCAATGTCGTTATTATGTGGGATGAAGATCAAGTTGGTGTTTGCCCCAAGTATAAAGGAAATAGGAAAATAATCAATCGTTAACTCGTGTTTTCACCGGCACAGGCTTTCTCACAATTTAAGTGTCACAGGTGCCACAGAGCGAAAGAGCTCTGTCTCCAAAATGGCACTTCTTTTAAAGAGGTGACACTTTATATAATAAAAGAAATAACAGCACTGAATTTAAAGAAAATACTGAACATTTCAAACGACTGAAGGGAAGGTCTTTGTGGACAAGATGACACATTTACATGTGATAATTTTCTTAGTATTACTATTAAAAACACCCGTCCATGATGTCTGGAGTCTCAAAAGACAGGAATAAGTGTAAATACCGTGAGCAGGGACAGATATATACATTGATGATATTTAGTCTGAATATACAACAGATAGCGTGGAATTGGATGCAATTTGCAATTATTTTCTTCATCTGTTGATAATCCTTTTAATTAACAGATTCATTGTTCAGTTAATAAAATGTTGATCTCAAGGTTCTTCGTTTTGTGTTGTACAAGCAGCCCGAGATTAAAGAGCATAATATAATATATTGAGAAGTTGGACCAAGCAAATTGAAAATGGTGATAACGATATTTTTGTCGATCAACTAATGGATTAATTGACTCTTTGTTTCAGCTCTATGTAGATCACAAGAAGAGAGGCTGATATGAGGCATCAAAGGAAAATATACTGAAATATTTTTTTTGAAACTTGACAGTTGATTTTCACACTGTCTTTGATTTGCAGATGCTTTTTAATCCAGGTCTGGGAGAAGCAGCACGGGCCAAACTAAAAATAATTTCAGGTAATTATTTAAAGGTTTACGACATAAGCAGGAGAAGTGGAGGCTATTTTAAACTCCCCTCATCAACAATTGTCACCTCTAATATAGTATTGCGCAGAAAAATGCACTCACATGATCAGATCACTGCAACGCAAGCGGTGCTGATTCCCCCTTTTTCCTAATTCATGTGTAAGATTTGAAATATTTGTGTCAGCAGGCAAGGTGAGCGGATGGAAAAAAGAGTGAGAGAAAAGGTAGCTGAATGCTTAGTGGCCTCAATAATGACATCAAGCGAACACAGCAGATGTTTGCAAGGGAAGGGGATCTAAAGAAAACAAATCCTAATTCCTGCAGCTGTTTATGTCGACATGGGCACACGACATTTTCATACAAACAGCTCTGCACTAATACATCGAGACTTTACACGGCCGTATATTATCCTTATATTACAGAGTAATCCAGTGAAATCCTCAGTGAAACAGCCCCTGTGCTGTATGTAATATAAGTGTTTCTAATAGTAAAGCACGAGCACTGATCACAGATGAATAAGAGAGAGAGAGAGAGAGAGAGAGAGAGAGAGAGAGAGTGCGTCTAGGCACTTCTCATCAATAAAGAATGAAGCAATTAAGCTAATCTCAGACTGAAGGTGCCCTTTCTCCTTTATACCCACCATATTCCTTCATGGAAACAACTGGACTTCATACAGGATATGTTGTTTCATCAGAAATATTCTTTGGATTATAATCCTGCTTTCCAAATACTAACACGACACAACAAGTTTTGACCTACCCCTAAACATGAAGGACACGTACTTCTCACACCAGACATCTTGACTTGTTAGAAGGAAACGCACAGATGTGACTAATGATGTTAAAGGTGTGTTACATTCAGGGTCCTGACATTGTGACTGCTGCATTACTGTCATGCCTTAATGGAACAGAGCCACTGTTAGCAGAGCCATCGTTAGTGTTATTAATTACACCCGTGACTTTCCCCGCTGCGACGAGTCAAAATGTCTGCTGTGAAAACGGCCCATTACTTGATCGACAGAAAATCAATCGATGAAGTGATTCATGAGGCAAATGCTTCTTGATATATATCAACAACATTTTACTGCTCCTCTGTCTTGCGGCATTGAGAACTGAATATGTCGTTTCCTCGGATGAACTTTTCCCACACACCTAATTAAGTAATGAATTGTAATTTCTTTGATGCATCTTATTGCCTAAATAATACAACAGTAGTCAATCTGCCATGGTATAATCATCAGAACAATGCAACAACTGCTATCTGCATTATTAATCCGGTGATATTGTAAAGTTTCATATTTATTCATTATGTTTGTTTTTATTCGCAGTGAAATGAATACTGTTATGAGTTAGCTAGTGATCAGACAAAAGTCCCCTATGCGATAGCGTCATCGTGCCTACCTTGCTGAGGTCGCAAACAGAATTGTACTTCAACTTTTACTGGCCCTTCCATATGTCCGTACATCTGATTCAGATTTTCTACTGCAGGTGACAAAATCTGGACTTAAAGAGACTTAAGACTTAAGTACACAATAATCCCATAAAGACCCTGTGTATTTCTGACCCTGAATTGGGGAAGCAACAAACAAATCCTTTCCTCAATCACAATGCCACACCATCCTCCGTACAGGCTCCTTTAATGATCTGATTAAACCTAGCAATCCCCCCCAACCTTTTACTGAACACACAGAAAACACCTCCTGCTAACTGACTCACAGCCTATCTGTCATACTCTAACACTCTTGAACGTCATGTAAGCCCACTGGTAACATGATATTTCACTTCTAAATGGCAAGGTCAGCCCTCTGATGGAGATTCAAATAGTTGATAACCTCATGATACAAGGACTCATGTTTCCTCCTTCGCCCGCTCTCCTCCATTGTGAGCCCAGTTCTGAAACCCAGTTAAAAGCGGGGATAAATGGTTGTCTTTTGGCTAACACCAGGAGAGTCTACACCAGCAGCAACACTAGACTTCCTCTAACCTTTAGGTGAGAAAACACCTCTCTCGGTAATGGCTGCCTCACCATAGCCAGACTAAAACTCTACCCTCTACCACAGTACAGAACCATGGGACTGGCCAACGGCCTTAATAGTGGCATTTACTTTGTGGGTGTATGTGGGTATGCATGTGTGTGTGTGTAGCTCTGAGGCTCAAGACAAGATGTACTTGGGCACCGTAATAAGGTCTGACTGCAGGTCACAAAATCTAGGACTTAAGACACTTGGATCTAAGCAGACAAACCCTCATGAGCCCGTACGGATGCTCTGTCTTCTCCACCTTTCTTTTTCTTTATTTTTTCTTCATCTCTCTCTCTCATTGCCCCACTCATCTAACCACCCTCTCTCTCTGTCTCTCTCTCTCTCTCTTTTCCCTCCTCTTGCCCTTTTGAGAAGGTCCTTCCCTAAACCCCAGAGAGAGGGGGAGGAGCCTGAGATGGCGAGGACGCGCTGGTAATCCGTGCAGTGACCCAGGTCAATTCAATTATCCTGTTTTCTTTCGCTGCGCGTCGCGTGTGCCCATTTCACAGCCAACTCCCTTAATGCGCCCAGGATTAGCTTCTCTTACTTTTAATGATCTACCTATCGACGCTTCGGGCCCACCAGTGCACACACACACACACACACACACACACACACACACACACACACACACACACACACACACACATGCACAGAGACACACAATCACTGACACCCATACACACACACACACACACACAGTTAGCTGTTTTTCATGTATTAGTTTTTAGTGTAAAGGAATTCACTAAACAATTCTGCAAGGGCTGAGGATCAAGAGATGCTTTCTTAAAATAAGTCCGTGTGTGCTTTTGTGTGTATGTGTTGTGTTTGCAGCTGCTTGTTTATGTGGGAGAGTGTGTTACATAAACTGCAGTAAGAAGAGGATTGTATTATCCATCTGCATTTACCCAGGCTTCACCTCACACCTCCAAGGTTTTAGATAATCATCTTAGGCCTAACACATTAGAAGCTCGCTAATCTCAACCCGGTGGAGGAAAAGAGGTCATTTTATACTAGTAAACTGTACAGATGGCTGACATGCATTGAAATATCCACACGGGAAGTGCGCAGACGCTGCAAAGCATCGTCAACACTCGGCGAAGCAGTTTGAATGATTACATGCAACTGCTGCCCTATTAGTTAAAGTGTCATTTAAAAAAAGAACAAGTAAATTAGATTCTACCGTAGTTGAGTGTTGAGATGACACTCTCACCTAATTATCTAACTTAATCTTATTATCTCACCAGTCAGTCACTAATTACATGACTGGATAACTAACCAAGTAGGCACTGGCATTGCAAAACTGCAGCAATTATGGGAAACTAAAGCTTCAAAGTCATCAAATCAGTACGACAAAATTCTTTCCAAGACAGAAGTGCAGGTCTGCTTTCTTTTGGCCTGCATCCATCCTTCCAATTTTGAGAGCCAATCCAAGTTAATTCCACCTGTTATTGTGACACTAAACTAATAATCTAAAAAACAAATCCACTATAAAATCAGTATTTGGACCTGAAAAGTTTCATTACTGCTGCGTGATGATCCAAATCTTCATCGCTGTCAGTTCTGTCTATGTCAAATAAAAAGTATGCAGTAGTGCTTTCCAAAGACAGGAGACAGTAATCACCATAAGAAGCAGATTTATCAGCCTTACCTGGGATTTCCTGCCCGTTGTAGTTCCATCCGGCCACAGCCAGCATGGATGGAAGAGGAGATCCAGGCCTACTGTCCCTGTCTCTCTCCCTGTCCCGCTCTCTGTCCCAGTTCCTCTCAGCTTGCTGGGTAATATGTCTGACCGTGTCCTTGTTCTTCCTATTCTTTCTCCGCCCCGACCCCGATAGGGGTTGCCAGGGCCCCTCACCACCTCCTCCAGCAACCCCTCCAGCCCCTTGTTCTCCCTGGCTCTGGGCTGCCCCCCTGGGAGTGTCCCGGGGATGAGAGGAGGAGGCGGGGGACACCTGTTCCTCCTTGACGGTGACAGGCCTGTAGTCGTGTGGCCAGGCAGGCTGGGAGTCGTGGCAGGCTTCCTCCTGGCTCTCATGGCTCTTGGGAGGTTCTTGGTCCTCTTTGCCATACGTGCTGCCTCCCTCGTGGCAGCTGGCGATGGCTGAGTCCCCAGAAGAGTTTGCCGGGCTGGTGCGACGCGCCAGCCAAGGGGAGGTGCTGCGACCAGACATGATGGAGGCCAGGGCTTCAGATGCCATACCCACTATGCCTCCACCACCTCCTCCTAAACCTGCTCCGACAACACCCCCTGCTCCCGCTATACCAACCCCTCCTCCCCCTCCTCCACCTCCACCTATACCAGCAGCAGCAACAGCTCCCATCTCGAAGTCAGCCAGTTCGTCAGCCATCTCAGAGCGGATGCTGATGTCCAGTGCAGCCTTGATGAAACTATGGCAGGCCTGGACAATGTCTGTCATCTGCAGGTAGCTGGCGGCTGACATGACTTCGATCACGTTCTTACTGGTGAGGGCAAGGTGCGCTGAGTACATGAAGTCCAAGATGGCTTTGAAGCCTGTGGCTGTGACGATGTCCAGGTGTGTGACAGTAGTCTGGTGGTGAGGCTCTGCCCCTTTTTTAACCTGAAGGGGGAAGAAGAGTGTTCATATGAGCGTTTATTTATCACATGCACAATAACACAACTTCTTTCCTTTATCAGCAGGAAAACACACAGAAGAAAACTATTATGATCTGAGCGAAAAACAAGTATTTAACTCCCTCGACCCATCTTCCCAAGTGCAGCAGTCCCTTACCTGGCAGTAGAGAGTCTTGAAGTAGCGTGAGGAGCCCAGGAGGACGTTCTTATGAGCCTTGAAGATCTTTCCGTCCACAATGACACAGGCGTCGCAGAGGATGCCGTGCTGCCTCTGCTCATTGAGCTCTCTGAGGAGCTGACGGTAGTGAGAGGCGATCTCCATGTCCTCCTTCCTGTTGTTCATCTGTGTAGCTGAACAAAAGCCTCTCCTCCAAACGTCTGCTGGGAAACAAAAGAAGACACACAAGAAATTAACTTCACATGTCACGTCATGTAATATCAAAATGTTCTGTGCGGCCGCCTTTATTTGCCTTCACAGCAGCGGCAGCGGAAAGATGCAGCACAGGAGCAGATCTCTCCTCTCTGAGAGAAAACAAGATCTCTTCATAAAAAATATTTCGTCGCCAGGTCCATATGTACGGTTCACGGCCGTAGCTATATTCAAACGCTTTGCTAAGAACGTTGGTTTCATTTTCATGCAAAGGGGGAGAAAAAAATAATCAAATTTAGCTGAACCACTCCTTTAAAGACGAGCCAGGGTAAGGATATCTCAGTAATGACTGTGACATAAAAACAATGACATCAATGGAATCCACATCTCAACTGCTGTAGTTTGATGTCTAAAAACAGCCCAGTAACAAATAGTCAAAAATCTCTTGTGTTTAAACCATGTCTGACAGGTTCATTTGTGTGTGTGTGTGTGTGTGTGTGTGTGTGAGTGAGCGTGAGTGTGTGTGTGTTTAAGCTCATTAAAAATGTCAGTTAAAAAGCGTAACACTTTCACAAAACAGTCAAGAAAGAGAAAAACACCTCATTTAGTACAGACCACTTTACCATTAAATTTATCAATAAACAGTCTCAGTTCCTTGTTTTTCTTTTCTTTTTTTTTTCATATCTCTCCTTCCTCTGTGAATATTCAATCAACTGTCTAGTTAAGACGAAAACTCACTCTTGAACCTTCACCTTCAGTGCTTCTGATCTTGCACAGTTCAGTCTAGGTTGTGAACACAAAGTTTTTCTGAAAACTACAGAGAGAAAGAGCCGTAATGACAATTTGTGGAGAGTTTCAGTGAATGAAGTGACAGGATTCGCGGAGGAATTTTTTTTTTCTCTACAATCTAATAGACCATAAAGATTTGTCTGGCTTCTGAGGTTACAAATATTGACCCACGCTATAAGTGTGTTTTTGCTCGAACGTGGATAAAACATCATACATTTTTTTTCCTGTTGCGTACAGGTTAGATGACATACAGGAGGCATTTCAGTCCCACATAACGAAGGGGGATGCAGGTGAAGAGAGCAGTACGAGACAAAGGGAGATGTGCGCATCGCTATGTTGAATCATTCAATGAGGTGGCGGAAAAACAAAGAAACCGCATAAGCCCGAGCAAACACAAATGTACACACACATACACAGAGAAGAAGATCAACACACACACACACACACACACACACACACACACACACATACTCAGGCAGTGCATTAGCCGGAGCATTAGCAGCCGCCGCTCCTGCTCTCATCTTGGTGAGGGCTAAATCGCGGGGACGCAGAGTGTTACCAAACGCAGCAGTGATTTGTTTTGGGAACGCCACAGCTGTCAGCTCTCATGGGCCATTCTGAGAGATGACAGCTCGGGTTGGCCAAGGTGACAGCAGCGTTTGCTCGGGGGCCGGCACACTTCAGGTCATGTTTAGCAAAGCTCTGCTCAACCTGATGGCTTGTAAGATCAGATAAATCCACAGTGTCTCCCACGTCCACTTGGACAGACACACCTCCCGTGAACAGCAGCGGACGAGCGGATGGAGTGACGGTGACAGCCGCTGAAGTCTCTCTTTCTCAAAAAGAAAGTCTAATCAGTGCGTCTAGCTCGCAACCTTTCACTCTGACTGGCATTTCTTTAAGTCAGTGAAATAAAGAATTGTGAGGAGGAAGAAACTTGGATGTGAATACAGAATAACAGTGTCCCTCAGAGTCTCAAAAGGAAGTTTTGACGCAAGTGTTTTTATCCTCCAGCTCACACGTCTTAGAAAAGAAATCGTTTGGTGTTCTAACCTTGAGATATTCTTTCCTTTCTGCGTTGCCCTATTGAGAGTATTCACCTCTCACCTTGGGAGACAAACCTCCTCATCTCCCTGCTCTTCTCCTCTCAGGGCCACTGCCACATTCAATTGTATAGCCCAGTCTATAAGATCTCAGAGCCACACACACACACACCTACACACACGCACACAGCACAGAAGAAGTCATTTATTCACGGAAATGCCTCAATACCCCGCTATTCCTTGTTTTTTCCAGTCAATGTGGATGGTGAAATACAGGGTCACTGTACAGCAAACGCTGGTCAGCCCCATTTGAAACGTGTATCTATTGGTAGCTCAGAAGAATCAGTGAAAGAAAGCCAGCTATGCCAAATCAACAGCTGGAATAAAACCTCCGTTCCTCGTGTGCTGCGTAGGTCAGGGTCCTCCAGTTCGCAATTTATTTAATCTTTGTTCCCATTTTATAAGTTCCAGTATCAATGAGAAACAACAATGACGAGCGCTCGAGCAAACAAGAAACATGCTAAAGACAGCCGGAAGCATTGTTCTCCGAAGTTCACTTTCTTGTTTACCTCCAGTGTTAAAGCCATTCAGATTGTTTTGCATATAGTTTGAGGATATCTGTCTCTGAGATGTCCGCCCCCGCTCCACGACGGAATGGAGTTTGCGGTGCTTGCAGCATTGAAACTTCAACAGCGGCATCTCTTTCCAGAAAGAGTGTCCTAATTACTCAAAGCAATCCAAAAAGAAAGTAGTTTGATACACAATTTCATTCACCTCCATTGAATTTAGTTGGAGGTGGAAATCTCAACCAGATATCTCAAAGTTTGGACAAATAAAACCAAAATCACCTTCATGGCTCAAAAGCTCTAGAGAATTTTTTTATTTTTTATTTATTTTTTTTTGTACTTTGGGGTGAACGACCCTGTTATGCGGTAAAGAACAAACCTTGACAAGTTTCAGTTTTAAGAAATTCCAACAAGTAAAAGAAAGCATGTGTGAATAGAGGAAGTTCATTAGTTCATTAGTGCAACTTTTTATTCTGTGTGGTTACGCGTGTCCAAAGAACATAATGACTGTGTGGTTTGCACGCTGATATGGGGAGGCCATGTTTCTAGGGGAAGTTTTTTTCCGCGAGTGTGAGTCTTGGTGTGCGTAACAAGAATGTGTGACTAGGATTGTACCCAAAGACGTGTTAAATGGTGCCTCAAATCTAACAAAAACAATGATCAGTGGAGGGTAAAACAACAGCAAAAGGACTGAGAGAAAGAGACACAGAGAAGGAGAGATCTAATCAGATTTATTGCTTCAGCAGGCTCAGAGACATATTGCGTTGGTAGTTAGGCAGAGAAGAGGAACTTTAATGGAGTGCGCTTTGACCTCTAAACTCTTTGCTCGCCTAATTGGCTTGTTTAATTTCAGCATGTCCAATTCCCTCCAGTCAAAGACCCCTTTTCCAGAGGAACCAATCCCAACGCTGCCCCTAGTACAGTACATAAACACCCACAAAAACCTCTCCAGTGTTCATCCTGGCTTGTCGTTTCCTCAGAGAGCTACTCCATCTTTTCCCCACGAGCTTAGACCATCAGCAGGATCAAAACCCGCTCCCTCTACCATGTTGAGTACAGCCTTGATTTATAGAACGCTTTTTTTTTTTTCCAAATATACACTTGACACAAGATGGGAAAGTAAGATAAAATGAACTTGTCAGACAATCAAGTAAAGAGAGAGAGGCAGAGACTTTTGTGTCTCATCCAAAGCATTAGCAGTCTCACCAAGGCTACAGAAACTAAAGCCTGCTTTCAGGATGTCACAGAGGAGAAAAAAAAGCTTTTCAACCCTCTATGAAATTTCACCACACACACACACAAAAAAAAGCAAGGAAAAAGTCATCAGGAGGCAAGCTGACAGTCTGTGAGCGCTTATTTGTGGTCAGAGACGATTGTTTCAGTAAAGCATGCCACCAGAGCTCCAAGTCCCTGTCACCCTTCTGAGGCCAAATCAAAAGTGAATGTCCTCCTTAAACCCCCCCCCTCCTTCCCTTCCCTCACACGAAAACACACACGATCAAGAGCCCCGTTCCCCTTATAACACACACACACACCCAGTCCTAAATACACAAACACATGCACACACGTTCACATGCTTAGCAGAGCCGTCATGGCATCACACCCGGTTTGTCCTGGTCACATCAAAGCAAAGTCACTTTAGGCCCCAACCAGACGATTAAAAAGATGAGACGTGTGATGGAGTGAGAGAATGGGGCTTCCTCCTTCTTGTGTTTCTCTTAATGCAGCCTGTCCCTCCGAGCCACTTCTCTGCCTCCTTGACCGTACAGGACCGTGGGGAGACAGAGCGCAAGGTCCTTCTGGATCAAAGACAGAGCGATACTTAAGTTTGTACGAGGGGGGGTTAGCATAGACAGCTTTCCACGGTCGGCTCAGGCTGTTATTTCACAAGGTATTCAGACATCACACTGGATGGAGATGTTACAACACGTGGAATATCTTCACACGGGGTGTTAATACTTTATTACACAACATATTTTAACAAATAAAACTCACTTTCTTTGGTAAACCCTGTCTTTTGATTCACTCTTAATTAACACTCTTGCACGTACTTTGACTAATTGGCTGCAGTTTCCTGTGTTAGTACTGTTCAAGCAGTTTCATACACTTGCAGGTATATTTATTTTGAGTCGAGGGATTGCCAGTTAAGTTGGTCAAGGCAAATTATCATTTAGTGGCCAGTGTGCAGCTTGCAAAATTGCCACCCTCAGCTAATCACTTTACATTCAAATTGCGGCCCTCTACTCAACAAAAGTAACAGTTCTGCTCATTATTTGATAAAATGACTTCGGTCGGACGAGCATGTCGAACGGAGCGAATGCGGCCTCTCATGTGAGTGCTACAATCAAGAACGAAAGAATACTCATTCATAAATAAAGAGGAAAAAAACAGACTGATAAATTCTAAAATAAAAACATTTAATGTGCAAACTGAAGTCGTCTGCTGCAACAAATACGCGCATTTTCATTTCATTTCTTCAGTTCTTTAACACTAATTTTCTTTGCAGATTTACACTAATCCGTTATATATTAACAATGGGTCAAATGCATGCGTGCAGTGTAAAAGGGGTCACTTGTACTAGCAAACCGCAGATAATTATCACCTCTAATCATCAGCTCTACAGATGTTTTCTCGGCAGCTCTTTGTTTTACTTTTGTGGCCTGCAACTTCAACTTGGTTTTGATTTCTCTGTCACTGCTCCCATTGGCGTCATTTTTAGCAGCAGCACCTTTTCAGGAGTAGGTATCACCAGATACCAACCTGTACGCTACATGCACGGGCCATGGCAGGCAGTAACACGGTTAGCGACAAGTTAGTGGACTTTGTGGAGCATTTGAAGCGCACTATATTTTTCTCAGGAGTTGTGGGAGAATAAAACAGAGCTAATAGGAGAGTGAATGGAAGTTTAAATAGGTTATTTGCTATAGCTCGTTTGCTTAATCAACTGTATGATGATATGAATGTTATTTTTAGAGATTGTTAAGCTTTCTCAAATTGTCACAAATCGTTTAAAGGAGGTTTGAATTTAAGTTTCTAACAGCCTGAAAATAAAATTAACAATCACGTATTTCACATATTACGGCATTGCTGCAATAGATCGCCTATCTTCATGTACCAGCATATTATCAGTTCATCTCATTTCCACTTCTAAGGATCCTCTATTAGCAGTGAATTCTATCCTTTCTCACATCGCTACTTTTACCTTGGCTCTGTCGTTGAAAATCAGCAGGGGGGGACACATTAAAAACTGCCCAGAGATTGAAGAAGTGAATGGATGTGAAGAGGAAGGAGGAGGGGGATATCAAGTTGGAATTCAGTAGCCAAGACTTGGCATTTATGTTGTCAACGATCCCAGCTTCATGCCTGAGCTGCAAAATTTTTATCAGTTAAGCTAAAAAAGAAACATGTTCCTTTTTTGCATATTTTCTAGTAGTGACTTGCACCGGCAGACTATCCTGTAATAGCAGGCAGTTTCTGTGGAAAAAAAAAAATGCAAACAGGTTGGCAGGTCTGCATGGAATGAATTATATATAATGTAAAGCTTTCAAAACAAAGTGAAATAAACGATGTTAGCCTCAAGAAAAAGATATTAAGAGAATCTCTGACATGATATGCTAATGTCCATGAAAAATTAAAAAGGTGTAGGAAGAAAGAATTGGTTTGCTCGCAAGTAGACTTTTTCCATATAATGAGAGAAAATACTGGGGGAAAAAAATGACAGCATGCATAAGTGGAATTAAAATGATATTCGGTTGGACAATGGAGGCACTGTTCTTTGAACACATGACAAGTATGATTGAGGACAGCCATTACTTCCCAGGGTAAAATCTACTAGCTCCTCTACCTAAATAAAAAAGAAAAGTTGTATTAGATTTAAAGGTTTACTGCTATTATTTTCAACTCCACATAGAATCCTGACTGCGTGATAAATGTTACTGATGTTAACTGGAACTGGATTTGCAAATAGGAGGCCAGTGAAAGGCCATTATGAACATGTGTGGAGAGAAGTGGAGAGAACAGAGAAGAAGGCGAAGCACCGAAGAACGGGAGCGATAAAGACAAAGTGAAAAACAGAGAGAAAAGCGATAGAGCAGAATATAGCAGAGACAGCAAGGCTAGAAAGATAGAGACAGAAGATAGAAAGAGGGGGAGACAGGAAGAGAAGGGAGAGTGACTCAGGCAGCCAATATTTTTTAAACAGCTTTGCTTCCACTCAACTGGGCATCAAGGCCATTATCCCGGGGTTAATCCCCAATCCGACGGAGCTGGCAGCCTTCCGGGACAAGCCAGGGTGGCAGCCCATCAACAAGGCAGGCACGGACAAAAATAAAATGCACACATACTCGCACACGTGCGCACACAACTAGACACAGACAGGCATGCAAGCTGCAATTAGAAAAAAATAAATAAATAAATAACACAACAAAGCTATTAACTGTGAAAGGCATGTTCTTAGCTTCTTTGTCCTTTATTTTCTGTTGAAAATAAGCCACTGTTCATGTTTGTCTCTCATTTTTATCTCTTGTCTCTGACTTCTTTATGTCTCACTGCGCGTGTTCGTGTTGCCAGTTTCTCTTGTTTCTTTTATCACACACCCTCCATCTGTCCACCTTTATTTTCTCCACATTCCCCACCAGCTCTAATCATGCCACATTTTGCACCTCTACCTCGCTCTCCCTTTTTCCGTCCGCTCTCTGTTACTTTGGCCGGCATCCAAGGAGTCAAGGTGGGGGAAGAGATTGACTCAAAGAAGGATAGCCATGTCATGTGGAGAGGGACCAAAGAGGATCCAGGAGGCTTAGGGAGACTTAGCGCTACTTGCTTCATCCCTAAACACCCCGCTCCTCCCTTCCCCTACACATACACACACACACACACACACACAAATGCACACACATGTACACACCACCCAAAAACAATACCTGGACCCTCCACATCTACACCTGAAGACCTCCATGCCGCTCTTCATGCTTTTAGCACATTCAGTGCACCTGCCAAAATATCAGCCTCTATAAGCCTCCAGTCCAGCCTATGACACTGCTGTGTACAGTCCAGAAGATAGAAACCTTCTACACCCCCATGCCCTCTCACCTTGAGCCACACAGGTGTTAAGCCTTAAATGATCTTCTGGAAATCCAGCCATAGCGAGGATGGATCGGGATCATCCGAAAATGACCAGAATAGAGGTGTGACTCTTAAGACGTTAACGTTAATGTCCTTTAGCCTGATCACTAACTTCATCTGGAGTTCCTGCAATGACCCACAAAGTGTCAGTGATGCGATCTGACGTATCAAGAACGCCAAATACCTATCTCTCTGTTTGTCTTTATTCTTGAGTCTTCTTCCTTTACATTTGTGTGCACGTGTGTGTGTGTGTGTGTGTAGTTTCTGGGCTATCTTTCTCTCTAGGCCCCTAAGCCTGCTATGTCTCCCATGGTAACTCCCTGACTGACGACCCGGGGCTTAGCCTAAATTCTCTCTCTATTAAAAGCTGTGAAATGCAAATAATGAAACATCTCATTACCACTGTCGGAGAACCCAAAATGAAAGGAGGGGAGGGGGGGAGAGCAGGAGGGAGGAGAGGAGAGGAGAGGAGAGGAGAGGAGAGGAGAGGAGAGGGGCGGACGAAGGAGGACTGTAAGACAGCGAAGCAGCAGGAGAAAGAGGGCTATGTGGGAGGGGAGGGAGGCAGGGGAAGGAAGGTGAGAGGACAGGGAGAAACAGGGAGAGTGAGAGCTGGAAATAAAGGAGTGGAACGAGAGGAGGGAAGGATGGGAAAGAAGACAAGGGAAGGGAGGATGTGAAAGGAAGAGAGCGGAGGGGATGGGGAGGAGAGGAGAGGAGAAGGGACGCTAACAGATAGCTGGACAGTGAGTCTTTTGTTTAATATGTGTTGCTGTTATCATAGACGGTAGCCACCATTGGCCACCTATGCACACTGGGGTGGAGCCCTGATGAGCTGAGCTGTGAGTTCGGAGGCGTCACTCAAACTTCCAGCACTGGAATTTACTAGTTATATAGTTCACACTAAAGTTTAGACTATTAGTCTAAAGCTTTTCATCGCACCTGTAGGGCGATCACAGTAATGTTTGTGCAAGTCATTTATAAACTTCACATAAAGAGCCCAAAGAGAATATGTGGTCAGTGTATATATGTATGTGTGTTGATTGATAATTTTATTATGCTCCAAGAGGATTATTAGTTACTGAGTTTTACTTTTTTATCTTCACAGCTCTTTCATTAATCAGCCCATAACTACACCCAGCTAAACGAAAATGCACGACAGTACTTCCCCATAATCACTCAGGGTTAAGTATAATTCTGAAGCAGGAAAGGGCAACTTCTTTGGAAAGAAAATATATCTGTGTGTAACAGGGAAGTGAAATCACCTACTGGAAATGGCTGTGTTTGGTGCTGTAGGTGTAGTTGTAGGAGTGGAGAGGAAAGGGGGGGGGGGGATTTCATGTGACAATAACCACATCACACCGTGTGGTCTCTTTGTGCAAAACCCAGTTTCAACACTGCAACACGTTGGAGACTCATGCACTGATGTACAAACCCCTGATATCATGAGGGAATTCTTGGGAGGTGAAGTTTTAAAGTGTGACAATGTCTGACAAGGGGATTAGTTCCTGACTTCTGGGAACTTGTTGCGTAAGGGGTTTTCTTTACGTCATAGATGTATTTTTTTGTTCCTAAAAAGAGGTCAGTGTAAAAACTTACACTTTTCTTACATTTTTAAAAATGGAAATTCTTCTTTTTTTCTTTTTCTCAAAATCGTAATGATCTAAATTTTCAGATTCCGACTTTCTAGTTTTGTACTCGCACACACAAATATGCAGACACCCCAACATCGCATCTTAAAACCGTGGGAATTCATATGCTGCTATCACAGCCTCCCTTCTTCTGGGAGTGTTTTCTGCAAAAAAATAAAAGTAGAAGCCTGGCTGTAGAAATGTTTGACGATAAAGTCTGACTCACAATTGGTGTTTCAGTTCATCTCAAAAGGTGTTGGGGCTCCGTGAAGGCTAGTAAAAGTTCTACCACACCAAAAACCCATTTCTTTGTCATGCTGAAACAGGAAAGGGCCTTCTTGAAATTGTTGCTGCAAAATTGGAAGCGCACTATTGTCTAAGATATCAAAGTAGGCTGGAATGAAGCAACCTTATCCTTAGCATGGCAGCCCCAAACCAGTCCAAATACCATACTTCACATTTTTTTCTATGCAATAAATGATTATAACTCACATTGGGTTGGACTCTGCCGTTCCCACTTTTAGTTTCACCCCCAACCTGCGTGTTTATCTGACGCTCATGCCCTTTACACTTAGACAAAAGAACAGTTTTTCTGACTTTTACATCCCTTTGCCTATTCTCCTCCAGTTTCACTACATTTTCATTTGACCATTCTCACTTCTGTTTTGAAAAGCACCAAATTGCTTTGTGGCTAAAGAGATGATGACAATATAAGGTCATGGAATGTCTCAAAACTTACATTTAACACCCACCCTGATCTTTTTTGTGCCAGCGAGCCGCTCAGCCAGAGTGTTTGTGTGTGTTTTTGTGTGTGTGTGTGTGTGTGTGTGTGTGTGTGTGTGTGTGTTTGTGGTTGTCCAGACCCTTCCATAGGTCTTAACACAAAACCTGTCACTGCAAAAAAGCAACCTGTCACGACTCAGCTAGACACGACTGTACATGACTGTACCACACGTAACACAGGCAGCCTGTTCCCGAGCTGTTAAAACAGTCACTGCAGCCACCAGCTACAAAGGTCTCAGACAAGAACACACACAAACAGCGAGTGAACAGTATGGAGGAAATGAAACAAAGGGTGACCAGAGAGAAGAAAATGTACAAAAAAAAAAATGAACATATGGCACAACAATACCAATCTTAAAGGAATAAACGGCTGAGGACCGAAAGCTAATTGTTGTTTGTTAAAATGTGTGGTTTTTGAATGTGCAAGTGAATGACTGAATGATGGTGACTCACTACTGGTGGCCAGTCGCTATCTGGTGCCGAGGCGGGTGTCCAGAGAGTGTGTTTGTGTGTGTAAGGGTAACTTGGTGTGACTGTTGCTCTGTCAGACGGCAAACAGAGGCATCTTTCTCAAATCCACACTGGGCCGCGGCTTACAATGAGCTCATGCAAAGAGGGGAGCAAAAAAGCCGCAGCTTAAGTGTGTACTCACAAGGACAGGGAGGCACACCCTCCTTCCCCCCTGAGCAAATATTAAAAGAGACTTCACTCCCAGCTAATCTAATTCACAAACACTCCAGAGCATGCACAAACAAGGAAAACACATAATTTTACTGTATTAACTTAGCCCTCAAAATGCAACATTCACTAATAACTTACTAACGTTCCCGCAGCTTACCGTTCAACAACTGAGCAGCACAGCGATTTACATATAGATAGAGAAAGTGTTTAGAGAAACACATTTGTATATAATAGCCCGGGGCTGTGTTGTCACTCATCAAGCTGATCAAAAAGCAGCTACTATACAACACTGATGAATCTTGGAGCGCTTTTGCGAATCTGTCCTTCAACGGTAGAAAAAAAAAAAAAAAAGAAGGAGGTGAGATAAAGGGAGAGAAATCAAGGGGAGAGGAGAGGAGCATCTAAATATAGAGAGACTCACATTTTGGAGTCAGAAAACAGACAGTGAAGGGTAAGAAAGAGGGAGGGAGATGGGAGATGCAAGAAGGGAGAAAAAAAAAAAGAGGGAATGGAAAAGTGAAGAGAGATGGGGAACAAATAAGAAAGCCATGGAGATGTGGGGGGGGAAAAGTAGCGTTGAAGCAGAAAAAGAACAGAAGATGGAAGGAGGAGCGTCAGTGTAGCTCCGATCGATGACCGGAGAGCTCCGTGGGTTTTTCATCTACTGTAGGGTTGCTTAGAAGACTACTGGAGAACTGTACATGGAGGACACTCAATTTTGTCTGCGAGACTTGAGAGTTCAATACGGCGCACAGTGTATCACCGCAGACGTTCATCAATACGTAGTGTCGATACTGAAGGTTTGCCCCTTCAGTGATCTTTTTAACAGTTTCACCACAGACGGGCTGCGGTCTTTCTGCTGAGTAAATTCTAATAGTAATCAGTGAAGATGCAAAATCATTGAAGTCCTTTGTCTTCTTTGTTGCTGTGCTGTGTCGTTTTCGGCTGCTCAGGGAGGGAGGAGTCGTGGCTGAAAGAAAAAAAAAAAAATTCTGACAAGAAACCCAACAGATTTCAAGTCAAGTTTCAAGTAAAGTTTCTTCTGATGGAATGTTATTGCTTTAAAAAAATAAAAGCAACTTTTTATGGATGGCGATGTCGTGCAGGGCTACCACTTCTGTGATTGACAAAGAGCAAGGTTTGACCGGACAAACGCCTCACCTGGATCCTCACGTCTGTCCTCTTCTGTCATCCTTTTTTCTTATCTGTCTGTCTTTTCATTCAGAGCGTGTTAACTCCGACGCGGTTTGACGTTTGACTGTCACCTGTTGACTAACATGAACGGCTGCCATGGCTTGCAGGCTTTTGGAACTACTGCTTCTCTCCCCACCCCGACAGCGATGGAAAGAACTGCAAATTCATGTACAGAAGTGTCATAGCCAGACATAAGAGACACAAAGAGAGAGGGAGAGACAAAAGGACCACTGTGTAAACTCTCATGATCGTGCTCACCATCGCTGAGGACAACACCCACCTTGGAAACCTAATTTTGAACAAGTTACACATTCCCACATTGTGAGGCAGTGCCAGTATCAGGTGTCTGTCCAAACCACCAACCACCGATCAACCGCCACCCCCCCCCCTTCGTGACACACCAGCGCACACACCAAAACAACCGGGAAGGGGGGGGGGGGAGGTGAGATAGAAGACAGGGAGGGAGGGACGGGTGCGGGGTGAGAAAGTGAGAGTAAAAAAGACGAGGGCAAGAGAAAGAGCCAGCCAGAGACAAAGGCAGGGAGAATGACAATGAGTGAAAAGAGGAAGAGTGGAAAAGGGGGGGGGGGGGGGGGGTAGAGACACGACATAGATGAGGTAAAAAGTGCACCGCCAGCTCACCGTGCGCATTCACAGTGCAAGAGGAGAACAAAAAGGTGACAACAATGAGACTTCCATGTATGTGCACGTTTCACTTCGTGTGTATGTAGAGCAGCGTGAAGGCCGCTGGGGTAATTTGCCCCTCGCCACTGAAAAGGGGATGTGAACCTTCTCACTTCTGTTCACATCTGGATCAGCCTCACCTCTCTCGTTCATAAAGGGAACTGTACTGACACAGGAGAGCTCATAAAATGACAGAACTCCACTTTCATCACCCATTTGTAAAGTTCACATAATAATACACTAAGGATCTATTTTTTTGGTGCTGAAAAAGCCTTTGTAAATCAAAATTATCAACCTTCCCTTTGAGATCTCCCCATCTAACCTTAAGAGAGAAGTTTATTGTAACTCCAATGGCTCACCTTGGCAGTCAAGACTGTGTCAGGCCCGAAAAATGTTGTGTGTTGTAGCAGAAAAGACCCTGCATCCATTGTAGCTAGCTGTTGCATTAAGGGGATGTATAAATATGAGCTAGGGTCAGGGGGAAGGATAAAAATGAGAAAGAGAACAGGGAGAGGGTAAAAATGAGAAAGGGAGTAGAGGAAGGGTAAAAATGAGAAATGGAGTAGGGGAGGCCACAGGAGGCACCTGGCCCACTTACAGCAGAGGAGGGGGTGGTGGAAGAGGAGGAGGAGGAGGAGGAGGAGGAGGAGGAGAGGTGGAAGATTAAGGAGTGGGAGGGAAAAAGAAAAGGAGAAGGTGGAGGAGGAGGAGAAGAAGGGAGGGGGGGAGGAGGAGACCTGGAGAGGAAAAAAAAAAAAAAAAAACGAGGGAGATGCAGCTGGGACGGAGCAGAGGGCACGGGGAGGACGGGGGCTAGGGTGAAGTGAAGGAACGGGAAAAGGTGAGGCGAGAAAAGGATGTGAGACGAGGAGGCAAGGGAGTAAAAAAAAAAAAGAAAAAAAAAAAGAAAAAAAAAAAAAGACCAGATGAAATAATGGGAAGGGGGAGGAGGGCAGAGGGGGAGGTGAGAGCAGGAGAGGCAGAGAGAGAGAGAGAGAGAGAAGAGGTGGGGGCTGGAGAAGAAGAGGTGGCCTTGTGATGCTGAGAATGGAGGTGGTGTATGCGTGCGCGGGATGAATGTGTGCGTGTCTCTTTGTGTGTGTGTGTGTGTGTGTGGGTGTCTAAAATTATGACGAAAAACTAACACCTCACCCAAAGTATGAATAACCGACCACAACAGGCCAATGCAGGTTCAATCTCTTCTCCCAGCACATTCGAACAGCCTGTCTATACCGCTAATATCCCACTAATACCACCCACAGTCCTCGCTCCACCTCACATCAATGAATATTTCATGTCCTGATGGCACTTTTAAAGCAAAAACTAATTAGCAAATCCAAGTTGATCTGGCATTAGTCATATCAGGCCAATTAAAAGCCCAGTCCTACTGTACATGTTAATGGCAGCGAAGTGGAATAATTGTATGTTGAGCAGGGGAGAGAATGTTAAACAGGCCTTGTTAGCAGCACTTTAGCACTCTAGCCAGAGTCCATGGCTGGATTACAAAACTCTACAAAGCAGGATAATGTTCGTCAGAAACACACACACACACACACACACACACACGGAGGCACACTCACTTCTTTAAAAGCGGCAAACGAAAACTCTATCCATTAATTAGAGTGTCGCCATCAATTCCATGGGGTCAGGTCTGATACTTATAGCTAAAGAAGAGAAATATTTCCAGGGAAAAATGATGGTTTTATGCTTCAGTAATAATATTAAACAGGGATCCAAATATTGGCAGGAGCTCACAGGTCAGATGTTGGGCGAAAACCATTTTCTGCTCCACACACTGTTTCTGCGGTCAGCAGCAGTCAACATAAGGTTGTGGAGACAGTATTTGTGTGGTACGGAGTAGAGAAAGGTGTTGGTTTGTATTTGAGTCTTTCCAACCTTCCCCCCCGTGTGTGTGTTTTTTTTAAATGCAGGAGTTTAGATTGAGACAGACAGCACTGACACACACAGACTAAACTGTGCTGCACAAAAAAGCGACAGAATAACAAGGGCTAGAACTCTTTTTGGAGTGGATGTCTGTTTCATCACCCCCCCACCCCCCCCCCACCCCTATTCTCTCTCCTTCACGTTCCCTCTTTTCCTTTCCTCGCTCTGCCTTCCCTGTCTACCCCTCTCACCTGAGCTTTGATATGGAAATCTCTCACCAGCCACAGCCTGAGGCTAGTTGACTGTTTCTAAAGATGTATTTGCTCAAAGCCGCTCAATTTCTCATCAAATGCTCACACTGTGTATATAAAAGACAAACTCTTTCACTGGGAAAATAACAACTAACAACCACGTACTTATACAAGCCTTTCAGCAGTCTGCAAACCCTAGACTTCAACAAAGAGGTTTTTCCAAGCTCAAACCTTCAAATTCTTAATAACTCATATAAATTTGTCTAAATAGACAGTGATCTTTCTGCAAAGTAGAGAACCGAAGGACTCTATCTTATCGAAAGAGTACTTTGAATGAGTGTATGTGTGTTTTGTGTAGACAGTTCTTTCTGCACTGGATTACCAGTCCTGCCCAGTTAGGTAATTATACTGCATTAAAGATACCCAACCTGCTCGTCTGCAACACTGAGCCAAATAAAGTGGCAAGTGAAACTATCCAAGGACAAACAAAACATTTGGTAAAAGAGTTAGAAACAAGTGACTAGTTTGGGAATAAATCAAAAAGTGTGTTTAGTTAGACAAAATATTTGTTTGTTTTTGGTAAAAGAACGCAAACAACAATAATCAGTCATGTCAGATTATTACCGGCAAGTAGCGACATGCATAAAAACGTGTGTATCATTGTCTCGCAAATCAATGTGATGGTTCAAAGAAATTGTGGGGGGAAATTTTTGTTTCTGTTATAATTCCTGCAGAAATTTCAGATTTCAGTCTGAATATCTGCAAACTCGAGGTGATTCAACGCTTTAAAATCACAGGAGCTGATTGAAAAGCTTTAAACACATAATGGACACTGTTGCTAAATGCTCCACAAGGAGTAACATTAGTACGAATCAGAAAGCTGACGAGATAAGAACACAGATACAGTTTCCTCTCCTTTCTTTGTTCTTTCATTAACACCCGACAGAAACCTAATTGAAAGGATAATGTGCGCATGTTATCTATCTGGCTTGCATTACCTGATGTGTGAAACAACTGCCATCATCACTTCACTTGCTGCAATATTTGTTTTGACAGCATCTGAACAAGTGAAAACACACGGTATATAAAACCAACAATTAGTGAGTGCATTAAGGAGGAGAGGGACTGATTACATTTCGAGGCTGGCTTGACTTTGGACATTGATGCAATTGAAATCGGATATTAGAAAATGTCAGAAATTCAAGAAAATAATTCTTGACGCTGATAAGCATTGTGTGATCATGGGGTTCTGCTTGGAAAGAGATGATCCGCTCCTCATTCCTAAATAAAAGAAAAACACACCCTGATGAAAGCACACAAACTGAAATCCCTCGTCTGCTTTCTCAGGAATGTGTGATCCAAAAGGTGTTTTGCAATATCAACAACTCCAAAGAAAAAAAATCTGACATCTCGCCATTTTTTCACTCTACAAACCCCCCTCCCCTTCTTGCGCTTATTTTTAGCAACAATCAAATTATAATTTGCTTCTGGACTTTCAATTTTTACTCGTAGATTATAAAAAATTAGAGCGAAAGCCGCAGATTACCTTCCGATATAAAATTCAGGGACAAAAGAACAAAAGAAAAGAACAAGAGAGCTTATTGCTTTCATTGACATCCTATCTCGCGCGCAGGTGCATGGATGCGCACACGTATGCACACGCAGCTATGAAATATTAACACCTACGTGAAAAGACAAGTGGGGTGGTGGAGAGTATTTGTGTGCGTGTGTGTGTGCGTGTGTGTGTGTGTGTGTGTGTGTGTGTGTGTGTGTGTGTGTGGTTTGGGCTGGGGATGGCTTAAACTCACCTGTTCTCTCTGCTGGGGGGGAAGGGGGATGAGTATGTCAGAAAGGTGGATAGGGAAGACAGCTGTTACACACACACACACACACACACACACATGCACACACACACACACACACACACACGCACACATCCCCCACAGCATCCATGTAACCCCATGGGGATTAGGAACACCTGTATTCAGCACTGCACAATGAGCTATAGAGGCAGTTAAGCTAAAAAGCCTTGGGAGTTATTAGGGGATGGGGGGGATGGAGCTAGATCGGATTCGGGGGTTAATGTGTGCCAAACTGTCTTGACATGAAATCAGACGTGAGAATGATAATATTCACAGCGTGACAGAGAGCAGACAGAGTTGTCAGAAAACTCCGGCGAGACGTGTCATGTAAGAAGTGTACATGCGAGTGTAAACGGTTCATTTTGCAGTGTGTTAGCCAAACAGGTGTTCCCATTAACAAGTGAGCTCCGAGGGGGGAATCAGGACGAGAAAACTGGCAGAGAGAGATAGAGACAGAGAGATGAATGGAGTACAAGGTTGCTAACAGGGAACAAATGTGTCTTTATGGAGGATTTGCCCTCTTTTCTCTATTTCTGGGGGAATGTACTCTACTCTATGACTTGCTGTACAGTTTATTGTCATGTTGTCCGCATAAACACTGTTGTGAGGGGGTAGAACGCTACATCCCCAGGGTTTGCGTAGCTGACTACCACACAGTTCAGCCCACAACATGCATGGGTACACTGAGCACCACCTACATACCAGCTTGCTTACACACACACAAGCACACACACACACACACAAATACAGCGAAGAGGCAAGTGTCACGAGCGTAGAGACTGACTATCACCCAGTCCAAAGCCCCTTCGTCTCATTTTCTCACCCTCTTTTCACACCCTGCCACACCTTCACGGTTTCCCACAAACCTCCAAACTCTACAACTGTGTGTGTGTGTGGGTAATATTCAGCGTGACAACCTCCAGCACCACCTTTAACAAACGCTGCACGCCAGTTTGGCTTTAACCAAGAAAACACGAAAGGTAAATTTAAACTTGCTTATCTTGTTTAATCAATTCTAAAAGGTCCATTCATGAGAGATAACACAAGTGGAAAAGTGCTTCAAACCCTCCTTTGCAATCCCACAAGCACATGAGCAGCTAATATTTTTTCCATCTTTCGGCCGATCTCGCCTACACTCCTCCTCCACTCATCCTTGTAGCTGTTGTCTTGGTCTTGTATTATATTTTCCCCGTGGAACACGCAGATGGAGAAGGTGCAGACACACACATTCACACACACATTGACGTCCACTGCTCTTCTAATGGTATAAACTACACGGCCCTACCTCAGGGAAGCAACCTCAGCGGGGCGGTGGAGGGGGGGGGGGTTGAAACCCATAGACACAAGGCATCCTGAAAGACAGTCCATGACAAGGTGCCAAGGTGTGTCCTGGAAGTTTATTTGTTTTAATGCCACGGTTGATAGATAAGCTATCTTCAAGTCATGAGGACACAATGTCCACAGACGGACACGGACGCACACGCAAGCCAACAGTAATTGAATTACTTAAGGAAAGACTTTGGAGGGTTTATCGTATCAAGTGCCAACCCTTACTCTGTAGTAGGAAGGACAAAACAACCAGACAAAACCAGTCCTAAGACAATTTGGAGAAAAAAAAATCACTAGATGGTCTCTTAATCCCAAAGATCCAGTTAGCCACTGTCAGACGGGGGGAAATGTTTAGATCAAACTAGCTGTTACAGCTATGAGATGAGAGGGCTCACTTCAAGTCAAACATAGCTTCCTGGTGATGTAAAGTTCATTAAACATACAACTTGAATACAGAAACACACTACTGAGCTCCCAAACTCAGGGTTCCTACAAACATGCAGTGGTTTTTATCTGCTTAAAGTTGGTGTCTTCTTGGCTGATGGTTTCACTATCATCTCACAATCACAGCACAAGGGGTGAGAATCAGAAACCCCGCAGAAAAATAAATCCCCCCCGTCAATCTAAGTTTGCCTGTCGTCATGAAGAAAAAGTTTGGAAACCCCCCCCCCCCCCAAAGCAAGCACAATCATTAGATGCAGCGACACAGGTAAGAGAGATCATCTGATGGAAGGCACACCTGACTGCAGGCTGCACCCGTCAGGAACAGGCGCAACACGCCGCACAGCGCGTGAACGAAGTGGGGTTGCTCCCCCCTGCACACATGGTTAAGCATGGTAAGAAAATGGAGGAAGACGGAACTGACCGGTTTGAGAGGGCAGACAGCAGACATACACACACTCAGAGCGCAGGAGACAGACAGAGAAGCGGCGAGAGACGCTTTCAGCTTCAGTCGCCAATAAACAGAAAACACTTGACGCTACACTTTTCAACTCTCAATACGGATCAGATGATGATCAACAACTAGAAAAAAATAATAATAAAAATACCAAGCAGCAGAGCACCATCTGCAAATAAAATCCCCCCCTGTCTTGTCTGGTAGGCTTGGGTGTTGACGCAGCAGAAATTTCCAGCTGGAGAAATCCCCCTTTTGGAGGTTAATCGAGGGGAGAAGGAGGAGGGTTTAAGCCCTTGTCTTTCTGAGCGCTTTCATTTTGAATCCCCTCCAGACGGCTGCACAGTGCATCACCCGTATTTTATGTGGCACGCTATGTGGATGATAATCTCCCTTCGGCCGATGTGGCAATAGGGTTGTCATGCTGTTTAAAAAAAAAAAAACTTTGCAAATGTCACCACAATCTGCCGGTTTCATCCAACTCGAATCAGCTGGAATGAACCCCAACAGAGCTTCGTGAGCGTGCAAGTGTCACACAATATACCTGTGCACATATCGAGAGGTATTTCTAAAAGTGCAAGAGAATGAAATGTGTGCAGGTAGATGACATTCATTCAGAATATCACCCTGCAAACTGGGGATCTGCGCGCATTAAGAAAAAAAAAAGTATTTCCAAATATCAATTTAGTCCAGTAAAATATCAAATTATTTCCATTTTAAAGCAGTTTGGCCGCAGATTTTAAAACACATGCCCAGAAAGTAGATATCAATTACATTATTTTTCCCCCCATTGTAGGACAACTGTCTGTGTTTCCTAATCAGCTACATAATGTGTGAAATGTACAATGTGCGAATCCAGTCAACGGATGACAGCTTTTCCAAATATCAACAAGCGCAATAGACAGCTGGCTGTCACGTATGGAACAGGTAGGCGTACTTTCAGACTGTCGCCTGCTCACTCGGTCGGGTATTTAGCTGTCAAAATACACTCATGCCGTGGCTAACATGATGCCAATGGACTGGAATTAAATAAAAAAGCAGCGGAAAAAAACAGAGAGAGAGAGACAGACAGACAGGCCTTCATACAGTAGCTTTTCCGATGGCCAACTATAATAGTGCCACGATTGCGAAGAGTTGCATTGTGTCATGTCTCCAACCTGTGCGCCCACCAACTATCAGCTGTAGACGCGGATGGCTCCGTGAGGCTGAAAACTAATTGTTGACATGATATAAAGGCATGGAAATCCTGCGATATCCCCCGCGTCTGAATGAAATATCTAACCTGTTAGCAGCAGAGCGGAGGCTGAATGCTCACATATAAATATATATATATATATTTTTAAAAAGGACTACTACTAATATAAGGAAGTCAGACATACCTGTTACCCCATGGGGTCTGGGGTGGACGCGGTGTCGGTCCTTCGGAGTCCAATCTGGTGTGACAGCCTGAGAGAAGAAAGGAGGGGATGTCCAAAGCACTAGGTACTGTCCTTCCTCTCCTCTGTATGCTTTCTTTAAGTGTTATTCCCCCTGTTTTCTCCCACTCCCCGCTCTTCTTCCTCCACCAGCCCCTTTTTTCTTTCTCTCTCTCTCTCTCTCTCTCTCTCTCCCTCCCCTGCTTTTCCGTGTCTTGGTATCAGGAGCCTCCCCCTCCTCCTCCTTCTCTGTGCATGTCTATGTCTCTCTCTCTTCCTCTCTCTCCGTCTCTCTCTATCTCACTCTCCCCCTACACACTCTCTCTCCGTGTCCCCGTATCTCCTCTCTCTCTCTCTCTCTCTCTCTCTCTCTCTCTCTCTCTCTCTCTTTCTCTCTCTCTCTGGGCAGAAATCAGGAAATGAGACAACGTGAACGCACACACCATACATAGCTCATCAAATCTAGGACAAAGTCCCTCTTATCAGAAACACTCGCGGAAATTTCACAATAATGTGATGATCATGAGAAGAAGGAAAAATGACACTAATAATAATAGTAATCATAATGGTAATATGTGAAGATATTTCTGTGTTATGATGTAAGCTGAAGTGTCATGAGTCCTGTAGCCATTAGTTCATGGGGCTTCACAACCTGTGCGTCTGTGCCATAGGGCTCACTGAGGACAGGGGCTCACTATAACACCCTCTTGTGGCAGCAATAAAGCACCAGCCAGTCACATACAAAAAAAAAAAAAAAAAAAAGAAGAAAAGAAAAAAAAAGAAGACTGACATTTTACAGTTTGTCACTGTTTGGCTGGAAAAACACCTTTAGTGTTTGTGCCATATGATATGCCTTAATTTCTGGCAAAACATCTGGGAAGTAATTCCGCTAAAGTTTGACCTCTCCCTTTTATACATGATGGATTTTTCTTTTCACGCTTTGTGTTTATGTTACGCGGGGAAATTATTTGGTGACAAAGTGTTTTAAAGCTTCTCAGAGACAATATATAGAGAGAAAGGATGCGAAGAGGTGTGCCTCATAAACAGTTGGGAAAGTGTACATGTATTTATTACATTGCCGCTTCCTGATATTATATTTACAGCACTGCAGTGGATTTAGACTAAGAGTCAGAAGAGCGGTCCCACATACTCACGATTGGAAGAGCGGCTTTACTTCCAGTACCAATACAACAGTGTAACAATCAGATTGTTAATGCTGGTACTTGAAGTTTTTAAGCAGCTTGTTCCTGTAGTTTCTAGTTTTAATGACTTTGTATGAAGTTAGATCAAATTTAGTCAGATGGCCAGACCACTCTTCCAGGGTCAGAACATAAATCTGAGGTCATGGTATGATTAACAAGTTCAGGACTTTGGGTGTAAATGAAACTGTCTGAGAAGTTTAGAGGGGAGCGATTTCCCCTCTAAACTTCTCAGACAGTTTCAGTTCAATTTCTAACAAGCAAACAAGCTGATAAGGGGCACAACTATACACAAAATGTGTGATATTTTATAGGTTATCATATTTTCTTTATGTCAAATCTGAATCTAAAAAATAAATAGTACAGCTAACTGTCAGATAAATACAGTATTTTAGTCTGACATGTAGTGGAGAAGAATTATACACTAGCATAAAACATTCTTAGTATGAAATTGCATGAGTACAGTACTCGGAGTAAACTTTGTATTTTGTTGTTGTAAGTGAGGTATTCGATGTGTGTATGCGTGTGTGCGTCACTGCCAGTTCATGGAGTCCATCCTTGTGTGTGAATGCCTGTGTGTGAACTGTGGAGGAGCTTGTTTCTTTGGAAATGAGTATGGCGCTGTGCAGGAAGCATTGTAGGTTTGAGGAAGTGGGAAAAAGTTTAGTAGTGGGGAAAGAGGCTGAGTGGCATAGCAAAACATGCAGTGTGTGTGTGTGTGTGTGTGTAATGTGTGTGTGTGTGTGTGTGTGTGTGAGAGAGAGAAAGTGATGTGTGGCACTTGGCCCACAGCGGGGGTAAACCGCTCCTCCATCAGTCTGGGTAGTTGGCTGCGGGTCTGGATAACGGAGAATGTCAGGCCATTATTAGTTAAGGCTGTAGGTCCATGTGCCCAGGCACAGATCTCTCTCACTCTCTCGCTCTCTGCGCACACAAGCTGTCTCTTTCTCTCTCTCCTCTCTCTCTCACACACACCTCTCCTCTCTCTCAGAGTAGGGTCCGCAAACACAATCCCTGCCTGAAACAAGCTGCTTTACTCAAAGCTGTGCCTCCTCACGCCAACGTGGCCTTCCAATCCGTCTGACGACAAAGCGTGACCCGGCCTTCTCGGCGGCACCTCCTCAAACCATCCCCTCCTCCTTCTCTATCTCTTTCTCTCTTTCTCTGTCTGCTCATGGGTGGATTTGGGCATCATTAGGCTACTTACACATGTATTCATTCCTAGGAACACTCATCACTGAGATCCACTCAGGAGGGAGAGGAGTGGTGTGAGAGGGAAAGTGAGAATTCTGTGCGATGGTGGTTTTGTGCCTCTGTGTGTATTAGTACTTATGCAAAGAGTCCTTGAAACACAAGGTGATGGGTGTGTTTGGACTAGTGTGTTTTACCGTGGGGAGGTTCCACTGTTTTGAGCTGAATTGCTACTTACTCAAAGGGACAGTCACTCTTCTACTGTATCCGCTTTCCCCACTTCAGTTTGACTTTAAAAAATGAAAGTAAACATGTTGTTTTCACCTTAAAAAGTTTGTCTAGAGGCCGTGCAGAAAGCATTAAAAACAGACACAGAAGAAAGACATCTTTCTTCCGGTGCAGGAAGTGAGACCGGGTTAGTTCATGATGGCTTGTGTTTGAACGCAACAAAGGAATAGGTAATAGCGCACTTTAGGAAAACTTTTTGAAGTCGAGCATTAATTTGCTCTCCCAGAGTGCCCCTGCTGAGAGCATGTGGCGTAATTGGTCACATCGAATTAAACAGCAAAAAAATCTACAACTGTCATAAAAATAGCACAAGACTCTTTCAAAGCCCCATCCACTACCCTTCACTATCAATTTACCAAGGGGAACAGCTGTGTGCTGCTTGTGCCATCCTAGCCCTGTATAGAAAGCAGCGCCTGCAGCTGAAAAAGAACACTATCTCTACCAGGTGCAGGCGGGGATGGGGAAAGGCTTTACAAAGGAATATTTGGCACAAGGTGTGAGGCAACAATATGTGTGAAGGTGCAGCTTAGTGATACTCAAATCAGTATTGGGGAAGCGACAAGGCTTTTTATAAAAGTCCTCCCTCGGAGAGAAAAGAGCAAATTAAGAGTATAGAACCAAGTGCATTGATGATGGGGGCGGGAAGAGGACGGAGAGGATTATTGTAGAGCAAGAGGAAGAGGAAGGAAGGATGGCATTAATAAAGAGGAAGGAAGCCAAAAGAATGAGCGATTCTCAAAGAAGTGTAAATGAATGAATTCCAATGAAGAATGACATCAGGAGAAGCAGAATGAATCAAGGTTATTGGATTTAAAGGATGTATAATCATCTGGAGGATACAGAGAATGTGTTTGTGCTTGCTGCCCACACATTTGTTCCGTGTGAAGAGCGGCGTGCAGGAGGCGCCGGGGCTGTTACGCCATCGCCTGTCTCGTGTCACCCATGGGAGGCTTCCTGTCCTCCCTACAGCAGCAGGCCTTTGTGTCTATTGTATGTATATGATGGAAAGATGCTGCTGGACGAGGATCACAGATAGCGCTAGTCATCCCTCAAGTGCGTTGTGCTTTCGGTGATGGGACGACTCTGGCTGACCTCACTGTGTCCATCTGCATGCAGGAGAAAACACATATTTCCCCCCCCAATTCAGGGCAGGAATTATCATCCTCCCAGATGAAAAAGAGGCAGACTCATATTCAGGCTTTTCATGCCTGGATTTCTTGGGATTTCAGCCCCTGTCTGCCTCACTCTAACCTAATACCCACTTTACTTTAGGGGGTCAGATCTTCCCTGTTTATCACGCCGTGGCTCTCTGTGTTATGAGTCTTACATTAAACTGCCCCTCTCCCTCCGCGCATCTCGCTATCTCAAGTCTCTCTCTCTGCATGTCTACCCTCTTGATCCTTCCTCACTATCCTACCCCCTCCAAATCTCATTTACTCCATTGGAAGTAGTAGGAGAAGAAAAAAAAAGAAAGAGAGAGAGAGAGAGAGAAGAGAAGAGAGAGAAAGAGAGAGAGAGAGGAGTAAAACAACTGTTCTCTTCCCCAGAAAGCAAGAACATCATCTTGTTAGCCCAGAGTCATGATCAAATTGACCCCATGTCTGAACACTACTCTCTTGTTTGCAGTGCACAGAGGAGAGGAGGTAAAGAGAGAGAGAGAGAGGAGAAGGCTAACGAGAGAAGAGGAGAGGAGAAGCGAGAGAGGCGAAGAGAGAGAGAGAAGAGGGTGGATGGGAGATGGGAGGATTGGGCTATTTTTTCCTACCGACTCCCGTTCACCCCCACCCCCTCTCCTACCTTCCCTCCCCCTCTTCAGCGCAGAAAGTGCACCTCTCTTTCCATCCATCTTGAAAGGTTCTTCCTAAGCTGTCTAACCTCTGAGCAATATTATATATTATTGCTTGCCTCAACCCACACTGAAACCTGGGTTGCTATGCTACAATAATATGACCTCTCATCTCTTCTCCTCCCACTCTACATTTCCTTTCTACTCATTGCTTCCTCTTATTTCTGCAGGGACGCAGGGAAGGGGGTTAACACCATTCCCCGTTCAGCTTCCCCATCAGGCCTCTGTCTCTTTAATGACCTTCTTGGGCTCTGCTGCTGTTTGATTTGACCCCGATGACCGTGTGGGGTCACGACCCCATTCCACACCACAACAAATTATCTATGACCTTTATAGGAGGGCTAGGATCCTATTTGTGCTAGTCACCATGTATCTATGTAATTATGTACAGTATGCTGCATCTATGTATCTATCTGGAAGTATTCAAATTTACTTAGTGAGGGGGTAATAGATATTTTGTGTATCAAGAAAATTATTACCTGTGAATCTGCAGCTCGTCTCAACTAAGTAGGTTTATAAGCGACTTTCAGCTCATTGCTTAAGCTGTCCGACCCGGAAAATTACTATTTTAGTTCACTCTTGTAGCTCTCCTTAGGATCGTTTCCAGCCACAGTAGGCAGCTGTTTTCAGTGAAAAAGCTCTAAAAGATATTTTTATAGCCAGATATTTTCTCTCAGGGTTGGCAGAGACCAGAAGCTGGAAGCTAAAAGAGAGTGAATATTGAACTTTCATTTATAGCAGGCCAGAAACACGACTCAAATGAATGATAATCCAGTGTTGGGAGTAGCAGCTCTGCGTTCTTTTCAAAAAATCTGTTACTCTTAACATTTACTGCGTTTCCTATTCCCTTTTTCATACAAAAAGCAAAAACAGAAAATCCCAGAAGCTTGCTGACTGTTTGTGCTTCGTTTCAGATTCTTGGAGGGTAATTCGCGTACTCATGGAAGGTATCCATATCTGATTTGTGTCAGTGCTCATTTGCTTCGCTAGCAAGAGGAACCGCGCTGTGCGTGGAAGTAGTAACTAAGCATTGACCTAGTTAACAGGTTGCACATTAAAACCTTACATGCGAAATAATTCAACTTTTTCCAAGCAAGAAACATTACAAGTTATATGAACATGTTGGGAGTATATGCCTCGATACCTCGATATACAGTATGTTTATATGTAATCAAACATAATTTCGTTGTAAACGGGATGTTGTATCTGTTAGCCTACAGAGTTACAGAGGCCATAAGCTAAACTATGCAATGATGGCAGAGTCAATACATTCACCGTCTGGACAATATAACCAACATGTGCAAGGAAACAAGTAGTACATAAGTAAACAAGTACTCGTAAAAATTAAGCTACTCCCTGTAAATAATGATGTAAAAGATATGTTACTTCTATGTTTCTTGTGAATGTGCTGGTGATACAGAGATATAGATAGATGGACTGATATGAACTGCCCATTGAAACTCTCAACCCAAATCATAATGCACAGCCAAATTCCCTGTTACATCATCCATCTCAATCCCTTCCTCCTCCTCTCGTTCTATCTCTCTATATCCTCTTCTTTCTGTCTTATCTCTGTTAGCCCCGTCTCTTGGGGTCGTTCGTTTTGTCATAATCACCTTGGAGATTGAGGACCGGTACCCTTGAAGCGGAGGCTGACGGAGGAGAGCAGAAAAAGAGGATGAGGCGGAGAGAGAGAGAGAGAGGGGGGGGGGGGGGGGGGGGGGTTGTTGAGATGAGCAGTGGAGGACAGTCTTGCGGGGGGGATGACGGCTTGTCTGGCTCAGCCCCGGCTAATGTGAGGGGACAGCCTTGGCTTTGCCTTAACCACACTCGCGCCGTCGATGCCAGGCGGAGCGGGGTGGAGAGAATAGACGAATGAAACGCTCTCCTTTTCAGTGCTGCCTTCTCCCACCCGCACTGACTGCATTCGGAGGCGCGTGGGGCCCCAATGTCACACCCTGTAGGTGTTTAAGCTGCTTACTTACACCAACAAGAGAAAGAGATGAGGCAATAGAAGACAGGGAGACAGAAAGGGAGAAGGAGCTGCAGAAAGGATGAGAGAGGGAGAATGTGAGAGAGTTAGAAGAGGATGGGGGCGGAGGTCACAGTTGTAGGAGGTTGCAATGTGTAAGTATCCCAGTTTGACTGTCTTCACACCAAGAAAGGGTTGTCTTACGTGGGGGATATTTGTCACTCATTACGGCGGTGCAGTTTGAGTGTCTGTCATGTATCTGAGTGTGACAATTAAACTGCGCTGACAAACGACAAGCCGGTAGAAGCAGAGTCATCAGGGCGATAATATGATAAGTGTTTTCCTCCAGCTCCACCCTGCTGACTCTTCCTCTCCTCTGAGTTAAAACATTTCCCAGATTTCTACAGTCTTGAGGAGGAGAGACTGACTGGGAAGGCGTGGGATGCCTAAGCCAGGAGATAGTTTCATCGGCAGGGAGGAGGGTAGAGAGTGGAGGGGTTGTGGTGTGTTGTGCGAGTTTCAAAAATCCTATCTTGCTGTCAGGCGTATGTGCGTTCAGGCCTGTGTTTGCCTCGCTGAGGTGTGAGGGGGTGATGATGATGACGCATGCTGGGGGTGGGAGGTGCGGGGGGTTCAGCATGGGGGCAGGGTGTGTGATAAGGGTGGACACAAGAAAGGCTTTTGTTGGGATCATTTAGGGCTACTATGTAAGAATAGACACTCACATACAAGGGAAGGGTCAGGGGGCGACGGCTGGACAAAGACGACTCACACACGTTGGACAATGAGCGCTCGCTCTTTCTCTATGGGAGCTGCTTTCGCTGTTTTAACTTGTATTTCTGTCCTCTCAGCAGCCTCCTTGTTGATGCATGCTGGGTAGGTTCTCAGACACTCCCTCCTCAGGTCACTGGCTCTGTTTGTCCTAGCCCTCCTTTCCTTCAACCTTCCCTCCCTCCCCTCCAACTCCCCTCTGCCTCTCCTCCTCGCCTGACCAGTTCCTCTAATTTGGTTTCTAATTTTTTTTTTTTTTTCTGTACCTCATCTCCTCTCCCTTCAGCTATGTGGGGGTAAAGTACAGCCCCTCCCCTTGGCTGTGTTTGTGTTTGCTCGGTGTGAGTATGCCTGTGTGTGTGTGTATTTGCGTCGCATGTGTGTACGCGTACACGCCCGCTTGTATGTAAATCCCCTGAAGTACCCAATTTTGTGTGGCCGTTCTTCAAGATGATGATTTAACACCAGTGGCCTTTGGGAAAACAAGCATCACACATGCAACTGACGGTTAACATGCAGAGAAACGTGTAGGCTGTATGTCATGTATACACACCCTTACACACGCGCGCGCGCATGCACACACGCAGACACACACATCGCACTGAAAAAAAGACTAGCAAAGTAGACAAATGCTTAAATGTGTTAAATTTGAGCCGCAAGACTGTAGTCCTATTTTGTTATACATCTGTGTGTGTGTGTGTGTGTGCGTGCGTGTGTGTGTGTGTGTGTGTGTGGCGGAGGGAGAGATAGAAATTGAGCACAGCGTGGTGGTAGAGCTTACAGTAAATGGAGACATTTAGGAAAGCAGAAGATAGACAGACACAAACACACAGATCAAAGAGGTTTGAGTATTACAGTACACTGGGGAACAAAAGGAATAGAGAGAGAGAGAGACTTTGAAAGAGAGAGAGAGAGAGAGAGAGAGAGAGGATGGGAGTGGAGGTGAATAGAAACCCCAATCAATACGCCATCTAAGAACAGCTTGAGCGGACGAAGGAGCAGAGACACTGAAAGAGGGAGATCGAGAGGGAGATGTAGAGAGAAAAGTGGGTCAAATAATGAGACGAAAGGATGAGTCTTTGCACGGAGGACGGAGAGGGAGGAAGAGAGCGACAGATAGAGAGAGCTGCGATAAAACAAGAGCAGGGTCAGGAGAGAGAGAGAGGGAACAAGGGAGTCATGAGCTCCCGACCCTTGCTGACCCCTCAGCCAGGAGGGCCCGAGGAGCTCACGGCAGAGGAGAGGATGGGAGGGGAGGAGGGAAGGTCTTGAGGAAGGGGGTTGGAAAGGGAGGAGGTAATATTGATGTGGGGTGTGATGTGTTGAAGAGGGTGAGGGTCAGGGGGGTTGGGGGGGGTGGGGGTTATCTGACCATCCAAGGACACCGTGGAGGCCTTTTCTGTTCTCCTCACGAGCAAACCTGAGAACATGTGGTGTTTCGCTGTAAACTGTCGAACGCAACACACCTCGATACTCACATCTGTCTCACGCAGCTGTTTATCTATTTACACGGACCGTTGTGGTAGCTCGCTGTCATTTAGCATCTTGTGCGCGTCATTTTGGCTGGGTAAACGCTGTTTTCTGCTGAGAGCACTTAATACAATTTAAACACAATTTAAAGTGTCTGTCATGGTGTAGCCTGATTGTCTGGAGAGATTCAAACTATCCCACAATGCAGCACAATATGTAGCGAGTAATTAAAAGATTAGTAGTCATTAATCAAGAGCCCTCGTCCTCATCCACTGCTAAGACCGCAACTAGGCACAGCGGGCGACACAGGCCCCATAAAAAAAAAAAGGCCCCCCAAATGCTCCAGGCTTGCTGTGTCGAGTGAGTTTTGAACTTTTTTTTTTTTTTTACTTTGTTTTAACATGTCATCACATGGCCCTGTGCTGAAGAGTGCACCTGTGCCCATTTGGCAAATCTGGGGGCCAGGTAATATTGAAAAAGCGTTATGCATTGCACAGAGAGTGGGAGGAATAGAGGGTTGATAGGTGCCCCCTTACAGGTTAATCCATCCTGTCCATAATCCTTTTTCATTAAAACGTTTTTGGACATGTCGCAGTAGGAAATGCACAGGTGTAAATAATAGAATTAATGATGGCTGAATTCCATTTAGCTGCATCAGTTTCAGGGCGCTGCATTGTGCCCGCTGGCTCGCTGTCACGCTGTCATGGCTTACCGAGACGCTTAAATGGAGAAAGAGTCATCGTTAATGTTATTAGTAACACCTGTGCCTTTTCTTCATGACAAGTCAAAATGTCGGCTGTCGTCCTGCAGCGCCTCCACTGACAGGAAAGTGGCGCGATGTTATTCGTGGCACAAAACAGGCATAAGAACCTAAAGCAGTGTGTGATATTGTTTCCGTTGTGTCATTTGCCAAATGACAAAACAGGTACGACAGGTATGCACAGAACCGGTTGGTGAGCGTTTAGGTGATATGTGACTCTCCACACTTTGCATTCAAATCCGTCTCCCTGGTCTCATCTCATGGTTAAAACAAACCATTTTCCTGTCACTTACTCTTTTGATTCTGGTTAGAGACCTTTGTTGCCATACGCCTTCGCTCTCACACATTTCCTGTCTACGCAAGCTGTCCAATGACGGTAAAATGGCACAAAAAACACCTTCAAAAACAAACCTTAAAACTGCAGATATAAAGTACTGTGTTGCACCTAAAGTGTCCATTCCTTGCATTAAATTTAGAAACAAATTTTTGTGGAGCGGTTTGGGTACATTTGTCTCCAGAACATCTCCTACACAGGAGCCAAAACCAACCAGGTATATGTCTGTCACAGCTGAAAAAGCTCCAAATGTGATTTTAATCAGTTTTGATCTGCATCTAGATCGACACGCACATACGTGAGCTTCTTTACTCAGGAAATTCATCAAAGCTGCTGTGGATCTGGGTCTACAACAAGGTCTAGATCTGGTTTAGGAAGGATTCATTTTGACGTCTGCATAAAGAGAACTATAGAATTATCTGGTGAATGCACAGCACTGCTCATGACAATTAAAGAGAAGATGATCTAATTTGGTTTTCATGCTCTTTTCCTTTGTGATAAAATTGTCTTTTAATGTTGTTTACAGTATCATCCTATATGATTCAGTTGGTTAGCTTGAGTGTGTAACCATACATTTAGTTATAATGGCTAAATGAATACAGGCTCGTGTGTCCTTTTCTTTGCGGCTCTTACTTTTAGATTGACCTCTTTAAGCTTGATTATCGAGACATCTCAACATTTTATAGTATTTATAATCTTTCTGTTGAAAACATACATCAGCTGGAGCTTAGCGTGCAGTTATCCTCTGTGAAGAGAACTGCCATCATCTATTGTGCAGACTGTTTACCGTAAGCCTGTGTGAGAATAATTTCAACAACTCAACCACACGTTAATTAGCCAGTTTATTGATTTAAGCCTCACAATTAATGTACATACATTTACACTTGACGCGATCAAATAAAAACATTAAACATGATTTCACGTGCAGTACAATTCTGTCAGAACGTAAACACAATGATTAAACAACACAGCCGTGTTCTGACGCCTTCGGGCAACTATGAAACATAACCAAGACTCTCCTGGCTGTGCTTATAAATAATGAATTAAGATCATTTCAGTTATGCTCAAATTTTATTCGGCTCTTGTGAGTCTTCGAACATAATATAGTACACGCATTTCATTCTGTATGCTAGCATCGCCACAGTGAGCAGAGTCAAATCTGTGGGATGGCTTTAGCAAGCTGCTCTTTAGCATAGAACAGAGTAGAAATATACCGAGCAGAATATTGACTGAAATCTTCTCCTCTGCCTAAGCTCACTTGTGTCTCTATTAAATCAATAGATATTGCAGGATGTTGAGTATTACTGTAGAAATGTTTAGTGTAATGACCTCAAGCAACATTCCTCCCTCTGTCGCTCGTCACGTACCTCCATCCTTTTCTCCTACACCCTCAATTTCAACTTTTCCTCCCTCTTTCTCCTCTTATCCCTACTCCCTCCTTCTTCTTCTATCTCTCTCACACACACACACACACAAACACACACTCTCTCTCTCTCCCTTTCTTCAGCCTCCTCACAGTCCAGATGGCCTAGCTGCCCCCACACTCACTCCCCCACACACACTCACTCTATGCACTCCACCCCACTCCTCCTCTCCCCTCCGGGAACAGCACTCCCTTTAGAGGAGTACCCCTTCACCCCAACTCCCCCTTCCCCAAAACACCACTAGCACTGTGTGCGCACGCAGACATTTACAACGTATACACACACCTCCCCACACACACACACACACACACACACACACTCTTCAACACATCTCTACTGTCCCTCCACAGACCACAGGCTTATATACGCCCACTCGCGTACACGCTGACACAGAAGATCTCGTTCAGAATTCTCTTCTCTTCTGCAGCATAATGCTCGATGAGAGTGGAGTAGGAATGCTGGTGCTGTAGGTGTAGTGTACGGGACGATGAGACGAGGCCTTTTTCCTGCTTTGTTTTTGTACTTTTATTGTTTTATTCGTCTCATTCAATCACGCACGTCTCTTCTTCTGATAATGGGAAATGTTGGTAAATCTGCTCGCTGACATCTTTCAGCGGTGACTCAGCTGTTGCTAAGGAGAGACGGGATCTTTAGGACGTCTTTCAAGGAGACGCACGACATTGATGATACCATGAGACACACTGGCGCTGGGAGGAACGCTGTGAACCTAACACGAGTGCAAACCTACCTGCGTAGCCACAGTGGTGCACAAACCCATGCCAACGTACATTTGCGTTAACTTATCTTTCTAATTAGCAAGCCGGGAGATCAGGCATGGAGCACAAACAGAGAGATGGTTGTCAGGGCAGAGAGAGGTGTGACTACTACAGTGTATGGGGGGAGAGGACTATTGTTGGACTGTGTTGATTGGCTAGGGAATAAAGGAGAAAGAGGGGAGAGGTGGTGTATGAGCAAAGTGTTTTCTAGGCCTTGGTGTGTGGTGGCGTGAGGGGGTGTAGGCCAGGGTAGGAGGGTGTGGTTAACGGTTATAGCGCTCACAGGAAGCCGTGAGGCAGGGAAAGGGGAAGTGAACCACCCCCACACTGTTCCAAGGCCGTAGCGGTGCTCTCCTCGGGGCTGGAACTAACTGACCTCAGCTCACAGCTCCCACCACACCTTTTAACCCTCACACACACACATACACATGCATGCATGCATACACACACAATGATGCATGGTCACTTGTTCACATAAACAGCGATTGCCAAAGTAGATCAACCATCATGCACCTATTTGTCATGCAGGCAGAACAGCCTCCCCCCACACAGCGATAACAGTGACGTAAAGTTAAAGATTATTAAATATTTACCGTAATAGATTAACCATCTCAAGCAATTTCCATGTTTCTAGTTATTGATTTTCACCTTTTGCAAAAGCTGCAGCACCTTGAAGGTAGAATGTATTAATAAAAAAATAGATATAATTTGTGAAATTTGTAGGAAATTGTCTCAAATATGAACAACCCCCCAAATATCATGGTTTTATAATGAGAGCTTTTAAAGCAACTGCAGATTACGTGATAACGTGTTCTACTTTCAAAGCAGCAGCAGTAAGTGAAATTAAAATCTTCATGAATTCAAGCTCTTACATGACACAAGCCGACTTGAACCTCCCCGCTGAGCGTCGGACTACGCAGTTTGACAGCCACCTTGGCTCACACTTGGCCGCTATGATCTGGCTTTTCAGTATCGGCACATGTTCATTCAACTCATTCATTCCCAGCCAACTGACCCCAGGCGACATGGCTCAAATGTTTCAACCCTGGTCGGCTGACTCACAAACACAACGCTGTGGGGCAAAAAAAAGGTTAAGACCGACAGAGCTAGCTAGAAAAGGCACACACACACGCACACACACAAAAATCAGATACTCGTGGGGCTGTACACTTTGCAATAATTCAAGAATTTATTATTAATAAACAGAGTGAAACATGAAGACAGATGACAAGAATATAATAATCTTCTCTTCTCCACCCATAAGATAAAAGTTTACAGTGCAATATAATAAGAGTCGGTGTTCACTGTTGTGACCCTGGTCACCCTGGTTGCACATAATGTTACCTTGGTGACAGGGTTTAATCTCTCCACAGAGAGCCGGATCCCAATCTGACCCTTCACCCCGATGAAAGAAAGGTCAACGGGGTCACACACTCCTCTGGTCCATTTTCTTCACGACCATTTTCCCCTGAAAGGGTGTCCGTAAAATCGTTTTTCATCACCAACAGAAAGGTGATGTGAATACGTTTAATTGTAACAAAGTTATCTTGATACGATTAGTACCGACGAGACAAAAGATGATGATGAGACTGAGGCGGTAAGGGAAACAAAAATAAGATTGCAACACTCCATTGTCCTTTGAATATCAGCAGGGGAGTTAACAGAGTGCACCTGCTGTCTCTTTAGTCCCTTTTCAGAATCAGACTTTATGAAGGAGAGCTGCAAACATATAGGCCAATATAACCAATAAAAGACATTTATAGCACACAATCATACTGCAAGCACACGTCGTACAAAGCTGCCACATCCAGTGCGTTTTTAAGGCCACATCAAGTTTACACCCTCTCTCTAAAAAAAAAAAAAAAAAAGAATCACAAGATACCTCATTTCTAATTCAATCCTTCCAGAAAAAATGTCAGAGATGCCAAAATGTTTTAAGAGGTTACATCTATCATAAACTGTATGATTTTTCCTTTGTCTGAATATGGGCCATACATACTCCCTGAACATAATCTGTAAATAGTGCAGTGCTTTCTTATCTTGTATGGAAACATTTGTGCCGATAGTTGGTTGAAAATAAAAATGGAAACTATGGTGCTAAATTTAAAACAACTTTGGAATGATCTGATCGGATATATCAAGCTTCTCTTCCGTTTCATTTTGCACTTCATCTTATACCTGTGATTTTTTTTAGATCGAATTACATATTAATCTCAGTGAGAGGTCGGAATGTAAAAAGAAATTGCATTTTGTCCTCTGGAAAAAGGGTTTGCACATGCTACTGTATAGATCACACCAGAAATGAGATTTTTAGAGCAATTCTTCAAAAAAATTTCCTCCCTGGGGTTTATTGCCCACAGAGCCTCCGTTCTGGTCAAAATTAATACAAGAAGTGCTACAAGATTAGAGATGCTGCGATTAGAGATCTTAAAGTATTATCTCCAGACCGTTTAAAAGAATAAGGTTTAACTTTTAAACAATTCTTTTCCTCACAGTGTCCAAATGCAGTAAAAAATCATTTTATTTCGAAAAAGCATGCTCATTTCTGTTTCATGCAAGAAGATTCAAGATTCAGTATGTGTTGAAATACATTTGTGTTACAGATTTTCAGTTTCGGTTTCAAACCTTCATTTTACTTTTAAGCTTTTTAGAATTTTGCACACACGTGTTGTATGACATGTTGTTAAATGTGCTTCCTGAAGCCAAATCACATATAAAGGTTTGTACTGTAGGCACACATTCGAAATGTTACTTCTGTTATTTACTTAAATGGTTCCACAGAATTTGTAGAAATTATTCATTATAAAGTGACGAAAGCAGTGTAATATTATTCAGCCTGCCTTTATATTTGCAAACATGACCCAGACAGTAAAAGACAAGATATACGAGCACTCATTCGATACCTTTTTAATTCCTCAGACATGCATCATCTTTCTGTCTGCAACAATATGATTATTAACAGAAATGGTTCCTGCAGATGTCAAATAGGAACAGCAGAGCAGTTTTTAATATATCATTTTTATCACATTGTGAAAGACAATTTGACAATGTGAAACGACCTTCAGCAAATCTAGTTTCTATTTTTTTTCCAGGAATGAAGTAGCCATTGTTGAATATTAAAACAGAATCATTGAGCGGTTCGGGAAATTAAAGTTATTTATGTATTTTCTACAAGTAGCAGCAGCCTCTGCTCTCTGGTTAGTGTGTACATTGCTCCCTCTACTGGTACGTAAGCAGCGTTCTGTTGCTGAAACTGTTGCTCTCTCTATCTCATCATTAAAACAGCAGACTTCTCTGTGAGCGCAAGAGACCCTGTCAAAGGTCATTCATTCTGAACACTGCAATTTAGTGGAATATGTTTTTTTTTTTTCTGCATAGTGCTGATGTTAAACTTGATTCAATATGTTAGAGAGGAGCCGGATGTCACTGAATATGCATATTTTGACAATAGATCCATGCAATTTTTTAGCATGAAATGAAATATTCATAAAATACACAATTGATGAAATATGAGGGGGGAAAAAAAAGGTTTCTCGTCGCCTGTCTGATCAGAAGGTTATTCGAAACTTTGCTTCCTGAATATCAAAACACTCGGTCCGCACAGGTTTTGGGTCTTTTCTGGTGTCGGTCGTCTTTAATCTGCCGAGGTGAGTTAGCGTTTCATGGGCTGACGAACCTGAGATTGAGCTTGAAATCACCATTCTCAGGTTGGACAGTCCTAGAAAGAACCACTCAAGAGTTAAAGCAGGACTTTGGTGTGTGGTTCATGTTGCTTCATGAGCCTCTGAACACTGTGTCCACGTTGAACGTGACTCCTAGTTTGACAAAACAAAAAAAAAAGAAAATCACTTGATAAAGAAGATAAAAAAAAAAATATGTCTATTTTAATATGATTCTGGTCCAGATGTGTTTACACATCGGTAAATGTGCATCTTGGTGGAGATACGCTGATGGCTGTTTTTGGTCTAATAAACATTTTTAGATGCACAAAGGTCTACTTTATGGCCATGAAGAAGAGAGATAGTATTATATACTAATACTGGTGGTTACATGAAGCTGCTTCTCAGCATTATTTATCTTCATCATCTGAAGGCTCTGTTTTTAAAAATAGACTACCATAAATGTACTAACAGCACCTGCTCAAATAAAGCTAATAAAAATAACCTCTGGGTTTCTTGTGACTAAAACTGGTCAGGTGTTAAACAAATAAAAGTCCAAATTGAAACAATCCAGCATCTGTAATGTAAAATAATTTAGATTGTGTGTTGCATGCATATTCAGAGACGTTGGGGATTTGGCGCCAGAAACTATATTCATCAAATGAGAATAAACCTGAGAAAAAAACATTTAAAAAACTACTTTTTATTCATTCTGGCTGTATAATTTCACATTCTCTTGTTGAAACACTCTCCTTTATGGCCTTTATGTTTCTGAGTATGCAGATGCTGCTCCAACTGTATAATATAATATCTAATTTCAATAAAATTGAGGTTTTTATCTCATAACACACATACAATAGCCACAATAAAATGCATTTCAGCAACACATCTGGCTCATATTTGTGCAAAATGTTTTCATTCAGAAAACCCAGAGCACAATATAAGAAGGTTAACACGCACGTCTGTCTGTCTCTCTGTTGTTAGCTAACCTGCGTTGAAACCACTCAGAGAGCAATTAAACACTCGGAGCCTAATGCACAAACTGCATCTCATACTAAAAACATCTAAATCACCCTGGCCTGACTTTATGAGGACAGTTCAGTCTCTTAGAAATGTTGCTCTCGTGATAAACTATGCAGATGAGAGAGCACAGGAGAACACACACACAGAAAGAAAGAGTAAAAGGAGAAGGAGGGAGAGGAAAGGAAAGACAATACTTTGCCCTCTTCAACCGACTAATCCAAACCCTCTTCACATGATTCAGAAAATACTTCACTGTCTGAATAATTCATCCTCAACTATCTGCAATAAGCCACTGTATTGTGTTGGCCTACTCACACCATCACTTCACATTTACAATCCAGACACTCTGCCAGATAGCACATTAACCCAACAAATAACAACCAGAAACACACAGATACTTTCCATGGTTCCTCCCTTTCATCTCGCAACAGTCATCACAGTAATGGAGAATTGTGGCAAGTTTGTGAAAGTCTGCTTCTGTCTTAAAGCTTTCAAGGTCTCTGTTCTGTTCTTCTTACCCACATGGCAGACCCTCTGACTTCTCAGACCCAGGCGAGACAGGCGAGGCACACAGTGTTCATCACGTTAAAGTCAAGACCCAAAAAGAAGGCGTACAGGAAGAGAGCAGAGCAACCTGGAGCAACGCTAGTGACATGAGGATGAAAAAGACACACAGGTCGCCGAGTTAAATAAGGCCACTCCTGCCGTCTTTACTAAGCTGTGACCTCATCGTGCTCTGTACTACCAATGGGGATGTAACTCACACACAGACACAGACACACACCACCTTCCTGTTTGTCAGTGCTGGTGGTAAACTTTCCACTGACATCTTCATTCAAAGATATGAATGAAGATTTATGAAATAATAATGAAAAAAAACACCTGCACTTTATTTAAATACACTATTTAGGCAAATGTCATCATTATTTGTGTGTGAGGGAATATAATACGCTGTGACTGAAAATTAATAGCAGCAATTTATTGCAAATTTAAGCCACTTTAAGAAATTGAATGGACTCATAACATTTTAAATGTTGCTGAAAAATAAAAGCGTCCAAATCTATGACAGCTGCATATTTAACACTAGAGCAGTACGAGAATAAAAATGCTGCATGATATTCTTATCTCTTGCATGTCTTTTGCCTGTCCTTCTCACACCTCCTCCCTCAAAAAGAAAAAAAAAAAAAGATGGGTCAATATCTGCCTATTAGGCTGCTGGTTTATAATTGTCCATCAGCCTCATCAAATGAGTGTCAATCATACTTTACCGTAGCTGGCGTCTTGACAGCTGTCAGAGTGATAATTGTGGAAAGTGATGGAAGATATCAAGGTTTCTTTCCATGAGAAGAGGACAACCACAACATCCTTCCTGTTCATTTTCAAAGTGTAGGTAATTTCTTTCTGTCTTCAAATGTTTTATAAAGACAAAACCAATGCAGGTGATTCAAAGATGGGGAGTTTGAAACTAGTTGTGAATAAAGAGGTGAGCTCTAACTGCTAACTGGAGTGAGCTTGCTGAACACACACTTGACAAAAATGAAATACACTGTGAGCAATCTAAAAGCTCTATTGCACTTTTATTAAATATTTATATATATATATATCTATATATGTATAAAAACACATGCAGCAGAAGTGGTAAACACAAAAACAGCACACAGTCAAACACTGAGGCTGCATACACAATCAATGGATTTTCAGTACAGAATGACAAACATTTGTATTCAGCAGTAAGCACATACTGTACAGTGGCAGGTGACTGAATGGAAAAGTAATGGTGAGTCAACGGCAGCAACAGTGCTTATGTGACTACAGGCCTGCAGTTAAATTTTCATCACGTCTCATTTCATGTTTTTTTTTTTTCCCTTTATTTTGTAGAAATGTCAAAATAAATAACTCATAAATAAGTCTGATGAATTGTGAACAAGAACAGGATACTATTGTAACCCAAGAGAAGACATAACAAAATGAACGTCACACGCGACACTCCTGATGTCTCATTGCATTTGTTCAAGTAACCATATGGATGAAGATTGTGGAGTGCGACCCCCAACATCTGGCAAACCGTCAACACACCCTTTCACAGAGCAAGGCAATATTAAATAGGCACCAACTTAACAGACAGATCTTATTTCATATCAGTACTGAGTAAAAAGACCAGGCACTGACAGCACTTTGTGAACCTTTTGTAAAGGTTTTAAGTTCATATGCATCTACAATCAATTCAACAGACCTTTTTCTTTTTTAAAAAACAACAACAACAAAAAAACAACAATCCCATCCACCGCATGTAAAACAAAGGCATAAATCAGGTCGCACGAGACTGAAATAAACTCTTAATCTGTGTTTGTTAAATGCAGATGACCCATTTTCATGGCGGTAAAAAGATGTATGACTTGCCCGCTGACTGGTTAGGTCTATCCATATCCAAATATGTAAATGCAGGACGTGCTGCATAAATATACACCACAAGTGCATACTTCTAGCTGTATAATGAAAAACGGTTTTCGACACCTGTTTCAACTGGTTAGGTCAAAAAAAAGAAAGAAAGAAAAAAAGAAAAAGACAGATACACCTACACATTTTCCGATTGAATGGTCCTTCAGAAAGTGCTCATGGCGATAGAAGTTGAGCAACTCGAGTTCATGTTCTGATTTAACTTTTTGTGAAAGTTGTGAGGAAGGTATGTGGTAAAAAATAACCTTGATATTTTTTTCTTTCACCGCACGTGCAAATTCACATTCAGTTGTGTCGTCCACAGTTCGCGGATTAAGGCGAAATATACGTATTCAAAACAACATGCCTGCAAATTTCATCACAGAGATTGTCAGAATTTAAACGCTAAAATAAAATATTTGGATTACAGTAATAACATACTGTACATATAAAAAATATTTCAGACTTCATAACACAACATATCACGACAGCATTTACATTAGATAAAATAATATAAATTAAAAGTTCATCTAGATGACTGTACATTTGCAATGTTTTGTTCCGTTTTCATTTTCTTTTGAAGGGCACCTTATTTGGCCCTTGGAGGATGCACGTTAAGACCCAATGGAGGCAAATTATGTCCTCATATTGTCCTCCGTGGGGCACAGCCCTGAATCACCCAATAAGTTAACGCACTACTAATCATTTAATTAGTAACTGGGCTCATCCATCTCGTCATCGCTCCAGTCAGGGGGTGCGTCTGTTCCGAAGTATCGATCTCCAAAGTTTCCTACAACGACAAAAAAAAAAAAAAATGAACACGTAGCAACATGAATTAAAACTGAAAAATCATATTATTACAACCTTACACACTGTTTTTTTTCTTCACTCACTAATACTCACCAATGCCAGGTATGATGTGAAAGAGATCGTTGACCTTCTTGTCGACGGCCGTGGTGATGATTTTGACCTGTGGGAACGCGTAGGCCACTGAATGGACTCCCATTTCTGCCATTAGCAAAGACACCAGCAGGATCTTGTCCTCCTGAACATCGTGGTCCTGGAAATGAAAACACAGCTATGTTATATGATGAAAGCAAGTTATTGCAGGCAACGTGGATTTGTGAACAATCAGCCTCACCCACCAGTAAGACTCGTACGGCCATCATGGCGGCTGCTCCAGTGGACACTGTGCAGTCCATCAGAATCACATGATCTTCACCAATGTCTTTAGGTAGACGCAGGTAATGAAGCTGAAAACGTGTAGAGACAGGATGTGGGTTAAGACCAAAATGCGCCATACATGACCAGAAATCCCCCAAGCTGAGAATTTCCTAGAAAGGACGTGTAGGCAAGCAACAAAACTCATGCGAGAGCTCACTCTGAGATTACTTGATAACGTGTGTGAATGTGTGAATATGCTCATATTTGTTTGAAAGCTGCCATATTTTGGATAGTAATGGTGGTTTTAAGACAATTATTCACAATTACACACAAATTCTATAACACTCATAACAGTTCAGATCTGTACCTCTGGTTCTCCTGTGTCCTGGTTGGTCTGGATGAGGATCTTGCCAATGCGGACGTCCTTGCAGACAGCCCTCAGAGCAGGCTCCATAGTCTCCCCGGCTCGCAGGATGGACACACCTGTGATCTAAAAAAGAAACAAAAAAAAAAAAAAAAAAAAAAAGAAGGAAAGAAAATTAAGAAGAGGTTAATTGCACACGTTTACACTGAGACAAAACTCTTCTGAAAGGTCTTAAAATAAAAAAAAAAAAAAATAGTTGGAAAGAAGTAAATGGAGTTCACTCACCCTCTTCCCGTGGAAAGTCTTGCCTTCATAATCCTCTCCCTGGGGGGTCTGGACTATGTGGACCTGAGATAATATTAAAAATCAGTGTGTGTACAATGCTAAATGCGTCTGTATAGTGTGCTATAGAAGTGAGGAAAACGGTATGCGACCAGCTACAGTGAATTCAGTCACGTGCATGTTTGTGTAATGCAAACTGCATTGTACTGTTAAGATATGGAAACTTTCCATTGTGGTGACTTGAGAAGTTTCCATGCTCATGCCACAGCCCCCTGTGTACGTGGTTTTCTTTTTGGCAAATATAAGCACTTACTCTCTTTCCATTAATCTTCATCTTTTAATACTCTTTCCACATTTCAAGGCTATAAAACAAACCGAGTCTCACACTCTGTTGCAGTGTGTTGTCGGCTTCTGTCTATCCATTGGTTATGTTTTTCTTTCTCCAAAACATGTCTCCGTCTATGCTCAGGTACGTAATGGTTCGGAGTCAATGTCCCACTTAATACAAAGGATTACAGAGCCTTCAAGCAGCGCTGTGAATTAATTAAGAGTGCATGTCAGTGTTTGGCACCTGTGAGGGGAGGAACGAGAGCGCTCGCTCGATCAACAGACGCATCAACCTCTTCGAGTAAAAGATGAACTCGTCTCGGCTGGTTTCCTTGTTTCTAAATGTGGTCATTAGGAAAAGACAGATACGAGATTTATAATGGTGTTATCTGCTACACACTGCACAGTTATTTATTTTACTTATTAACGGAAACAGATGCATCTGTTAATGTCGGGTTTCTCAGCTTTTACCTGATGATGGTGTGCATGCCCCTGACTTGGGGTGTGCTCTCCAGTACACTGAGGGTCTGGGGGAGGGGTTGGGCCTGGTGTGCAGAAGCCAGGGCTGCCCTGTAACCACGGCAACAAATAGGAGAACCAAGGTGGTGAAAGGTAAAAGGAGTGGAAATGTGGACAGACACATGACAAATAAATACAAGTGCAATTAACACACACACACACACACTCACAAACACACACGAGGATGTGTAAGTACATGCAGAAAACAAAATATAGCACAAAAAAAACATTTTCAGTAGTCAGAGCAAAGTTTAGAATCATAGTATGTAACCACTGTAATAGGATTACTTGGGAAAAGGCAGCTGCACAAAAATTTCAAAGCACACAGTGCCAGCGTTGTGTGTATCACTGGAAAATTACAACAGCACCGAGACCACGATGATGGAAAAGTTTGACAGTTTTTCTCGGTAAGGTCAAGAATGAAAAACTGATCCGTTTAAAGATTAACATGATAAATATGCACACATATATTCATATTTTTATGGATTTGGAACAAAAGAATTTTTTTTGTGTCACGTAAATAAATGCATGACGGTTATTTTCCATGACAGGTCTCCACTGCTTGTAATATTTCCCTAGGACTCCACACAAAAATATTAGGTCTGAATATCTAGTTAGCCTAGGTCTAACCTGGGCTCTCACACATTGTTACAAATACTCAGTGATGCAGTCATGTTGACACTGCAAGTATCCCACGATTATCACTGAGATAAACATTAGCCAGATGCAAAGAAAAAGAGAAATCATAACAAATCTGCTCACATATCCCAGCGAAGTTTCCTCTATGGGGAGAGTTTTTTTTTTTGACGAAACAACATTCAGAACAGAGGGGACACACGCACACACACACACACACACACACACACACACACACACACACACACAAAGACAAATAAACAAGACATAAGAGGAGGAAAAAATGAGAAGAGACACAACATCAGGTGGATGAAGGGATGAAGGGATTATAATACACGGTGAAAAGTGTGACAGCAGCGACTTGTAAATGTCAAATGTCTCGGAAATACGCTTACCACCGGGGTAAACTGCCATTTCAGATATAATAATGTTTCCCTATGTTATTAATTAGTCTATGCGTCATGATTTAGAGAGGACATGAAGTAACAGGTCATGGTTTAAAAGATCTTTAAGAGATGCTTGGGTAAAAGAGAGAACGATTTCTACACATGTTGAAATCTATACACATGCATCCATTGTGTGTTTGCGTGGGAGGTGCACAAGCGATCGTGTGGCTGTCACTCTTTCACTGTGTAGAACAGTAAAGGTTGGTATTTCAGCTCACAGGCCCCAGCACATCCTGTGTCTAAAGACAGACACCAAGCTCACTTCCTCTCTCTCTCTGTCTCAGATACTGTGGCCGACATTCAATGGAAAAACTCAGCGCTTTGTAGTAGGGTATTGGAAACTTTCTCTGTGGCTGAGGTAGATGATAGTCAACAATAGCTGTAGCAAGAGCTTCCTCTCTCTCACTTTCTGTTAGAGTCACTCTCTTGTCTTATTCTTGTTGCCGCTGAAAGGAGGGGTCAGTGACCTGACTCATTGGTGTATTTTTAGACACAGAAGGCAGGAAGAGTGTGAGTTGTCATTTCGGTAGAACGTAGAGAGAAGGAAAACCAACGTCTTTGCATTAAATGCTGGCTGCACCACACTGACTCCAAACTTTTGATCTTAACTTTTGATTTCCAAATGTTGACAGCGGCTTAAAATGCAGTTTTTTATATGGATTCCAAGTTAGTGGAGTGACAATATTTAAGCACAGTCACATATTCTTATGACTGATGACTAATTACAGTCGGTATATTAGTTCTCCAGATACAACAGTGCCGTCTGGTGATGTGCCGTGGCAGCCAGCAGATCAGTGGAAGGTAGAGAGGTTGGTTTTGCTGGCCTCTTTTCCTCTCTCTCCCAGTAAGAAGGTGGAACAGTTGGGGAGCTGGACAGATGGTGAGGAGAGAGAATGATAGACAGGATAAAGGCCACTCTACCTGACGCTGAGCTCGCGCTGTGAGCCATGGAGGGATTTGGGGTGGAGGGGAAGTGGAGGGGGGAGAGAGTGAGAGAGCAGTCCATCAGCAGCGTGTGTGTTAATGTGTGTGAGTATATATGTTTGTATCGTGGGGAGGAGGAAACTACCCTAACTGCACTGTGTCACAAAGTGCTCCTTGCGAGCAAAAAAAATGTGCCTTTGGTGACAACTAGTGCATGTTGCACAACAAATCCAAAAGTCAAAAACAGCACACTCTGGTTCAGTATTGAAAAGCTTGTCTTGTGTAAAGAAAGGATTGCTATTAGGGTCGTTCAATTAACGGCACATAATTATGTATCAGGATTGAATTCACAATAATACATTTTATGTGATCAATTCACCTGGAAACTTGAAATTAGTTTCATATGGATGAATATTGACCAGTGGTTAATGCTGTTAATGCTAAGACAGTTCTCTCTTAAAATAAACGATCAAACTGGAGCTGCAAATGTGCAAATGGAGGCTCTTAATCAATCCTTTTTGTCAGTCAGCACATTGCTACAGCAGGTATACCATGCACTTAAGTCTGCCCTGAATGTGTGAATTTAAAGGACGATATTCACATTCATAACAGCTGAACTTCTCTAGATAAGGAGCAGAGAACCATGAGAGACACCAGATGTTAGAAAATGTAACTGATTACCAAAATAAAACAACCATTGATTTGACATCTGTTTTAAAATGTGTCCTAAAAGTGAAAATACAATGTCCTCAGATTCAGACTTTTTTCACATGAAAACGATTTATTGTGTCTTATTAGGCTTACGGTAGTGACTATGATCAGGAGTAAAAAGTTAGCTAATTTTAGACCTGAATGAGAGACATACTGTACAGCAAGAATAAAGACCTATAGTTATTAATTTGCAGCAAATAAGTGAAAAGACCTGATATATATTCCCTGAAACAAATATAAATTACTACTGCAAATATTTGCTATCACAATCCTAAAATAATAGATTTCTATCTATCTTTTCTGTTCAAACTTAATGAAGCACCGATGCACATGCAGCCTCCCATGGAATCAGCGCAGTGTATTTTCTATCCACTAGAGGGTGGGATGGAGCTTGTACTAGCAAAAAAAAGTGCAGATCATTCCTACAGTATACTAAACATCTAAATATCCCTTCAGCTCTATCAGTATTACATAATCACAACCAAAGAAATTAATAACAGCGGGTGGAATGAATGAAGGGCCATTATACTCATACTGTGTTCGAGTAAGAGTGTATATATATATATATAGGTTTGTATGCAGTGTGACTTCTCTTACCTCCTCCAGCTGACTGTGGACATGCTGCACGATCAAGTCGATGGCAACCATGTTGCCACCACCTGAAAACAGGATGAGTTTATTCATTTTTATATTACTAGCATCATAATAGTTGATGATGTAGTATTGAAACCTGTTTACAGTACATGAACATATGTGTGTATGTACGCACCACGCGGCACCACGATATCAGCCAGGCGCATGGTGGGTTCAATGTACTGCTCAAAAGCTGGCTTGACAAACTTGTTGTACTGTTTGATGACGCCTTCAATGTCCCTTCCTCTTTCTGTAATATCTCTCCTCAGCCGACGCACCAGCCTGATGTCAGAGTCCGTGTCCACAAAGATCTTCATGTCCAGCAACTGAGCGGAGAACATGACACGGATAGAAAATGTTCAGCTGAAGAATGAAGCTTTGCAACATGCATTCACACTAAGATAACAAAGGGCACTTTATTTGGATAGTCCACCCAAAGCATGTGAAACATTTTAACAGCTTATCAGATGAGTCGGTCAAATATTTCTCAATAAAACCACTGTCTGACATTACACCACTGTGGTTAAGGTTCGGTTAAGTTTAGGCACAATCTCTCTAATACATACTCTTAACATGATCGGTTCAAACAGACAAAGCAGTTGAAGTGTTTTATATGTATTTAAATTATCTGTGGGCGGACTATCCAAATAAAGTGGTAACCAGACAACATGGAAAAAAGGTGAGATATTTCTTAAACAACCAAAATGAAATGTTCAGTAAAAATGTGTCTGAAAATGAATTTGATACGAGTAAATAAAAGAATGAAGCCCGACAAGGACAATTTAGTTGTTTGTTGTAAAACAATAACATTGGAGCTGGTTGTGGTGACCTTATTAATCTTTAAAATTTACTCTGGTTGTTTTTCTCAGCCATCACCTCATTACAACACGTATATGTTTATCCTACTTCTGTCCTGAATGATTAAAGGGCCAGTGAATTTTTAATGATTAAATTGCAGCTCTGTTCACATTCATAAGTACAGTAAGTTATCCAACAGTTGGCAGATGAAAAATAAACATTTTCTAATCAATTATTGAAAATATTGTTATGTCTAATATCAATAAACCTTAAAATGAACTGTTGTATTAGTCTGTCAATCAAGTTTGAAATAATATGTGAGCATGAGTCATAAATGTATTAAAGAAGTGACATTTTACAGTAGTTCTGTGGTGTACATATGTGATGCACATGTGATATATCTTTATGATCTTTATTATTCTGTGCTGCAATTTCCTGGATGGAATTTTGCACATGTATCTGTGATATATGCTGATATACAGTAGCAGCTCCATTTGAAATTGTTTGCTTTTAAATTTGCTTACATTTTAATCACAGATTCAGCACTTGATAATCTGGCTTTTGTGAGTGAAGAAAGTTGAAAAAAAAGACTCCCTCCCACATATGCAAAGAAAAACACATTTGACCACATGCACAGATAAAAATAAACCCGACACTCGCACCTTCCACTGACCAGCTGAACATGTTAGAGGACAGTAACTTTGCCCTACCTGCAAAAGCTTTTTATCTGCGAAGGACATGATTCCCTCAAAGATGATAACACTGGCTCCATATACTGTTTTCTGTGGACACACATGCATGTAGTATTACAGCACAATGTACATACATAGTTCATGGACATACAGGCGGTACACAACTATGTACAGTATAAACAAACATGATCAATCATTATTTGACAGGTACCACTGACGAGAGAATGTTTAACTCTAGTTAATGGACACTGAACAATAAAAACAAGTAGACAGAAATCACAATAATGGTTTGTCAGTGACCATCTGGAGTAGCAGATTTGCAAAGTGACTCTAAACCTCTAGCGTGGGAGATTAAAACCCGCTTCAGTAATCGAGAAACTGAGATTATATTCAGTAACTCTGACACGCTACTCACAAAGTGCATTGCCATGTGTTTGGCTGTGCGCATTCATCCTTACCCACTCCTTCTGCCTCCCATGAGTTGTGAAGTCATACACAGGGATTTTCACACTCTTGCCCTGTTTGAGTTTGCGCAGGGTGTGTGTCAGCAAATCAAAGTCAAAGGCATCAGGGTGGTCAAAGTTATAGTCGTTACTAGCAGCCAGTGTCTGCTCTTCAGGGGACAGGACCTGCGGATCAAATAAAGCTGAAAGTTACCTTGCAGCAAACGTGTCACAATTATGATGCATACCAAGCACAATTAAAAAATAGTTTCCTGAGCAAAACACTTTTTCAGTTTTTGGAGTTTGCATATTAAGAAAAAAAGATGGATAAAAAAAAATTATACACATGCTCAAATATTGGTTTGGCACATAATTTACATAAGCTTGTGCAAAAACACTTGGACACAGATCGCTGTTCAAGAGCTGTTGAAGTAAGGGGACCTAAATTTAGGAGAACATCATGCGCCCCTGTGACGTCTGTACCAGGTGGCGTGTGTGTGTGTGTGTGTGTGTGTGTGTGTGTGTGTGTGTGTGTGTGTGTGTGTGCATGTGCCCTTAGGGTATCTGAGCATTATAACCCCAGATCTGGTATTTGGCAGTTTTAGAACAGCAACACCCTCTTCTCAAGTACACTGATTACAAAGTTAATTTGACAAACTGGTGTTACATGGTCTCTGAGGAACACGCAGGAAAGCCCAGCAGGAGAACAGGAGATATGAATTTAAAATACCAAAATTCTAGACCTAATGTTTTGGATGCCGACCTCTGGCACTGCAGTGTGGTGAAAGCTACAGTACCACTGTCCAGTGGTAAATCCCTCCTACCCTGCACAGTCTGAAGCGCTGCTGTCAGATTGTGACAGGATTACATAACCAGAGAGTGGGAGGAGGTGCAGAGGGGCAAGAATGATGCCTCTTGCTTGATTGCTCTCCACTACTCTTTTTTTTCTCTTCCCCAATTCACACACCACTGTGGTTCTCTTTTGACTCATCCGTCTTCACATATTTTATCCTTTCCATCTCCTGTTCTCTCCAGTCACTCCTCTTATCCTCATTTTCCCTCAGGCATACAAGACATAAATAAAGCCATAATAAAAGGACTTGGATCTGTCATCTGGTGTCAAGATCTATAGAATCTAAAAAGTATTTGGATTGATGTTTAGACATGCAAAAACACATCAAAATTTAGATAACCTTATATGACATTATTAGATAACCTTATATGATACTACATAAACAGGTGTCTGCATGCAAATAGGCATACACCATTAATACACAGCACACACTCACACTGCACACACATACAGACCTTGTAAAAAGAGTCCATTGACAGTAGTACGACCCAGGGAACATCTAGAGCTTCAATGATTTTCCTGGCTACGGTTGTCTTTCCTGAAGCGCTGCCGCCACACAGACCTGGGAATATTCATGTGAGAACGGAAATGTCTGAATACATGTTTCAGGGTACAAGTATAATTTTAAAATACCTCTGCTTGGTAAGTACGTACTAGTGCTAGCTTGACAGGACACTGTTTGTGTGATAAGTCTGCCTTAGGCTATCGTTTGCACATAGAGAGGAGAGACAGGCAGGAACAGAGACTATGGCTTCCTTCGAGGTAATCATCCACATGAACATTAACGTGATTCATTTCAGAAATTCCTGTTCCCTTGCACAAAACACAGCTATGCACAAATGCTTCTCGCTGTGCAAAGCAGAGCCACTTCACTCAAAATGTCAATAATGACACTAAATGAGCTTGTCAATACACATTAGCAGTAAGTACGGTGATCGCTTATTTTTGCAAAAGACACCTCTTATCTGCTTGTACAGGTTTTCAATTAAGTTTGTTTACACCAAATTAATATTCCTGTGTGCAAAACAACTGCAAGCTTAAACTAGTAATAGCAAGGTACTAAATTCTTCAGATTTAGACCGATCTGGGCTCCTTTTTCCTTCAGTTTTGAGAACTGGCTCTTAAAATGATGTACTGGCCCTATGTGTATTCTGATTTATGATGTTGCAAAGTTGTGGGAGAATTTACTCTAAATAAAACAAAAATTTACAAGGGCATAAAAAAAAGAAAAAAAAAAGAAAAATCAGTATTTTTAGTGTGGCGTAGTCTCCTACCAATGACGAAGGCCTCTTTGGACTGTGTTCCATGTTCGTTGTACCAAGGGGGGCGGCCAGCGGTGTAGATGGTTCGTTTGGAGGTACGTAGGAGAGGAGGCTCAGACTTGCACTGGCTGGTGGTCCTTTTCCTGGGTGAAAGGCCTGTGCTTACAGAGGGCAGAAGCCGGTCCAGTGATCCTTCACCACCTCCACTGTAAAGTAACAAACAAACAAACACGCCATCACTGTTTAGAGTAAACAAATTTAGTTTTGCCTTTTGCAGTTGTGGTCTATATTTTATAGAGCTAGACAAATTACTGGTCTTGCATGCAACTATGTACAGCTTTAAAATGAGCAGTTTCTTGTTTTTATTTTTACTTACAGTACCAGCATTATAAACAATTACATCTCATTAAGTGTATAATTAAATAGTTTTTGCTCACAGTATGACAAGGATTTTCATTTAACTTAATAAACCACACGATGAAAGACAGCACAACAACACAGTACAACCACTGCTCATTAGTAGCCTCGTGTCAAGAGCTGCATTTGAACAGCAGCGGAAGTTGGTGTGGCATGGAGCAAACAAGATAGTCATGACAGTAAAACACAAATGTTATCAACAGGATCATCTTTAATTAATGAACGCTCCTCCATCGTTGCCTGATTGAGTGATGCATGATTGCTTAACAGACACACACACATAGACGACAATTTGGGTGTGTAGCTGTGTGTGGGCTTAAAGGAACAGTCGCCTGACAGTAAACAAGACTGAACTAGTGTTGTGTTACCTCTTATCATTAGTTAATGTTTAGTTTTTACATCCCCAACTGGAGAGCTGTGTCCATTCTGCACAACAGCTGCTGCAGATAAAGTTAAAGATAAAGACACAGCATGTTAAGTACTGTATGTGGAAAAATGTTGACTCGACTACAGGACTACAGTTCTGCAACTGAAATGTGTTCACACGATATGCTGAGGGTGTTACCAATGACTAAAACTGATGAGCTGATGTATTAAAGCTCCTGGAACTTATCAACAAACATGCAGTGATCGATACGCGTATGTAATACGTGTATATGTGTGATATCACTCGATTATCAGCTGTAATTCAGTTTGAAGTGAAAACTGTTATATTTTTAAAAGATAAGATACAGATATAAGTATGCACTGCCAAAACAAACCACATAATTTAACTTGCTAATACGGTTATGTCTATTGTTTTTTAATTAGCAGAAGCTATCGATGTTAACTGTTATAAAATTCTCTGTGTATGTTGTCTGTCCCTATCAAACAAACTGACAAAATGAGATGAAATGAGATGAAATAAACAAATGACAAGAAGCACATTCAAAACAGGCATGAGACTCTTGTGGCGGCTGGGTACAGAGTCAATTTGCATTGACTACCTATTCAAACTAACGTGTTGCTCATTCACTTCTGTGCAACACAATGACAATACTGATGACTAAATTTCCAGTAAAAGAAATGTATGTAACACCCGGCCTTGTAGTGTCTTGTATTTCAACATACACACAAAAAGGTAGCTGTTAATATAGAGTAGTTACTTATGGCTCCACCCAGTGAACGAGTTTTATTTTGTAACTTTATGAGAGGAAAGTGAATAACATGGCATTCAGTTAATGGTTGTGGCTGATTAAAATTCAGAGCAGAGAACAACGGTACAAAGAACGGGCCTAACTCATTGCCGAGTAACCCATATTGAACTCCACTTCCCCAGAAAACAGGCTTTGCCTCTCTTACAAGAGTTTACTCTGAGGCATCTGTGGTGCATTATCATCAGTGAAGCAAGTACTTCTTATTCACTGATGCCTTAAATAATAAAAAGCACAATAAATATTACTAAGATGTACTACCAAACAACTGCTACCTTTTACAAACTCAATTTTCTTTAAGTGACTAACCAGATACTTACTTAAGTATCCGGGCCATCCACACTTCACCCAGTGAGGTCTGTAAAAATCCAGATGCCATAACTACTGTAGGCTGTGTGAGACAACAGTGCTTCTCTGTTATTCAGTCAAGTCTTGCCTCCTTATCTTTATATAGGCCACACACATCCCCAGGTAGAGTGTCAAGAGGTCAGAGGTGAAACAATTAAAGCAAAGATTTATCTTATCACCCCAGGGTCACCTGATCTTGTGAAAGAACCAGGGAGTAGACTACGACTGTAAGAACACAGACCTTGCATCAAGCATAGCAATCTCCAGCTGGGTTATCAGTTAAAACCAAACCAGGGTGCCATAAAAGATTAGCCTAGTTGACTCTGCTGAATCATACCCTTGTACAGTCGTTGTAGCCGCAGCACCAAGTGCTATACGCTCATCTATAAATCCAACTTTGTGAAAAGAAAAGCTTGTCTAGGGGTCACAGTGGAGGGCACCTAAGACCAGACTGCCAGAGCAGACAGCCCTGACGGTCTGCAGTAGTCAATGATAACAGCAGCAATAAATAAAACATAGGGGCATAACTTAGACTACATGCTGTTTCTCTTGCCCTCTTTACAAAACCAGCCTTTGCGGTGTGTCTTTACAAAGATGAATTTAAGACAACACAATGGCATTTATTCGACAAAAGCCAACCTTAATGTGATGAAGCATGACAAATATGCACAATACTGTACAGTTGACATCAATATAAAAATAATCTATGATAACCCTATAGCATATCAATAAAGTTTAATTTAAATAAATTCACAGTATTCTATTGTCTAACAAACGAAACTTAACCAACTCCTCCATTTTCCATTAGACTTTGTGTTGAATCATAAATTTGTCAAAGAGAAATGTGTAAACTGATAACATGACATGATCATATCATCACCACCATATCAGCACAAAAGCTTACATCAAAGTGACTGACTGGTATTGCTAAGTGACAGAAGCAAACTCTGCCGAAGCATGTCAACAGAAACCAAAGTGCTTTACATCAGAAATCTAAAGACTGGAGTGGTCTATCCTGTTTATCCACATTTGGCTGAGACAACACATAATTCTCTCAAAGGGATGACATGCAAAAAGCACTCCGCGGTTAAGTACACCCGAGGACACGAATGAATAAAAGCAAAAAAAGGTACAGAAATAACTAGAATGCACTTACCTGCCATCAGATCTTAGAGTCCAACAGCCAGATATTCTAGCTCCAGAGTAAGCTGGTAGAGAGTTCATAACTGGAGAAAAATATAAGGGCGGTTTCCACTGTGTGTACTCCGCAAGTTGTGTTTTAAACTATATTATTGCCAACAGGTATACTCAATGTGTATATATATATACACACACACTCAAGCACAATAAAGTACTTGACAGCACTGCCCTCTGGTAGAACCGAGAGAGATAAAGAGAGGGAGAGGTTGGGCAATATAGAGGGGAAATCAGCTTAGATGAGAAACGAAACTTTAAACATCTGTTGAGCTTTCTGATTCTTCCATTCAGTGGAGCAACAGAGGGAGAGCGGAGGCACTGCAGCTCGGTAGAGAGAGCGCATTCAATGTGGAACTACAGCACAGCTTTTCCCTCCTTTCACTCGTTCTCCACTCCTCCCCTCAGTCGTCCGGCCAACAAATGTAAGAGGATAACCTACCCTCCAGATTATGTTCATTAGGTGATATTAATAGCATCAGGTTAGAGCCAGACCTTCCCACTCTTGGTGCACACACACACACACACACACACACATAAACACACACAACATGCCAAGCTTGGGTCATCTGTCTTTGACAGTCAGTGTTGCAATTTGGGACTGGAGGTGAAAGAGGGACTAGAAAAGAGCGACAAAGACACAAAAGAACAAACTGGAGTTAAAAGAAAAAGAGAAGGAATATATAAACAGTGAGATATTACTCTCCTCTGTTCCCTTACTGTTGATGCAGCTGATCGAATTTACAACAGAGGCGCTTCAGGCTGTGTTAGGGAGGTGAAGAGAGGGAGAAATGGAGAGAATACTACAGAGGAGAAGCTTTTACCCTGCAGGGAACTGCCATGTCTCTATGTGCCTTACACCAGAGTCCGGAGACGTCAGCACAGCAGCAAACACACAAACACACACACACACACACACACACACACACACACACAGTGAGCTATGTCCCCTCCCTAACTTCACTCACAGTAAAGAGTAGGGAATAAACAGCATGATGAAACCTAACACTACCTCTACTGCTCTGTCAGCTGACAGTCTAAGGAACAGCCCTTGGCAATACATGCATACAACCAAATGCACGTACACACACATGCACACACTGACACTCCTCCCAGACCACATGTTGTGTCGGAGAAACAAATCATTATTCTCAGGGATCAGAGGAGACAGACTAATTGTTTCCCAGCATCACAAAAACAAATCCAAGAACTGCGCAGGCTACAGTTTTGGAACTATACTGCTAAGAGAAGCTACTAGATTTGATATAAACCAACATTAAAAGTGTTTGGACCTACTTGACTCATTTCTGTTTACTTCCTCATTAAAACCACAAGGGAGAGACACAAGGGAGTTCACTGTTTGCCTCTAATCTTCAGTGTAGTTTTGAGACGGGCGCTGTTGCTTTAAACTGCAGTCACAAGACAGCTGCAAACCAAGAAAGCCACAACGAAAGAAGAAGCCTGAACTGGTTGCTATGCCAAACATTCGGCTATCTCTCTATGGCTACAGAGACGTGGACAGACGGGTCACAGGCCTGAGCTAAAGTAAAACTTACTAATATTGTAAGTACGGTGAGAGAAATGTTAAGAACACTTATCAAGCACAGCATTTGATATGGAACAAATCCGTGCGTCTCTTGTGACTTAAATTTTCATAATTTAATCATTAAAGAAACTGAATGTCTTGAATGAAAAACTGAAGTCACATGATGTCATATTTTAGAAACTAGGACAAAGTTATGTAAGTAGCTATATATGCATGATTTAGGTGGACAAAATAACTGAAATTCATATATTGTAATTAATAATAATAACTGTGCGGCTAAATAAAACCTCTCTAAAGCTTAAACTGTCTAATTTCTGTTCTGAGTGTGTCTGAGAAAGGTTTTAATTCACCTTTGAGGCCATAGTTTGTGGTAAGTTTACCTGTAAGTCGTGCTACACTTGCAAGAATGAATGAATGAACGAAATATATATATTTCTGAGGTTTATTTTGCACCTATGCGTCAACAAGAGATTTTTGTTGCCATGTTAAATATAACCATGTGAGTATAACTTTAATGCTTGTGATAGCGGATTAGTAAGCCTGCCAAACAGGAACAAACCCTCAGTGGATACACCAATGCAGTAACACCCTCTTGTGGCTCAACAGGGTACCAAGCTGAAGGCTGGTTTTTAATGTGGGTGGTGACAGAGAGCTAAGAGGGTCATTATGACAGTATGGCATTTGTATAATTGTTCAGGCACGGTATTAGTCACCTTACGGAAATGCCACCCTTTCTTGTAACCTTGTATTTCTCCCGAAAGGAGGACATTAGTCAGACATGGGCTCTTTACTCGTATTGCAGTGTGAGCAGAAAACGCCATGCCATGCTTTTCTCTCGTCTCTTACTGCTTTAACTGAGCCTATTCATTTCTTTCTGGCTACACCGGACAGCGTTACGCATGTCTGAGCTGAGGTTAAGTGTTTTTAAATAGATTTGTAGCTCTGGTTTTTTTTTTCTGGTTTCAAAAGATGACCATGAAAGTTATGTTAGGAGGGGAACCTCGTGCTGTTATAACAGTTACAAAACCAAGTGACAAAGTGGACAGCTAACAGCTAAACTAAAAATAGGCTGTTACCTGTATGACATATGTAATACGCTAACAGTTACACTGTAACATCCGGGCTGCCATTAAAGTGACATGTTACTTTTATATACATTGACTGTAAGGCACACAGTGTGACAGGTCGTGTTTCCGTAAAGATGCTTAACCAAACTGCCAGTGAAAATGTTTCGGAAAGTCGCCCCCCTCCAAAAACAAAATGTGTTTTGTGTTTCCAATGGCTTTCAAAGAGGACCGAAAATGTTACCTGTTAGATACAGAAGAAGTTTTCTCTTCGTTCTCCATCTTTGCGAGCCTTTCTTCCCTGCTAACGGCAGACATTGCTATTCTGTTGACAATCAGGTGTCGAGAGCACACTTGGCGCTGAGGCATCATGGGGCTTGTAGGCGTATCGTACTTCATCCACGGTAGGCTACGACAGCAACGGCCCCCACGGATGGACTTCGACTCCCAGAATGCACCTCTGCTGTTCTTTCAATGTACAGCATGGACAGTATCATAATCATCCTGCTGGGCCTTCCCTTAAACTGGCTATGGGTGAGGTTCAACAGGCCACGTGTGAGATTTAAGACCTGAATTTATATTTTAGTGTTACTTAATACACATATACATGTTATACATATACATATTACTTTGTTTTTGTTGTAGTATATCCTATTTATATAGTATGTTCATATATTTACACAGTGATACTTCTCAATACTTGCATATTCATGTGTGTATGTATGTTTTTTATCATATATTTTCAGTACATTTTATATTATATATTTCTTATATTCTATTTTGGTATATTTTATATTTTGTATTTTTGTATTCTGTATTTTATATAATTTTTTGGGGTTTTTGGGGTTGCTCTGAGCTGGCCGGTTCCTCTCATCCAACACATTTCATTATACTGATGATCCTGACACTTGTTTGTTTTTTGTATGTGTTTTAGTTATGTCATAATCATAAATATTTAGCAGAATTGTATTTATGACACAATGCACCTAATCAAAATACAACTGAAAGTACATTGTATGTAAACTACATTGCATCTGACTACAAATACCCCTGTATCTGTAGCTATGAAAGCAAAATTATTAAATTATATAATTATTTTTTAGCCACGAGTATTTTCACATTTGACATTTTGACATGTCATAGCAAGAAAATCATAGGTATCATTTAATTAATGGAGGCTTCCTTTGATTAAGACGTGTGACTGAGCCAGCACAGGAAACTGGCACAAAGGAACACAGCCATTATTAATCTTATTAGACACATCTCAAAATGTCCATTGTAAGAAATGTCTCTTACACTCTAGTAATTACATCCATTGTAACCTTTACTATATATATATATATATATATATATATATATATATATAGCTACAGCAAAAGTTGACACAGCTGACAACACATTTAGTCAACAAACTTTTATTAATTAGTTGAGGGATACTAATGCACAGGTAATACAACAAGTTTGGGAGAACAGACTCAAAGGAGGTGTTGATGCCTCCCGTGTTAGGTTCTATACAGCTTAATTTCAGATATGGAAATCTTTAATACATCATTAGTCTCATTTCACCTGTTACCTATACATCATAACCAGTTATGAGCTACAACATCATCTGTTAAAACTCTCAACAGTTTGATCACAATGGCCCCGTTAACAGAGGCGGATGCCATTTCCTGCTTTTGAAGTAGGTAGCATACAAAACGAATCACTGTTGTCCAAATAAAAGGGCAAAAATTCTCAGACTGTCTAAGGGGATTTCTAAGGATAAACCTTGGTTTTGGAAATAACATTGCTGACAAAGGGAAGACACTTGAGCCTGCTGTTTCCCCAGGTACAAAAGTCACACCACACACAGTCAGGGTAACTAGAAAGCTCCAACAACACTCCTATTTCAAGCCTATTTCATGGTATAGTAAGTGCACTAAATACAGAAACAAACACACATACATATGCCTTGTTGTCCCATATTGAATAGGTAATAATAAAGGACTCTCTCAATGTGTTTGTCATTGTGTACTGAAAAAGCTCAATTTATGTGCATCATCAAAATGGATAAAATAACAGTGTATGCCGACACATAGGCCTACAATGTTCTTTGTGGTCTACAAATTTTTTCAACCTTTTTTTTTTTTTTTTTTTTTAAAGATTTCATAATATGTAAAAAGCATTTTCAAAGCAAACAAATAAAAGTAGGGGAAAGTGAAAAAAGCCATACAATTTTGAGAAGACACATCAATATCAAAATATCAGCAAGCCAACAAAACCAGCTAAATATGGTGTATTGCTGTACTCTCTAAACATGTTGCAGTTAGCTCACACTGCGGGATAGATATGTGTTTTCCACATCATAGGAAGACAGATAGTAAAGGGTGTGATAAAATATAAAATACCCACTGTTAAAAGCAGTGCCTAACTATCATATTGCAACACCAAAGCTTGTCAGGTAAACACAGTCAATGTGACGTTATTAATGAAACGAGTAACAAGCAGCTGATGAACTGATTCTGTGCCACAGCATAACACTCAACGAAAAGTGTTACCATTTCTGACATCCAGTCATTACAAAGGTGCTAACTGTTTTGTACACACACACACAAGGTCTGGACAACTCATATCGAAAGGGTCCGAGGACCAATCAGTGCTTGTCTAACATCTAACTCCGTCAGTTTAACCTGGATAGAAGATAAAGGTCCCACTAACAGAGACAGACACATGCATAATCACCCCCACCTGAATAATCTCCATCAGCTGATTAATGATGGAGGAATTCAGCTTGAATCTTTGCTTTACAATATAAAAGGTCACGGTGTAGGGATGACACCACCTGGGACACATAAATTTCAAATTCAATGTTTCTTGAAAATGTTCTGCTGACATCAGTGCTTGATTTAAATGATGACATTGACATTTGTTGGTGCAAAAATTCAGAGGACTTGCCAGTAAGGAGAAAATGGCAGGATGGATTAATGGACTTACTGATGTATCAGGTCCTTAAGGTAGAGTGGCAAGTAAAGCACCCTTATTATCTCACCAGAATATCCTCACATCACAACTTTATCCAAAGCTATCAGATTGCTATTTAGGTAATACACACAAGAGAATATAAAATAGATTTATGATCTGTCTTTTTTTTTTTTTTAAGCAAGCTAGTCATTATTTTATGGACATAGACTGCAAATATAAATCAAATATTTATGGAGTTTTCATTTGCTCAAATTGTTAATATAACTGTGGTTTCAAGTATCTACTTTAAACATGTTAAAGTGAAAATATTCTCTGATTGCACACATTTTAGAAAGTCATTTAATAATATTGGATTATTATTATTATTTATTTTTTTTTATCTGAAGCTAAACTAACATTAGAGCAGCCTTAAAATTCAACAAGACCAGTTATGGCTTTATGTGGTGAGTCATAATTCTATGGTCGTGTTGGATACTATCTAGAAAGAGTTAACCATGCTGCTCATCACCCATGTAACGACAAATTTAGTTTTTCTCTAGTTTCATTTTTCATCAGAGTAAAATATTCCTGCTCCTGTTGCCTGACAGCCACTAGGTTAGGTTGAATACCCCTGGAGTGCAAAAATACAAGAGAGGAGCGAGAAGGGTTAAGGGTTAAAGTGCAAGGCAATAACTTTGAGCATCCAGGAATTAATTCATATACATTATAAGTGAATCTTCATTTGCAATTTTTTTTCTTTTTAATAAAAGATTATTTTCCTCAACCTCTCTATAAAAGATAGTATTTTTATTCTCTCCTCAGCTCTTTGATTCAAGCTAAAGCAGTAGCCAAAATATGGCCTCCTTTAAAATGGTGTCACATCATTTGATTGTGCTGCAATGGTGCAACAAGCTTCACACAAAATTCATCCTTCTGTCCAACATTTAGCTTTACCAGTCATTTTTTTTTAGACAGAATGCTTCAAGTTTTTTTTGTCGTTGTTTAAAATCAGTCAAACAATGCCATATCAAGTGTTATTCTAACTAACTTATACCTTACAGATGGAAATCTCAAACAATCACTTTTTTGTGGTATTCTGCTGATCACCTTCAGTGTAAAATAACTGTGGAAAGTCTATTGACACTTAATTGTGGTTGTCAAAGCAGACACCTTTCGTCCTCATGTGATTAAGATGAAAAATAAAAACAAATGTCACTGAAGTGATAGCCACATAGCTGGAGGAAAAACAGAGTGGAATATGATAAACGACTGACCAACATTTTAGCTTATATGACATTTGCTTACTTGAAACATAAAAAGTAAAAACAAACAAACAAAAAAAAAACAATAAACAAACAAACAAAAAAAAAGTAAAATTTAAAAAATCAAGTTCAAAACAACATTGCACTACAGCACACACTGCAAAAAGTCTGATTGCTCATGATCCAATTGGACGTGTCAGGCTTGAAAATGACAGATGGCATCATTGCTTTGAGTATATAGATATATAGATATAGATATTGTTTATGTACACAGTACAGTATATCTGTGAAAAAAAATGTGAAAACACTAGCTATCATTAAATGACTTCACCATGCTAATAGAATATCCTTTTTAAAACCTCTCAAACACAACATGAATCTTGTAGAGAGAATTAATCTGCATTTGTTTGGAATACTACCTCTGTTTAGAAAACGCTGTCCGTCAGGATTTTATCTTTGATTACTACTGACACCCCTGCTGTGAGTACAGAAACTGAACTGTGTGCCTTAAAAGGGAGACAAAGGTGGAATGGAGAAATAAAAACACTATTGTTACGTGAGTATTGTTTATAACAGTAGACACGTTAACTCCTGGGCTTCGAAACCAAGATGTGAAGTCTGTACTAAATGTTTTATTTCCTAATGGTTGATTCAACTTTCTTCTCAGTGCCAAGTCCTTGTGTTGAGTTAGAAAGGTCTTTTAGCTTCCTGGCATAACATTTACAGTAAGAATCCTCTGTCTGGCTCCTGGGTCAACAAAAGCAGAGCTACTCTGACAACAACAGCCTCTTGGGTTTGCTTCGTCTGGTGGCAGAGGGGATGGGCTGTCTGTTTTGGCCTGAATTAGCACTGTCCGTTGGGTCGGGGATCAAGGTAGGGGACTGTGTTGGGCCCGGGGAAGGGCTCACGGCAGGGGTTGAGTTTTGAGTAGTGGTAGGTGCTTCAGTTTTTGTTTGGAGAGGCACAACTACAGGTGGGCGCTCTTTGGGCTTGCGGCCCCTCTTCTTACCAGTGGTGGCACCGTTCCTCACCTCAGCTTTGATCCCATTGTTCTCCAGTACTTTACTCTTGCTACTAGAGACCACTTGAGTGGCTGCTGCACGAAACCAGTTCTGAGGCAATGAAACACACTGTTAGAACAAAAGCATGCGTATGACTGTTTTTTCTTTTCTACTGTAATTAGCAGGGTGTGAATACATACAATATGGAGCACCTGAAGCCCCATGAGATGGTACCTATTTAAGATGTTGACCTTGTGGAAGCAAGCTATTACATTGTGGGAAGAAAAGTTATTTTTTGTTCTTTACTTGTTCCCACTAGTTAAGCACTTGTTTTCACAACACAGACATCATGTTTCCCACATCCTCTGTGACTCAGCTGTTTTTTTTTTTTTTTTTACTGTGCACTAGTAGAAAGGGAAATGCTGCGTTTGATAGTGTAATTGAAGTAAAACTAAATAATATAGAGGTTTGTCAAGATGTACACTGAGATTGACCTACCTGTGAGTGCGTCTTGCTGATGTGGTACTTCACACCGCTCTCTGAGCTAAACTCCTTCTGACAGATTAGACAAGTGTACTTGCCCAGTTCTCCACCACCCTACGACATGAACACACACACACACACACACACACACACACACACACACACACACACACACGCACACACGTATATATGTACATGTTATTCAGCTCAAAATAATCTCTATGGCAATGCATGCACAGTGACTCTGCAGCCATTATCATTAACACCACAGCATGTCAGCTGTTACACACCAGATTACAGCCTGTAGGTATAAATAAACACCAGAAGTTAGAAATTAATGTCTGCATTCATTTTCTCATACCTATTAGGTTGAATGTGTTTTTCCTCTTTATGATTGTGTTAGTGAACTGTGCAACATTTTTTATGACTCCTAAAAATAACAAATCTTTAGAAAACGCACATGTTCCAGTTCCTAAATTTCTATACATATATACATGGTAATATTTAATTGTGCTTAATTTAATTGAAATTTTTGTTGTTGTTGTTGTTGTTGTTTACTGTTGTGCAGTTTTGCATTGTTTTCTGTTTCAGTGATTCAAGCAGATTGCAGAGGCAAAGTACACACCAATGACAGAAATAGAAGTTATGATGGGAACAATCCTGACCTGGCTATGAACTTAAATACGAAACTGGGTTAAAAGTCTGTGGAATTTCCATGTGTGTGTGTGTGTGTGTGTGTGCTACTAGTGTCTACAGAGACAAATATAATTAGGTCGGTGGTTTTGCTGCAGGTGAGTGTTTGTACCTGGCTGCAGTTGGCAAGGTGGGCTTTTAGTCCTGACACACTGGAATAGACAGCTTCACAGTTCTGAGACAAAAACAGAAATAAACACTCAACAATCCATATTCATGTGAAATCAAAAAATCAGCTAATTATTAAGACAAATCTCTGCATATGAAAAGTCATTTTTTATATATGCTGACACATTAAACCAGTGAATGTTCTTTACTTCGTTGGTGCAGCAGATGAAGCCCTTCTCCTTGACTTGGTTCTTCCACGTCTCTAGTAGCTCTGGGCTGAAGTTGGGAAGGCCGGGGCGGGTGTAGTTTAACTACACAAAAGAGAACGTTTATATCAGTACTCCTGGTAGTATCATAATTTTAACTTATGTGTATTAAAAAAAGAGCAACTGTGGGACATGTTTATCTGTTGAGGTCACTTTTTACCACTTAACACCTGGAGGCAGACGCATAAAACTCTGTGTAGATTCACAACTAAAATCTGTCTGAATAAAGATTCTTGTGCTGCTTCACCTGTCAGTTAGAAGAAAGGCAAAGAAGAAAACCTACAACTTATTGTGTCGCATCAGCGAGTTATTCTGACAGCAACGGCTGTCTTTGGGCCCAATAGTTACACACAGCTGTAGCTATCTATAGCACCTGTACCATATGTACCTGTAAATCATCAGAGTGGTAAAATTTCACTTTATTATTATTCTAAATTGTATTATTGCTTTTTGTATTATTTCACATCAAAATTAAAAGATGGATGAGCAATGATTAATCTAGAATAATTAATACAGCTGATGTCAGAATAGATAGAAACAGGTTTTGCAACAAATGAAAAGTTTATGTTTGAAAAAAAAATTGTGTCTGCTGTCTAGGTGCTGTTAGCTTAGTTTGTTAGCCATGCTGCCAGTAAAAGGCATTTTTTTGTGCGTACACATTGTTTATACATCTGGCCTTGGTGTTTTGTGGACCCCTTTCATGTAAATGTTGCCTTCCATGTGCGTCTGTGTGTAATCCTGTTTGTGCTCCTGCATGTCAGTGTGTATTTATAATTCTTCTACTGGGGGGGTGTCTACTTATGTCTGTAACAGTGCCTGTGTGTGAGGTGAGTATGCATGTGTTTATGTGTTCATGTCTGCTAGGAATGTGGATCATGTATGCTTAATGCATCCTTACCCTCTTGCTATCAGGCACAAGGTCATCCTTAATGCGGCGCTTGGTACCCCAGTCTTTGGCCAGCTCATCCTCTGCTATCTCCTGCAGGTGGAACACTGCCACCTGTGCTGACCGGCGCCTCACTCTGCCACTGGGGGTCCGTTCAAAGTCATCCCCCTGGCTTTCGTTCTGCGCTGCTTTCTCTCTGTCTCGCTCCCTCTCCTTTTCCTTTTCCCTGTCCTTGTCCCTGGCTTCTCGCTCCTTCTCCTTAGGCTGGCTGGACGGTGCTTTCTCCTGCCAATCCTTCTTCTCAGACTGGCTTTGCTCCTTCTTGCCTACTGATGGAGATTCCTCAGAGACCACCTGGAGGAACAGTATGACACTTCTATGAGTGGAAGATGTGGGTAAACTTTGGCTACTTACAGTAAAAAAAACAATCTAAACAGCAGGGAACACCCCTGTCTACTATAATAACTACTGGCTTCCAGAATGATCTTACCCTCTCTTTGCCGGTGTTGTTGTTGGTGTCAGTGATACTGTCCTTGTTGTTGTTGTTGTTGTTTGTGGTGGCTGTCATGGTCGTGGTGATAGTCGGGGAATGTTCGGTACGCACATGGTAGTCTCTGCCAGCCTTGGAGCGGTAGGTTTTTCCACAGTGCTGGCACAGAAACACAGGCCTCTCATCGTCAGAGAGCTCACTTCCACAACATTTCTGGTGGTACTGGTAGCCCATCAGGCTGGAAAAGTGGGCTGAACAGCCCTGTATGTGTGTGCATTTGCAAACATAATGTTTGTGTGATTGTGTGAGACCGGTGACAGAAATGAGACAGAATGAAAACACACAATAAGCAGGAAATTGGCTAAGTGGAACAAAGTGTCGGTTTAATGGACCAATATTACTGCAATTGGTCAATATTTTGCGGTTACTGTTGAAAAAAGACAGTGTGAGGGCACGTCACAGTAGAGAGTGTCTATTTTTTGCAGCTCTTCACTTCTTCCTCTCTCTGCCTTTTGCACTCTAGTGTGAGTAATGGGAAGCAGAGTGTTGATGTGGTTTTGGGCAACATGTCAACAACAAGGCATAAAGGAAAAAAAGGAGGGGGTTAGGTAAAAGGAGGCAAACACAAAGAGAGGAGCCTGAGGAAAAGGGAGAAACAAAATCGAAACTGGCAGATGAGGAGAGGGGAAAATTTGACAGATAAGTCAGACAAATGGAAATGAAAGGCACAAGAGAGAAGGAGTAGTAAAGAATGAGAGGAAGGGAAGAGAAAGGGACACTGGAAGAGAAAGGGAGTGCATACCTCACTAGGACACTTGATTCGTCCCATCTGTTTGAGCACTCGGCGCAGCCTTTCTCTCTCCTTGTGCTTGTCGCCCGTCTGGCCTTCGCTCCCCGAGGGCTAAGGAGGAACAAACACAACGTCGCATAAGCGTGTAGCCACCACGACACCTCCCCCTCCCTCCTGGCTTTATAAAAAAAAAAAAAAAAAAAACGGTGATGAAAATGTGTTTTCCATCTCGGGTGTTCACACTGTGCCAGGATCATTAAATGGTTTCATGGTGAGGCTGTTACTCAAGGCATGTTTATGACAACTGTCAAACTCGTGTTTTCACTCGAGTGTAGGCTGGTGCCAAACCCCAGCCAAGACCAGAACAACAGATGGTGGGGCTGCCAGGGAGGAGAAAGAGAGAAGTGCAGGGGACTGGAGAGAATCCGGTCTTACTGAGGAATCCCAGTGGAGCGGACTTCATGTGTTTTCTCATGTGTTAACACACAGAGAAAGAAATGAGATGGCTGAGACACAACCATAGCTTTCTATAAAGGTAGAAAAGGTGATATATTATATTGAGTACTTCACTGCTTTGGGTAAATCGGGTTCATGATTCGGCTCAGTATACTTTGGGGTGGTGTTGTGGGTGTTGAAACAACACCACCAGGTATTCCTAATGCCTCTGTTAGAAACAGAACTCTTTCTGTGCTTGCAAAAGAGCAAGCACAGGAGCAGTAAGAGAGCGAGAGAAGAGACAGCAGTATCACAGTGGCAACAGCAACATCAAGGTCAAACACAGTGGGTGACCCCTGTCCTTCTGTCAGCCCTCTATGTTTTCCCCACACTGCGCTCCGGCTGTGCCATGTGACTGCAGTGACAACACACTGGTCCTGGGTTTAGTGGAAACGCGGAGTCAAATCATACTAAAAAGTCTAATCAAACTTCATAGCTCTTCCCCCCCAAAAAAGTACAGGAAGAGCTTCACAAAGAAATGACAGAAAAATCAATAAGAAATTCAATACAAACGGTGAAACAACCACCGACACTAGCAGACATAAAACTAACAACAGAGTAAAACAATCAGTAAATCAGTAAAAATATTTTTTTCCCATTGCGGGTATATTTACACACGTCGATACCCATAAAAAGATGCTGTACTAACGGACTGGAACATAGAATACACAGAAAATACAACATCTCCATTTATAAGATCACTTTATAAGAGCAACACCTCTGCAAATATGTCCTCAGATGACCATTCTGTTAAGACTTACTGTGTACTGCAGCCACAAAAAAGACCAGGCATAAGTCTCTATGCAAATAAAAACCTGTTTGCCACACCAAGGACACACAAAACTGTCTTATTGATATGTTTGAATAACTGTGTTAACAATATATGCTACATGAACACATATACAGTATGTGTACAATGTGAAAGCATAATTTGATAAAAGCACTAAAGTGTAAATGGTATTTCTAAGGATTTTAAGTAACGTGTCATCTCTTTCTGGTCTGGTTGATTTTTTTGAATAGAATATTAAGATTTCTTGTTGATAAAAAAAAAAGGATCAAGACACCAGTCAAACCTGCAAATGATAAAAGCTTTTTTTTTCCCTTTAATCAGCAGCTACTTCAGTCAAGAGGACAATCACAGCCACGCTACCACAGAATTAACACAGTGATGGCTTTCAGGCTGTCGCAGACGTTTTAATGATCTCATCTGAAAGAAGATAAAGGTTGCAGTAAAGTTGAGTGGCTTGCTTAGGAAGTCTACCTGGTGAAAGCTTCGAGCATCTGAGTTTTAACACACGGACACACACATAGTTGCTGTCTTTGCTCTGCTGGACTGGAATGCCGCCAATAAGGTCGGGGCACAACAGGTCCAGACAGAAGACAAATGGTGGTATCAAACTGTTTAACTTGGCTGACATTATTCATCACTCATCACTATTAAACTGACACTCACCCCCAAAGCCCCTCACACACACACACACACACACAAGCATATGTACATATACTACTGGAATATTTCAAAAGAAACACAAACATGTATGCTGCATGCTACAAGGTTTGGTGCACGTAGGTTCATTAATCTTTCATGATACTTTTTGAAACAAGCAGGGATGAATTATTCATCATACGTCATAGCAGTACCAGCGCTCTAATGCAGGAGTGTCATGATAATGTCTTAATGAAGCTCTCTGCTGTCAGAGTTAAGACAGCTGCAGGAAGAAATGTGAGCACTTCAAGGACGAGAATACTAATTGCCAGTTCAAATGTATGATCGTTTACAAACATCAAGATCAACATTTTTTTTTTTTTTTTAGAAAAGGGCATCGCAGCTGACAATGAATATGCAACACACAAAATGTAGCACAGCTCCTGCAAAACAGACGCATGCCTATGTGGGTAGATATCTACATGCATCACACCCCTCACCAAACGCAGCGAAAGCTGACACTAGCAATAGTGTTACGGTGGATGTCCATACATAGAGTCACAAGTGCAAGTCTGACCTCTTCCTGGATGTTTGTAGTGCTTTGGTGTGGTGTCCAGTAACTAACTACCTTGTTCAGTGGGTCAGTGTGACAGTGATGAAACATAAGCTCTCCGAGTCTCCTAAGCATCCTCAGCTGGACTACTGAGTGATGGATTAGGGGTCAAAAATAAAGTCAGAGGGAATCATTGTTTGAAAGCGTGTTTTAGGGATTATAAGCTCATATGTGCGGATGTGTGTGATGTACCTTGGTGGTGTGTTCAGCCATGGTGTGGTAGTTGAGGCCGGCCTTGGACCTGAACTGTTTGTGGCACTGCTGGCACTTCAGGGCGTCCTGAAGCTGCAGGGGTCAAAGGCCAAACAGAGGATCAGATAACATTTCGATGAAAGGAAACCCACACTTGCTGGCTATAGTCTTTATTGGATCTATCAATATAGCAACCTTTCATCTGTAACCTAATAGAGTTTGTTTATTAGTGCACAGTTTTGCTCAGCATACACGACAAAGGACATATCAAACAACTTTGGGAACCAGAAAAGCCAATTTAACACATTCTGCTCCTTTTCGTAGATTTCTTTCGTCGGCTCAGTATTGATTTTGAGATAGAGGTGTTTTGACGGTGAGTGACCCCACGGTAATGTGGTGATTCTGTCATTACTTAACGGCGGACTGTCACTTTAATGGAGTCACACGGGCCACTGGTCCAGGGAGCCATTAAACTGGCTGTAGGAACACATCTCTCAGAGGGCCTCGAGGCTACTGCACCACTCCAGCTGGTTTATTCTTAGGAAAAGCTCAATATAATGTAGCTGGATTAACTTCTTCAGTGCTTCACCCTCATCTCATTTATTACTATTGACCACAATTGAGTGCGATGAAAACAAACCACAGAAGCAGCCATCCCCTTGATTCACTTCAACCGATATTAGCTTTGATATCAGTGCAGATGAGTAAAGGATATTACATGAGAAAACTGGTTGAGATTACTGTACTGAGATACTGCCCGATGTTATTTCTACAGCCTTCCAATCAATATCATTACTGTAAAGGCTCCCTAGACTCTGCACAATGAGGTCCTCAGGGAGAGGTATCTAATAACATTGCAGTCAAAGTTATAATCCAATGTGGAAATTACGGCTCTGGGTTGAGAGTGGTTTATTTCATACTCACAAAGGAAAAAAAAAAAGATAACATTTGTGGTTCACAAACGTTTTGTCAATATGCAAACTGGTATTATTTTCTGGTTTAATATTAAGGATATTCATGTCAAATTTGCCTCCTCTAGAATCAGAGAAAAACAGGTTCATGTTGAGGCATTCATTTTGGAATTATATTAATTAGTCTTACAGGAAAACAATTATTTTGGTTTCACAGCAAGCTCGGAGAGAAGCTGTGACAGCACACCCAACCCACTACCAGTCTGATGGACAGTATCGCCCACTGACCTTCTGGCAAATCTCCATGTGTTTCTTGAGGCCATGGATTGTTTTCCTGGTGACGATGGAGCAGGTTGGACACACCACTTCACCTCGCTCTGAGATTGCCCGCTGCCATTGAGCGTCAGGAACAGCACCTTAGAAAAGACGTAGGAGCGGTGTTACTCAGCTGTCAGCTGTTAGCTATCAGATACTACTGCTCTTGTGTACTTATAGGTATAACTTTTCCTTTTGTGTACTTTGTATTATTGTTTCCTTGTCTTACAGTTTAACCTTACAGTTTTAAGTTTGTGTTAGCAAGTGCTAATGTTTAGTGAGTGAGTCACAGCGATATCGCAGTAGCGCAACAATTACTACAATTGGTAAATTAACTTTTAGATTGGCTGAATGGCAGAAATCTATTCAGGATATATATATATATATATATATAATAATTTAAGTAATTTACATAACCAATTCATTTCAGTCCCAAGAAATGAAAACAAAGTGAGTATTTGTTAATATTTTCTGTTTTATATCATTGTTACTGGACTGCAACAAGAATCTAAAGAGATCACACTGGGCAATAAAACATTAATCAATGCAGCTCTGTGTTATTATTTTGTGATGTTTATCATGTTTATCCAGTATAAAACTTCTTGGAAAGCAACATAACAGTTGGGCTATTGTTAAAATTAAAATTGTAAAATTATGCACTGGGATCAGCAGTGGTGTAGTCAAGAGCACTTAAACTGAGACCAAGTCACGACTAAGGCCATACAGTTTATACATAGGCAGCTAATATATACAGCTAATATTCACAAAATCTCTTTGGCTCAGAGGTACATTTCTGAAGAGATTTGATACAGATACAGAGGCAGATTGCTAGAATATCTAGCTCGCTTTCCTCGTGTCACTTACACTTAGCTTGCCTCTCTTTAAAATGCTTCCTCTCTAAGTTACAGTAAAAGCTTGATGTGGCCTCAGCTGTCTCGGTAAGCAGAACTTAAACACAGCTGTGTGTTTTCACTTGGACACAGTTTTGCTTGAACTGTGGTTTAAGTAGCCACATTTTATTAACGAAGATTTGGCTGACATCTGCTCCCAGACAGCCACAGCGTCTCCCACGTTCATTTTCTTGGAGTGTGTGTGAAGACGGGCGTGGAGGGTTGGCGGTGTCAGCGAGTCGATTTATTGGTTGCATTTCAAACAGAAAGTTTTACATCCAGTCAGTAATAATGATGTGAACATATAAATAGATAATGTACAGGGTTATGTTATTGATAACCCTGCAGCTCTTGACAGGTATCGAGGCTGAGACAAATGCATTCAGTTCCGAGATGAAACAGAGACCTTAAAAAAGTGGTCTTGACTGGTCTCCAGATCTGACTCACTATGACACTGTAAAACAACATTTTTATGGACAAACTGACTCATTTAAAAATAACTCATCGAGATATTCACCAGAGCTGGTCGTGGCTGGGTCTTTCTTTGAAGACTGACTTGGAGTAGGTCTTCTTTGGGGATCCTCGCTGAACCCGCTGCCATCTGATCTCTTTACGCGCCCTGCCTTCAGCTTCTCCTCCACCTTAGTCATACCTAAAACACAAACACAAACGCACACACACACACACACATACATTCATACATTAACACACAGTCATGGTAGTAATTAATACTCAAATCGAAAGTATTCAAGGTAAAGTGAGAGATACAAGCAGAGAGGGACAGATGGAGGACAATGCTGAACAAGAGAAATACTAAAAAAAGGAAAGTTGATACTGGATGCAAAAAAAAAAAAAAAAGAAAACCACTCACAAGAGAGAAAGAAAAAATGAGAAATGGATGTTTTAGTTGTGAATACTGAATCAGTGACAGGCGGACTGACTGAAAGAGACCAAGAGAGAGCAGTTAGTCCTGCAATCTGTGGATGAATTGTTTGATAAGTGAAGATAAGCAGTTTACAGCTCAGAGTACGCTATATGAGTCACTGAGCATTTTCAGCATATGAATGAGACAGACAGGCTGAGAAAGCTGTGTGTGTGGTTGTGTGTGTGTGAGTCACTGATTCATTTAGCCGGATATGAAACACCTCTACAGTTGGTACACTAGCACAGCTAAAAGACCAGTATCATTGATCAGCAGCAGTAGGGAGCATTCACAGTCACTTACATAGCAAATGGCACAATGTAGAGAAGCTTTCATGAATAAGCAACCCCGTAATCCTCATGCCTACTTTTCAAGCAGCTGGTACATACTGTATGTCTTTTTATGGTTTCCATTATTCAGTGACTCATCATAGGGAACATGTAGCCTGCGGTGCTGTCAGTAATCAGTGATGAATCAGCCAGCACTTTGTAACAATCTCTTCTTTACAGCTTTGTTTATTCACTTCATTAATATCGCACCCACAGGAGATTAGTACTACTACTTGTCTGATTGTTATGGGCAACTCTTCAGTAGAAAATTTCATTCATTAAAATTTATTGTCCACAGCAGGGGGGGAGTGAGGGAACCTTTTTCTTTCCTATTTACCTTTCAGTCCAAATGTTCCAGATATGGAAGGCTGCTCTCCAGTAAACTTCTTAGGCGTTTTCTGTTTCCGTCCTGGCTCAAGAGAAAAACACAAAGCAAGGAACGGTCAAACACATACAGCGCTAGTGTGTAACGAGAACGCGGGGTCCTTTGCAAAAAGAAAGCTATGCTGTAATCTTACTGTGTCTCATTCGCTCTGGGTCTTCGTCAGGGAAAGGAGGGGGAAGGCTGCCCCCCTCGCTCTCACTGCCGCCTGCATCAGACGACGTGCTTTGGGACTGCGACTGCTGGGACTGAGGCTGGACTGGCTGCGACTGGTGAATTTGCTGTGAAGGCTGGCTGTGGCTGTGCTGTTTCCTCTCACACTTCTGGTGGGCCAGCTCCCCGTTCTGAGAGGGCGTGGACACTTCATGGGTCTTTTTCACTTTGAAGAACACCGGAGAGGGGGGACTGTTCTCCATGGGCCTTAATTCATAGACCAAAAGGGGGGGGGGGGGACAGTTTTGTGCAGTCAGCATTATGATGTTACTAACACCATTGTGTGTTTCAGTGTCGGAATTTGAGCTCTAAATCCCAGTCACCTTTTCTTGGTGTTGGACTTGACAGGGGTCTTTTGAAGCTTTGCCTGCTCGTCCTTGGGCTCCATATTAACCCTGTCTGGGTGGTTCCACAGCTTGTGCTTCTGCAGGCGCACCTTTGTGGCAAACACTGCCTCACAGTAGGGACAGCCGTGACTCATCTTCTCAGCTACGGTGGCCTGAAACAAACGCAGACATGAGGAGAGAGGATTTAGACTGAGCTACCTCCCTACACAAAACGAAATCACAGAGGGTAGCTGTTACTGAAAGCGTTCAGTTGACTAATCACGGGTTCTTGAAACAGCCAAACAGCTCGTGTAATAATCACTAAATATTTGGGGTGTGAGCATTACAGTAAGTTTAAACTCTGACTGAAGGTGATTTATCACCGACTGCTGTGGTCCTTCCTTTGCTTTTCTCAAATATCTTTACTGTGATCCCCTGTTAAAGTCTACTCTGAAGCGTAAGGTAGTAACAGCCGCATAGCAGGAAAGAACAGAGGTTAGTGACTCACCCCCTGGCAGCGTTGATAGTGGTACTTGACGCCATAGATGCTGGGAAACTCTAACCAGCAGCCTGAACACGGACACTTAACCCTGGAGCGGCGCTTAAACTCTTCCTTCCATTGTACTATCATATGGGCCTGCTCGGGGGGTGAGGAAGAGAGAGTTCAATACAAGCAAGGATTATAGCTATACCGTACTGAATATTGTGCATATTCGTGGGGAGCTGTCTACTCTGTGCAAGAGAAAAGTGAAGCCCACTTCAAACACCCACTCAGTTCAAAGAGAGATACTCACAGGGATGCTTCTCAGTTCCTGCACTTCTGCTTTAGGACGACCTTTTCTCTTCCCCTCTGCTGGCTCATCACACACTGGACCTGGTAAAATGAGAAAGAAAAAGCATTTCTGAGCTAGTGCAGAGTACTGCCAGTGCTTCATATTCATGGAACAGAACATTTTAATTACAAGGGGTAACATTACGACCCCGAAAACTAGAAGTATTCAGAGTCTGCCATGTACTTTGTGTAAAGAACGACAAGTTTCCCTTTGAGTTCGTACTTCTAGATATGTTGTTAATGTTTCACAAAGCTCTACAAATGTCCAACTTTAGTTCAAACCAGTGATGACTCGCCTTACTTTTGATGTCTCCATATCGTAAAGCATAACATTTTAGAGTGAAGACTTTGTTTAAGTTAGGCTAGGTTGGATTATAAGGGTTAGGGTTAGGGTAAGTCTAATAAGTAAGTTAATGTTATGTCCTCTGAAGTGACAGAAACACAACGGTGTGTGTGTGTTTGTGTGAGAGGGAGTCAGAGAGGGCAGTGAAGGCCTTCTGTTGAGCCAAATAGATCAGCTATAAATCGCTAGCTCCTGTGTGAACCTCTGACACAGCACACAGCAGACCGACTGCCTCAGCTCTCTCTCTCTCGCTGTCTCTCCACTCTCCATTGCTCCCTCCCTCCATCTCTCATACTGCCACTTGCCTCTTTTCTCACCCCGTGTGAAGCTTTCTCACTTTGCCTTCCTTTTCCCTCATCGCACCCGTCTACACATGTGAACTTCAGGCAGTGCGCTTGGCTCATTACTGCTCTTTTCTCTGCTACAATTAGACCTCTGCACTATCAGCCCTGCACTCTATTTCCGCTATACAGTGCTACTTGAGAGAGGGGAAGGAAGATGGAGAGAGCGGAGGATGAGTGTATGCATGTGGAAAAAGAGGAAGGGGTGGGGTAACAAAGTGAGGAGAGAGTGGAGCAGAGGGTGCTGAGGGAGAGAGTGGAGAATTGCAGAGGCAGATGACTTCTTCCTCTGACCAAGCAGAATACTGAATGGCAGTGCTGCAGGTAGGAGTAAAGGCTGTACTCCGGACCTCAGAATGACATCTTTACATGTGCTCTCAACCCCCCTGCATTGATCTGGCAAGACCAGATAGTGGCAGCAGAAACAAGCAGGAGACAGAGTCGCTGCTACAGCCTATTGAGTCATATCAGATCTAGAAAATGTCAAAGGGAAGCTACTTGAAATACAGATGATATTCTTTTGTTGTGAAGTGGAATGCAGCAGTGGTCTTGCACAGACTCTCTTTTGAATCTGTTTCAGTTCCCCATACTGAGGAACATGAAATTATGTCCGCCGACTGCTTTCTTCCGTTGCAAAACTTATTGACAAACAGCAACAAGACCATGCCTAGCGCAGCCCATTTGTCGCATCAGGATTATAGAAACGGTTGGATGATTTTTCATCAAATAAATGAACTGACATCCTTCCACCGATGCTCACACAAAAACAGGTCATGTTGGCAAAAGGATAGCCTTCAACCCAAATAAATATCTCTCTGTGTCACTGATGATAATGTGCATAAAAACACACTCCCGGCCTGTATTCACAGTATCAACTTTCCCTTTTTTACCTCGTTTGTCTTCTTTTTGTTTCTCATTCAAGCACAGACACAAACACGGGCTGACGGATTATATATAATCTTTTACTTCAGTCTGGCAATAATAAGGTAGAAAAGAAAATACGGCGCGGCTGAATAAGATTAAATGAGAAGTAGCGCAGCATTGCTGGCTGTGTTTGCGAATAGTTCATGACACAAGGTGTAAACACACGCATAAAAAGCACACGCCGACACACACAAACAAGTACACAAAACCATTACTAGTGTGTGTGTGTGTGAGTGTGATGTGTGTGCATAGATATGAGTGTATTAATATTCTCCAGGCGGCGGAGCATTTCTCTATTAGCTGTCTGGGTAGCAGCTGGAGAGGTGATGCAGTCGGCGGTGCAGCTCTTGTGCTGAGGAGGAAATTGAGCATGCATTCTAATTCCTGTCTTAGAAAATAAAGGTCCTGTAAAAGAAAGGCATAATTAATGAATTCTGCTCTTGGGAAAGATATGTTCTTGTTGCTATGGGAATAAGATCCACTTGTCTTAGTTACCACTATCAGAGGCCTCTTTCCAGCAAGCAGAACAATTAGGCCCTCATATAGAAGGCTACAATGCAAATAGGCTTGTACACACACAAGCCAAGGGAGCACAGGTGCGAGTGCAAACACACTAAAAAATGAAATATACACCAGCAGACATGTCTTTCATAGCCTGAAATATGTAAATAGAATAAATGTGTTCAGTATCTTTTACTTTGCTTTGCTTATTTTGAGTATAGGCAGCACACTCTGGCGCTCAGACGTTCCAGCAATCACAACCATTGTCTTGGTATGAAACAAAGCAGGTCCATTGTGTCAAATCTAAACCCTCGGTTCTCAGGCACACAGGCCATCAGAATAAAACAGCTGTTCAACTAATGTCAGAGTATGACTCGCTCCCAGCTGTCTGCAACTGTTGCTCCACACTGGTTAATCCTGACAGAAGGGAAGAGAAGACAAGAGGAGAGAGGAGAAGAGAAGAGTCAGGACCCAGGAGTGCAGGCAGCTGCCTAATGATCTCAAATAACCTCTGAGTTCTCCTAGCTACGCCTGCAACTGCTCCCCCTGAGTGCAAGGGTGCACACATTACCCACAAACACACACACACACAGCCGCACGCACAGAACAGTCATTTGTTTTCCTCGACAAACACTCACACAGGAGCCTTTGTCTGTGTCTGCACAGTAGGGTTTAGACATACTGTAGTTTAGAAAAGACAACACACACACACACACAAACAGCACTCACCACTGACACAACTGCATGGACAAAAGGCTAGTATCAGTACTTCCTCAATCTCAACAGACAATAGATGGAGAAATGGATATACCTGGACACACAGCAGGGTAAACACACGGACAGTGTAACCATATCATGTGTATGCCATCCTGGTTTACAGTGAATGCAACCACTAGAGCTTACTGCCATTTCTGTTTCTACTTCTTCACTTTTATCCATTGTCCATTTTCACTTTTACTTCTTCAGAACTCTCCCCTGTTTGTCGTGCATATTCTGTTTAGCAGCACATCAGCACTTTGTCACACGCACGCACACCTCCTACTACTTCCTATTTTCCTACATGTTATTTTTCATCCTGTACTCTAATTTCCTTCTCTCGCTCTCTCTCTCTGTCTCTACGCACACACACACACGCACGCACGCACACATCTTCCCATCATATACGCACCTCTCTTTGGAGACGTCCCCATACTTCCCTCCCTGTCAGGCCTGATTCCAGAGAGTGAGTAAGAAGACGAAGAGAGGTGGAGCAGCACCAGAACAGTCTTGCTACCCAGACACTGACTAACTGAAAGAAAACCAGACTCTCTCAGAGAGTCTGGCTCTCACTCTCTGTCTTTGTTTTTTCCTTTCCCTCTCTCTCTCTCTCTCTCTCTCTCTCTCACACACACACACACACACACACACACACACACACAGTTTCTCTCTTCCTGCCCTCCTTTTCTCTCTCTTTCAGTATAACTGTATATTTATGCTATGCTCTTACATAGATAGAGTTGTTGACACACACACACATGCAAACATGTTTAAACTCATTTGTTCATCATATCTATTTTTTTTCTTTTTTGTAAAAAAAAAAAAAAAAAAAAAAAAAAATCTGTAAAGTACAAAATACTTTTCTGGCATTTCACTAATGCCTCTAATAGTAAAACAAAATGACTAGTGTTACAGGGGAGGCCATAGTAAACACAAGCGAAAAAACAAAGGTAACCAATGAACACAATGATCTGCTGGGGTCTGATGTGAAGAAGAAAATGCGAGCTACTTGCCTCATGTAACTTCCTATAATATTTTGTGGTTTGATGAGTTAGATGATGACTCCACCACAATTTTGGGGCTAGACAACAAATGCTTTAGATTATATCTATTTCCTAGCTCTAGTTCCTCATTGAAGGTAGAACTGAAATTACAATTACAATGTCTTGTTTTATAGTCAAAAATGATGTCAACAGGTTTTCTAATTTTTTTAGAGATTTTAAATTTTTAAAGGTCCAGTGTGTAACATTTAACAGGATGTATTGACAGAAATGGTTTATTGTATAATTATGACTTTAAAATAAGAATCGTTTGTGTTTTCTGTATTTTATAATGGGCCTTTTTTATCTACAGAGAGGGCAGCTCATCTTCTGCTCTTTTACCATGTTGCAGTACAGTGTTTATACAGCAGCACAGGATGGACAGACCAAACACTGACTCTAGAAAAAGGACCTTGCACATTTTTGTTTTTGTCATGTTTTCTTGCAAGCTTCGTGGCCACCATAGGCTTTTTTGTGGCTCATTTGGCAGTTGAGCAGTATTCAGTTGTTTTCAATCTGCAGCCTCACTATTAGATGCTACTAAAAAATACACACCGGATATTTAAAAGGAAGAAAGAATGTCTTTGAAGTGTGTGAAGTGTCAGAAATGCTCCTTTTCATCTCAGTCACATCATGAGCAGGCTGTGTGTTGTTTGCAGTATTGAAGAGTAAAGACCAAAGCAGCATCTCACAGGACCGAAGTGACATTTGCATGTATGTTTACATGTTGTTTAATGTTCTGCGGGCGAGGAGCTAATTAGCTATCTAGCCTGTTAGCAGAGCACTTTTCCCCAGTGAATGTTTGTTATGTGTCTCCTTCAACATGCTGGTGTACAAGGTGCAGGACAAGACGTCCATGTTTGTAAGGTAGATGAGAAAGCTAATGTAGGTTACTTACATCTGTGGGTGGCTAATAACATTCTGTCAAATTAATGTAAACTGAGGGAGCACTATGAACCCAAAAATATTAAATAAAATAAATTAAATAAATGGTAATAAAATCAAATAAATGGTTTCTGATTTGTATGCTGTAGCAGTTGGACTGGAAAGTACCAAGTCAAATCAGTCAGTTTTATTAATATAGCGCAATATCATATATCACAAGTTGCCTAATGAGGCTTTACAGCCTGTTAAGTATTCAGCACCCTCGACCTTTAGACCCTTCAATTCTAAAAAAGAAAAATTCCCCCAAATTTCCTTTTAACAGGGAAAAAAAACCACAGAAAGAGCAACAGCAGAGCGATCCCGCTTCCAGGACAGACATTTAACAGATGTCGTGTGCACAGAATAAACCAACAAGAATAACACCAGCCTGCACTGTGACAGTGAATTAGTTAATACTACTATTGGGTGTATGAAGTTAAATAAATTTACATGTTGTGGCTTTAATAGATCAATTTGTTTAGAATGTAATTTATTTGTAGTTCAGGGTTTGTATAACTCTATGACCTGAGTGGTAAACAGACTTGAAGCGGGAGATCTTCTTACTAAATAAATGGTAATTAGTGCCCAGTGTAGGAGGAGTAAGTGTCCCAAGCGAAAACAGTTTTCACTGCACTCAGTGGTCCGAACTACTATACAGGGAATCACTTTGTGTAGAAGCCACGAATCACCACACAGACCTGCGGTAGGCTGTCAGTTTAGCAGAACCACTAAACCACACTTAAAGCAGCCAAATCAAAGAAAGGAGCTCAGGCTTTGGATTCCTGCTACATAATCTGGTGACTCACAGTACCTCGACAGCCTCTTCAGACCTGCATTGATTTTACAGCCTTCCACATCAGCTGCATACTTCATATTATTGGAAACCTAATCTATTGCCTGATGCCCATTTGGCCCATGGCCAGTAGTGTGTTTAGTGACATCCAATCACAACAGCTTCGAATGACTGGCCACATATGTGACCAGTGAATTCCTTGAGGGGGGGTGATGCTGACAGGTGAACTGAAGGCATATAAAACAATAAAAATCTAAGTCTGACTGGACAGAACATTATAAAAATATACATGAATCTTGGTGGAATTTGGCATGTTGTGGTATACACACAGTGCGTATACTGGCAGCCATGAAGAAAGGCATGTGTTTATGCAACAAGCGCATACAGTATATGCAAGCCAGGCAGACAATGCCTGCTCCAGACTGTTTGCAGTGCCCTCCTTATGGACAGTGACTCACCAACTCAATCTCTCCCCTCTCCCATTTCCCTGTACTCCTTCTCATCTGCCATCCTCAAGCCTGCCAAATAAAGGTGTGACAAAGATGACAAAAGACTCTCCTCAAAACGAGATGCAGTGTCAGACTGAGAAAAGCACCAGAATTCTATTTCACCCCAAAACAAACATTCGCCGATCTATAGCTCTTTATTGATTTCATCTTTTGGTATTGGGAGAATCAAAGCATCAGCAAGTGAGAACAACAAAATGTAAGAAATATGAGACGTGAGAAGAGTGAGGATGGGTAGTGTGGGGATAGTTGGTGGGAGTAAGGTGAAGAGCGTCGTGGGGAAGGTGGCAGGGATGGTGAGACTAGAGGCCTGGTGATTCACTGCTGCTGACAATACTACATAATAAGTGAGACAAGGGAGAGATGAGGAGTTAGAGGGAGGATGAAATGGAAAGGGGCGACAGTTATGTGTGCAGAATGGGACAAAAAAAAAAAAGAGAAAGAAACGAGCGAGAGAGTGTGAGGAAGTAAAAGACAGAGTGGAAGAGCGAGAGATTGCTGTTCAGGCAAATATGCAGGGTCAGCAGATGGCGTCTGTGGGCCTGAAATGAAGGTCCCGCAGTCAGAGTGGTGGACTGTCATTCGAGAACACACACACACACACACACACACACTAGACTACACTCATTTATTCTTGCATTGTAATGTTTGCAGAAAGGGCTTGCCTAAAGTGTTAAGCAAAACAGCATTAGGTCTGTCCAATTACTGTGGGTTGTTTGACATCTCAGGTCACCGCTGGAGAAAAAAAAAAGACAAAACTAGAACTCTAAAAAGATGTTACTATGAAAAAAATGAGAGTGTGATGAAAAAGAAAGAGAGCAAAAGAGAGAGAGAGAGAAAGAGTCACCCTCAAGGACCACATCCTTTCCTGCAACTTGTCTGGTGTGGCAAGGTGACAGCTCAACCACACCACTCTAGGAAAGCACACAAACCCAATTTGCAGTCTTTGTTTCCATGTATAAAAGCGTAGAGGGATTTCAAGAAACCACAAGTTAAAGAACACAGCCCAGCCAGGCAGGATTTCTTCATTGTTACATCATACAAAATTTCCGACAAGGACGTTTATCGGCCAAGATGAGAAACGATAATAAAACGAGGTGTAACAGTCTAAACAAGTCCAAAAAAACGACAAATGAGCAAGGGCAAGAGGGCAGATGATGTGGTACCAGGTTATATGAAGAGCACGCTGTGTACAACAGGCATAGACAGAGCACTGAAACACTTCACGGGGCCTTAGATATTAATGCTTTTGTTTCCCCAAACTGAGGCTCACAGCCCCCCAGGGATAGACAAGCTAGCAGCAGGCTCATTATGATTAGCACTGTAGCATTTCTCCTCATCATTAGCGATGGCAAGCGCAAGCCAGTCACTGATGAACAATAAGCGAAGGAGGCTGGATATGAGAAGAGGGCTTGCTGTTTGAAAAGGTAAAGCATTATTATGTAGACAGTGTTTTGTTCTGGAGGAACTACAGAAAGTCCAATCACAGCGGATGAATACCTTTTTGCTTTAGCCTTAACTGCATCACACCAGCGCTGGTTAGGGAATACAAATGCCCCTGTAATCGAGTGCCTATTTGAAATGAAAACGTAAAATTCTACATGCGCTTCTCATGCTCTGCTTTGTGCCTAAATCAGCTCCTAATGTTGCACTATGTTCTGCATATTTTCAAGTAGCCTTTCCTGCTTTCCCTTAAGGTTGCTGTATGTTCTTAGAGAATCTTCAAACCTCATAATCACACAAAACTCAGTCCACTGGCAATGTTACCAGCTAAGCCTCTCTGAAGGCTAGGGAAATCCCTGGTAATGTTCCAGATAAGAGCAACTTTCCAGCCAAACAGGACAATTTTTCAGCTACAACATAGTGGAATGTAGATGTTTATCTTGTGCAATCAAATTTAGCTGGAAGCTGTCCTTAGAAAAGGCTTAACAAAAACAGTCTCCTTAGCACAGCGTCCCACTATCAAAAACACTGATATAATAATTACTGTTCAAGTATTTTTTAAGCTTTGCTTTATTTTGAGTCGAAGCAGGTCGACTGTGGAAAACGAAAACAAAACAGGCAAGCGGAAACAGTTGAGTCTAAAGTTACCAGAAAAAGTCCCATAAAGGCCGAGACCAAGCCATCACCACCTGTGATAGCATTATTTGAACACACAAGCACGCACAATCATTGGCAATATCATTAGTGAATCTAAGCCAAGCGTTTCTCTCAATCTTCAGTCCCAACGCTCACAACCAACTTTGCACTGATTGATTTATAAACACATCTTGTTTATTGAGGTATAAAGTATAAAAAAAAATCTATAAAACATAAAACCCTGAGAGGCTGCAGAGAAAAAAAAAAACTGTCATTCAAATACACTGTGTTCTGCTACAATAAATTCTTTAAGAGCAAAACCTGTACTGTCTGTATACAATGAGGAGTTTGACACCGGAGTGTGAGCCTGTGCCAATACTGCTAACTCTGAAAGGATCAAGAAGATAAAGACATACAATTAAAACAATTAAAAAAAAAATAGCTTCACCACTTTGTGAGAATAAACTGTCCTGTGCTTGCCTGCACTCTCTGTTCTGTCTTGCAAAATAAGCTTACTGTCCAGGGCAAGCACACACGCATACAAACGCATGCACGCACCCACACAGGCATGCAAATCCAGCCTACAGGGCTGAATATTAACGTGGAAAGAAAACAAATTGAAGCACCTAGACTGGTGTGGGTGCTGTGTGTCTCTGGGAATGAGAGGCTATTTTGTAGCAACCAAAACAACTGGGTCATATTAGAATAGCCCCAGTTTTCCAAGTCTGCCTGACTCTATTAACAAAGTCATGATGATCTGCTGGTTATTGGATTGAAACATAATTCCCCAGTCCGGCTCTGTCTTTCCAAAATCTTCCATCTCCTTCCAGATGGCTTGGGGTTTCACTCATGTCAATGCTTGGCACTACTTGTTTGTTTGGTTTTCTCACTGTAAGGCAGTCGGAGGAAAAATGTTGTAGTTTCCAGGCCCTTCTGTGGCGAAAGGGGTAGAATTACATTGAGGCTGGGGGACCATTGACTCTGAGTAAAATATAGCCCATTCAAAAAAGCAGCAGGGGCAGTTAGTCGTATGGTATGTTGATCAAATCCTTGAGAAACAACACTTAAATCCCATGGACTTTAAAAAAAACAATGGTCAGGCAGTCAGTCAGTGGAAAAGCAATTAGATATAAAAACAAATGTGCAAAAACACAATTCCAATGATCACGTGTGTCAGTATGTCATATTGTATGCAAACAACGCCTCACCGCAATTCACCCATAAAACCTGGATCACACAAACAAAATCTTTCCTCATTCCCACATTTTAAACAACCTGCGAAGAAACACTGAAGAGATCTAAAGCCACACACTGTTTTCCTTTGACTAAGTGCAGCGGCTAGCCACTCACTGTGTTTGTTGCTGTTGTTTTCAGGGCCTGGCGTGATTCTGACAGGCTCCTGGGGATGTCCATGCTTGGGGGTCCGGCCCCTTGGCAGCCCTGACGAAGACAGCTTCCCAAGCCTGGGGCCACTTGGGCTCTCCATGCCTGCATTGGTAGTTGAGGGGACAACAAACACACAGGAGATATAGATAGCTTGCGACAATATTGGGATGCTTTCGGCCTCTCATTAATCGTGTTCCAATGCTTGTCAAAACATTATTATTAGCAATGTCCACCGCATCGATAGCTTGCGATGATGCCGTCTACTTGTTCTACAGAGCACTTTCTTCGTGACGGCCATCGGGGCTATTGGACTGAAGGTTATCTGAGTGGAGGCACACGCATCATCTACGGTAATGAGGGTGTGACCTTCCATGTTTCATTTCAAAATCAATATTCTCACTTACACACTAAGTCCATGCTCTGCCCATTAAACAAAAGGTGAGTCGAAGATAGAGACGGGGGACACAAAGCTCCTTTCTCGAGCAGCCCTGCATTCTTTGTTTATTATGAAAACAAGTAATGCATCTCTCGTGGTCACGTGGTCAACAGCCAAGCTGTTTTTTTTGTTTTTTTTTGCTTTAAGTGAGGGCTAATCCTCATTAATTTACTGCGAGATAGATTACACAGCACGGCCCATCAATCTGTTCTAAATATCATGCCAACAGCATCCATAGTGAGCCTATATATCAGTTTTGGGCTCCGTACACTGGAGCCTCAGTCCCGATCAGCATGGGACAAGTCTAATAGATGAAGGCTGACAATCGCTAATTATGCTTAGGTGGACTGATAACGATCCAACATGCTTTCTCTCTTAGTACACATTCATGTCACTCTCCTAATGAATTACAACAGCACACAAAGGGTCACCCAGCGGGGGGTCACACGGTGTCTGTTTACACGCCACGCTATTCACTTTACATTGAGCGTGTGTGGCTCATCCATCACAGTGATAATGTGCTCACAGTTTGTTATAAGTTGTTAATAAATTTGACTCGGGAGGGGGGGTTAAAAAAAAAAAAAAAAAAAAAAGCATGTTGGGCGCGCTGCACAATGCAAGTTGCAGAGATATTGCACACAATGACACTAGACACCTTCCTGTTCCTGCATGACGTGCGAAAAGAACTACAGACTTTAAATAAACAGATGTGGTGAGAGAGATAGAAACGGTGAGATGGGAAATCTTAGTGTCACTTTATAAATTGCAATATTTGCAAGTGAGTTTCACTTATGACCTCTATACTTATTTATACACACTGCATGTTTTAAACTAAGCATTACTGTAATATCCTAAAGCGTACGACGCTTTTTAGTTTTGTGTACAATTTTTTTTTTTTTTTCTTTGCAGCTAGTGTTTTCTTAAAACGAGATCAATTCTACAAGTAAACGACAGTCCCACATTACCATACATTTAGCTAGACACAACAAAACCTGGTGACACCCACTCACATCTCCTCACACACAATCTGCTGACAAACCAACCTGGAAATAAGTATTTTAGCTCAGCACGTGGCACACTGCCATGCTGTATGTGTGTGTGTGTGTGTGTGTGTGTGTGTGTGTGTCTGTGTATGTGTCACAACTACAACAAGGTTACAGAGTTTGTCTATTTATGTGGTTAAATAAAAAAAAATAAATAAATAAAAAAAAGAGAGAGTGCTACACTTTCTGGTCGGCCACACCTACCTGAACTGTCGGGCAGTCACCCAGCACTAGGGGCCGGGTGGCCCCGGGTCACCCACGTGAGGGAGGAGGGGGGGTCAGGAGACAGGCACCTAAAGTGGGCGTTTTTCCACCAATGTTATGTTACATGGCAATCACACCTGCTGTGCGTCAAGGACCGGTCAGACTGGGGTTGGGGGGCCTGAAAGGAAGCGGACAGTCGTCACCGTGGTCCGGTGCCCCCACTCTGCAGACGACGACGAGGGTGGAAGAAAAAAAAGAGCAGGGCAGGAGAAGAGAAATTACAAATTCGTCTGTACATGAAAAGAAATCCTGGATACTTTCACCTTATTCCTAGTTTCCAATTGCCTTGCCCCCCTCCTCCTCCTTTCCCGCATTAATATGTATACCACGAGGCACTTCTTCACCCTCTTGTCTTCTCGTTAAACACTCCAGAAATATTAGAAATAAGCCAAGAAAGATAGGTAGGTCCCCGACTCCTTGAGGAAAAATATTAGAATACGGGATGGTTTATATAGGCAGTGAAGCAAAATGGCGACTTTATTACGAAGGAGGAGTAAAAAAAAAAAAAAATCCTTGCGCTGGCTGGAGCTAAAAGGAGGCACAAAAATATGTTTAGTGCAGTAATTTCGACGGCTGCGAGACAGTTGGTTAGAGTAAAAGAAAACGAAGCGAAGGAAAATCAGCAGAAACGCCAAATCTCGGTCGGTTTTGGTACACTCCTCGGCTCCTTACCTCGGGATTATTTCGTTTTTTTTATACGGATATTATCTCGGCGGCCGTGTACAGTATTACAGTAATGTGTGTTAGGTCATGCGCGTATCCACTCCACCTTTGACAGTTGCAACTACAGTCTTGAAGCAACTTGCAAACTCTCGCGTTATTATTATCTATATCGAGCAGATTAATATTGTTTTGTTTTTTTCTTCTATCTAATAAACTCGCTGCAATACCGGCTCGTGCTGCTCCTCGCGACGTAACGGCGCTCGTTCCTGGCGGAAAAAAAAGGGTCAGGGCTTAAATTCCTTAAATCAACCTTCGCCAAGTATTTTAATCTAGTTGCCGCTAAATGATCTCCCCACGCGTCCTCCAGTCCATAGCAGCTTTCCAAAATCAGACGGGGGAAAATGATTAGTATAGTCCAGTCTGTGGTAGGCTATTCTTTGTCATTGCCTTACTGTAGGCCAGTGCTTTAGTCTGTCACTGCAAGTAGCTGTGTCCAAAAAAAGAAAAAAGAAAAACATTGGAATAACAAATGTGGTTTAAATGTGCAAGTTTAAAGCGAAAACCTCCACACCCATCCACGAGTGAATGGATTTAAGCGTACATAACACCACAATCCCAAAATTCAAGGTCATTATTTAGGCATAAGATATTAACCATTCATATTTATGTAAAACAGCACCGGCCTATTGTTGTCTTTTTTTTTTTAATTGCTTAAAGTTACCCACGTGCCCACATTTAAACGAGCTCATAATAAATGTTGAACATATGCTGTGTATCCACGTCTCGCCTGTATCACAGCTCCCCCTGTGAATCATTCACGGTGTCACTGCCACCTCATTCGGTTTTTTAGTAAAAACAACAGAGGGTCTCTCTTAGTTTTTGATTGGTGCCAGTCATCATGACCTAATATTTCCTATTAGTGGAAATCATTTGAAGCCATGATGTAATGTGTGTGTAAATCCTGTTTTCGGCTTTGCCTGTGGAGGGCAGGAGAGCCTCATTTTGAGAGCATGTTTACTGCGATGTGGCCCACACTGTGTCACGTGTTTAGTGAAGTTAAGATTAGTTTAATGAATTTTATTATTTTGAAACACAACGACACAAAGGGATACATGAAAGTACATATATATTTTATATAATTATGCATGAATATTAATAGAAAAAGTCAAGAGGGTGAGTCAGCAATCATTAATGATGACTTAAAGGTAGATAAAAATGTTTCTGCAGACTTCTATGCTATGTCTTTTTAAAAATACAATGTACTATATATTAACATATATATTAACATTACCTCATTATTGCAAATTACAAAAGATTTCTAGATTTTTAATTAGTTATGTTTGTGTGCATAAATCCTCCACTAGGGGACAGTGTTGTCCTGGGATTGCAAACACTTCCGATATGAAACTTGGGCCCCTGTAACATCGTTGTCAATTTTAAATATGTAATTGATTTCCACGGCAATGTCACGTGTGTTGGCATGTCTTCAGACTGCTTTGATCTCAGTGTACTTGAAGGGATGATCAGCTGGTTGCAGGCCACACCAAGCCTGCAAGGGGTGTTTCACTCTCGACTGAGTGACAAGTGCCCTTCTCCTGCACACACTGTGTCCAGCTGATAAAGTTAAATCTTTCTCCTGCTCTTTTTAATGGCTGCTGATGAATAGTTCACGCGGGGCCTTGTTTGACCCGTGATTAATCCTTTTACCGTGGCGGTGATTTATGTTCCCGCTCCTCCTCTGCTGAGTGAGCAAAAGGCTACTTAATGGTTTTTAAAACTGGCCAGGTGGAGTGGTCTGTGCCCTAAAAGGCTCTTGACGAGTCTATCCAGCAGTTGATTGTATTATTTATCTTTTGACCTTTCCAATGAAAGTTGAGTGAGCACACATGCACTGTTTTTTTTCCCCCCCATATGGACTTGCTTTGTGGTGGTATATTGAAAATTAACACTTGGGTGCTGGCCAGAAAAATTACAATCTTCAGCTGTTTATGCTACTGAGCATTTCCACCGGAGCAGTTGCTTAAAAGCTCCTCAGCAGAGGTTGATGAGTGAGGACAGAGGGTTTCTCGTTCTATTTCAGTGCTGTCTGAGGAATGAGATCCAGCTGATCAAAGCGGGTAACGATAAACAAGCTGAATAGAGAAGCCTGAGTGTTGTTTGGGTGCTTTAGAGAATAATGACGAAAGACAAGCTTTAAAAAAAAGAAGAAAAAAAAGAAAGAAAGAGACACTTAATAATAAACAGCAACCAATTAACTGCACCATCCAACCATCTGCTGCACGGATTTAGTCTTTTGGATTTGGTCTTCTCAACCCTGAATAAATCCAGGGTTGAGAAGACCACTGTTCACTGAATCTGCTTATCATACATGTGCCTTGTTATCAACTGGTGAGATGCTTCATGTCTCTCAGTAATTGGATCCCATTGTGTGCGTGTGTGTGTGTGTGTGTGTGTGTGAGAGAGAGAGAGAGAGAGAGAGAGAGAGAGAGAGAGAGAGAGAGAGAGAGAGGGAGACAAAGTATGTATGTCTCTTTTGACAGGCAGCACTGTTTTGCATTCAGAGTTGTGCAAGTCGTAACTCGTGGACCCCGAGTGACAGGTCAGAGCGTAGGTGCACATTAGAGACATGCTTTATGCCAAATATAATGTGCAGTCCTCGTCATTCAGATTTTTATATTTAGCTTCAGAATAGTTGTACTTTCTTTTACGAATCTTTTTCTTTCTCTCTCTCTCTTTGGGACATTCTTATATGCTAGGTAACACACAATTTCAGGTAATAATTGATGAATAAATAAATGAAATATTGGGAGAAAAAGAGCAAACAAACAGAAAGAAGGTGGCAAAGGGGGAAAAACATTTTTTTTAAGTATCCACAAGAGCTGTGCAGCATTTTGCGGATGGCCAGAAATATCTGGCGACAGTTTTTGGATTTGAGTGGAAAGGGCCACCGAGGTGAATCACTTTCGTGCCACTTAAATGGAAGCAGTTGGGTTGTGTGTGTCTATAGATGTGAAAAAGAGAAACAAAAACACACAGGGGAAAGTTCTTGTCTTGTAGCGTGTCTATATGCTCAGTAAATACATTAAATATTAAAATATTTCATTCTTGCTTCAGTGAATGTGTGAATTTAGTGCATCAGAGAGGATTAGGAAAAAGAAATGAGGGTACAGAAGTCTTTAGTCAAAATTGACACATGATCTGTAAACACCAAGCACAGTTCAGTACAGGTATATATACAGATTTATTTAAGTTTTATTGCACAAATTGTATCCCTCAGTGTGTCAATGTTGTGACAGATGCATTAGAAGGAACCCTGGTTCATTTATTTTGGGATTGTCTAGTGCTTGATGTATTTCAGTCTATTTTTGAATTTCCACACCATATAAATGAACTATACTTCCCCACAGAGACATGGCTATTTTCAGAGGACACTCACATCACTTCCCTCTCTTGTATAATCAGCTTTGATGATTGGAGAAGTGCCAGCCAAAAAAAAATGATTTTCAAAGGCTGGGAGATAACAATTCCATCTCTTTTCTGAAGATGGTTACAAGAAGTGATTTCTTGAGTCATATATTGGGGGAAAAAAAACAACTTTGTTTTGGCTGTTCATCATGGGAAACATTTTTGAGGACCTCTCCAACAATATCTTGAGACGAGATAAATGAGGGTTGACTTTTAGGTTTTTGACACTTGTCTTAAGTCGAGCAAATATGTAGAGATGACTTAGTTGTGGTGAAATCTCTCTTCGTTGCTTTGATGTAACTTCTGCATCAAATCTGTCCCCGCGTTTCAGTGTCTGTTGACCTGACTACTTTAAAAACTCAAGAATAAAAACAATTCAAAACATTATAGTAATACAGTGTGAAAATCAGGACCAACAATCTCAATTAGTTTATTCTAAAAAGACAGTTTTCATCACGTTCCATACCACATGTATTCATATCTGTAAAGCAGATAAATATGTTTCATTTTTCCTTTGTGCATTTGCAAACAGTTCATCCATCATCTGACAAAGTAAACCAAAAGTGTCCAATATTTACAATACATCAGGTAATCCAAAAATAATACAGTATTTTCTCCCTTTTAACAGTCAATTACTTACATCACCCCAAGACTACTCATCAAAGGACAGATGGAGGAATGGTTTTGCGCATTTGAAGTTCATTTGTTTATGTCATTTATTTATTTATGGGACTTAAATGTCATCATCTTACATAGCTGTCTGCTTGCTGTCTCAAGTGACATCAAAGGTGCTCGCTTCAGTCACGCTGGGAATCTTGCATCCGCGTAGCTGTCAGAGTGCATTGATTTCTGAGCATTTGAAATCACAGTGTCACGCCAGGGAAGGAAAGTGGGGAGAATACAAGAGGCTTGTCCTTTTTCTTAGCATTTGTGTGCGAGAGAGGACATACAGTATACAGTAGCGCACGCAAAGGACGGAAGCTATGAGGCTGGCGACTGCTGCTAGCTGTAACAGGCAAAAATCTATATTTCCCTCCTCGCTTGCATCTCAACTCATTATAAAACATTTCTTAATATTTATCCCATACAGTGCTACTTCTCTCCTCCTTTGTCCTTTAAATTATTGCTCTATAAAGCAGTGATTATCACATTAACTTTATGTCCTGGGGATCCACTCTGTTAATAAAAGACTAAAGGTACTGTTACAGTAGATTTACAGTTATTCTACAATTCTCATACTGTATAGATATATTTCTAATTTCTCACTGACATTCTGTAGACTGATTTTTGAAATGACATTCGGCTTTGAGTGTTTGTTGATGCTCCAAACCTACAATTCCAAAATTAAAGTCCTGAGAGGAAAACGCAGTGTGACCTGTTGGTGAGGAATCGATGTTGGTAGACCAGCTCTAATTCCAGCTCTCAAACAGACTCGGTGTTGTAGCTTGAAAGGGAGACGGAGTTGGACCGGAGGTTTCCTTCACTTTAGATCCAGCGGCCAAATGGTGGCGTTGCATGTACATTTATGTTTATGCCATATGCTTTCAGCATCACTGGGTTCAAAAGTTTGAGGTGATGTGAAGCCATGCCAAAGAGTTATTCATGTATTGACCTTAATCAGGCGAGAGAGGAAAGATTGTGAGATAAAAAAACAGTTTGCACACACCTAAAGCATATGCCAAAAATAAACCCAAGGGCGGTGTTTCATCAAAGTTCTGTCAAACTTGCCCAATCAGTTTGATCCGAATGAGGCAGGAAACCAAAAGGAGATTTGCTGTGATCAAGCATACACCAGTGACAGGCCTACATCATCACTAGTGTTGTGAATCTTACATGTTATCACTATGTTACAGCGGGTACCCCTGCCTTCAGCAGGGCTTTGTCTCTGTCTCAGTGTCTGTAAACCAGATTGGCCACGTTGAATGAGAATCCTCCAGACTGGCTGGCATGTAGTCTATAGGCCCGTCCTCTCCCCTTTCACTCGTTGATTCTCTGCTCACATATCTGAAGACGGCAGCTCTTCCATGGCTCCTGGAGATGTATTGTGACAGGGGATGAGGGAAAGGACTGCCAAATGGATCCAGGGATGAGCTAAGAGAAGTTTCCAAAGGAGGCTGCAGAGAGACAAGAGAGAAAGGAAGAGAAGGGGGATACATAATTAGGATTCACATGGATAGAAAAAGCAGAGGTTAAAGAGCAGAAATATGCTCTCAACTCATTGAAGATGTCTTATTGTAAGTATGTTTGGCTGTTAAAGGGCCATGAAGTTGTTATTTCTGTGCTAAAACTCTCTTCCCTTGAAAACACCAAACTGAGAGTCTTTTTAAGGCATAAATACAGGGCTCATAACCCTCCTGAATCTTTATGTGACACCGTACTCCCTCAGATTCTATGAATTACCAAGTAACCAGTGTGACTGGCCTCTCTTCATGTAACACGCTGCACTCAATCACAGAGCAACAACCCCTACAACAGCCAATAATTTAGTATGAAACACTGGCTGACTGAATAAGTAAGAGAATAATGGTAGTGCACGAAAAACTGCCGTGATGTCGCTGATGCAGTTAGAGAAAGAGACGCTGAGATGGAGAAATACAAAAGAAAAACCTATTCGAAATAATCAAATGCACATCTACAAATTCTAAAGAACATATTTCTAAAATATCATTCTACTGTGCTATAATTTAGCTTCGCAACAAAGGGAAGAAATTATGACATTAAGATAATCAGCAGGTAATAATAAGCCTTTTTTTTCCCTCGGTGTCATTATCTCCTTTTCTCTCTCTCGAAACAACAGATGCGACCAGGTGGTTTCCCTGACAACTAGCCAGTTTGTTGCATCCTGAAATGACACCAAGTGTCAGTGGGAAGGCAGAGTTTCCTTGCCCAGACTGCTGGCATTTTAGCTCTAAGCCCCCCTCTCCTGATAGCCGTGGAAGACTCGCCACCTGTCTCTAGACAGATGTAACGTGGCACTGGGGTGAACCTAAACCAGGGAACGACAGAGCGAGAGACAGAAGGATGGAAAGGCATTGATATGACTTGAGGCTCGTACAGACGTTGAGAAAACCACTTCTCTGATAGAAACCCTTTTAAATGAGCTCCCAACGGAGTCATCACAGCCCAGGTGCGGCGGAGGAGGAGAAGCGGACGGGAAGAGAGGGATGAACAGCAACTGGGCGAAATTTGTGCTGAGGAGAACTGACACGTCCTTCCTTTTTCCCTGTCTGTCACACACAGATTTTGATTCATATTGTAATTCAGAGCTACAGTTCATCTGGCAGACGCCACATGGAGATCTGAGTGAAGCTCCGCAAGGATGGGCAACATCACAGGAGCGTTTCAGAGGAGCAAGGTTAGCAAGACAGTCTCCCAGGGTAACAAAGGGGCTGGCGGCAACATATCTTTTGAGGTGGGGTAAGGGTCAAGGCCTGCACTGAAGTTATAACATCATCCCGTTTCAGTTAATTACAGCGAAGAGTCTGAAACATGGCAGATGGCTACACACAAAGGCATAGACTGGCTTTGATGAAAATTTGATATGTTGAGAAAGAAGAGGGGGCTGACAGTTTATTATACAGTTATACCAACAACCAGAGGCTAGGAAAAATAAGGAGGGCAGATCCCCCACTGGGCTCTGATCTGAATCCTCCCTCCCAAAGCTTTCCAGATGTTGCAACAACCCCTGCATGGTTCACAGTACCCTGAGAGAGCTGTGGCTCTGGGCTGTGGAAGACATCATTCTTACCTTTCACTGACTGACTGATAGAACACAGCGTTGCCTGCTGAAAATACATGCAAAACATACACACAAGTGTCTAAAAAAAAAAAAAAAAAAGAACAAGACAAGAGTCATGCACAAAAGGGAATAGCTTTCCCTGCCGCGAAAGGGTTATGTGCAAGAGGAAACACGAACAACAGACTGTGAAATAATGCAATGCAAACAACAGCGTTGAAGGCTGAAGTGGTGGATGTGCTTATATATTTACATTTGCATTCAACTTTGATGTTCTCCTTTGAATTTCCACACTGCATTATTTCTCAACTGTTAGCGACTTTTGCGAATTTGACAGAAGTTTTGTTGTTTAACCATGACCTGAAACTTTGCCTTAAGTTTAAAGCGATACTGACACAGTGTTGTGTTTTGAGGGTCACACGCCCCGTAGAATTGAAGAGTTGCTGTAAAAAGTTCATAGTTTTCAAGTTAAAATGCATCCCAGCATTGATAATGTGCTTCACTACAGGCGTTCAGCTATGTTCTGATAAAAATATGACAGTGACTATGCTCAGTGAAGCGTGAAAAAAAAGGGATAATATTCAGAATGCAGCACGATTTTACCTTCTTCTTATTAATCAAGTGAGTTTTTATTAGCCTAAACTCTTCTCTGCAGTCGCCATTTCATGTGACAAACTACAATGTAAAAACGTCCACGCTGTGATGAATTGTGATTTGTTTGCAGTCACATTATTCTTTGGTTGTGGAAAAATGTAATTTCCCCCCAACAGAGTCTACAACAAATACCCTGTGATTCAGAGTGTATGCTAATTTCATAAAATGCAGTCTATAATCAACTTATTCATGTGCTGCTGGCTCTCTTATTCTTCAAACACAAAGTGTCCCAAGGTATTAGATGCTATATTCTGTAGTAGTGTTAAAGAACAAGCCAGTGAGAAATCCAATAGACAGCATTCTCAGAAATGATCTGATAAAATATATGAACAAAACGTTTCTTCTCACCGTGGAAGGAAAGAAAAGTGTTGCTTAGCTACTGATACAGAAATCAAAACATAACGATTTAGTATTGCACTTCTCCATAGGAACAAAAAGGATGGTCAAAGAAGGAGCAGTGGAGGCCAACATATCCTGACTTAAGTGCCTAGTGTAGGTCAAGCTGCAAAGACGATGGATCCCACATTCCAATCATTCAACTCAACAGCATGTTTCCACCTTCACACCAGTTTGCAATGCTGAACTATTTCAAGTATCTACGGATTATTCAAAGAAACAGACTTCAGTGTCATGTAAGACATTTTACAACTTTTTCATCAGGCAGAGTAGAAGTCATTCCATGTATTAATCAAAACATCAGTAAAACATGGAGATCAGCGACACATTTTCTATGGACTCAAATCACTATCTTCACAGTCGCAGACACATTATATTTTTCGTACTCATTTTTTCCTTGGTTATTGTGTGTCGAACAACATTTTCAACAATAATTTGCAACAGAAGTAATGTGATTCCATGTTGAGTGTGAAATGCTATTACAGCGCTCTGAGCAAGTGAGCCTGCTCCAGACAGATTAGCATGGAGTGGAAAGTAGAGCCCCACAGCCAGAGAATGAAAGAGCTATCAGAGCGAGCTTTCTTTCACTACCCATGTTCCTTCATTAGCCTCTTTACCCGTCTCATTTCTCTATCTCTGTGATCTGTCGATTTCAAGCCCTGTGCTTTCCTCTATCTTTTCAACATCTCACCTCCAATCGCAGCTCTGTGTCCTGTTCTTCCTTTTCACCTCTGTTCATTTTCAAATCTTATCCTCCAGGTGTTTCTGTGCTCTTTTCTATCGTTTATCCTTCCTTAATCGTTTAATTTATTTTCAAAAGGAGTTGGTGAAGCACAGAGAAAGCACTTATTGCTTGTAAAAGTTTTAGAAATCACTGACGAGAGGATTTCACAAAGCTGCTGATGTGAATAATCTAGTCTCGCAAGGGTTGCGCGCTATCATGGCTCAGATCAGAAACCCTAACTCCCATCAGGTTTGAGCTTATTCATATTTTTATCCCTTTTTAACAGTTATTGTGGGATCAATATTTAATTTTTAGTAAATCTACTGGAGATGAATCAGACCTGACAGGCAATATGACACAAGGCTTCACTAAATCACGCCACACTTGTAAATGTATTGGGGGAATTGCTCAGGGAGAAGAGCTGGATGGGTGTGTTAGGCTGAGCGGAGTACAGTGCGAACCAAAAACAGCCTGCGCTCTGCTTCTTAAAGATGAGTTTGAGAGCAAATCCTGCAGGTGCATTAGCTACTGTGCGACAAGTCTGACTCTTTCTTTCTCACCTCCAGACCTCATCCTTCGATTACATACATATCACCTACCATTTGCCAGTCGAATCTCTTCCGTCCTCTGCATGTCAGTGTTTGAGTGCATGAGTCTACAGCCATGCTAGTAATCCTGTGTGACTGCACAGCAGTGTTTTAAGCTTAAGGTGAACATCTGCATGGTGTTATGCTCGCAAAGACAATGTAAACATGATTTTTTTTTGTATTTTTTACAGTTCTAATGCTTACCATGTTGAAATGTCTCATTCAAAACCAAAAACATCAACATGCTTGTGATGCTACAAGATTTTGGGATCGCATAATGTCTATACAGGCATTTATGGTCACCAGAGGATGAACACTACTGACTTTAGTGACCCCCAAACTGCTATCCTGTAGTGCCACCATCATGTTGATGTTTTTAGTTTTCAAAATCAAGTACATGTTATTCACTGGGTGCGTACACATTTTGACCTGCTGGTGGAGCTGGATGAAAACTCAGTAAGGGTTCATCCTCTGGGGACCACCAATATCTACCAAATTTAATGGCAGTCCATCCAATAGTTGAAATATTTCGCTAAAAAACAAAAATGTCTCATGGTGGCACTAGAGAGGAAGCTGGAGGATCACCACAGTCAATAGGATTTATCCTCTAGGAACCATGAATGTCTGTACCAAAAGAGTACTGACTTACTAATTGACATTGCCAGCCCTATAGACGCTGCTAGAAATTTGATGCTAATAGCCTTCACATTATTTTAGGATAGGTCATATTAAAATTGTTTGAAAGCATAGGCTGAGATACAAGAACATGACATTTAGCCTGTTGACTGCATGAACTTTGCTGAAGTGTCGGCCGTCATGCTGTACCAAATGACAGCACTGACATTCTATGTTAAAATATTTTTTTTTTTTTTTTTTTTAATGTTCCAGTCCACACTCAGGCCTTCATCACCTCTGCCCTCATCACCACCTCATCACACTTCTCATTTCATTTTCAGCACTGAAACAACCCCCTATTATCACCCCTTCAGACACTTTCCAACTCTGTCCTACCTTCATCACCTCTGAATACCCTCCAACCCTGTGAACCTCAGGTGTTTTATGAGGCCACCAAATTAGCTTGCCCTTATAGCTTAAAGTCAGAGCCTGCTGAACTGGCAAATTACATTTGCATTGCTCTATTAATAGAAGTGTCCAATAGCAATTTAATTATTTCTTCTTACCAGTCAATTGACTTCCATCTTTCACTTTAATTCATTTTAATTCAATTCAACATGGTTGATTGGCACATATGTCAAAAAAAGAAATGAGCTAGAGTTGAGCAAAAATTATTAAAAAGGAAATAATACATTTGCACACACAACAGAGTAAGTTTAGGTATCCTAGTCATCCACTCATTGAAGGCACATGCAACTGTGACTGTCTGGCCAAGGATCTTTGTCGTATTTCATCCCCATTTCTCCCCTGTTGTGTTGCCTCTCACTCTCATGTGAATTGCCAAAAGATAATCCAAAAAGTTCAAGCAGAGATATTCAGTTCACTTGTTGCTTAGCAGCTGATCCTTTGTATCATCACCAGTTAAAAAAAATGTTATTTGGTTTGTGGTGCCTAAATGATACTGTGCTATTCACTGACTTCAGTTGAATTGATTATATTTTCAAATGTCATCTCACAGTCAGGAGCCCATTTAAATCACTTGCTTAGTCTCTTTATATCAGAGGGTTGCAGTCTCTTTATCTTTTATATCACATCTACCTCTTTCTGTCTCCCCCTCTCTCACACATACTTTTCATATTGCTGTGGGATCTTGGAGCACTCACAAAATTTGTCTCAGATACGCAGATGATGTTGTGTCTACAAAAACACTTTCAGGTCCCAAATGGTCAAAAGAAAGATTAAAATGGTCTTCAAACCCAGAGTTATTTATATCTTTTTTGTCAAGCACTTACCTCGTAGCAGACTGTAGTGAGTCAAGAAATACAGAAAAAAAAAAAACCCTCAGTAACACCATCAGCATGAATGATCTCAAAGTGAGAGTGTGAGCTTGTCAGATTGCAAAGACCACTTCACTGAGTTATTTGAATGTAGCTGGTGATTGTAAGAGCCCTTACGCCATCAGCTCATAAAGATCAGCTGATGGCATAAACAACTTGCTCTGCATGAACTAACACAATATTCTTTTTTGGCTAGACTCACTTATGGGAAGATTGATCCATTTAGAGCAAAAGGTTATACAGTTCTTTTTTTATTTTTGTAGAAAGTAATGCTGCATGAATAAGGAGAGGCCAGAAACAGAACAGAAAGAAAGAAAGGGAGAACAGTTAAAGACAGTTAAAGAAACAGTTAAAGAAAAAAAAAACTACAGCAAAAAATATGTTGTAATTCCCCTTAAGTGCTGCAGATCGAGACATGAGCTCAGCCAGAATGCTGCTGCAGCTGAATGTAGGTCATGATCTTGAAGATTATGGTGCCCAAAGGAAAATGAAGGAGTGAAATAGCTGGAAGATGCTCAATGCATCTGGCTTTAAAGACAAGATTGTGAAAAATGATCGTAAATAAATAAACCCAAAAAACAATCACATAAAAGAGTTGCAACTGAAAAGGTATCTACAGGCGACTTTTTGTGGCAAAATTGGAAGATTTGAACACTGTTCTCCGGGGAACATCTGGCATCCAGTTCTTGAGAAAGTAAATTGAGCGGACATTTCAATTTGATGACTCATAGCCATTGACGAACACAGAAAACAACCACCTACAACAGCCAAACAGTCTCGCAAGAAACATCAAACAGCTGAATCCAGGTCATCAGTGACTGACTGAGCCAGTCTATTGAAGGCTCGATAAAAAGTGTTTACTGAAGCCATCATTCAGAAACAGGGCAGCAAATCAAGAGCTCCCATCAATAAAACTGCACACAGACACAAACAATTGCTCTTCGATGTACAACTCCACGCATGTCACAGCAGGCATGCATGGTCTCAGACTGCCTCCTTCCAATTTAGCCAAACACAACCGCTCTCCAACTGTCTGTCAGTGTCTTTAACTTTCCCTCTCTCACAAAAACACAATTACTCACAGAAATACACAGAAACATGGTTGCTCACACACTTGTTACTTACTTCTACTAAGGAGCTGCAAGTTGCGGACCTCTTCTCTGACCTGCAGCTGGAGAACTTGTTGGAGGACCTCCTGCCTCAGCGTCTCCTGGACGATCCCCATCCTCTCTAGTTTTTCCCCGTTCAAACGCAGCAACGCCCGTCCTGCAAGGAAAAGATGTATATGGATTAAGTTTCTCATCTGATTTGTAAAAATAGACATCTTTCCGGTGGTGATTTTAGTCAACCATAAATTATGTAACAGTACAAATTTGTTTTGCAGCCTCCGTGGCTGTGAAATAAGCGGGAGTGCCAAAAATTGCAGTTCCTTGAATGGCCACTTGAGGTTGGCTGGAACAACAAGCTAACTTTAAACAAAGCTAAGCCGGGGCTCTTGCCGTTGGCAGATGGGGTCATTTGCAAATGGCAAGCTAGTTAGCATCATGGAGCCAATGGTCCAAATCAAATGTAGGAACTTTACAGTATTCAGTCTCATTCATGTCACTTTTAGCTGATGATGATGGGCAGGATGATGCTCGCTCACGTCTACGTACTTTGAGCATGAGCAACAGGATGCTAACTGCTTAAATGTTAAAGGTGTCGTTATTAACAAGGGTTTTCTGAATGTTTTGTATAGAACCCTTTAAATTTACCTTGGGGTATTAACCTAAAATATAGATTCACTGCATTCCAGTTTGATTAACATCCATCATGTTTTTGTATGTAAGGGATATATGCACCCCTCCTGGTTTTTATTCCAGCTTACTGCGGCTTTCCATACACACATAACACTAAAGAGGCAGGCATAGGGAGGCTTTCTTAGGCTGGCTCTTTCCTGTGGCTGAGTTTTACTACAGAGTTTGGCAGTTAACCCCAGGGACATACACATTTAACATACCATTACCCACAGTAAACAGCTTTTACAATCAAGTTGCACACACACATAAGCACAAAGGCAATATCGAAAACCTAGACATGCGGTGTGTGGTAATTCAGGGGCAGGCACACACAAAAACACACACACACACACACACACACACACACACACACACAGGTTACTATGGGTAAGGGAGCTATGTCCTTCACTGGTGCAGACAGAAGAGAGATCCATCATACCTGCAGCGGCTCTGTACGATGCCCAAATCATAATTAGACTCATTACTCATTCAGCTCACTCTCCATTTCATTCCATTCATTCTCGTTTCCAGCGGACATCAGTACATCCCCTGTATCTCTATAACTCTCCCTGTTTCTGTACAGTATCTGACCATAAAGTACCCCAAGTTATGTATGCATATATGTATACTATAGTATCACTGTACACATAGTACTGTCTTTCTCTCAGACCCTCTCTCTCTCTCTCTCTCTGTCTCTTTCACACACCCAGAGACTCAAAATGAAGATAATGGGACGCAATCATTAAACCATGTTTGTCGTTCCTTTATTTATCCACAGCAGCTAATAAGCATGTCTGTCGGAAGAGTGCAAGAAAAGAGAAGAAAGTAGAGAACAGAACAGAACAAAAGAGAAGAGAAGAAGACAAGAAAATTAGCAAATGAAAGGAGAATTAGAGTACTGTGTCCTTTGTCCCTTTTCTGAGCCCATGAAATATAAATATCCTTAATAGAGAGTAAGTAGTCACATTTCATAAAAACAGGCCATGCTGTGGAGAACAAATTTGTGTTTATAATAGTGTGAGAGAGTGCCTCTCTCATTTGTAAAAGCTAATGTAACATGCCTCAAGCCATAGATCTTCTGACCCACAGACTGTATAAAACATGGACGTGACATCACCTGTGCATTTCTGAAGAGCTGCTGAGTTATTTCAAAAACAAAAAAATCACCCCTAATATAGTTGTGACGAAGAGGGAAATTAGCTGTTGAGACCAAAACCATTTTTTGTACCAGGCTGTAAACATGTTTATTTCTGCAGTGGAGTTGGGAATTTTAATATGGGAGCTTATGGAGATTGACTCTTTTGTAGCCAGCCTCAAGTGGACATTTGAGGAAATGCAGTTTTTGGCACTTTCACATGGGTGTCATTTCACAGCCAGAGGTTGCCACCTGGTCTAATCATATCAAGAGTTACCATATCAGCAGGTGGGTCAGGGCTGTCATAGAGAGGAACAGAATAATTGTTGAAATGACCGGATAATGGAGTACATTTGTACACAGTCTCACCTGTAAGGCATTCATAGTGTTGCATTGTACACATGGAAACATGGAAACACATGAAGACAGAAATAATTGTGCTTAAAATTCAAACCGACTGCCAAATCTCTAAGCTCCATACACCTGGCTAATGGCTGCATGACGTGGGTGTGAAAGTCAGATTATTGTTTTTTTGGAAAGAAATTCTCGGATGTAGTCCCAAAAACTCTTTGACCACCCAACAAGCACCTTTATTGAAGTATCCAGTCCAATTAGTTTATGTGGCTGGACTTCTACACACTCTTTCCATGTTTGTACTTTTAGACCAGTGATACATTTAACATATAACTTGAGCGATACAGTAGATACATATAGGCACACACAGGTATCTAGTAGTATGACCAAACCACCCTTAACTGACTGAGATTAATACGTCAGCCATCATAGCCAATCTATCAGAAAAAAAATATCCAAACAAATACCCTAACATACCAGTAAATACTCTCTACACACATACACAGATAATGTAAAACATAATACACACACTCAGCAAACACACACAACAATATAGTAGTGTAATCAGTATCAATAACATGTACAGCGGTAGGTGAATGGGCCAAAACAGTAAACACAGGATAAAAAATTGTGGTCAATGGATAAACAATAATATTAATAGTTATAATGGTTGTAATATAGTAAAATTATATAACTGCATAAATAGGTCATCATCTGTGTAATGAGGTCAAAACTATGTCTAAGCCAGTCTTTTATGATACTGATCCATTGTGAATAAACTGTAGCTGTGTGTACCCTCTGGAGGTAACGTGTAACAGGATGTCCACAGGGACACAACAGGGAGGAAACTTTTGTTCACAAAGTTCGGTTAAAGTCAAGTGATTTATACTTTGTAGTCAGCAGGCAAAACTACAGAACATTATATCAGAAAGCAGCAATAATTACGTTTTTTTTTTTTGTTCACCTTTCAACTCTTTTAGATATGATATATAGCTCTCACTAGAGCAGGGCGAGCCAAATGAGGACAGAACTGTCAGGCAGACCTTGCCTTACAACCAGATTGGCTGAAACAATACAGACAATAGCTACCTCTACTGTAGGTCTCCACTCCCTGGGAAACAAAAGCCACGACAAACCAGTTTGCTTTCATCATGGTTTAATGGATATGTGTATGTGTGTGTACATGCGGCTTAAATGCACTTTATTTATTTTCCCTCAGAGTCCAGGTGCTCTCTGTTTCTAGCACATAGAGTGGAACAACTCGTTTTGTGTGTGCACAACTGTCTTGGGGATATAACAACAATAATTTTCCATTTATTTTGTGCACAGTTTCAGTAATGTTTTTACACACACTCACACACACACACACACACACACACACACACACACACACACACAATTCTGCACGTACACAATCATCAACCTCTTCACTCGATCTCCCCCACAGCCCTCTCGTGTGTGCTTGCCAACAGCAGTACCAGTACGCCCTAGAAAAACCACTGCCCTTGGTCTGTGTGTGCATGTGTCTGTACGTGTGTGTGTGTGTGTGTACAAATGAGACAAAGCAGATGAATGGAGCTCAAATCAATTCCCCTCAGACAGACTTAATACAGCGCCTAATAATTGCCTGCAGATAGGGAAAGTAGCGCTGTCAAAGGGAGAAAAGAGACACAAAAACAAAGGCTGTTTCAATAGAGATCGCTTTTCTCAATTTGGCTTCAAAATAAATTGCTTATTAACAATGTCTGTGGGCAAATGGGAAGCAGTTCTGCCTTGGCTGGGATAATAATGACACTTAAAACTGTCTGAAAACCAATCCAAGAGGGAGGAAGGTAAAGACTTCCTTATGAAAGAACATCCTTTAGATTAAACCTTTGATAGTTGACCAATTCAGTCCACGCTGTCCCTGAAGGCCTACACTGTACTGCACTTCTTTGAGCTTACAGTAACAAAAAGGTAAGTATGAAGCCCTGTAGCCGCATTTATGATTCACTTTATTTCACTTCCAGCATATATTCTATAGACTGTATATTCTTTTTATGCCCCCAGTCCTTTGTGTCTCATCTGCAATTCACACCTGGTATAAAATTGTGACCTACATTGGGATATATTACCTTGATAAGGAAACATAATATTACTGCAAGGGATAAATTCATGCCTCAGCAGCTGGAATGCAATCCAGTCAGCAAGACTACATCTGGAGGTGGTCTGGCTTTTTTTTTTAGATCAGATCTAAGTCTTTAAATGCAATTTATGCAGCTTGTAGTCATAAGAATGTATCTGTTCGTGAGCTGAGGACAGCAGGTGACAGTTTATCGACTGTCTGGCAGCTGAAGTCTTCGAACCTGCTGACCTAGAGAACGTTTGCAATTTCTTATCACAGTGTGGACAGAATATAGACAACTAAAAAAAAAAATGCATCTTGAATAAAAACACCTGCCGTCAAGGGAAGGTACGTGATCGTTATTCCGAGAAGTCATCTAGTGACAGATTCCACCTTGACACCAGGTGAAAACACTGTCACTAAATAACGTATACGATGCCACTGCTTTCTCTGCCAAGCATTAAACTTTTATAATCTGCCACTACTGAGTGTAACCTGAACCATTATTTACACTCCTCTACGGTAGCGGCGTGGCAGAGCTCGTATTTAGATCCTGTACTTAAAGCAACATCATGTAACTATTCTACCATAAAATAACAGCTTCACTGTCATTTTGATGCTACGCTGACTTGTAATAGGGAGCCTCTGTCAAGTCACACACTGCCAACAATGTCACTGATTTGAAGATGAAGATATGAAGCTGGATCATATTATACAGAGAAAATGTTTTCTAGTTGTTTCTCTGACATCCTCCAACTACTCTGCATCAACTTGCAGTCCCTGTCTTGCCAACAAAGAAATTAGATTTATAATAAGGTTTTCCTAATGGCTAGTAAAGTTAACTGCTAACTGCTGCCAGTAACTAGTTAGCTCAGTTAGCCAGGACCAACAGGGGTTGGTGTTCACATCTTTGACACAGGAGCTTTGGACCACCAGGGGGAGGAGGTTTTCAGGTCCAAAGTGGCAATGCTGACATGGAGCTGCCTTGGAATAGACACCAGAACTGGAGCAGGGCAATGGTTTGAGGTAGTGCAGTTTTTGGCACTTCCATGTTGGCTTCACTTCACAGCTACAGAGGTTGCCTCTCGGGAGAAACAGAGATATACTCACAATGCAAACATATTCTGACAGAATATTTCACCAACCTGAATCATCACCATCTTGTCTACTATGAACAATAACAATATTTTGAATAAAACCAAACAGGGCACCAACAGTCGTGACAAAATGAATGTCAAAAGAGGAATGCATGAATTGCATGCATGAATGCAATGAATTTAATGTGAAAGCAAGAGACACTGAAGAAGCTGCACTGATCTCCTCGGGCAGCTTCTTCCGCTGTAATGGTGCCCTTACTGAGAGACTAAGAGAGATACAATTACTTTTGGGTCACTGAACTAAGATGATACAGACACAGAATTCATTTCACGGCGGTTGGCGAGATCCAACATGCTTCTGTGTATAGAAAACACAGAGAATTTGTATGTAGAACAATTTACCGATGCAAGTCTTTGATACTGACCATATGGATTAACAACCAAAAGACATATTCGTCCAACATTTGCACAAGAAAACGCAGGAGTAATAACTCAGGCATCATGGAATCCATATGGACATCAGCAAGTGAATACATAAGGATAATTGGATCCAAGCCTGTCTTTCTCTCCTCCTCTCTGTTTGAGAATACATAAATAAAAATGATCAGATCAGAGCTGCTGTAACTATGACGGCGGCTGCACTGTTAACCCTGAAGCCGGTGTGTATGTAAGTGTTTGTGTGTGAGTGCATGCAAATGAAATCGAGTGGTGGCTGACCCTACGGCGCAGAACAGCAATCTGTTCTATGAACGACTGTAAAAAGAAACTGTTTCCCATCTGGCCCGTCAAGGCTGTGGATATGTGCGAATAAATGTGTATCCGTGTATGTTTGTGTGAGTGAGTGATGTGCCGTATGTCTAATATTGTTGTGGTTTGCATGTAATAGCACTTCCATGTATTTGGGTGGGCTTGCAAACAAATGCGTGTGTGTGTGTGTCTGTGTGTGTGTGTGGGGGAGGGGGGGGGGGGGGGGGCCACCATTTCCATTTTTTCCACAGCTTTCCCTTTCTTTTCCAAAAATAGGCTGTACTCCTTTCTTTACCTCACATGAATGCCTTTTAAATCTCCTTTGCAGAGATTTGGGTGTAAACCCGTTTCCAGTTGAAAAAGCTAAGCTGTGGAACCACAACCCTAAAAATAAAACTTGTGTGACATTTGGTAAGCCTTTTATGGCCTTAGTTTGCAATGTCTTAGTCGATAGAAGCATCACTCCTGTGCTTACTGAAAGCAGCAAAAGTCAATAAACTGGTCTGAGGATATCACCATCAAGCAACAACATCTAAAATTCATTTCTACACTACTGATAGTTGCGAATATGAAAGTTAGTTCTCATTACAACGAAAGAATCAGCGATGCTACGGCACCTTTGCGTGGGTGAATCTTCGTGTGTTGCGCACGGTACCTGTGATGGCGTGATGGGAGAAGGCCTCTACATAGGTCAGGTAGTTGTGAGGACAGTGTTTCTTAAGCCACTTGCAGACGTCCTGCTGAGTCCAAAGCACCACAGGTTTGGACAAACTGGACAGAGTCGGACTGGTGTGATACACAGTGAAGGCTTCTCCTGGACGCAACTGAAACACACAAGAAGCAAAACTTTATAATTAAGTGATGCACTCAAGCATGTGTATGCGTGTGTGTGTGTATGTGTGTGTAGGTACAGTATTAGCAAGCCGGTGAGTGTGGGTGTTTGAATGTATTTGTGTTTTAATTTCCTGGAAGTAGGAATGCAAGTTAGAACATTGCTTTTTTATTGTTTTTTTTTGTTTTTTTTTCAGATAATCACCCTGTAATTGCTCTAGCAACCTACTGGATTGGATTTTCTCATTAATGTGAAATTAGCTGGGATGATGTGTGTTAATGCTACGCTCTGCAATAAAATCCCTTCTGGTAGTCTAGTAAATCCCACGGAAAAAATATGCAGAGTGCAAGTACACTCGTGTAATATATTAAGGGTCTATACAGTATTGTGTAGCCTGCAGTATTTTCTCGTTCATCATATACAAGCTAAAAAATGTACCCGTTACCTTTGCTTCACGATTTGAAAAGGATATAATATCGTGCTATAATTTCATTTGTTTCAAAATGAAATTCACATAATGCGCTCAGATGTAACCCAAACTGACTGTGAACATATGGTTTAAAAGCTTGAAGTCATGGAAGGGCAAACAGATGCTGTTCGTTTGATTAAAAAAGGAGCACCCAGTTTCTCACCTCCTAATGCTAATTTAAAGAGACGAATGTAAAGCTGCTATTTCCGCTGCATCACCACATTTTCCTCACACGTGGCACTTCACCCCTCTGTCAACATCATATCTTGATATGGTAATTATATTCCATATATTACTTCCACCGGCATGGGTTGAGTCGTATTGTGGCTAGTTCCTAGGGGGTAATATTTCCTGACAGCAGTACCTTCATTATGCAGCCAACATCACATTAGTGTGATTCTACCATCTTTATTTCTCAACAATGTGAGCACATCTTTATTCCCCTCGTACTTAATTTTTCTCTCTCTCCTTCTTCACAAATCTTCCTCTGACCCCTCAATGTACTCAGACAGCAGGCTTTTTGTGCGTGTGTGTGTCTCGACCATGTGCGGGGAATTAATATGGACATTAATAAAGTCACAACCAGTTCACGCGGGCCTGAAAACACTGCCACTCGTTGTCCCCTCAGCTCCCTCTCTTGTGGGACTCTCTCTCATATCCAATCCATTCATTCATGCTCTGACTGAGCCAGCATCACAACAAAGGCTTTGGCTGATTTTCAACAGAAAAAAAAAACAAAACACGAAACCGCTGCCAAACGTTCCACTCCATAACTGACTGCGTTTAAGGGGATTATGTATGCTGAAATGTTATACACAAAAATGCAACTTGCACACACAACTTGTGGCTTAATATAAAATGTTCTCCCTGCCGCTTAACTTGTTAATGACACAAAGCTAGCTCCCAAAAACATCTCATTCACATCTCAATATGTGATAGACACAGGTTTCTAACTATTTTCATCTTTGCTTGCTGTAATGAGATCTCCTCCTGTCAATTTAAGCACCAATCAGCCCTATCAAGTTCTGGCTGGTCCACCAGCTAAATACGTTCTGCTTTGTAGGCCTTAATTGAAAACAACTCCATTTCTCCGCTCCAGTGTGTTTGCTCGTTTCCTAATTACACACACACTTCGAACTCAACTCAATGAAGCACTGAAGCCATTTTAATAACCCAAATTTACTGCCCGCCTCCCCATCATTAATTGTGATTGAGTTGGGAGAGGTGCGTAAAGGCTCTCTCTTGTGGATGATTGAGTGTGGACAAGAGGGGATAAAAAAAAAAAATAAAAAAAAAACGCGCCCTCATTTTTAGATAGCCATAATGTGTTCCTGCTGTGACGCTGCAGTCCTGCTGATTTAATCCCCATTGTGTCTAAAGTCATCATATTTGCATAGCTGAGTAAACACTGGAGTGAGTGGAGGCTGCATATGCCTGGACAATCACTAATTATGGTAAATTTATGGAAACAAATACATCTTTGTCTGCTTAAAGTCAAGGACAGGACAGAACAGGACCTGTTGTTTGTGCACTCAGGACCAACCAGAAACAGTCTATTTAGAGCCAGTGTTTGATTTGTCTTATTCTGGGCTACTGTAAAAATGTGGCGGTTCAACATGGCGGACTCTGTGGAAAATGATCTGACAAGATAAAAACAGCTCATTTTAATGTAACCAAAAGACAACAATTCTTATTATCAGATGATTATACACTAAAGAAAACATACATATGAATATTATATTTAATTTCTGCTATATTCTGCCAATAATTTCCCCAAAATCATACACATTTGACCTTTAACTATGCAGTACATGCCATTAAAAACTGAATGAAGTAGGTAGTAGCAAAGAAAGATGACAGACAGATAGAAACAAAAGACAGACAAAGAAAGACAAAAAGAAAGAGAAGACAGTGTCTGGGTACTCTTGAGTGAGTAATGGCCTTCATCATAAAGAAGCCAGACAGGAAGGAAATGGAATGATAGCTCCCCATCAACCCTCCTTCCCCGTTCTTGCTCCGTTCTTTGGCCATCCATCAGACTGTATCTCCTCTGGCCAGTTTTCTGCTGTCCCTGTTCACCCTTTACTACCTCCCCCATTCCACCCGAGACCTACTTCTGTCCAGCGGGAGGAGCTCCCTCATTCATTACGTACAGGAGAGGGGGGGGGGCATAGGTAAAGTGGAAGCTGGATATGGAGCGGAAGTCTAATGAGAGGTGGAGGACAGAGAGAAAGGAGACAAAGAGGGGGAGGGTAATGGATACGTGGTAATATGTTGTAGTCAGCACCAAAATGGCTAGGACAGAAAGCCAAAGTCAAGTGTATTTAACTGTTTATTATATAACCTGGAATTGACATCACAACATTCGAGTTTGCTTCTCTCATATTTGATTGTGTTGCAAAATATAACTATAAATTTGTTCTACAGTTTGTCTGTACGGCAAATACAAAGCTGCACACAGGAGCCAGTTAGCTTAGCTTGGCATAGAGAATGGAAACGGGGGGAAACAGTTAGCCTCGCTCTGTAATAAAATACCTACCAGCACCTCTAAAGCTCAAAGCTGTAATGTCACAATGAAGCAGGCAATCGAAGTTCCAAGAAGTAATTACACTCGCAAAATACAGAACCCTTATAAAACCCCCTACAACTTTTACACTATTTACTTGGATTAAACAAACAAGATTTAGCATGTTCATTAGTGAACTTTAAAAAAGCTTTAAAAAAGAATTTCCCCATTGGGGATAAACAAAGTTAATCTTCTAAAAGGTGTAAATAACCGGAATATTTTGCACCCTGTGGCCATAACCAGTCTTTTTTCCTGCACTTAACACTGAGCTATAAGCTAATTGGCTGCTGGCTGCAGCTTCATATTTAGAGCTCAAATATGCGAGAGGTCCCAGTCATGTCATATAATTCTCTTATTGACCCAAAATGCTGAACAGACAAATTCTGTCTGACAATCCTACTTCCTGTCTTCTTGCTTCCTCACATCCTTCAACTCCACATACCCTGACTTTATTCTCTGCACTTCTCTATTGATTATTCTGTTTGTATCCTCGAACAGCTTATTTGTCCTGCCCTGCTTACTTTGTTCTATCATACCCTCGACCCCCCCAAACTTGCTCCTTATACGTTTTATCCTCTGCCCGCCTGACACCATCCCTCCTCCCTCCCTACTCTCACTTTCTCTTGTTTCCTCCCTTCGATCTTTCTTCTGCCTTGACTTCTGTGCACTGAGGTACTTTTTGTTCATTTGAGTGCCTGTGTTTCTGTGTGTGTGTGCGTGCGTGCATGCACCCTGCCTCTCGGTGTATCTGAATCAGGGATTAGCTGAAAGTCAGGGGAGCGTGGGGAATCCTTAAAATTCACTCTTTGTGACCGATAACACCTCTCTTCCAATGCATGCCTCTATCTCTGCACATTCACACCCTGCCTGAGATTGATCAATGATGCTGCACCAATTAGCAGTAAAAATCTGAAAGTGTGCGTGTGTGTGTGTGTGTGTGTGCGCGCGCACGCGCGCATATTTGAGTGAGTGGATCTATGTTTCATAAATCTGTACATCATGTACTGTAGCTCACACCTGCCTTTCCCTTTCTGCTCTGCATCTTTTCTCGCTGTCACTTCATTTCTCCACAGGATACTAAATACTCCTCTTCTATCTTCCCTGTATGCCCTGCTGTCTAACCTAACAACTCTCTCTTTCTATCTTACCAACTACTGTACCGATCTATTGCATGCTTCGCTGTCACTATAGAATCAGATCCTCAATCTGTCTCCCCTATCCCAGACCCTGACAGATTCTGACACATGATCCTTCATATCTCCTTCGCACCTCTCTCCCCTTCTTCTCATCTATCTTATCCTTCATTCCTCTCCTCCCAGGAACACTGAATCTGCCCCCTTGTCCCTGGCAGTTTCTGTTGCATCATTTAGCACCTTTGTATCTCCTACTGCCCCAGTCTAGTCTTGTACATATGTGTGTTTGAGTCTGTTGTTCTGATTCTAAAAACATTATTTATGAAAATTGTTGCCTGAGCTGCCTTTGAGTGTCTACTTGGCTGTTCCTGGACAAGAGAGTGTGTATAAGGGATTCTGAATTTTGTAAAAGTCTTGCACTCATGCGAATGTGATGGGGCTCTCAGTTGGAGGACAAAGGACTAGATGGGATTTTTACAAAGCTCTCTATTTAGCACCAGTCAAACATGTGTCTCAGACAGAGCAACACATCATTGAATGGCAGGACAAGGACAATACAGGCTAAAGCATTTCTGCCTCACTGCCCAACAGCTCTCTTATTTTTCCCCTCAGTGTCTCTCTATGTTGCTTTTCAAACCTCTGTTCTCCACTGCATCGTCACTATACCAGCACAGCCATCTGCCACCAAGGTAGTGCTCCCAAAAAAAATGCCCCCAACAATATATGTGATGTCTCATTGCTTTTCAAAACAACCCTTGTGAGCATTTTCTAAACTGGTGTCCCACCAGCAGGATGACAGCAAGCACAAGAGATATAATGGTTCTAAAAACGATTCATTTGAGGGTTGTTTGATGGTCAGGGTTACAGGAAACCAACAAGAAACCAGTGCTGCCTGCTGCAAGAAGGCGTGATACAAACCACTGGTGTCAAATCCAGACACTCACCCAACCATCCCCCTGACATCCTGTTGTGTTTTGTGGCATCACACTACTTCCACCTTTCCTTCTGAAAGAGGACAATCATTATTTGCCTGACATGATGTCTTGTGAGTTAAAACACAACTTGGTTCAATGTTTTGAATAAAACACCCTGCAGGTCTAAGTTTTATCAGGTACACTATCTTAGTTTATTGGGTTGCATGCTAACATTTTCAAACTGGCACTAAACATAGGAAAGCAGAATGGGAATGCCGGTTTTTGTTTCATTTAGTATTTTCTGGTCATGAACTACAAATTGGATTTTTGACGGCGCTAGATGAACTACACATAAAAAAAGCAGTCGATCAACTAAGTGAGTAAATAAACATCCTGAGGCGGACATAATATATAACACCAAATTTAACTGCAATCCACCCAGTTCACTCAAAATTCTAGATGCCAACCTCCAAAAAAAAAAAAAATCAGAGGAAAGATTCATCTTATACGCACTCAAAGTTTGTGCCAGTTCCCAGAGTAGATGTTAAGAAGAAAAGTGTAATGTACCGGTGGCTATAAAACAAAATGGTCCTTTCATGTTTCATGTTTGGAATTATCATAGTCAGTAGGATTCACGCTCTGGGGACCATGAATGTCTGTACAAAGTCTGAAGCCAATCCATCCAGTAGTTAAAATATTACAGTCTGGAGTGGTGTACCAACTGACTGACAGACAGACGTTCAGACCAACATTGCCAACCAAAGAAAAGATAAAATAGCAAAAATGTAGCCTACAGAAGCAGTGCGTAGCCTAAAATTTGTGTATATATGAGCTATACTTGTAAAATATTATGCATGCATGAATGTGATAAATGTATGACACAGAACAACACATACAATACTATGTTAGTGTCACTACAGCAGTGCATTGTGTTTGAGTTTAATGGCGTTGTTACCGAAGCAGACATGCAAGACAATCACAACATTAACCAATGGTGGATTCTAATGCAACCGGTGGCTAATATAATGAGCTTGAATAGAGACAACCACCCTATAGAGCATCTTATTTATTCCTTTATAAGAAGTGGCCACAGTTAGAAGGCTTTATTTCTGTGTTTTCTCTCTGTTAGTACACTGCTTTGTGTTGGTGTCAGCCAAAAAGGTCAGCCACAGTGTTCCGTAATGAGGAGGGAAAAATAATCACGGACTGGTCTTTCTCGTTTGCCCACACGGCATGGCAAATTAGTGAATAAGGGCTCTACTTCCTGTAACAGGCTTGGTTCTGATGTCAGGAAAGAAGGCACAGTGGCTGATGTTGCTTCTGAAATTGTGTCTCTGTTATTCCACCTATTCCCCAGTCTCATCTAAAGGTTCACCCACAAGCTGTGTGTCAGACAGCAAAATGAGCCACCCACAAACCCCTCCCTTTACCCCATCTGGCTACCTAAACAACAGCCAATTCAAGGATGGCACAGAGGGTGCGCCAACTACACAATGAGTCATTATTTGAAAAAATCCTATTAGGAGATGGGTCCGTATACAGGCCCACCTGCAGCAATGTAACAGCATAAATGAGTATATAACCTCTATTTTAACAAATCATTTAGCCGGCTGTCATTGAGTCGGTGGCTGCTGGTGTGGGGCAGCGTCCCCCGTTTACAGAACAAATTAACTTGTTTTAAGCCTCATTATCTACAACCTCTAGTGCAGCAATCAGTCTTATTCTGTCCTGTTCCAGGACACTAATTTCCAGAAAATTACTGAAAAATGAACAAGTGCATAGGGAATAAATGGAATTATCCCACCTTGTTGGTATTTTGTCTTTTCTTGTTTCACGAAAAACATGATAAATGCTGAAAATTTCATTACGAATGGAAAAAAAAAGAAGTATATCAGCATGTACTTTAGGAATAGCAAGCAGGCAAAACGTTAGCACGTCATTACAGATGAAAGCACAATGTGCTGCAAGCTATTAGAATTCGCCGCCACAAAATGTAAATAGTGTAAAGATAATAAACATAAAATCAATAGAAAAATTGGAACAAAATAACTAAACAAACAAATTAAGACCAGAAACCAACCAGAAAAAATAATGATATGATAACCCATTAGAAAGTATGATAAAATAATAGTGAGACTGGCAAAGCAGCCCACTGAAAGGCACAGCTAAAAAGAAATGTTTAAAAGAGTGTTGTGGCACACGATACATGATGGGGTAAGGGTTCCAGTGGCAAAGAGGATAAAAGCAGAAGGGACCCAAGGAATAACCAGACAGCCTGTACCAGATGACCTGAGGGGTCTAGCTGGTTCAAAGCTCATGCATGTCACAGAGATACTGAGGTGCCAGACCATGTAGGGCCTTAAAAAATGCTCAATCGAGATGTATTTCAGGTATTCCTGTGAATACAGCGTTACAGTAGTGTAGTCCATTGGAAATAAAAACATAAGCAAGTTTTTCAGTGTCCTCCTAGGATGACACATTTGCAATATTTGTTAAATAACGAACTCTGGTGTTAACTATGCTAATGGTGTGTTAATGACGCTCTGGAAAGCGAGGTCCAGAGACAGCTGTGTTACTTTATACTTTGTCCTTTTATAAAAAGAACAAAGATACAATAAAACAGGAGATGAGGTGCAGTCTCTTAGTCTGCAAAGGTCTGACGCACGGCGTGGGCAATGTGTTTGGTGCTGATGCCGAATGTTTTAAGACAAAGTACAAATGAAGCAGTAATGGGCCTAAAATTGACCCCTGGGGAACACCATATGAGATCAGACAGTTTCCTTTGGAGCCATGATACCCAAGGGACATACAAAAATCCATGTCTCCCCATTAAAATACCTTGATCTATAGCGTCAAATACAACAATATTAAAATAGAAACTCTACCATTGTCACTTTTTATTCTTGCATCATTAATAACCCTGACCAAGGCGGTTTCTGCACCATCCCTGAATAGGTATGTGTCCAATTATGTGTCCCTACACTTTGTCAGTATTAGAAAAATATACTGGGAAGCATCTCTGGTAATGTTTATGCATGCATGGCGACAATATATATCTAATATTTGTGTCCTCCCTGCTGTTACTTTTTCTTGTCTCCACTGTCTGTCTGGTCTGCATCAACATATTTGTATGTGTGTGTTTGCACATGAGTTTGCATTAAGTGTATAATGTGCTATATTAGCTTTGTTAAACAGATATGGAAGATTCCCCAGGTCCCACCTTATACACAGAAGCTAAGCTGCGTTTCACTTAACTGGCTGTGCACACATCAGCTGTAATGAGGGAGCCAGTGTAATGGAGAATAATCTAATCATCACTCCTGAGAGAACCGGACACACAAACATCAATCCACACCATCCACACACGAACGTGCACGCCCATAAACACAGATTCTTGAAATTAAAGGTGCACAAATGGACAGTGAAAAATGTTGTGAATGCACAGACACACACACACATCAGAGAGAGCTGGACTGCTCGCCCAGTTGTTGAATAATGCATAAAGAGGCTTGTTGCCACAAGGAAATGATAAGCCTTACTTCTCATGGTATAGAGGAGGTTTAATTATCCAGTCTCTGTGTAATCACATGGAAACAGCTTCCCACTCGTCTTTTATTAAGCCTTTTATAGCTTTTATAGCTGAGGGGGCACTCTTTTATGAATTATTGAACAATCTTGCAGTGCATATGTACATCTTAGAGCCTCACAGTCGCAAACTTTCTTCAAGGCAATGGGGAGATTCAACAAATGACCTCCACTGGGCTATCTGCTCTCTTTCATGTGAGGAGTAAGAGCCAGAAAGGAGGGTGTTGTGTCATATGCTGTTTTAGGTCAAACACAGGCGGAATGCCTTAAAATAGATTATTTTCCTCTTTTGTTTTGCTTCTCTGGTGCTGCACAGATGGGATTCCATTTTACACAAGAGCGATGTGTGAAAGTAAATGATGCTCTGGCTGCCATGCTCATATTATCCTGCTGAGACTTTGAGCAACAAAGCAGGCATTCCTCACCAACCAATATCAAGTGTTTATAACAGGCAGTTCTGTTCAATCTGTTCCCGAGCTTTGTGGAAAAACACACACGACTGTGGAACAAATTAGATTTTTAGACATACAGGACAGACAATATTAACTGTATATTTCTGAGAATCCATTTTCTTTGCAGTATGTGCTCCTGTGTACAAGCAGCGTTACATCACAAGTAGCGAGGTAACATTTCCATTACCATTCTTCCATTACATCTCTGGTGGTGTCTACTAAAGGTTCAGGTGAGACTTGTACAAGATAAAACAATTAGACTTCTTGTTACCAGTCGACAGCTAGAGACGCAGCGCTGACACTGACGCACTAATGTTCTCTCTTGTCTCTCTGATGATAAAAGATGTTCTCCCTTATCTCAACTTTCCCCCACCCAAGTCAGGACAGATTCATTACACCACTGTTTCTCTCCAATAATTAGAAACACTGATTTGAAAATACCAGTTAATTCACACTAGTTGATATTAAATTACAGCAAAGCTCCCCTCCGGGGGAACAATGTTTTCTTAAGTTTTCATTTCACAGTACTATTAATTACAAGTTATGTTACAATGTGAATTAATTTACTTGAGCTGAAATAAAATAAAATGAATAAACGAGTTTTATTCAAACTTTTTAATAGACACGAGACCTGAAACTTCAATGATCTAGTATGAAAATAAGATTTGTTCTTTGTTTTTGTTACCTTATAATGAGACTTTTATATATACAGACACTGAGGATCCATTATATCTAGGGTCAATCTAGGGACAGCGTCACGTTTTTCCAATCAGCAACACCAAATAAATCCTTCACACTGGCCCTTTAATGGTTCATCTAGTACCATTTGATAAGACACTGCTGATGATGTAAGCTTTTTTTTTGCTATAGAGGGTGTTTGTACAGTATATCGTCATCTGTATATTGTATATTATTGTACATATTCATAAACCACTGAAAAGTCAAGCACACAAGAATGTCGAATTGGCCGAACTGACCCCGAGCTACTGCTCTTAAAATAGATTGTGGCAAAAATAAGGCATGTTTTCTTTTGCTAAGCTGCTGTGATTGCCCAGTGGCTGGAAAATCTAAAATCAGTGACAGATTATGCACAAAGGATTTCACAGCAGTGGATACCAAGTATGGTTTGGGCCTCAGAAGCTTTCTTTTTCTTTTCATGTTTGTTTTGGTCCAACCTGCTCAATTCTGAGCTGCAGCCTGCACAACTTATTTCGTAAGCCACAACACATTTGAAAGTCATTCACATGCAGTGCAAAAAAAATCCTCCACACTGCCTTTGGTTCGTTTGTGTGGATGTATTTATACCTGAATGCCCTCTGTGCCGGGCTGCTGCAGTAGTTTGACGGTGCGTGTGTGTGCTGTCTTCTGGCCACGGCCGTCGTGCCAGGTCAGGTTGCTGCCTCCGGCGCGACGCGGCAGCTGGTAGCTCAGCTCCTCAGCAGACACCGTGTGCTCCAGGGAGGCACGGCAAAAACTGAAGCTGGACGCCGCTGAAAGGAAAGAGGAAGGAAGAAGAAGAGGGGGGAGGAAAACAGAAAGTGACAAGCAGAGGGACAAAGAACACTGATGAGCACTCGTTTTGTATTGCTTTTTTTTGTTTTGTTTTTAAATGGGCTAGTTCAGTATTTTGAAGTGTAGTTGCATGAGGTACTTGTGCAGTGTGTTACCTATAATGGAAAGCGGTCAGTGGGCTTAGAGAAGGAAACTAAAGTCCCAGCACAGAAATAGAGCAACGCACTGCTGTGGATAGAGTCAGCAGAAAAGGCCCACCTAAAAAAAGAAAATCAATATCTGTTTGAGTGTGCGCTATAGTGAGCATATTCTCACCATTTTACCTTGCCGTCAGATCTGCGGTAATATGCCTTGTGTAGCATGGTTGAGCTCAGGAATGGGAATATGTGTGTTCTACGTTTGAGACAACGTAGCGTCAATGGGAATGGCTGTCTGACGGCAAGGTAAAGCATGCTTACTATAGTGTACACTTGAACAGATATTGATTTTTTTATATGACAAAAATGTGTTTTTCTGTTGACCCTATCCACAGCAGTGCTGTCTACTGTATGTAACACGCTAATTATGCAGAAGTACCTCATACAACCCCACTTCAAAAAATCTAAGCTATCCCTTTAAGGGGTTTGCATACACATTGTCTGTGAAATGAGCAACAGGAACACCAAAAAAAACCCCAACAAAATAAATAATTGATAATCCTCTAAGAGCTTAAAAGGCTGCGTTCACTCCAGATTACATGCTTTGTGTACTGACTGTCATACAGCTACAAACAGATGACTGTTTTGGTGACAGTGGTGGGCAGCGGTGCGACTCCATTGTGATCTCCAATTATGCTGAGTGCAAATTCACAGAGGCGGCGCATGATTTTTGAAATTGTGTCTCTCCTTGCTAGATTAGTCCTTGATTATTTAAATCCTGCATCATGAATATTTGATTTATTTTTCTTCCCTCTCTCACACTCCCTCACTCTCTCTTTCTCTCTCTCTCTCTCTCTCTCTCTGTCTATCCTCCCCGTCGTCACCCGCCCAGGACTGTGTTAGCTGAGACAGCAAAGGGGGACAAGTTGTCAGTGCGGGGTCAGAGTACAGTTCTGCAGGAGCTACAGGGCATCCTCTGCAGTTCACGTCAAGTTGAAGAGGCCACTGTGCTGCGGTTGGTTATCTGTGGCAGTGGGTTTATTCTAAAAAAAAGGGACAAATACAGCCATAGTTCCCCTTACTTAGGCACTAATTTAACAGAACAGAACGGTCAGAGGAAGGCATGAAAGATAGCGAAACAGACAAAGGGACACTAACTTACTTACCGGTTACTGTAGGTTTTCTGCGTTAATATCGCAGCAAAGTATCACTATGCTGGAGGACAGATGAAAAGAACTAAAACAGAACCTTAAAGGGTTTATCTCGCTGTACGGCCGCTGTAGTGTGAAGCATCCTCTAAATTCCTGCGTCAATTGGATTTCTCACACAAATTCCCAGTTTCGTGTGTGGATGTAATCATTGAGACCAAGACAGAATTAGTGATGATGGAGCTAAAAGTAGAACACGGCATGATAAATGTTGCATTCATTACTATTATATACGAAACATGTCTCTTTACAACAGAACGTCTTGTAATGTTTGTGAAAAGATTTTAAAATCTTGTGAATTACCACTTAATTTTTCCCCTCCTCCTTGGGGACTAGATTTAAAAAAAAATAGCGCGAGAGTTTGATTTTGTTTGAGTGTATAGTATTTAAAGTTACATAGAGTTCTATTAATTTATTTGCTAATCAAGTTGAAGAGGCCACTGTGCTGTGGTAAGAGTTCGTCTATTTGTCTCCCTGTTATGTTTCTCTCTTGAGTTTATTTTTGGCTCTATAGTCATGCCCTGTCATCCCATACTTTTTGCTAAGGTGATAGATGTGAAAATGTAAGAAAGAAAAGGCAATAAAAACAAAACAAGTACAATCATACCATGCACCAACAAGGGAAAACGTGCCTTCTGGATTATTTGTATTTCAGATCTGCACAACAGACCACAGAGACCGGCTAGTAGGAAAAACACCTGGTTTCTTTGAGGAACAAGAAAAAAAACAAAAAAAAAAAAACACTTTTTCCTCGACTCAGGAGACTGTTCAAGTGAGCAGTGCTGAATACAGAGTTCACACAGCCATGATGGAGGAACGAAAAAAGCGGATGGAGATGAAAAACAACAAAGGCCTGTCAGGAATCACTGATGTGTAACCTTTTCAGCCTCTGCCCCATCATATACCGCTTTCTTTCTCTGAACTAACACTTTCTATATGTTGCTGCTTCTGTAACTCCTTATGCAGCAATATCTTTCTTGGTTTTCTCTCTCTCGCTCTGTCTCTTTCTGGTTGTCAGGTCTTTGGGGTCGTCGGGACAAACCAAGCCCAGCCCTGATGTAATTACTGCCAGTCAGACTGAGGGGGAGGAGACAGGGAGAAGGAATGTGGGAAGCTAAGCGCCTTGCAACCCTAAAGACCTGCCAATCTCACAAGAGAGAGACACAAGAGAAAGCGCACAAGCGAGAGCAAGACAGACACGAAAAGAGAGAGCGAGAGCGGTGCTGTAAATTAGCACGAGATCTGACAATAAACTGATCAAACTGTAGCGAGGTAAAAGAACTCGAGGAGGAGGCAGGCAGGGAGACACGTTAATAGACCACGAAACAACTTCATTTCACAAGCTGTTAAAGACAGAGCTTTCCAATTATTAGACAGAGACCACCCTACACTTTATAGACATCACTGTGCAGGTGAAGAAATGCAGCATCATGACTTCCCAGTTCCACTGAAATCTCAATCCTTGCCACATCACCAGACCTCGCCACCTCCAGCAGTCATAAAACGAAGACAAAGTGCTCATTTTGCAAGCTTCGATGGACTCGGTCGGCTTAACCTCCTGGCACAGGGTACGGCTGAGAATTTAGAATCGGCCAAAAGCGATTAAATATCCATGGCTTCCAACTGACATCTCTTTTGAAATGACATTGAAACGTAGATGCACACGTTTCAGCTGGTTGCTTTTAGAGGTATAAAGCTTTAAGACAATGTGACATATTCTAAATGAGAGCGAATGCGAGGATTTGGCCGCTTTAAAGCTCAGCGTCTTGAAACGCATCTTTGCAGCGTTGTGAAATGATTTACCATCCTTATACCGCTCAGCAGGAGGGGTTATCTGTCACCTTTCCTTGTCTGTCTCAACATGCATTTGATCAGCCCGCACAACCGCCAAATCTCCTCTATCCTATTTGTCACTAACTGGTGTTGTATTATCTCTTGCCGCCCTTGCCTGTGACTTATATCACCTCCAGTCGAGGGAGGGAAGAGAAGAGAAGACGAGGAATGATGAAGGGTGGATGGAGTGAGGTGGGATGAGAAGGAAGAAGCGCGACGTGTCTTTCAAGTTACTGTGAGTGAATAAAAAAGAAACGAGACGATGCAGCGTAATTTTTTTTTTTAAAGCTCGGATGACTGCAAGTTCAGCCTCACATGGAGAGGGGAAAAAAAGGTGGAGGTAAAGTGTGACGACTTTTGGCGACAGAGGTGCCAAAATCAAGGGCAAAGTGTCAAGACAGGTGTTTGTGTGTGTCAGTGTGTGTGCAGAGGGTAGGTAGGTCAATACGACTCAGCCCAGTGAAGTGTAACCTCATATCACTGCCTCTTGACTGAGCAGCATATCTGCTGTGCAGAGTGGCTGCTAAATCTCAGAGGTATTCCCTTTTGAAAAGGTAATTAAGCTGTTAGGTACGGAACCCCGGAAGGTCGTTCCAAGCCAAATCCCTCAGTAGATTAACATGGCATCACTGGACATTACTCATTTGACTCCAAAAGTGAACATCTAAATTAGTCCACGTGGACCATTTTGCTGTGTATGCTTTTTGTAGAAGTTTGATTTTTGCATAACCTTGGCGTCAACTTGCGAGGGCGCGTGCGTGTGTGTGTTCGCCTCTCGCATGAAGGATGAGGGAAGTGGCCTGGCTAATCCACTTTATTTCAGGCGTCACAGAGGGGAAGGTGCCGTGGTGCATTTCAACAGCATGATATTGGCATCAACTCCTTCCAAGCCGAGCACCTCTTATTCAACTCAAAAGATAACATTTCTATTTACGGTCCGAGTTTCATATGAAAGAGGAGAGAGAGAGAGAGAGAGAGAGAGAGAGAGAGAGAGAGAGAAAATTTCACCTCCTTCCTCTGTAATCTCCATGTGGGTGATTTCATGCCTGTGTAACACATTAAACCACTAGTCCTAAATATAGCATCAAACACACCAATGCTGCCAACTCTCACTATGTCAAGTACATGTACCAATGATCCAGATTTATTGGTCCTATAGGACATTGGGGGGTAAAGCGAGGAGCTATTTACAAGTCTTCCACTCCACCAGACCCGGTCATAACCTCAGGATTGAGCCGTGAAATTACTCCATTTTGAAAGAGCAGGGGGGGGGGGGGGGGGGAATTCTGGTTAAAGCTTTAAAAAAAAATAAATATAAACCCCAGGGGCTTTTCCCATGATGCATTGCACTCTATTACCCATTTTGACATGACACTGTCGCAGAGGCTGGGGCTGAGGTTTACCTCTCACAAACTATCACCATCATGGGAACATGCAGATAGGGAAATGGGAGTAAACAATGGACATCCACAATGCAGACTGATTGAAGATAACAACACAGCAACTCTCATCAGGACACAAACAAGGAGGCTGCCAACTCAATCTGTGCGTGTGATTGTGTGTGTTAGCGAATGCCAGGATGCTCGCGTATACGTGAATGTGACACGCGATGCCGGCATGAGAACTCACATATCCACACATCTGTATAATCCCTGTCTGCTTTCGTTTATGCCTGTAGATCAGGAAAAAAAAAGCCACAGAGAGTGTGTATATGCAGCCATGTAGACGGAGGCTGCTTTCTGGGTATAAAATGCGGGGCAGTTATGGCTCACAATGCAAAGTGTAACCCAGAACACAGGTGAAGTTTCTGCTATGACTCTTCTAGCAACTGTAGAGGTCCGTCTGCAACTTGAAAGCACAGAGCGGGCAACAACAAAGGCTGCTATGAGAAATGCCAAGCCGACCTTGCCTTCGTCAATTTAAGAAGTGGTGTGAAGAAAAAAAAAATTGGACGGTCTAGCACTGAGGACAGGATGACTTTTATTCTCTCCACTCCTGCCCCCACCGTTCTTCCACAAAGACAGACAGAACTATTGATTATCCATCACTGTGTCAGAGAACATACAATTACAGATCACTTTAGATAAAAACACACACACACACACAGACAAGCAGGCACACAAACACAGTTTACCTAACTCATCCACCCAGGGCCGCTGGCTGTCATGTCCACTGCTGCTCAAAAGGAACTCACTGCATGTTTCACACAGGAGGAGGAAAAGGAAAAATGACACAGACGACGAGATGGGATACGAGGGCCTGACATGGTCATGCCCTCTTAAGAGGATGAAGGGATGAAGCCCGGGATAAATGTAGGAACAGAGAGACAGAAAAATGGGCAAGATGACAGGTCACAGGAGGAGAGAATAGATGGAAAATTAAGCTTCAGAGCAGACCATTAATATTAAGGAATGTTCAGGAAATGAAGGAGGAAAAGGGGGAGTGACATGATGAGTTGATGAGATCTTGTGATTGTCTGTTGTCTTCTCCCCTTCACAGCCAAACTCTTATATGATGACAGGGGGAGGACAGATTAGATCTCACGGACAATCGATAATTCAGAGCGAAAGTCAGAGGGGAAAGGGGGGAGGAGGATGGAGAAGTAGGAAAGGGATGAGGTCGATTAATAGGATGTGAAGTTTGATCAGGCTTGATCAAACTGGGGGACTGACAAGATCAGTGAGTGCCTTTACACGTGCACTAGTACCCCACTTATCTAGTGTTTCTGGTTTAGTGGAGCGACTCGGGTGTGTACCGTGCATATCGTGGTTTGAGCTGAAATGCTCAACTTGTAAAAACCATGAGCCGCCATGATGTGAGCTCGAGGTACATAGTAGTTAGCCAGTAAAATCCAAAAAATATGATGATGCAATGATGGTTATATGCTGAAATGAAATGAGAAAATCTGACTTGACTGGTAATGGATAAATTGTTCCTTTCACTTTTCATTACAGGTGGAAAAGCTCAATCTAAAAAGGTGGTAAAGCAGCAGAATTCAGGCCAGACACCAACTGTGTTCACGCGAAACTGAGGAAGTATAGAAGAATCAAAGGCACACCTGAACTCTTGGTGATCTTGATACTGTTATGATCATATACAGGGGGTCTTAATAACCACATTTCTCTTCATGTTCCATGTAAACATGTTCTCAACACGATCAAAACTAGTCCAAGACTCAAAACTGGGACACGCATGTGCATGTAAACCTACTCACTGATGTTTCCCTGAACAAGACATTTTCTACAAAAAGCAGCTGTAAGTGATATTTTTATAACAATAATATATCAAATGACAATGATGAACATACAGAGAATTATCATGTTTATGGCTTTACTCAGGTTTATGGTGAGTTTCAGCTCATTGCTGGCAGCAGTGTTCAACAACAACAACAACAACAAAAAACCTCTACACCTGCAGCATTTAGCAGCTAAAAGAGTTGGTGCATCAGATGTGACATGTCCAACTTCAAACAAGTGAGAAGAGCTCAGATAGAATCAAATCATGTGAAAAATGTACCATCTACGCAACGAGCTGATCGAGAAAATAGTTAAATCTTTTACTACAACTGCACCAATATATGGTGTGATCTGGCTAATTTGACTCAGATGCTGCATTCTGTTGACATACAGAAGATCTAAACAAGCCCCAATTAGATGCATTTGCATAATGAATTCATACTTTCAACACAGTGGATCTAGTGAAAGAAAACTCGTTTTGTGAAAAAAGGCTAAACCAGGCTAAAGGGCATTACTCTGTGATCTTGTTTGAGATATTGAATTATTATCTGGCAAGCCAGCCTAACTGGAGATAATCAGATGATCAATGTGTTCATCCACTATACTGTTACCAGTCATGGCTTTAACAAATCAATCACAATTAACCTGTTTAGGACTTCCAAATAGATTGAGGCATCAGATGGCATGGTGCACGAAACAGAGAAAATTACATTGAAAGGTCAGGCCGGCACAGCATAACTTTACATAACAGTTTTAAATTCATATAGCATCTGTATGCACAAGGAAGCATTATAAAGGTTAGGCTAAATTGTATCCAGTCTGATTGGATGAATAATTTAATACTATGAAAGGTCAAATGGGAAGGAAGTTAACCGATCAAATTCAACATCCGTCCAAAATTTCACTCTTTGCCTGCAGATTCACAGTTTAAGATGTCAGATGTTTCAGTACAGTAAAAGTTTGAGAACGCTGCCATTATGTTCCACTGTGTCTGTTGAATTACAGTCATTTCAGCTGCCACACAAAAATAACACGTTCTTCCTCAGCTTACAAATCTCAATACATGCTGCGATCTAAAATGCCTTCACAGCTGGTCTGTCATGAAGACCGTCCTCCTCTGTATTCAACTGGAAAGACTCCAAAATGATGGAGGGGGGAAAAAAGAAATGAACCGGAGCACATAACTTCTCAGCTTAGACAAGATTGGCTTTTTAAATATTTAGTGTTTGTTTACAGCTGTTCCCCTGCATGATCCGTCTGAGTGGATTAACGGATGTTTTTGGGGTACAAAATATTAAAGCTCTGAAATACTCCATTTCCATCTTAACTTAGCACCGCTGCTTTGATGAAGGTAAAATAAGTCATTTAGCAGGTAACTTCAGAAACAATGTCTGCCTGCATTTCAATATCAAAATCTTTTTTTCAAGTACAATTGAAGCTGATCATTTGGAACTAAAAGCTATAAGCCAGATGGTCTGCTAATGAACTCTGAAGTGATTCAAGCAATCAAAGACGAACAGGTTTTGTCATTATCCTTTTTTTTTTTTTTTTTCTTTTTTTTTTTTCCAAAACTGGAATTAAAGAAGCAATTTACAAAAGAAAAACATGGCACACTCCTCGAGTTCACAACACAAACACCTTCAGTGATAGCTTGCAAAGCCGTCCAGCGGGGATCCACCACACTTTGTCTGCTGATCATAGAGAAGTCAGCTCCTTATACCCGCACATTAGAACTTTTTACTCTCCTACAATGAGATCGCAGCCCTCCGCAGAGGTTAACGGAGGGGGCCGGGTGGAGTCTGTGCACAGCATCTCGCTCACACAAACTACCATAATGAGAATGGACTACAGTTCATTGTGATTGTCACATGTGGTCTGTAAATCGATGCGGTGCACTCACGCTGTGGCCTGGTGAGAGAGTAGGATGTGGGGAGTTTCAGCATTCAATACTTTATTGAGTGTTCTTAAGCCATGACTATCGCACACACTTTGTTTGTGCATGTGTATCAGTGCTCATAGACCTCTGTGACATATTAGAGAAGAAATGTCTGAGCAGTGTAGCGTGGCAAAAATAACAACCAGTCGATAGCACAAAATGCACACAAACACACATTTGCAAAAACACACACAAAGGTTATGGAGCACCGAGGGGTTTGCAAACAATGAAGTGAATGAATGACCGTTGTGAGAGTTAGTTGATAATCTGCCCTACACCATCCTTGCAATGACACAAAGAGACCAGGATAAGGGGATAAAAGAAAAGAAAATAGCGATGGAAAAAAAAAAAAAAAAAGAGGAAATAAGCTTATAGAATGGGCGGAGAGCTGGTGGAAAGAAAAGATAAAAGTTAATGCTCCACAGAAGCTGAGAGGTAAACAGAGAGAGAGAGAGGGAGAGAGAGAAAAGAGCACAGGGCAGAGAGAAGGGAAATGTGCCAATGAATTAGAAGCTGAGATAGGCGGGCAGAGAATGAAAATTGCAGACAGGGAGTTAGTTTGTAGATCTGCATGCAGCATGAATGATTAGAAACAGCGGTGGTGGTGGAAGTAATAGTAGTGGTGGTACCTCTTCTGTCAGACAGCTGAACTATTTCTCAGCTCTGAAGTTTTTTTTTAAAGTTTGTTGTGCTGCTTATATGATGTGATCCAGGAGGCTCCCTCTAATCTTTTCCAGGGGGGAGGGGAGAAAGAAAGAAGAAAAGTAGGTAGAAGATGCAAAGGTTGTGGCAGGGGGCCACACAGAAACGCTTAGGCAATACCACTGAGACAGGTGAGTGGAGGATTGCAGCACCGCCACTGGCAAAAAAACGATCAAACAGAGACATAAAATAACTCTGCTCCATTTCCTCTACACCCTTTTCAACAAGGAACAGAAGATGTAAACCTGAAAGTCTGCCAACACTCTGTTTCCCTTTAAAGTGTGCCGTCTGAAAGGGATGCGACAAAGCCGAGACTTTCTCAGCAGGTGCCTCTAGTGGGATTGGACGGTACGTGTGCACAATATATGTTTGGTACAAGCCCCTCGGCCCTCTTTGTTTTCGGTCTAACAGCAAGACAAATTAGCTCACACCTGGGGGCACTCGGCCATTCTTCCTGTCTCTGTATTCACTCCCTCCAGTCCTACCTGTCTCTATGGGTCTCCTGTAGCATGCTGTGCTGATTGGGGGTCTCTGTCTCTCCCGGCTTAATTGCCATGTTATCAGCTGAACGCCTGCACTGCCACTTCGCCTAGGCCTTTCAGTCAGATGGACATGCCAATTACACCTCCTCTGCGCACACGCACACACACACACACACACACACACACACACACACACACACACACACACACACACACACACACACACAATTGTTCTTGCTCACACATGTTTTTTTCCTGGGGCTGCTGTCAGGTAACATAGCAGACAGGCAGCTGGTACAAAGCAGGCAGTTTGGGATGAAACAGGGAAACGAATTAAAGCTCTCTGTAGACCTTATGCACACATGCAGACAAATACACACATCAGTACACATAAAGTCCCACCAGGAGCTTCTTGTCCAGGCCGAAATATCCCAAGGGGAACTTTCCACTCCCTTTCCCTCTTAATCCTTTACTCTCACACTGCCTTCATCTCCTCTTATTCTTGCTCCCCCCCTACCTACTTATCTCCTCATGGTTTTCGTACTTTCCCTTAAAGGCACAGTTAAACATTTTGGGAATACCCCTATTACCTTTCTTTCTTCGTCGAGAGTTATGGGAAAATTGACACTCTTATGTCTCTACACTAAATATGAGTCAAAGGCTGGCAGGTGATTTTCTTATGATAATGTGTTAATTAGTGAGCTTTAGAGGTTCTTTTACTCTAGGTGGATTTTTTACCTTTACACAGAGCCAAGCTAGCGCTTTCTCCAATTCTAGTCTTTATACTAAACTAAGCTAACCATACCCTTGCTGCAAGAGTGTGGTTTCCTCTCATTTCTGCAAGAAAGCAAATCAGTGTATTTACCAATATGTCAAAATATTATTTTATACTCTAGTGAACAGGCACCACTGTAGTTTTCTTAACTACCTCTGGCAGGTATGGGATTAGAACTGATTTGATTTTAATTTTTTAGTTAAATGCTTGCTTTTCAACATCTTTGTAATTGCATATACAGTTTTTGGGGTACGGTATCACTGGTATTGAATTAAATATTATTTCGATTTCTCTGTGAATTTGATCACCTAATGATCTAACTTAGTAGTGTGACTGAACCTTCCACATGCTACAACAGTAAATCTCTTGGAAAACAGTCAGTAATAGTCAGTGTAATTAGGTAATTTAGAAACGACTTCCTTTACCCATTTGTTGTGGTGAATGCATCACAGCGCCCAATCAATGTCAAGTTTTCAAACACTATTAGCCCTCTATTGATAACTCCCCTAATGTTGACTTCCAATGATGCCAGATGTTTCATAGACAGCACAGTGAGGTAGAGGCTGCTTTGGGCTCTTTTTACAGACCTACCAATTAATCAACCTCAGTGTGTGTGTGTGTGTGTGTGTGTGTGTGTGTGTGTGTGTGTGCATCCATATCAACCTGTGTGTGCACTTGCTTGTTAACGCTGACACTGACACTTTTCATGGCGTGTGTCACGGCGCTTTCACCAGTTCCAACATTGCGGTGCTGAATCAGCCCTCATTCCTACACTCTCTTCACTCCGCTGAACCATTTTGTTATTATCACCCAAAACGTCAAAGGCAATGGTGCACACATACAGACACACAGACACACACACACACACACAAACAAGCTTAAACACACTCTAATTATCCCACAGATACATCACGTTAACAATGAGACATTAATAGCACACGCATGAGCAACCCCGTTTGCTGCTTCTTCTCTTTCTATGTCACGCACATACACACACGTCTGTGCCATTACATCTACTCGTATTAATGCACAGGCTGAATGTGGTCCATTTTCACTTTAGATGAGAGGGGACAAGAGAGAAGAGCTTTATTATCCAACCCTTAATTATTTCACTTTCAGCCAAATTAGGTGAACCTCAAGCCCATCCCTTCCGATATCCCTCAGTATAGTAACTGCACTTTACTTTGCTGTCACCAATTATGGAGGCCAATAAACCAGTTTCAAAAGTTTCAAAAGATCTGTCTGTGATCTATTTTGAAAAGCTTTTATGCCACCCATTGACGACGCAGAGATTCTTGCAAACCTAATATGCGACTTGTGTCAGTTTTAATTCCCAACTGTGTCACAGTTGGTGACTCTGCTTGCAAGTTCAGATGTGTGCGCCTGTGCACACACGAGTGCATGCATGCATGTAGCTTGAGCTATGTGTGTAAGTATGTGTGACTGCTTGTGTGTGTTCGCGCTTGCCAAGACCCAAAGCCTGCAGAGCACCAGTGACCTAATATGTAGGGTGAGACCAAAACGCTGGGCTGACAGCCTAGAGCCCGCCCCCACTAACTCTGACTGACAGCCCTGTAACCTCGGCTGCCTCCCGTGACAATAGTTTGGTCTTGCAACCACTTTAACGTCTGTCATTCCAAGCTCAATATAACAACCATTTCTAGGGCAAAGTTCTATAAAAGCATCTTAACAGGACTGGAGGACAAGACCAAATCAGATGAAGTGGAATGAAGAAATAACCGCTTTTAGGGAGACGCCGACAAACTGATGGTTGGTTATTCCTTAAAGCGACTGTCAGGATCTGCAAAAGTCTCCCACTGCCCCAGGTCCATGTACAGAGTCAAAATATACATGGCTGTTCATGTATCACTATGAGCTTTTTCTGTCTTTCAGTCCAACATCTTTTGTGACCAATGCAGCACTTAGGCAATCACATCCCGCAGCCTGCATCTCCCATTTTTATGGGACAAATCCCTGCTAATCTACGGATAAGGTACAATAGCCACGTCTCAGTGGATTTCAACAAAATCAGGTCAAAAAGGTGCAGACACTCAAAAGAGCATTATTATACACAAAGAGGGCACAGAGGTACACTTTAATGGAAGAAAAACAAAAGAAAGGATTAATGCAACCACAAATTCAGAGAAAAGTCAGGCAGAAAGGAAAACAGTGATAAAAAAAACAAACTTTAGCTTTAGCTATAGGTTCCAAAATAAAGAAATATCAAAAGGAAATGTTCTTTTTGTAAAATGTGATAAGGAGACGTTATATAAGACACTGACTCTGACATTGTAGCCCCAATCTCTTTCTGAGAATGAATCATTTAATAGGAACTCAGGAAGGGGCACATGAGGTAGTGGGCTACATTTAGGCTAAAAGGGATCTCTTCTGTTCAGCCTCCAGGACATTTTCGGGGCTATGACATCAAGAAAATCAGTGTCAGAGTCAGTTCTAATTTGTGGCTGAAAGGCAGAAAATCAGATTACGCAAACAGAAACATGCATGTCACATTAGACTACTCACAAACGTAATCAGGGTATCTTATAGACCTATGCAATTTATATTCACCATGGCGTGAGACATTTCTTGATAGTGCCATATGGCTGTTATTTAGCTCTGTCAGAGCTTCCCCTGGGCTCAGGGAGTTGAGGAGAGAAAAACGGAGAAGTTTTCGTGGTGAAAGTTACATTTTTAATGAGCATGCAAAGGATTATGGGATTTAAAAAAATAAATAAATCTGGAGACATACTATAGGGGGGTGACAAGTGAGCTGAGAGAGAGGAATGTTGCAGGAAAATAAGGGAATGACACAGACGTGAGAATGAGATGCAGCTGAGAGGCAACCAGAAAAAGAGATAACAAATGCAGCAAATGTGTGAGAAAAAGCAGTAATGTCGGGAGAACGTTAGTTCCAGGGGTTAAAGAGAGTTGAGCTGCTTTTAAACAACACTCTCTCCCCAGCTCAGCTGTGGAACTGACACGCTGACACTTGGCTGCCTATTGACATGGTAAATTGAGGGCCCATTTGAGCAGCACTGTGACAGCCAGCCTCCATAGACCCCGTCAGGAGCCGTATATTCACAGGACACTATTACAGCACACATCAGGGGACACAGCAGGAGAGAAGAGTGAGAGAGACAGTGAAATGTGCACAAAGAAGTATGCGGCAGAAGGTGAACCGTATGGAGGTAGGACGATTTTTTTTGTGAAGTGTGAAATATAGGCTGGAGCAGCAGAGTGAAAGGGAACAGCAAAAAGCCTGATAAGAGGGGCAGAGAGAAAGCAAAATCGATTTCTATTTTTGGAAGAGGTATGACCAATGAGTCTAAAACATGTTCAATTTCAAAGTCACACACACACACGCACACACACAGGCAGACAGTTTTGTATATGCATATAAACCACAGCCACAGATCATGTTACTAGATTGCAAGTGGGAATGTAATTGCTTTCGCACTGGATGAACGTGACTTGTGCTCGTGAGGGTGCAAGGATGTCTGCCTTATTATGGTGTAGCTGGCGCCATTAGCCATTGGGTTTAATGGGCAATCTGAACCACAGGCTCCACTGACCCCCGGCACTTGGTAGGAGGAGAAGGCCAACCTATTTAACAAAGACTGAAAAGCTCCAAGCTTACCTTATCACACAAGGCCACACTTAATTAGACTGTTTGTTTAGCAGACTCTAATGGGAAGGATAGCGAGTGGGGGGAAAGGTTGACTGCTCTCCTTGAAACTGCAGCCTGAAAGACATCTGGCCGAGGATGAGACGGAGGACACAAGGATATTAGTGAAATATGGCCACATCACGTTTGGCGTCATCTCATTTCCTCAGGACAGATGGTAATGATGGAGAGCAACAATGGACGATATTCATAAACGGTGAATCGAGTCATTACGATTCCACTAACATAATTATGGCCGAAAACAAGAGTACACAAATCCTTCAGCTGACAGGCTTAAACACATTGATTAAGCATGTTCGCGAGTGAAAAATCCAGCGAGAAGAAGCGGGAGGAAGAGACAGTGATTGAGTTTCTGTGTATTGAGTCAGTAAGTAACAACAGTGTGGTACATGAGGGATACAACCCCTGTATGAAATTATACCTAATTAGTACAATCCTTCAGAAAAATTACATCTCTCTTTTTCATCCGTCTGTGCACCCTTTCAGCCCCTCTCCCTTGATCCTGCTCCCTGTGCAGAAGGCTAATTAAAGAAGAGAAATTGGATATGGGCCTGTGCGCACTCTAATTCAGGGAGAGGAGGGTAGACAGGAGGAGGAGGTGGTGGTTGGTTGTCGAACCTGGGACAAGGGCACTGGATCAGAACGGTGAAGCCTTGTCATTTTGGGAAGTATAAAAAGGGATGGCAAGGTTAGCAGTGAGGACATACTGGATGAGACAGTTGAAGTGTGATGCCTTCAAACGGAATCCAAAGTCCGGCACTCTGCTGCTGTTAATCCACTGCTGATTTATCCCGGAGCAGACTCGCCTCTTTTACCGCTTCATCAGTCTCTGAAAAGCCTGTATGACCACAGCGTAAATGTTTATCTACTGAATCATCCTCTGTCCATCCCACCCTTGCACACTGGGTCAGAGGACAAAACAGTTGGCGGATGGCCTGCGAGGACCACTTGACAAATCCATTAGATCAATAACTCATTGAAAATGTTCTCCATAAACAGCATATTACTAATGGATGTCAGAGTTTGAATGGGATTGATTATTATATTACTAGTGCGCAGTCATAAGTGCCCTCATCCTGACAATATTACTCATGGGTTCATTTTGTTTATTCATAATTTTTGGCTTTTCCATTTCCACAATTTCCATTTGGTCAAAGTAATGATCTTTTGCTTTAATTATTTAATTGATGAGATCTGGGGAAAGGGCCAACATAAACAGGGCAGAATAGGCAATACATGAAAGGGGAACTGGATTTACACATCAGACTCTCGGGGAATGCACCTGCAAATCTGAAAACAAATTGTATAAACCCTTTTACGGCTTCAGAGGGAGCTGGATGAAATCTGATTAACTACCTCAAGTGATATCGCTTGAGTGTTGGTTGGGGCTGATACTACAAGACTATGAGTTTGAAGAGAAAAACATTTTTCGGTATGTGAAGTGACAAAGAAGTGAACTTACCAGGTGCCATTCCCTCTGTAAATATAAAAAGGCTTATTCTAAGGTAACGCAACAATTCTTACTTTCAAGTGATTATACACTAATGAAAACATAGTTATGAATATTATACTGCCATTTCTCCCAATAGATCCTAAATCTGGAGCTTCAAGCTGTCACACAATCATACAGGATTTAGACAATCTCTCAGTTTAGCCAAACACATTGGGAAAAGACTAAAAACACAATAAACTTTATTATTCGTCACAGTTTGCAGACTAATTATTGACTTGTTTCCAACCTGTCTGATCATCTCATGATTCTTTCTGTATTGTTACTGTGTTCTCAGATCTTGGCAAATAACGGTGGTAAGTACACTGCCATCATAACTAGTAAAAATGATGGCCAAAACTACAAAAACAAAACCCAAGTTGTACAAAAAAAAAAAAAAAAAAACATTCACATAACCTTCAAGATGTCACTCAACTGAGGGAACAATTTACAAGCACTTTTCCAGTCAAGGCTCTTGTCAAGACCTTCCATTCAAGACATTTAAACCAATTTATCCCAACACAAGCCTGTCTGTCTCCTCTCACCCTCTGTCCATTCTGTTTTTTTTCCTCTTCCTGAGAAACTAAAATCCACAAGCTCAGGCCAGGTGCAGCTGTAGAGCTGCGGCGGATCAAAGAGTTGATGATGGATGACAGGAGGGTCTGTGTGCATGTGTGTGTTCATGATTCTCCATGCATTATACTGAGTGACACACTCCCTGCTGTGAGGAGGTAGTGGATGATGATGGACACGGGAAGGGGGTTAAAAGCTTGCATGCTCTCTCACACACGCACACACACACACACACATATCAAATAGCAGTATAATGTGTCACTGTAGCCGAGGGGGTTAACACACAATTACCATATTACTTTACCACAGAGGCCAGAAACACATTTGGCTGTAACACCAATAGCACCAAATGGACGCTGTCTCCAGCAGGCGACGTAACGCATGCCAGGAAAACAACAAAGGGTGTATTTGTAAAGCTAACAATCCACACCCACCGCCTCCCCCATCGTCCCACCCACTGGGGTGCTGGCTCCCCTTCTGGTTCATCTGCATGTTCTCACACACACACACACACACACACACACACACACACACACAAACAAACATAAACACACACAAGGACCAAAACACATGCACGCACTCACGTGCACACGTACAGATTTGAATCTGGTGGCATAGCAGGAGTGCCCCACTGGAAAAGGGGCAAGAATTTCATAGTCGGCTGAGCACACGACTGTGTGACCTAGAAGAAAGGGTGTGTTTGTGTTGTGTGCTGTGGGGGTTTAAAGGGTAGGGTAGGGTTAAGTCTAGAGGGTTGACAGTTCTTTGAAAAAAAAAAAAAAAAGATCCATGGTCAAGATTGAGGATGTAATTATTTCTAAATGGGAAAACAGGATAGACAGTGGTTCAATTTTTCAAAAATGTTTTTAAATTATGGTTTCTCAGAGGCAAGAAATCCATCATATATTCTCCTCTAATGCCTGAGGTACTTTTCTTAGAGGAAGCATCAGTGATTTTCATTTTGGTGCCACTTCAGCTTAAGCTTTTTCGGAAACGTACACTCTATGCACATTTCACCACATCGGTTAACCCCCTTCCTACACACATGTACATCATGTAGGCAACAAATAGACACTATCGACCCTCCTACAGCGGCCTATCCACCCACATGCTCAAAAAGACAAGGGGGGGGTTGGGATAAATAAATGGTTGTTTTTGGATTCAGATCCAGCTGTGTGTTTGTCTCCCAGTGGGCCTGTCAGGTTGATGGTAAGCACATATGTCTAGCAGTATATGGATGGATGGAAGCCACCCTGGCATTCTCTGCACCAGCCCAAATCCTTCGATAACATGCATGCTGGGCTTAGCCAGGCCTGGAGTGGACCCATGGACACACGGGGTTCTTGTGATGTGAACAGGGAATGAACCATGTTGAACCCCCCCCCCCCCCCAGCTCCTAGATGTTGTGCACTGGACAATAGAGTGGCCCAGTAGCATCATTTATATGGCTGCTTATCTCAGATATGACAATATAGCCAGATGTCCTGGGCGATTTAAGCAAACGTCTGATGAATTTTATCTACTCTCAATAGCCAAACACGGAGGGAACATAATTATGTGGCATAACTCGCTATGCAGCAGGCAGCAAGGAGGAAAATGTAATTTTCTCAGCAATTTACATGAAGATGAGACAAAAAAAATGTCTATTATACACCATTTTAAATGCAGATCACCCCTTGTAATTGATAGTGCTACGGGCCTGTAGTTGGCAGCCCACCTAACAATGAAACCACAACCTCCTGACAAATGGAAATCATTGAGGGCATTACCAATCACCTTAGCTATTATACTGTACATACCCACACATGAAACATTCACAGTTAACAAACTGCTATCCAGGATGCCCTACAGTGAAATGTGGAGCTGTTTGAGGATGAAAGAAAGGATTTGTGTGTCTGTTTGTGAATGATTACATTCCCAGCAACAGTTAACTGTTACACAGCTCTGTATCAAATAGCAGAAAACATCTTGAAAAGTGTAAAAAAAAATCTCTGTGCACTGACATGCACCTGTGCATAAGGATTGTTAGTAAATCTTAGTGGTCCTTGGTGCTAAATCAAGCCTTTTGTATTATCTTCTTACAGCGCTACAGTCTTTTTGGACCAGCTCTCTTTAAAGTTTAAATAGCACAGCACACTGTCAGGGTGGCATCAACGCCCAGTACTGAGTAAATTAATGATGCTTAAGTAAACTATGGATTAATTATAGATAGGCCAATGTGTCACTAGGCATATATACATCTCTGACTGAGTGTCCTACCTGCAGCCATGCTAATGAAGACCTAACCTGCTTCAGTAGACAGAGGACAGATGGAAAACACACTTGGCACAACACTGATGCTCTCGCACGCATTATTGCCCTTGAGCACAGAGAGGCACTGATTAGGCTTCACTTAAGTTTGTTAGCCTGGAGCAAACGCCAGCCAGCCAAGAACAGGGAGGAGAAAAAGCTGCAGGACAACAACAAGAACAATGGTACAATCACAAAATACTTCTGACCTCATTGAGGTTAAAGATAAATGTTTCAATTTCACCATGGGCTCTTAGAAGTATTTTGATAAATAGTTTCAGTAATTTTACAGTCAAGAAACTACCAAGCAATTTTCTGTTTCCAGCCTTTTAAATGAGAAGGTTTACTGCTTCTCTCTATTTTATCTCGCAAGAAATTGAAACTTGTTGGCTTTTGGACTGTTGATCAGACAAAACAAGCAATTTAAAAGATGCAATCTTCTGCTTTAGAACATTTTGATGGTTATTTTTCACTATTTTTTGACATTTAATAGACCAAACACAAATAGTAGAGGAGTAGTTGTCAGCTTAATCACTAAATAATCGCTACTTGCAGCCTGAATTGAAACACATGAAAGAGAAAATTACATTTCAAGTCTACAATATTTAATAATCAGTTGAGCTTGTTTAGGTTTTAAGTTTGTGTGAAGGCTATGGTGTTCAAGTTCAATTATGGTTTTGCTTAAATTACTGCAAAAACAAAATAAAAACACTTCTTGGTCAAATCTTGGAGCTCCGCTTCTTTCATTTAATACATATGAGAAGAACATGATATTTAAGAACACGTCCGTTAACAGCATTTTGTCTCCATTTTCAGTCAGACAAAAGAATGAAAACCAAAGAATGCTGCCTCGTTGTTGTATTTCTGAGCTGCTACTGGCTGTAATTTATCCAGGTGAGGCAGGTGCTGGACCATAAATATAGACTGTCAAGTAGCCTACAAATAGTCCAACTTCCAGTGTAGTCCTCTTTCCAATACAGCAAAAAAATCCGTGGGCTATCAACCTATTAAAAAAAACAATGCATCCATGCACTACTCTATGGCTGTATGGGTTATTCAGAGAGGATACTGTCATATTAAAGTTACCCTGACAGAAAATAGAGGAGTCACACTTGACAACATCTGAAATCCAGTCAGGAATAACTTTGATGGTTTGAATTTGTCAGGATAATGAAGATCCTGTAGGTTATCCCAAAATCAAGTTCATTACAAATACAAATCTGTCTTGTACTGCGTTTTTATTCATATTAAATTTCAGAATAAGCACATGTCCCTGTGGAAATGTTGCATGAATGTCTAATGTAAGGACCTAAAAAAAAGTACTGTAAGGTCAGTGTGAACTCATCGCTGAGAGCCACATGAAGTCCCCTGTATGAACACTGTGAGCGAAGCGAATAGTAAGCGCTCTTACCGTCCACAGCCATAGTCGGTCTCAGCGTGTATCTCTCCGTGGTGTCAACAGGACTCTCCCATTCTTCTGCCAGATGGATAAAATGTACTGAGTGTGAGGATGAAGAGCGCGTCTTGCCCTCTCTAATCTACTGTGTGGGCATGGAGACAGCTTTCACTGTAGTCGCACTGAGGAAAGAGAGAGAGAGAGAGAGAAAAGAAAAATAAACCTGGATCACACTCTCCCTCGCTGTCGGTTCACGGCCATTTGTTGTCCGGGACGCCGAAACCAGACCGATATGAAGCGGCTCCTTCTGAATCTCCGCCCCCTCTCCGTACCTGACCGCCGGGAGACAAAAGGTCATTACGCCCCGACACCAGCTGTTACTGGATACAGACTAGATACTCCTCTCTCTCTCTCTCTCTCTCTCTCTCTCTCTCTCTCTCTCTCTCTCTTTCACACTGTGTGTGTGTGTGTGTGTGTGTGTGTGTGTCTCACCCACAAACAGGCACACACTCACGCCCCCATTTTATCATTAAGGCAACCACAGGATACAACAGTAATATTATTTGGTGCCATATGTAAGACTGCTTTTTACACATTTTTGGGCTTGTAACATAAAAACTTAACATAGAAAATAAGCCAAGCTTCCATTACTTTGTTGGTTGCTTATAACAGCCCGTGTACTGATATCTATGTAAAAGACTGAAATTTTAGTGAAGTGCCAAACCTTGTGGCTGGGAAATGAAGCCAATGTGGAAGTGCTAAAAAAAAAAAAAAAAAAAAAAAAAAAAAAAAAATGCAATTCCTCCAGTGGCCACTTGAGGCAGGCTGCAGAAGCGAGTCTGTCTTCATAAACACCCATGATAAAATGTCCACCTTCACAGCAGACGTGAACATCTTTACAGCCTGGTACAAAAAAAGTTTTTTGTCTCCATAGCTAATTTCCCTGTTCATGACAACTGTACTGGGGTTGTTTTTTAAAAACTCAATATTTCAAATGATATAAAGGCTTAAAGTTACACACAGCATGGCCGCTTTGATTGACAGGTAGGTGAGAGAGTCTGCTTCTCTACAGTGTGCCCCACTAGCTTAGAAGTGGAGTCTGCTTCAACAAACGGCTAGCACCCGCTACAACAACAGTCAGTTAAAGCTAACATTACTGCAGAAATATGTGAAATATAGTTGCGATATTATGGTTTTAACTGGTTGTGGTTTCCTTGCTAACATGGAAAAATACTGTCTTGGATGGAAAACATCAGCTAATTCATCCGAACTCTGGTTGCTAAATTGGCTGTGTTGCTGCTTGCATGTCCCTTCCCCTCGTCAGTTTGCGAGGTGGCTGGATACATGTAGTGTCGCCAACGATCGCTTTCTACTAGCCAAGAGTGCAGCAAAGCAGAAGCCAACTAGCTAACTTTAATAGAAATTTGTCGTTGTGTTGATTGGGTTGATTGGGTGATTTAAATGATAGCATTTGTCAGTAGGCAGAATCCTCATATTTTTGTCCTCTATGATCATTGGTTGTGATAAATTCTTGGATTTTGAAAATGTAGGCCCTGTGTTTACCAGGGCAAGAAGAGCAATCCTCCTAGTTTTCCAGAAAAGCTCCATTTATCAGAGATTTTCTAATATACTTGCCCTTGACTGACTGAAAGTAACTCAGAAAGTATCCCACTGGGAATTTCTCCATAAAGTCTCCCTTTATTATAGTGGCAGCAATGAAAGCTGCATGCTGTGTACCATGTCCTTTTTGTTTTTTGCAGAATGCAAACTTACAGACACAAACCATCATCTTGCATTCACCATTACTTCTGTATGCCAAGAAGCTAAATCAAAAGTGAGCCCCTGTCTCAGACTGACATACACAAGCCTGCACGCATTCATGAATACAGAAAATAAGTCAACTGGCAAGTTGACAATATGGATCAACTATGCAGTTCCTTGTGTTTACTTTCAGTCAGACCCGGAGACAAGTGCATAGATGATTTCTGGTTTTATTTATTTATTTTTTAAAGCTGTAGGAGACTTGCACTCCTTGACCCCAAAGTTTCCAATTTCTCTGCTGGAATTTAATAGTGTGCCGGCATAAAATTGTTGGTCTCAAAAGAGACAAAATAAGCTCAATGTTGAAGCAGCAGAGTTTAAGTCATCCTGACTTTTAGCCCCAAGTCAAGCTTCAAAAACACTGTCTTGTTTAATTTAGAGGACTTGAATAATTTCCAAAGTGCAACAAAATAACGTTAGACATTTCCTGCCTGTTAATAATAATGATTATCTTCTTCAGCTTTTATACTGCACACAGTTTGTGTCAATAATTTGAAGCCAAGCCTATCCTGAGATAACCCCAATGAGGTTATCTTAGGCCAGGCTTTTCTAAGACTACTTCCAGAAGACATTACACAGCTGAATAGTACTCTCCATGTTGAATAAACTGACTTTTTGTATAAAACTGACAATACCCCTTTAAGGTGGTGAGCTTCATTGAATCATTGGAAAAGTCAAGAGCATGTGTGGGCTACCACCTATGCAAACACATGGTCTTTGCACAATCCAAGAAACAGAAACAACGAGGAGATCCACCGGAGGCTTGCAGAAAAGCCTAAAAACAGCCGTCCCCCGGTAGACACCCACGTCAGCCACTATTTGCTCGTCAAACAGCCGTGTTTCACTTCAAAGCAGAGAATTTGGGAGCAAGTTCTGAGCACATCTTTGTCGATGTAATCTCACAACAAACTCAGCTAATTGATTCTGCTGGCATTCAGATTCATGCAGACTGCTCAGCGCTGGTGCTTTTTTTGAAAAGTGAAAAGATGTGTCCCTGAAAGTCTTCAAGACAGTCCATCAGTTTGTGTTGGAAGACGATCTGGGTCCCCAAAGCCCAGGCACCGGATCATCAAAGGGCATACAACAAGGAACAAAGCACTAGCTGGTCCATCCCCAGAATGCATGCTGACTGGGAGTGAAAGCACTACACACTCAACCTTCGCACTCGTACAGATTTATACCTGATGTTTGTGTCTGCTGTCTACATATACCCATGCACATAGACACACACATGTGGAGACATGTGCACACACTCGCTCACACTCTTGGAGACATAGCTTAATTTAGAAGTGAGCTACTGTGTGCCTGTAAGGACATTTTGTCTTGTAAAAAATTGAGCAGTCAAAGCTTGTATCTTTAATTCAGAGGACGGTCAGTGCAGTGAATAATGAATAGACTGGGACCTGCAGAGATCAAGGGGTAAGACTTTCTGAGGAGTGGTCCGTTGGGTGTCAGGTGGCAGAGATGCAGCAACTAAAGCATATGAAACTCCCGTGGAAAGAAATGTTTGTAGAGTGGCAGAACACAGATAAACATGAGGGCATAGTAGCTCAAGGGAACGGAAAAATATTATAGTGTATATTAATTCTTTACCCCGTAGATATTCATTGTTTACTCTAGTTTCCACTGAGAACTTGGTTAAAGCATCTTAGTGATAAGCAGTAGTGGAAGGGAAGAGTGATGGTCTTTCCATACGGCCTATACATTACAACCTGTAACTAACAGATGATGCCATTAAACTTTCATTGTCAGTGTTACACCATCTCATATGGCTCGTCCTCCTTGTGCGAAGACGTCTTTGCTCTTTTGCTGTGACAGTGCAACACAAATGCATTGGTATGCACACACATTCACACTTACACACACAGCTTCAACAGTATATTTAGGAAAACAGCTGGAATACAAATTTTTTTTTACTCCAAACAACCAGATTGTGGCTGATATTATGATGAAACATCAGTGGATTTGGCTTGTGCTTGCTCTCACTTTCTCTCTCTCTCTCTCTCTCTCTCTCTCTCTCTCTCTCTCTCTCTCTCTCTCTCTCTCTCAAGCACTTCCTCAAGAGACATAGAGAAGCCATTGATACTGGAGTGTGGCATCAGCCTTGCCAAAGCTGGTGTCATGGTGAATGGATGTTCCTGAGATGGCCGTTAAAAACAACGGTGCCAAATAGGACAGAAAAATGAAAAGAAAAGAGCAGTTGAGGAAAGAGTGGACCAACCTTGGGTGCATCTAAATGCCTAGAAACAGAAAAGATTCAAAGAGGTTGGATTTCAATGGAACATAAGCGTTCTCTTCTGCCTGTACTTAATCTGATCTGAAAGAGAAGGCTCTTTCAGGTTGAAGTGAAAGCAATCTAATGAATTCCCACAGGAAGCTATTTGCTCCACTGAGATGAGTGCAGATGATAGAGAGGAATCCACTTTATAGTGTTAAGTTGTGGCCCTGAGCTGTTTTCCTAATCAGAGACCTGGGGGAGTTTTCCATAATTCTGAGCTGATATTGTAGCGAGGTCTTCTTTGAAAAAACTGTGTCCCCGTTCTGGACTTATTCAGGATGTGAAGCAAAAGATGACAGAACCTATTTGAGAGATATATTCCCTTTGCCACTCCCTGATCATCACCTCAGTCCGCTGCTCTGCACCATGTGTGTATGTGTGTGTTTGCGTGCCTTTGTGTGTGCATGCGTGCAATATATTTGTGCCTCTTCTGTATGTGTGTGTATGTATTTATGCACATATGTGCAGGAAGGGAGGGATGAGAAAGGAACGCGATTGTCATTCCACTCACACTCACATGGTGACCTCACTGTTATGCAAATGACTGGAGTGTAACAAGACCGTGTGTGAGGCTGAGCTGTGCTACAAACACAAACTCTATGTATCTATCTATCTATCTATGAATGTCATTGATTCCTTTTATTGTATGCTGTGTCACAAAACCAAATGCTCTACATGTGTTTAAGCGTGCATATATGTCACACAGACAGACAGTAAAATGTAGACTGAGATGTAACCTATGCAAGTGGAGATAACTTAAAGGATAATAAAGAGAAGCATAACAAATGCAGCCACTTCCATGTAAGGCATTCACGTCCTGTCATGGTCTGTCACTTGATTTCAAACATTCTTAGCATGGCTGGTTGATTTTGATTTCAGATCAGAATGACAATGCATGGTCTGGGTTCACTTTCTAGGCCATTTCAAATCGATACAAATGTATTCTGAGCGATTTTATGCGTTCTGCGATGAGACATTTCTATGCTGATGAGAGCGATCTCTTTCAGGATGACAATGCCCTCCATCCACAGGGCACGAGGGGTCAGAACATGTTTAATGAGTATGAAAATTATGTGAATCATGCGCTACAGGCTTTGCACTCATCAGATGTCAACAGCTTTAGGAGATTTTGGACCATCGTTATCTGATGCCGTCATTATCAAAACACCAAATGAGTGAATATCTGAAAATACATTTTAAAAAAAAAAGTAAAATTGCTCTTTCATTGCTCTGGTAGAGTTTGAGAGACCGTGTCAAGGAGCATTGAAGATGTTCTGGCAGCTTGCTATGACAGTTTATGTTGGTTGTTATTTTATTGTAACTTGCTGTAATTTTTCTAGCTCTGTCAGTCTGGATGTAGCTGGAAGATGGACTCACTGAACAGTTAAGGCTTTAAAATCAAACAGTAAAAAAAAAAATATTTTTGTACTTATCATCCCCTTTGGCGAAGCATTTATTGCTTGCTCAGAGTAAGCACTGACCCAACCTAAAAATAAAGACACTGTGGGAAAAATCACATCTAATGAAAACAGCAAATGCTGCAGGTCCAAAACAAAAGGAAGGAAGGCAGGACCATCGCACCATTGCTCATCATCCCATCTCACCTCGAGTCTTGTCTTTGAAGATCAGTGCCACTCGTTAGTCAAGTACAAGTACACTTAAAGAAAATATATTTTTCAAAACTTTTTAGTTTTAATCCTCTCTGTCTCTGTCTTAGTTCATCATATTATCTTCTTTACAACGTTATTATCTTCAAGGGAGCTGAAAATGAGAGAAAATATACACGTTGTGCTTTGGCTGAATTAAGACAACACAAAGAGAGATTTTCTGACAATATTGGCAGACAAGAGGACAGCACTACATTCACTTCATCTTTATATATATGAAAAAGATCTGTTTGCATCACGTCTCCGGGGAAGATTCTGACTGGATAGAGTCCAGGTTTATTCAGGCTTCATACTTCTGAGTAATGGCAGGATGCTCTGTCTTTCTCTGTCAGTCCCTCTGTACTTGTTTTTAAATCCCACTCATCTCACGTCTCTCTGTTTCACTCTATGAATCTGTGCTTTACTGTCTATACCTGTCCAAACTCAAGCTGTGTAAGCATCTCCTCTCCTGCCCTCACAGGAAAGACAGGGTCAGATAAAGCAGGGAATGCATCATGGTCTGATCCACTGTTTCTAAATAACCCAGCTAAAATACCAGTCTCACTCAGAGAACAGGTCACGAGAACAGCTGCAGTCAATAATCTCATTTATCTGCTCAACCATCGGGGAAACAGATCAGCCCCACTTTGGATCACGCTAGCTGTCAGACTTTTAATGTGAAAAATATGAAAACCTCTCACTAAACAAGTGTGAGTGTCATTCACTTGCTCTCCTTTTTTTTTTTTTTTTTGCTCCCACACTGTGTAAAACTGAAGGTTTACAAGGGGAAATGTAACATGGCAGCAGGGGGATGCTGTGACATCAAGTGGAAAGTAAAGTGCATGCTATGGAGCTAAAGAATACATGAACCATTTGTTCTTTGTCATACTCAGAGGGAAAAGGTGACTGAGTATACAAGGCCCTCTCGTGAGATGGGGGCCACAGAGATACTCAAATGGATAGCTGTTGATGCCGTGAGGGGCTACAGGGTCCAGAATATTGTGCTACGCCCCTGTGTGTCTGCAAGTCTCCTTCTCAAGGTGAACCTTTTACTGCTTAAGGAGACTGGGTCCTTCACTCTACATGGTAATTAGCTTAATGAATCATTTCCAATATGATTGACCCCCCAATGCACATATGCCACGTTTGTCACTACTACATTGGTATTCACAACACAAAATCAAGCATCTTTTTCTCCTTTGTACAGTGCCTCAGATCCTGCCCTAGACTAATTACCGCACTGCCCTCATTTTAAGCTTTGTTGTCGGACTAAGCTCAACGGATCAATGAAATTCCATTTGAGCATCTGTTGCCCAAAACGACCCTAGTTGGCCACTTCTAAAAGTAGGTCCTAATAGCATTTTACTGTTGTCCTTGCCCAAGGACACTTCTCTTTGTTTCAGAGTAATACACAGCCAGCAATCAGCACAAATAAACTAAATTAATCCTCGCAGGACTTTCTTCAATGTACAAATTCAGGTTTTGTGCACGTAGACTGCTTTCAACTAAGAGATGGTAATTGAGTTTAGCATGTGTGTGTAATAGTGAAAAATGATGATGTCCATGTCCTATTTTGTGATGTTCTCCCTTCACCCACATTGTATTGTTGAATATAATTAGCTAAAATTAACTCAGAATGTGGCTCAGGCAGCATGAATGATGTGTCTGTGTTTCTTTGTGTGTAGGTGTGTGTTTGTAGGTGATGCATGAAAGTATATCAATAAACCTGTCATCTCGACATAGCTCGTCCTGCTTCTTTCTTGCAGACAGCAGCTTTCTCTCAGTCAGTGGACCATAAATCGGATATTTTGCTGTGATATTTCAGCTTTTTCATCTTGGTATGTACCTATAGACTGCTTCTTCTGCATCCGTGCAGCTCCACCTACATCCTGTATCTATATTTATTATCACACTATGGACATCTGCTGTGACAGATAGGACGGATAGTCCAGTGTCCTCCCCTCGTGTCATATGCACTGAATAAACAGATTAAATTGAGTCATGCATCCATGCAAACTGGCACACACATGAATGGATAAACATGCAGAAAGATGTGGATTACTCTATGCTTGCACGGAAATACACTCACACCATCTTATTCACAGTAACCCAGCTATAATTTGCCTTGTTTATAGAACATTTCAATTGGCCAATCACATTTCTCACAGTGTCACCATATCAGAAATTAAATAATTATTCATAAAAAATTAGGGATATTATTTTGTCAGTCGTCCTCATCCAAAATCTAATTGTATCCAAATGAAGTGATTAGTCTTTGTTAAAAAAGAAATGGGCTCACCCCTTAAATGATTGTTATTCAGCTTTGCCCGCAAAGACAAAGCACACTAATGGTCTTACTTTAAGTCGGTTATTGTTTTTTTTACCCTCAGCATGATAAAAATCTACAAGGGGCTGTCAATCATAGTCCCAATTTCCATTAAGATCTCTTGCGTTTATTTTGAAAAATATCTAAAAATAACTTCAGTACAAATCTCAGTGACAGTGACAGCAGTCCTTTCAAGTATTCTGTGTCATGACACCAAGTTGCCTGTGACACAGGTGAACTATAAAAATTCACTTCTGCTTCTACACTCTGTTTCCAGCTCACAGCTGCATTTACAAGAAGCATTGCCAAATGTTTTATGGCAGCACATCAAAGAGAATGATTATAGTACGATCTCTGGCGAGACCCCAACACACTCAGTCGGCCTTCACGACCCCCAAGCAGATATCAACTATCTTCTACTGCTACTGCCACCATAGTGTCGATTTTAATGTGCATGTGTGTCCCTGTGTGGTGGAGGATTCCTGAATGTGTTTATGCTTATGAAAACACAGTATTGTTACAGAAATACAGGTTGTCAGTTTATGTAGACATCCTATTTTATATTGTGGTTACTACTCATATACAGTATTAGTCACAGTAGAGCTAAATACAAAGTAAAGTAAGTAAGTAAGTAAACATGTGTACTTGGACCAGGCTCTGCAGGATTTTCTCATTGTTCATATTTGCAAATTTTATTAGTGATTTATTTATCACTAATGACACTGATCTGGATCACTCATCCATTATGATCAGCAGATAGATCATAGACAGATAGACATATAATCTGTGGTTTTCTTTACGGTCTTTCTGTTAGTGAACATAACATATCGTGTGAATTCAAGCTGCACATTATGTCAGTTTCTATATGTGTGTCTAAAAATTATCCATCTGAAATGAAATAATGAAATAATCAGATGGAGAGTAAAAGAGACTGTGCATTAGAGATGAAATCAAGGCTTGAGTCGTGCTCCATGTTTAAATGGGTCCTTGGCTGTGTGAGCTATATATCTTTTAATGTGTCTGACAGTCCATTTTCATCATAACATTCTTCTCCCGGGAGTGAAATAATGTCTGCCCTCAGGAGATGTAAATGAAGAAAAATGTAAAGGCTTGTGCCGAGGCTCAGGCTATGGGTTAAGTTAAACCTGATTGAAACTAATTGATGTATAGCTTCACTTCATCTCAAAGGATGAAGCACAGAAATGTCACGTTAGGACATAATTACCTTTATTGCGTCCTCCTGTCACATGTTTGAATATAGACTCTCTAGCATGGATATTTTCACTGGTAATGCAAGATAAGTTATTGCTGTAACAACACGTCTGTCATAAATTTAATTACTCTAAAATCACTTAAGATGTATGGCTCAGTGAACACGACAGATTTACATATCCTCTCCAAGAAAATGTCTTGAATTCTACTTCAGTATCTGCGCTTATTAATCAATTAATCAAGTGTAAAATAATACTTTTACTGCATACTAAAAACAAGCATCCTGTTTAAGCCCTAAGAAAACAGTATGCAATATGCAACCTTTAGGGCCTGATTGTTTATTTCAGCAAAGGTCAGCTGTGTAATATATGCCATGATTGGGATCACAGGTCCATCCATGACACTCTGTCAAGGGAGGAAATGAAAATAGACATGCACAATGAGCATATAATGCTCAATATATTTACCTGGTCTATTATATGTGACTTTGAAGTGTGTATTTAGGCTTTAAGAAAAGGAATTATGAGAATATTACAGTAAAGTAGAATAATAAACAAATATCACAGGGATAAATCCCCCAAAATTATACTATACTATAATATCATGATGTAAGTTCAGGTAATACACTTCAGAAATAGAAGAATGAATTAACTTACTGTAAGTCCCATTAGGAGTACTGATCTATAAAGCCTACTTTGAATGTAATTGATTGTCTCAATGGGCCTATTATTTTTCAGGACGTGGCGCCCTCTAGTGGCTGCCATCGGAAAGTGACATTAGTATGAAACATGATAAATATTCCAAACAAATCACCTCAATGTCACGGCCACAAAGCAGGAGATGGAAAATTGGCAAGTTGCGTAATTCACATTAACAATTTAGAGCTAAGTGGAAATCATAAGAGAGGTGAAAATGAACAGTAACCCGCCTGTCCTGTGGGGGGCGCTGTACTTAGAGAGGCACAGGGTCGCCGTTTGCTGGTGACGGAAGTGCGACTGTTGTTTATCCGGCATTGAGCCTCCTGCTCGTCGTTGCAACGATGTCCACCGGTGGAGGGAAACAAGCGCCCAAAATTGTCTCCAAACCATCCGCGGGAGGCACCGGGGCGGCGGGGGCTAGCGGCGGGCCCCCGATAATGCCCCTCGCCTCTCCGCTCATGGGGAAAAAGAAGAAGCCGTTTCTGGGGATGCCCGCTCCGCTGGGCTACGTGCCCGGTCTCGGTAGAGGGTAAGCTAACTTTGGCTAGCAGGTTAGGCTATGTGTGTGTTAGGTGCTGCTGGTGGTTCAGCAGACTGTTGTACGTTGTAGTAGGTTTAGTAGAAACTTAGCTAAGGTAAAAGGTTATTTTAACGACCTTAATAAAGCAATAGTAACATTAAATACACAACACTGGCTAGCTAACAGTTAAATCAAGGGTGTCCAAAGTACGGCCCGGGGGCCAATCACGGCCCGCGGTCAGATTTCATGCGGCCCAAAGTTTCTCCGGTTGACATCATGAAGCATTTGAACCTCTAAGGACATAGCTGCTGGTGTTATATATCTGTAGGTGTGACACAAAATGTTACTTTCTGAATGATCTTGTGAAAGGCAAGAGCAAGAGTGATGTTTAGAATGAACATGAGGTTAAGATTTGTATCCGCTAAATGCAAGTTTAACGTAATCCATGCAATGTTTTCTTTGTGAAAGAAAGGCAGAACTGGGTTTTAGATTTGTTCACGAGAACAGTCCATTTGTATGTAACTTTTATTGGTGTTATTGGTCATTTTTAAAATGTTAGTATTGGCTCCAGGGCAAAAATGAACATTGCCTCATTAATGGTTCCATTGATTGGGCAGCTGTGGCTCGGAGGTAGAGCGGGTCGTCCACTAATCAGATGATCGGCGGTTCGATCTCTGTATGCATGTCAAAGTGTCCTTGGGCAAGATACTGCTCCCGAAGTGTATGAATGGTTAGCTCCCAAAACTGATGAGGAATTGGCACCGTGCATGGCAGTTAATGCCATCAGTGTATATGTAAAAGTTAAAAAAAGTCCATGTACCATTTACAGTTCGATCCCAAGATCCTAACCAGTCATAATGACTTATTAAAGGAAAGTTGTAGCCTGTAAATAGTGCTGGAAGTGAAAGTATATGATCCTATCTTGCTGGAAACTGGTTTAAGTGCCCATGATGTAACAGTAACTTCTCAACCATCAAAAACAAACATTGCGTAAAAGCAGTGAGGAGCGATCATCGGGTGGTTATAAATTAGGTTGAACGTCCCAGTGCATTCCTATGACAAGCCCATCTATGTTTATTTGTGTAACATTTGATTTAATTGCTTTTTCTTTTTTAGTGCCACTGGTTTCACCACCCGATCTGATATCGGTCCTGCTCGTGATGCCAACGATCCAGTGGATGATCGTCATGCACCCCCAGGGAAGAGGACGGTTGGGGACCAAATGAAAAAGAACCAGGACGATGACGATGAAGATCTGAACGATACAAACTATGATGAGGTACTAACGATTTGACTGTATGCAAGGACTTAATTAATCTGCATCCACCTTATGAAGAATACACAAAGTCTTCAGTCATTCTAATCACATTACCGTGCCCTTTTTTTTGCTGTAGTTTAATGGATACGCAGGTAGCTTGTTCTCCAGTGGCCCCTATGAGAAGGACGACGAAGAAGCAGACGCTATATATGCAGCACTGGACAAGAGGATGGACGAAAGACGCAAAGAAAGAAGGTTATTAAAAAATCTATTCTGTCTATTTTCCCATTTGACTTTTAGGGAATAAGCATACCCTTTCCATTTATTAATGTTTGACATCCTGTACACTTGATAGTCCATGTGAGTGTTATTTTGACTGCTGGTCTGTGTATTTTCAGGGAGCTGAGAGAAAAGGAAGAAATTGAGAAATACCGTATGGAGCGACCTAAAATCCAGCAGCAGTTCTCAGATCTAAAGGTACAACATTGCACATGATACGCCAAACTAGCCTTTCTTCTCCACCTGTGATCACACTGAATTGTGTATATATATGATATATATATCAACAACATTGCGGACATTCCAGATTTCCACCCGTTTTTAATTCTCTCTTTTCCACGTCTTCACAGAGGAAGCTGGCAGAGGTGTCAGAGGAAGAATGGCTGAGCATCCCCGAAGTGGGAGACGCCAGGAATAAACGGCAGAGAAATCCGCGCTATGAGAAACTCACCCCTGTCCCCGACAGCTTCTTCTCTAAACACCTGCAGACCGGAGAGAACCACACCACAGTCGACCCACTGCAAGGGGTCAGTATATACACAAATACACATTTATTTACTGTAGGTGTCCACATAAAAGCACACATCACTAAAATACATCATGTAGTTTCAGCCTGCACCAGCAGGAGTCAGGATATCTCCCTGGAAATAAACAAATCACTTCAATTGTACAGCTAATGTAGTTTACAAATGCTCGTTTTTTTCCATGTAGTCCTATATCTCAGTAGACCTCCCTGCACAGTATAGAAAGTATCTTTGATAGATACTTAAAGGTCCAGTGTGTAAGATGTAAGATTGTGGCCTGTATTTACAGGTTATATCACAAATGGAATATGGATTATGTGTTGAATATGCATAATTATGATTTCACCTTAAAATCAGTCTTTTTTTGCTGAGTTTGTTGATCCATCATGTTTTTACAGTAGCCCAGAGGCAGTCTAAACACTGGCTCTAAAAAGGCCCTTTCATGCTTTTCTCATATTTCACAGCCACCGGAGAGAGTGAGGAAATGGGGTTGCAAGTACACTGCTAGATGCCATTAAATACTCCACAGTGGACCTTAAAAGGATGAATATGAATGAATACAAATGCCATAAGGAGCAAACAGACGCCTATATTTGCTGATTTTTTTGTATAGCTATCTGTCTGTCAGTTTTTGTCATGTACATATTGCATCTTCAAAATGTTCTATATACTTATAGTGGTGTGTACTTTACACTGTCAATATGAATGCACTACCCAGCATGTTTCAGCCCTCCTTAATAGGAGAGTATTGTTTACATTCAGAATTTTCACAAGTATCGTTTACAGTGGCGAGAAAAGTGTCATATGATCTAGGCCTGGGTTTCACAAGCCTTTTCGCCATGCCGTAACAAAATTCTCACTTCTCTCTGCTAGCTGGGAGGTCTGAACACACCGTACCCAGGAAGCATGACCCCTGGTTTGATGACACCAGGGACAGGAGAGCTGGACATGCGGAAAATCGGTCAGGCCAGGAACACACTCATGGACATGAGGCTCAGCCAGGTAACTGTTGATCATCCTTTACACAATTCCTTTGATCATCCATACTCTGTTGTTGTTGTCCTGATACACAGGACAATGTTTTCTCTTTACCTATATCTGCCTGTCATTTATCTACAGGTGTCTGACTCAGTGAGTGGACAAACAGTGGTGGATCCAAAGGGTTACCTGACAGATCTCAACTCCATGATCCCCACGCATGGAGGAGACATCAGGTAGAGACACAGTGCTGACTTAATAAGTTCCTACTGTCTGTTTATATTCAGTATGTTCTTGTGTGAATGTGTTTGATATGTTTTTGCCTTGTCTGCATGTGCAGTGACATCAAGAAGGCTCGTCTGCTGCTGAAATCAGTGAGGGAGACCAATCCTCATCACCCGCCTGCCTGGATTGCTTCTGCCAGGCTGGAGGAAGTGACAGGCAAACTGCAGGTGGCCAGGAACCTGATCATGAAAGGCACAGAGATGTGTGTTAAGGTAAAAGATGGCCACAAATATGTCTGATTAAGTCATTCAGATCAGAGCCTGGAGTAAAGTTTGCTGATTTGTCTGTTATCTTTAATGTTATACACCCGTATTTAAAGGAAGAAGCAGATTAAACCTCTGAAATGATAAATAACAAACAACCTTTCAGTCATCTAAGTTGCAAAGGGAGAAACTGGTCCTTGCCCTCCTGTAAATATAAGCATTTTTCTGTCCATCAGAGTGAAGATGTGTGGCTGGAGGCAGCCAGGCTCCAGCCTGGCGACACAGCCAAAGCCGTGGTGGCCCAGGCGGTCCGCCACCTGCCACAGTCTGTCCGTATCTACATCAGAGCTGCAGAGCTGGAGACTGACGTGAGGGCCAAGAAACGAGTCCTCAGAAAAGGTAGGCCTCACAGTTGTTAAAGTAAATGAAAAGAAATAGAACTTTGATGTAACGCTACTTTTTTTCCTGTATATTGTACACGTTTTCTGATTGTAAGAAACCTCTAAGTTGATGTTTTGACAAGAGACATTGCTGTTATGTTGTTATGAGAGAGTTCTGTTTGTCTTCTACGTGAATGAACGCATCGTGATTTCCCTGCCAAAAGTAGGACGTTTAATTTTGTTGGCCAGAAATTCAAAACCAGCCTCCATCTGTTAATTGTCTCATTAAAAACACCAGAACCACGCACAACTACTCTGCACACATAAGATTGCATAAAAGATTTCATAAGGGTTACATTTGGCAGCTGTGGCTCTGGCTTCTTGTTAAGGCCAGGCACCCTATTTGAACTATCATGTCAATGCCTTAACACACACTCATGCACACACACACCCACACACACACACACCAATATTTCCCAGCAGCATACCCCCCCCATACCCCACTGACAGAGATGGATGGGGAGCTTCCTCTGCATAAGAGCTCTTTGCCTCTACACGTTCAGTCACCTCTGTTCTACTTTCTCCATTACATAAAACAATCTGCCTTTCTACTCAAACTCTACTGAACTTTACTACTAGTCTTCAGTGTTTGTTTTTATTGCGTGTGTGTTTACTATAATGTGTAGCCTGTCCGTCGCGCTTTTGTCCGCTGTATATGACTGATTAGGTCTGTTTATTTATGAAAACATTTGCCCTTATTGTCCGCAGAGAGCCTGTCCAATGATTTTGATTTTTGTGACAGTTTGTTGCCCCGAGCAGCACACTTACCTGCTCCTACGCTTTAAGTCACTCTAAAGCAAAGTGTGAATGAAATGACAGCTGTCTAATCGTTACTTTTTGTAGCTCTGGAGAATGTGTCCAAATCCGTTCGACTGTGGAAGACTGCTGTTGAGCTGGAGGAGCCGGAGGATGCCAGGATCATGCTTAGCAGAGCTGTGGAGTGCTGCCCTACCAGTGTGGAGGTACGCTTAGCAGACACTGTCATTTCACCCCCACCCATCACAAAACAGTGAATATAAGACTAACAGGATGCAACACACTACAATGCATGCACGCTCATGCACCTACGTCTATATCTAACTATTTCTGTCTGTCCTGTCCAGCTGTGGCTGGCATTGGCCCGGTTAGAGACGTACGAGAACGCACGTCGTGTCCTGAACAAAGCTCGAGAAAACATCCCCACCGATCGCCACATCTGGATCACCGCTGCCAAGTTGGAGGAGGCCAATGGCAACACTCAGATGGTGGACAAGATCATTGACAGAGCCATCACTTCTCTACGTGCCAATGGTGTGGAGATCAACAGAGAGCAGTGGATACAGGTGTGTTCCTGCAGCTTGGTGGTTTCTTTGAGAGAGCAGGGTTTCCTGCAGCTGTCTGTGGCGGAGGAAAACTTCTCCCACAGTCCAGCTGCCTTCCAAGACCACAAAGTCACACAAGGAACCATCTCAACCAGACTTCAAGCTATTTGTTCGTGTCTGAGGAAGGTGTCAGTTGAGCAGTCAGCGTCCTACTGGCAGGAACTACTGGCAGCTACAGCATGAGCTACAGGAGTGGTTTACTGCGTGACCTGTTTGTGAAGCTTGCTCAAAAACAACAATGGCCGTTCGTAGAATTGTAGATTCTGCTAGCAAGTATATTAGAACTGGAAACTATTTCTTCCTTAAAGACTCTGATGTTGATTTCGCTGTATTATCTGTTGATCTGATTGGTTTAGATTGGATTAGATTAGATTAGATTAGAAATACTTTATTAATCCCAAACTGGGGAGGTTGGACAGGAAGATGGTCGGATGGTTCATCCAATCACCTGGCCTGTATTTTGTGAACGTGCCTGCTTCCCAGATGGTTCTTTCTAACAAACCAGCCATTTTAGTCTGGTTGTGTTTCTAATCTTTTATTTAGATCATAAACACTGTTCACCTGAATAAACTTGTGAATTATAAGGTAAAAGAATCAGTGATTGTCTCTTGTAGAGGGAGTCGTTTGTGAGCTTTGACAGCGTGCCACATACTTTGGCAAAGCTGCCCTCTGCTATTTCATCTGAGTGCAACAGAACACAAGCCAGCACCGTGACTGACATTTTGTTCAGAGCAGTTCACCGTTGTTTTGCAATCACAGGCTTTTACTGCAATCCCTTTTCTGATTATTATTTTTTTTCTTTTCCTTGACAGCCTAGCTTTTTCTACCCCAGGCAAACTATGTGGTTGTTGTGGTAGGTTTATCAAGGCCATGTGCCCGAACACTCATCGTAACACCAACAACAGATGAACTTTAATATGATAGTTATTAAATGAATCATTTTCTGAATAGTGGGATTAGTGAGCTCGTCATTTATTCTGCCTACAAAAATCATCTGTGCAGAGATTACCTCTTATATAAGAATAATTATCTATAAACTGGATATTTATCAGTAATCTAGGTTGATTAAAGAGTTTCTGGCCTTGGTGGCTTAAGGCATATTAGGTGTGTGTGTGTATTTATTACATGGCTCCATCATTCATCTGTACTTACTGACTAATATACTGTTGGGGCCAGTAGTTCATGCCTTAACCCTCTTTCATTCTTCTGCAATGTACCACCCACAGCTTCTTTCCTCATCAATGTTCCTTCTTGTCCTGCAGGATGCAGAGGAGTGTGACAAAGCAGGCAGTGTGGCTACCTGCCAGGCTGTGATAAGGGCCGTCATAGGGATTGGCATTGAGGAGGAGGATCGCAAACACACCTGGATGGAAGATGCAGATAGTGTGAGTACTGACGTATGTGTGTTCAGACCCCGACACCCAGAGGAGTCATTGGCATTTACTGTCAGGGTTATACTTAAATGAGCTTGTCTGTTACGTTTCAGTGTGTGGCCCATGGAGCGCTGGAGTGTGCCAGGGCCATCTATGCCCACGCTCTGCAGGTCTTCCCCAGTAAGAAGAGTGTCTGGCTTCGAGCTGCCTACTTTGAGAAAAATCACGGCACCAGGTGACCAGATTTGGTTTCTGACCCTAATCAAAAGATGTTTTGATCAACCACTGTTTCTGTTTTTCAACTCTCGTGTACTCAACTGCGACTGTGCTCCTCCCCGACATTGCTCTTCCACAGGGAGTCTTTGGAAGCCCTGCTCCAAAGGGCCGTAGCTCACTGTCCCAAAGCAGAGGTCCTGTGGCTGATGGGTGCCAAATCCAAGTGGCTTGCTGAGGATGTGCCTGCAGCCAGAAGTATCCTTGCTCTGGCCTTCCAGGTAATGATGAGATTATGCAAACTTTGACTTTTTCTTAAACATAGTATCCATGCAAGCTTGTGTCTCACTGTTGTTTTCTCCTTTCCTGTTTCTCCCGCTTCTACCCTCTACTTTTTATTTTTCTCTCTAGGCTAACCCGAACAGTGAAGAGATCTGGCTGGCTGCTGTTAAGCTTGAGTCTGAGAATAATGAGTATGAAAGAGCCCGTCGACTGCTGGCCAAGGCCCGCAGCAGTGCCCCGACAGCCAGGGTGAGTGAGAAAATGAGAAGGAGACAGAGGGTTCCCTATTTTAAACTCTCATGAGGATCCAGTATAAAAAATGCACAAAGTCACTTGAGCCAAAAAATTGTCTCCCAATTAAGGTGTCAGGTTTTTTCTTTTTTTTGTCAGTCAAAACTTTCTGTCATGTCATTATTGATATTTGTTGGATTACAACACTGTGTCAGTAGCAATACAGACAGAAAAGAGACGGAAAAGACCGAAATAGACACACATTTCTTGAACTCATTGTCTGCAGCTTATTTGTACAGGGGAAGATTCCTTGTTTATTGGAGCTGTCCTGACCTTTTAATCACTAACTTCCTTTCTGTGACCCTCTGTACCAGCAGGGACAGTTTGTTTTTCATTATGTAATGCTGATATGAACAGAGCCCATGTTTTGGAGGTAGCTTGATTATCAGGTTTTATTGTTCTCCAGTTCCAAGTAAGTTAATAGCACATTGTTCGTGGTGCCTCTTCCAAACACGCTGTCTTTCTCAGGTTCAGGCTTGCCAATTTTTTATACATTAAAACTTTCGGTAGTATTCAGGCTGACAGATGCTGTCAGCAGTGCTCTTAAACACACTCTCGCTCTCTTACTGTCTCTCTCTCAGGTGTCCTGGCTACTCTTTCTTTAGTCTGTCTGTCTGTTTGCTGATAGATATGACAGAAAGAGCTTTTAATGTTGCCTGTCAAATAAGACAACTGTCTGGTTTTAATGAAGTAGTTTCGCAGTTAGGCTATGCCTTAAGAACCTGGTATTTAATACATTTGAAATCAGATAAAATATTTTAAAATTGGTGCTACAATAAATGTTTTTCAAATGATTTTTGTTAATATGTGCAACTGTTATGACAGGCCCAGAGAAATTCAAAATGGCAGATCTCTACAAAAACCATGTGTATGTATTTGTAATCTCCGCAGGTATTTATGAAATCCGTGAAGTTGGAGTGGGTATTGGGAAACATAGAAGCTGCTCAGGAGTTGTGCACGGAGGCCCTGAAACACTACGAGGACTTCCCCAAACTTTGGATGATGAGAGGCCAGATAGAAGAGCAGTGTGAAAACATGGATAAGGCCAGAGAGGCCTACAACCAAGGGGTGAGGCGGGGATTGTTTATGTGTTTATTATAAGTACAATGTCAAGGGAACAATGGGGGAGTTGCATTTTTTGGTCACATGTTTTTTGATTTAAAAAAAATGGTGTTTCCTTCATAATTCTAAAAACTGATCAGACTTTTTTTTTTTTTTTTGGTAGTTGAAAAAGTGTCCTCACTCAGTGGCTCTGTGGTTGCTGCTGTCTCGTCTTGAAGAGAGAGTGGGACAGCTGACCAGAGCCAGAGCAATCCTGGAGAAGGCACGACTCAAGAACCCCCAGAGCCCTGAGCTATGGTGAAAAAATATAGTGTGACACAGCCGCAGAGATCTATGTCAAATTAAAAACCAAAATTAGCCCAATTGCTACTTGAAATTATGACATAAAACTATCATGTGTGCCCAAAATCATCATCATTTTTCATCATTTTTAACAAGGCTGGAGTCGGTCAGGCTGGAGTTCCGGGCTGGACTGAAGAACATCTCTAACACGCTGATGGCCAAAGCCCTCCAGGAGTGCCCCAATTCAGGTGAGAATATATTCCTGCTGCTGGGGGGAGGACTTCTTCAAAAAACCTTTTTTCAGAAATCAAGAGCGCCTGTTTTATTCAGCTGACAATAGACAAAACGGATCCCTTACTGTACCACCTTTCTGTTCAAGGACAAATACATCTATTACAAAACAACCCCTCTGGAACAAAACTGTGTGTTTGGATCTGAATGTTTGTATTGTCTACAGTATTCCATATTAATCGTTAATACAGAAAAGATATCCTTTCACAATTAACTCATGTGTGTGACATTCTCACTCAAACCACTCCCATTTCCTTCCTACAAGGCATCCTGTGGGCTGAAGCAGTGTTTTTGGAGGCCAGGCCCCAGAGGAAGACCAAGAGTGTGGATGCTCTGAAGAAGTGTGAACATGATCCCCATGTATTGCTCGCTGTAGCCAAGTATGACAATCTTTTCACTGTTTTCCACTCCTCTTGTCAGTATTAAACTCTGCTCTTAATCTTTAATCTTGATGCAATCTTGTGCACGCATTCTAGGTTGTTCTGGAGTGAGCGTAAGATCACCAAAGCCAGAGAGTGGTTCCTAAGAACAGTAAAGATTGAGCCAGACCTGGGAGATGCTTGGGCTCTCTTCTACAAGTTTGAGCTGCAGCACGGCACAGAAGTAAGACTCTCAATGTTCTCTTTACTCATCTGGATATAAAACGTGGTCCTTTGCGTGTGTCAGCGGCCATGTTTACATTGAAAAGATTACAACCTGTTAGATTCACCTGGTTCGGCTCATTCTGCAGTCAAATGCAAGTTCAGTTCATGTAGCATTGGTTTATCAGAGCAGTAACAGCTATGACTGTAAGAATGATGAGCTTGACAGATTTACTGATAAATTGATGCCTCTGGCTGCTAGTGTTGTTTAATGAATTGAAAATGCCAGCAAAAGTTAACAGCCACAGTAGATTGAAGAATAAACATAATGGTTTCAGGCAGCCTGTATGTGGTAGTGAAGACGTGCTAAAAAATACATGGTGTAATAAAGTTGGAATGCGTTGTGTCACGGGTGTCTTACTTCAATGTTCTGCATCCACCAGGAACAGCAAGAAGAAGTGCGAAAGCGCTGTGAGAATGCGGAGCCCCGGCATGGAGAGCTGTGGTGCGCCGAGTCCAAACACGTCCTGAACTGGCAGAAGAAGACAGGAGAGATCTTAGCGGGGGTTGCCAGCAAGATCAAGAACACTTTCTGATACTGTGGAAATTTGGACTGAAAACACCTGGAGAACTCTGGCAGTCACCAGTTGAGCAGGAAACAACTATGGACATGCTCAGCTGTTGTTCTCTAGCAGGACTTACTCATCTGTGACAGATACAAAGTATTGACACGAACCCCAATTATCTTTTATTGTTTGACTGAATTACAGTTTTTGTACTTCACAACAGAAAATGGAAATTTGATGTCAGAGTGACAAATTGCTACAAATTTTAAATGAGGTAGTTTAAAACTCAGAACCACTGATTCCTCTCAAAGTAAACAAGTATTTGCAACAGTAGTAAGTATTTGTGTATAGGTCTGTGAACTGTCAGTGAACTCCAGTTGTCAACACTGAATCCGAACTTTGACTTGGCCCCTCCAGGACATTTATATTGTCTTTAAGCCTTTTGTGCATAGCTTTGGTTTAATCTTTGAAGTATTTGTCTTGCTGGGAAGCAGATTTTGTTAAGTCAGCTTTCAGACTGTTGCAGGAGGTCATTTGGGATTTCAGTGATGAATGATTTCACTTCCTTCCTACACTTTGTTTCAGTCTCACTTCTAGCAAACTTACTTTTTTTTTTTTTCAGCAGTTTGCTACTCCCTGCAACACTGCCATAAAGCTGCACCTGGTGAATCACCCAGGCAACCGTTATTGTTTGAACAATTCTCTGAGTAACTTAAGAGAAACACTTATCCCAGTGAAGTGCTGGCTTAATTCACGGATCTGTAAATCTGATGTAATTTCATCTTCTGGCAAGTGATGGCAGACATTAAATCCAGTCATGACCACCCAGGTTACATGTGTGTATTGGTCTCTATTGTTTGGCAGTGCTGCAGGACCACATGATGTTTTGTTTAACTGCTATACAATGTGCCGGTTCAGGTAGATTTACGAGGTGTGTGCCCGTTCTGTATCCATGCAACACATAATGTGCATGATACCTGGTTGCGCTAGTAATGTTGTAGGTGCTATTTCATTTTATATTTGTACTTTATTGGGTTAAATGAGTTGATTTTTGTTCACTTTGACATGAATCTGTTTTTCTGCTGTTTAGTGTCGAACTTCTCATTTCAGTCATTGTCCCTATTGTGAAAATAAAACAGACATGAAAAGGCAGAAGTGAAAATGAATACTTAGAAATGGGTACTGTAACAGAAATATACAAATTGCAGGTTGATTCCACCTTTACAGTGTGTTTGAACTCCTGATCAGTTCCTGTCAGAAATGGTCTTTTGTTCAGAAATCTATACTCTTTGAGGAATGTTCCTTTTTCTATCTTGGTCCACATGGATATCGAAGACGTCCAGGTTTGTCTATGTCTGTTTGGGTGTGTCTATATAAACTCCTTGTCAGGGATTATTTCATGATTTCTCATGTTGTAGTAATGAACTGCTTTTTTACTTGCTGGAAATCCTGTTTAAAATACTTTGCAGGCATCCAATAAACAAACAACACAACTTGCATCACTCCCTGTTTCTCCCAAACAAGTCGTATAATAAAATGCTTCCTTGTGCTTGAATGTCAAATCTCACTCTGAGTGAACAGTTAGTTTCTGTGTGAGATGTATTTTCCCAGACATTTAAGTTGCTCTTGCACAAATCCTCCCATGCAGACCCCATGAATGGTCAGCATTTTGGTTGTACACTGGACCTTCTTGTTCTGGGTCAGACCAGCTTAGATCACAGTATCATGTAGATTTTTCAACATTATAACAATAAAGCACAGTTTCATTATGCCATCCATCCTCCCTTACAGTAAGCCACCCACTTAAAATGTTTGTTGCTCAAACGGCGTGAAGCAAAAGCATCCACCAAATTCCGCCCGCTCTTCACACCACTCCTCTGTATCGCTTCTTCTCATCGAAACCGAAAGGATGAAAACGAGTGATTGATTGCAGACGTTTTCCTCGACTTGATCGGACTGGAGTTTCGTGAAATCCTAAGCTCGGCGTCAGCAATCCATGACCGGGAAGGAAATTGGATCAGCAGTGACTGGTGATGTTGGAAACCACGTAACGCCACATCGGAAGTCACCCCGCCACAGCGTTAACCTATCCACCGGAGGAAGCGTAAAAATAGTGGGTAAAGAAAGCGTTTGGAGACAATGATCGCGGTCGGATGAGGAGTGATTCCTTGGATCTCCCTGCTTCTGATAGAGATGGCTTTGCTCGTCTGAGGATCCTGCAGTAGGACATGATAAATGGTACGTGTGGTTTTACCATCTGGTGCGTATTTACGCAACAGATGAGCCGTTTTAGGTTTACATATACACACCTCTGTGCTTTAAACGGAACTGTGTTCGCATTCGTTGTGATGGCATGTAGTACAACCTGCTGCAAACCTATGGATGCTTTTATGCACACGCTGTGGCGCACTGTGCGTCCCAGCCAACTGTACATTGATCCATGGTTTTTTTCTCAATGTTAATCTAGAGTGCACTCTAAACATAATTGTGTTACCTCTCTCTTTCATAGTGTCTGACCGGATCTCTACTCCGTAGTGTCCTGGTGGTTCTCTTGTTGGCCTCCTCCTGCGGTAAACGTAGATGTAACTATAAAGAAATCCTGGGCTCCTATAGAGAGGTCATCTTGGTTGAGCTGCATAACCTGGTATGAGTTCCTTCTTACAGATCTATCTTTACTATTATGTGAACTTCATGTGTCACTTTGATATAGAAATGTTTAATTTTATTTGTTTATTGGCTCCAATGACTTTATTTGATGAATTTAACGCTGCAATTAAACATGTGGTGGCTTGGATGTCCTATGATAGGCTGCAGTGTCCCAGTGATTGCTGTCTTCACTGCACCAATGAAGATATATTATAGCTCATTTTCCCTTCTTTTTAATGGCAGACATCATATTATATTTTGTTGTTCTTTTGCAGAATTTGACCGGCTCAGTAATTTCCTCCAAAGAGAGAGACCCCTGTCCCTCAGCAAAGGTAAATACCACTGAAGTATGTGCACTTTCAGCACCATGGACAGGGTAATAATGTTTCCAAACAGTCTTAATTTATCCTGATACTGTTATATTGTGTTTTACAAAAATCTGCTGGTGTGATTGCCTTATATTGAAGATTCGGTAAATGCATAAGAAGAATTCGTCCAAGGGAAATATGAAGTGTAACTTAAATTTGTGGTACTGTGCCACCCACAGATGAGCCTGATTTGTTCATCTCAAATTAACTTTCATTTTCCTCACTTTCTGGGCCTCTATCCAATGGCAGGCACGTCGCATCCTGGTTTCCATTTATAGTATGACACAGCAGATGCGGTGTCATAGGGGTGGCAAGCAGAGGTCCGACCTGGAAAAGCCACTAGACAGCATGGAGCGGCTCATCATTCATAACTGCAGCCCTGATTATCTGGTGAGAATAATTACTATAGAGAGCTGTATTCTTCTATATTTTGGGAGAAAAGCAAACATTCTGATGCGTAAACATACTTCCTCTGGTTATTTGCTTTCAGGGGAGGAGAGTGTCTTGTTCAGCTGTCAAGAAAGTTCAAGGAAAGAAGAGAAAGAGGATCAGGTTAATCAAAGTTATCAAGGCCCTGATTACTTGTTGGCAGAAACTTCAGAGTGTCTATATGATCTCGAAGTAGGAAATGTGTCTTCCTGGTTCCTGTGCTACTTTCTCATGAAGACATCAGGTAAATTTCCAGACAGTTCACTGCATCAAACAGAGGATAATACATGAATGTTTACTGTTGTCAAGTTCTCAGTGTTTTGTGTCTTAAAACAATACCAAATTTTTCATGTCCCTTTTCATTTTTTTTAAATTTTGTAATAACCACAGATAAGCTAAAAAAATATCCATGCATCCAAATACATTCAGAACATGCACATTTTCCAAGGTCACTCTTGTTGTAACAACCATGTTTGTCTTTGATATGTTATCATACACATGTAATGTCCATCTGTTGTGTTTTATGTTGGAGTATATTCATTATAATAAAAACAGACTTTTTAAAATGTCTGATTTCTACTCTTGGCCTTGGTACTGTTATCATCACCACCACCACTATCATCATCATCATCATCATCATCATCATCAAGAGAAAAGTAATATAATAAAGAACTGATATGCTGGGGCATTTATTAGAATGCAGACGACAGACTGGCTGGATAGTAAAATGTTGTTAGTTTTTTTTATTTAATATTTGTGTTTCCCTTCATATAAATTGTATAAATCTCTCTTTTTAAGCATCATCTGTTCAGATTTAGCAAACTATCACATTTTTTAAAATATATCTAAATGTTTGTACAGTGTCAAGAGGCTTTGTAAGTTTTGATAATCATTTCTCTGTATATTAATGCAATTAATGATTACAATATAATGTGTCATGTCTTTTATGTTTGATATGGACACCAGGAAGATTAGCTGATTGCCATGGCAACAGCTAAGGGATGGTCCTTTTAAATTTAAAAATATAAATAATATAAATATAAATAAATCGATCCAGAGTTGATGTCACACTTGACCTTCGTTTATTGGTTGCTACTTTCAATGAATCATCGCAAAGAGATAACTTGAAAAAACATGATACTATATTGATATAACATAACAATCAGGTTAATGATATCTTTTGAGGTAAAATGACAGCCGCACTCGAGACAAACAACAACAATATCTTAAGAGTAGATATAGTCCTTAATTACAATAGAAGCGGAACTCTTTTAATGCAGCACCGTTTTCGTCCGGAGCGGAATTTATGTTGCGCAGCCTCGACCAAACGAGCTCCTAACGATGCGAAACGTCAACAAGCAGCTCCACAAGGTGTCGTGGCGGTAAATTGCTGACATTGACTTGAGTTTGGTGTGGTTGTTGTGTTGCCTTGTGCTTTCCAGTCAGTCAGTTTAAGTCGAGCAGCCCTAGGCAGAGCAGACATGGCCAGCAGCAGCAGCAGCAGCGCCGCAGACATGGATCCAGATGTTGCTCGGAGGCTGTTTGAGGAGGGAGCTTTCCTGGTGCTGCTCGGTGTTCCTCAGGGCACAGAGCTGGGGATTGACTGCAAGAGTTGGCAGGTCGGTCCCCGCTTCAAGGGTGTGAAGATGATCCCCCCAGGTCTGCACTTCCTCCACTACTGCTCTGTTAACAAGCCAAGCTGTGGAGGAGAAATTGGCCCAAAGACAGGCCTCTTCATCACCCTCAAACCCAAAGAGATCCTGCTGGCCAACTGGGATCCCAAAGAAGAAGATCTGGACTTCTCCGCCTCCCAGAATGAGGAGGAGGTGAGCCGGATCAGGGCAAATTTACGAGATCTGGATGCTTTCCTGGGGCCTTATCCATATGAGGTGATGAGGAAATGGGTGTCCCTCACTGACCGCCTGAGCGAGGAGGTGGTAAATAACCTGCAGCCTCTTTCAGGTCGAATATGTGCCTTCAGTGACGTCATCCCCGAGCTTCAGCTGAAACACACCAAAGACAGGGCAGAGCAGCCGAGGAATGACACAGCCTGTCAGAGCATGAAAGAGGGACTCGCCAGGCTCCCCAGGATGAAGATGAGGGAGGGGACTGAGCTGCGCTTCTCTGTTATCCCAAAGAAGACCTACCCTCCTGGAGCTACACCGGCCCAGATCACCCAGTGCAGTCTGGACTTCAGCTATGCCCTGGAGACTGTGCTGGCAAAGAACCATGAGCTGCAGCCTCTCAACCTACTAGGTATGTGTTAGTTACTCATTTTAGATCATCTCTATACAACCCACTTGTATTTATACATTAAAAACACTACCTACATTTCTCCCCTCTCAGGTGAGCTGCAGTTTGCCTTTGTGTGTTTCCTGATTGGAAATGTATACGAGGGCTTTGAGCACTGGAAAAGTCTCCTAGCGCTGCTGTGCCGATCGGAGGAGGCGATGCGAACGCGCAAGGAGCTCTACCTGGGGCTCATCGCCGTGCTTTACCACCAGCTAGGAGAAATCCCGCCTGACTTCTTCGTCGACATCGTGTCTCAGAACAACTTCCTCACCACCACGCTGCAGGTAGATGCACCGCTCCAGTTATTTTTCCATATATGCCGAGATAAACATGAACCTAAAATACAAAAAAATGAAAGATGCGTGGAGAGACCTGGACTGGACCTTAACTGTGTTAACTGGTTATGAACTCTCAGGGAGGTTGGTCAAATGATATTAAAAATATAAACATTAATTTTAGTTGTTGCACTGGGTTTGTATAAAGCCTTTATAGTTTGAAAAAGCTTTATTTGAACCGTTATTTTAAATGTTTTTAAGGTTAGAAAGATGTTTCTTTTCAACACAAAAATCATTTAATATTTGAAATGAAACAAATCCTGTTGTCACGTCTGTTTGTTGTATTCTGGCGTGTTCACTCACCATCATTCATAGCTAGATAAAGTCCTCTGATGATCCCTCTGTTGTGGAAATTAGCAGGCATTAAATAATCATGATCAAAACATACAATCAAAGCTAATATGAACGGAGTAGATGTGATGATAAAGGCCTGGAGAGTCTAGAAATGTTTTGTTTAGGTACCTTGAAAGTGGATTTTTAACAAACCCTTGATTTGGAATTATATAATGAGTTTTTTTGTTTACCCAACAAAACGTAATTTATCTAAGAAAGCTTTAACCAAAGCAATGCTCCCCTTTTCTGGAAGGCACATCTGGAATAAACAGTTTCAGGGAGGTAGTGATGAGGGACGGACAAGCCTCCAGTCACAAGCCTGCTTCTCTAGTCTTCAGGCTGCCACTGTCCCATTGACATTTTGATTTAAAGTTTGTTTTTCATAACAAATTCTGTTGAAAGCTGACATCTCTCCCCTTTGTTTTTTTTTGCATTATAAGTTCAAGCTACAACAGTAAAAAAAAATGGATCCCACATGACTCTATTCCACCTTAAAGATGAATCATTTCCCATGTGACGTCTACATCATGAATAGCTTGTTTATGATCCTGGTCGTTGCGACCAAAATGTTAGGGGCGGGGGGGCATGCTTGAACCATGACAGCAAATCAACAGCAGTGTTGAAACATTGGCTAAATGATTATTTATTGCCAAGGATGCTCAGGGTTACAGTTACAAAGCATTACATTGTTTTGACTTCATTTCTCACAGGACTTTTTCCAGTTTGCCAGTGGACCCGGTGTCGACAGCACACTGCGTAAGAGAGCAGAGAAGTTCAAAGCTTATCTCACCAAGAAGTTCCGCTGGGACTTTGATGCAGACTTGGACGACTGTGCACCTGTGGTGGTGGAGCTGCCCGAAGGTGTCACAGTGGACTGAGACTCTGCTATGACTCCATAAGCAGGGAAAACGACGGAAATAATCTGACGCTGAAGGAGAGTGACGTCTAGTATTTAACAGCAGCTCCAAATGTTCTCGGAAGGTTTGAAGAAATGTAAACATACTGAGCGCTGCAGTAGCACAGTCCTCCAAACGACCACACACTCTTCATTTTAGCAACACTAGTAGTTTACCCTCGTTGCATGTGGGTTGGACAACATCTCCTTACATATGTACATCATTTGTACACTGTTATGAAAGAGGCAAACATGTTATTAAATCTACTTGAGTGTTCAGTCATGGTAGAGCTGTTATACTAAATGTCAGCTGTGCCCTCTGGTGGTAGTGTTCTCCAAGTTCGGCGAGCAAGTTGCGTTGCTTGACAGATTTAGAAACCACGTTTCAACACATTTGTTGCCAAAATCAACCACCTTATATTTTAAACCTGCTGTAGTTGGTGAGTTTATTAATGGCCATGCTAAGGACTAACCTTAATGTCACCAAACTGTATGAGAATTAAAGATGTACAGATTTTTCTAGAAGAAAACATCAAGTATAGTTTTGTGTGACTGTAGTGTTTCTGTACCTCATATATTAACAATAAATAATACTTTTTTGAAAAATGAATCCCTTTTGTTGCCACACTGTTTGCAAAGGTCGTGCTGTGTCATTGTAAACTGGTCAAACATGACAAGACAACATCTCAGCTGTTTTTTTCAGGACTTTTCTATGATTTATTGGATTCAACTCCCTTTAATAAAGCACTTTTGATACAAAATAGCCATGTGGTCCCCTCCTGTCATTGCAGTCCATTGAATGTCTAATGCATGTTTCACTATCTGTCATGAGTCACACCTTTCTGCTTCTGCTCCACTAGATGGCGGTCCTGGGCTTTTTGTAAAGATCTTTTACATGTTTGTACATCTTTCTCATGATCTTCATTGTAAGCCTACACATGTACATTCACACAGAATGAAGAGCCGGGACTGGTTAGTATTGGCAGTGACAGTTTTGTGCACAACACGACTGTCAAGATGGGAATTATCTCTAAGCTTCCTCTTGATCTCGACAAAGATTATGTGTGAGAAATAACAGGTGGAGGAGTGAGTATGGGGTGTACAGACAGCAACAGGATCAACTGGATAATGCAATTACATGCAATTTATTAGCTGTGTGTGTGTGTGTGTGTGTGTGTGTGTAGCTATGTCCCTACTTTGACAGGGATAGATGGGACAGGCCTTGTGTTGGCCTGTTGGTCCATCAATCCATTCAGTCGTTAATTTCTCCTCTGCCCTTCGTGATCCTTTTTTGCTCTCCAGCTGGACGTCTCTTAATGACCCGTCCCGGATTCATGAACCCATCTACAACACTCAAAGCCGCTGTATATAAATGTAATTATGTGAATCAATAGAGTCTGGGCCTGTTGATGGAGATCCAAATGCCAATACAAAAAAAAAAAAAAAAAAAAAATCCATTCTCTTCCCAGAAGACAGATGGTATTGTGAAACGAATGGTAATGCTAGGCTTTATGATGAAATCCCTCCTTTTGAAAATTTACGCACATCTTAAAAGAAGATCAGTATTTGTGGTCCACTTTGAGACCGCTGGGGCCCTGCGCTGGTTGTTACTTTCCATTTTGAATGCAATTAGATGGAGAAAATGGCTTGGAACACATGGTGGAAACATATCAGCACAACATGGAAGGAAATGTACGCCAATTATTTGTAGATTCATTTTCTTCTCCGGGGATGAAATACTGTACATTGTCAATGAAGACAAGTCTCAGAAATTACACTGTAGGGACGTCCTTGGCATTCCAGCCCCTCCATTAGAGCTGGAATTACAACGTACAGCAAGTCGGCGGACGACTCATTAAATGTCCAGCTTCTCTAGCGCTGCACGCACCCCTTTACCCTCAGTGAACGCTCTCCTGCCGTGCTCCTAGTATGGCAACCATTTTCCTTTTCAGTCTCTCTTATTTGTTTCGTTTTGGTGTGGCCTCCCCGGGGAGTAAAGCACGCTGGGAAATGGACTGCATTGATTGTCAAGGACCTCAAAGACAAGCAGGCCCCTGTCAGTCATGGTAGAGCTTTCTCTCCATTAGATGGGAGCCGGCCATTTCCACGGGGCTCACGAGCTGCTCACCCTGCCAGTGTAAACACAGGCCCCTCTGTTTCTTTCCCAGTCACTCACCCACTCTCCCCCTCGCACCCCCCATCACGGCAGCAAAGAAGGATGGATTTTGGTGCTCGTGTGTGTGTGTGTGTGTGTGTGTGTGTGTGTGTGTGTGTGTGTGTGCCACACCTTGACCGAGCATTGACTCGTGGTTTTAATATTAATCATTGTTGACTGAACAAATCAGGTGTTTGACCATGTGTGTACCGAAGCTCTCAATTATTAATTGACCTATAGTGGTTTCCTGATCACCCAAGCATGTGCGATAAATGAGTAAATGAGATAGATTTTATTGCAGGGGGTATTCAGCCTGTTTTTTTTTTTTTGTTTTTTTTTGCATTGCCCCGTGTCACTGCTTTTCTCAGAGTGCTTTGTTTTTATAGAAGTTTTAATTACAGGTTTTGGTTTCCAATGCTCTGCCTCTTTCCTGCCACTTCTCTGCCTGTTGTCTGTCTTTCAGCCTTGGATGTGAAATCTCTTTCTTTCTATGATCACTTTGACGCATGGCAAGATGCATAATTATAATGAATAGCCTGTCAAAAAAAAAAAAAAAAAAAGTGGGCTTTTTGGTGTTTGCCCGTGTCCTCAGCTTACATGTGGGGAAAGATGTTGGTACAGAAGTGGACCTCCCTGACCCATCTTTACTGGTTTGTACAGATTGCATCGGCAGATGTATAATCACAAACGCTTGGCAGTGTGTTTGTAGCTGTGGTGAAGTTCAAAATTCAAAACTCTCACTTTTCAGGTGCAAAAATCAAAACACTTTCACTTTCCATATGACTATTAAATGACTTGCGCTCATAAACCATGAAGCCATGAGAAATTTGTACTTGTCCATCTGTGGTGTGTAGTCTGTTCCCTGTCCACACACGTCAAGTTTGTTTTTGTCTTGGACTTTCCCTTCTTTATCAGCCCATTTAAGTATGTGTGTTGATGACCATGCTGCAATTCTTATGTATTCCCCTCTCTGCTGCAGTACCAGCGGGGCTTCACATGTCTGACTCGCATGACCCGAAATGTGAGGCAGGCACGTGTACATTTTCCCAGGACGTGTATAAGTGTGCAGTGTGAGGCGCGTGCACACTTTGTGCTATGCTCTGTGCCCAGACATATGGACGATTGGGTGGGTGGGCGCTGAAAGAGGACGAATGGACGAAGTTAAAAATCCCTCCTGGAAATTTCATACACACCAGGGGAGAGAAGGAGAGTGTGTGTGCTAGTGTGTGAACAATATGTTCTGTTATAGTGATCTGCTGAAGTGATTAAAGGCAGGAGCTAAAAACAAGGCGGTAGACCTTTGAGGTCTGGTCAGCAGGCATGTGTGTCTGTCAGTGTCTGTGTGTCTGATCGTGTACAGCATAAGGACACGACAGCTGGCCAGTAAATGTCTCAGGATAACAAACTAAAGTTGTAGAGGTGAAACAAGTACATGCTGTGATTAGCACACACCCAGAAACACAGCAGCACAACAGAGACAGACATAACCTCCACTGTCGTGTCTCGCTGTTGTCACGGAGCTCATAAAAGTGTCTGTGCTCATGCTGTACATCATCCTTGAGAGACTGAACATTGGACAAGTCATGTTGAATCAAACACGGCTTAGACAAACTACAGCAAAGCTCCTTTCCTGGTCCCCTATTCCCAGTCCTTCAGATATCTTTCACTCTCCCCCACCTGCCCATCAGATGACTGATCTCTGACTTCCATTTTTAGTGTGTGTGTGTGTGTGTGTGTGTGTGTGTGTGTGTGTGTGCGTGTGTGTTGCCTTTGGCTGTGGCACTCAGTGCATGAACTCTGGCAGACCTTGTCACATCAGAAAGGATCTGAATACCACTGCACCCCAAATATACACACACGTACACAACCTTAGCGACTGCTAACTTTCTCGTCCTAGCCTTGTTTTTCTTGAACAGTTGTGTGTCTCTGTGTGTGTGTGTGTGTGTGAGGGTTTTGAGGTGAAAGCAGAACCCCTCCTGGTAGCCCCACACCCTGGGGAGAAGTCGCTGAATGGTGGAGAGGAAGGGCAGGAGGGAAACCCTGAGCAGACCAGGGCTTTCAGATGCTGCACGGAGGAGGATGAAAACATTCATCACTCACTGTTTTCTACTGGGTATTAAAGTCATTCTTGTTTCCTTCTGTCTTTTCTCTGCTTTCTATCAATTTTCTGTACTTTCACTTTGCCTCTTTTCTCTTAACCCTCTGTGGTCTGCACTAACGCCCTCCACCTTGTGAATAATTCAGAGATTTCTGATGTATTATTCAGACTTTTCTCTGTCTTTCTCTCTCTCACACACGCTGCTTTAGTTTAGCTTTTTTATATATAGAAACAGCTCTCTTGCTCCTTCAGTTAACATGTTAAAGTGTCTTTGAGCAAGACAATAAAAGACACCAAACTGCCCCTGATGTGTGCATATAAAAAAGAGTCTTTGTCTTGATTGCATTCATTTGACATTTTCCCCAAAGCCACTTACAATTCAAGTGTCTTCAATCTGAAAAGGAACAAGAGCAGGTTGGAAGTGCAATGCTCCCAAATACATAGCTAAAAGTGTGTTAAAAGTGTGTTGTTTTAAAGAACTGTGACTGGAGTGATAGCGCGGAGGTTCAAGAAGTAGTGTGAAAAGCTGGGTTTTCGGTAACAGATGGGCAGTGTTCTGCTTTCCTGGATGTCTTCTTGCACCCTCACATCATTGGTTGTCTACCAATTGTGACCAGTTCAATCAACTTATTTTATTAGGCTAACTTTTAGTCCAAAAGAAGTAAAATGACTCATTTTCTTCTGTAATTTACAAGAAAAAGATGTTTTTTCTGCTTTCCTCCCTTCTCATATTTGTCTTGCGACTGACCCCAGGTTAGGAATGACTGCTGTAAAGTTTAATAGTTGGCTTCTTTGCCTTGGCTTGTGCTGGTTATTTTTGGTTTTTACTTGTGGAAAAATCGAAAAAGAAAAAGAAGACATTTAATGAACTTCCTTTTTGGATGGACAAAACTGCCCGTTTTTCTTAAAAGGAAACAGAAAAGAGGAAAAAGTGGTCAAGAAATAATTATTTTCAAGGGCTTAGTGAGTGAAAGACATTGACACATTATCTGTTAAATCATGATGAAAGCAGTTCTCCCATTAAAACAGTGGAGAATCGAGCATAGAAGTTCTTTATTGACCATTAATAATCTTGAATCAAGGTCCAATTACCAGCATTTGTAACAGTTTCATCAGTGAATGGAGTTTGCCCAGTGTCGTGCAGTTTGTATTTTGGGTTACTGGATCCAAACTCACTGAATATTAGTGTATGCTCATTTTTCAAACTCCACACACCAACAAAGACTGTAAGATGTGGTTGAAAGCTCTGCAAAAGTGGTCAAGATTATTTGATTTAGTGTGGCATATAGCCACTGTAATGAAATGTAAAGTAAATATTTTAAAAAAGTCAAACTCTCCTGATACATGATATTCCAGTTTTGATTCAGCTCTTCATTGTCAGTTTTCTGTCTTGTCTCCCTTTCCTGTTATTCTTGTTACTTCTTTATAACTCCCCCTCCCTCTCAGAGGACAGTGCAGGTGTGTGTTGTTCTCCCCCGTGAATCGTGCCATAGCTCATTCTGAAAAGGATTTGTTTTGTGACACGGGGAGCTTTTAAAAAGCTGCAGAAAAATCCCCACCTCCCTTGTTTTTATTCCCGCATCTCTTTAATACAACAGTAAATCTTCCTCTTCCCGTCTCCTCTGTGTGCTTTTTTTCCCATCCCACTCTTTCCTACCGTATTCCACTTCCTCCATCCCTCTGCTTTTCCCTGTCCAGGCTCAAGTTGAGTTATGGGACAATCAACCAGAGTAGCAGAGCAGGGAGAGTCGGAGCTGATCTCTTGTCAGCATTTTCTACTTTGCTTTTCCTTCTCTATTTTGTACTTTCTGAAATCTCAGCTCTCCAAAATTCATTCTTAATCATTCACAGACCTAAAAGAAACATCAATTCTCATCAGGCTATGTTTATTAGGGATATTAAGTAAATAACTCTTAATTACCATTTTCTTTAAAGTCTTTCCCTCCTTCTCTCCAGCTCTGACTCTCCCTCAGCGTTGCTGGCCACAATCCCAGACTCATCTCAGCTGATCGTCCCTAATCTGAGCCTTAGCTGTCTCCTGTCCTACCCTGCCGCTGTCACCACTGCAATTAAATCTGTCTAACAGGAGAGGCTTCTGTCAGTGTGTGCCTGCATCCATGTTGTGGCCAGGCTAACTGGAGCCAGGTGGCCACGTGTTTGGCTCACAGGAGGCCATTTTTCGATGTTTAACCACAGGCAGTAAACACAGCCATGTGATGCACACAGTGCAAGGTTTGATACGATGCCAAAGACTTGGCAACAGATACATGGGAAGACTTGAGATATCACCAGGAATGGGGACATTTGGCCAGTAAGTTTTAAATTTGGCTAATGCTCATATGCAGATATGACCAAAGCGGTTTGAGTTTATTCCAAGATGTTAATGGAACTGTGAAGAAGAGATAATAGCCCTGGATCTGAGATATGTGGCCTAATGGATAAACACAGATAAGCTGAGGTTGAGAGTTCAATGGGTCTCTGATGAGTAGGTTGGGTCTTGAAGCTGATATGGGAGAGGATCGACGAGCCTGGGGTTACAGAGCACATTGTGACAGGAAAAAAAAAAAAAGAGAAACACCTGAAAGTATTAAATCATCTAGATTTTAAAAAAGTCAGCAACATGTTAGGTGTGGCATAACTGTGGTATGTCAGCTTAAGGATAATTAAAGAGTCACTCAATCCAAATCACTAACAACTTGCAGAAGCAGCTCATCTGCCATGCTGCACGGTGCTGCAACCGAGCATTTTTCTTCCATAAACACTTTGGCAAACAACTCTCTCTCTCTCTCTACAGTAAACCCAGAAGGAGTATCACTCAGATGTTTCCACAAACACTTTTCATTCTTTCTCTTTGCCGTAACCCTCCTTTCTCCTCACGTCACCCTCTCACTGTTATGTGGTATTGCTGGGAGCTGCTGGTGATGTTTACCTCTATGACCCATGGTGTCTGGCCAGTAAACAGGCATTGGCCCAGGCCCTGATCCCTGGAGCAGTTCCATGTTTCTGCTCTGGTCCTTCTCCATATCCGCATTACCACTGAACCACAGCTGGCTAATGAAAGTCAGGCCCTCACTGCCCACAGAACGCCTGCTCACAAACTACTGGAGTGTCCTGAGAGGAGTCGGAGGACTACTACTGTGGACATGCCAGTGATTTTGGAGATCACAGTATAAACATTAAAGGTTGGATGAAATACAGTAACATCAGGTTGTGATTTTACTCAGAAAATCAAAATATTTTTTTGTACAGTATACTAGTCAATCCATTGGCTTACATAATGTATTTGAAAAAGGATATACAGTATTAGTATTAGCATTCAGTGATGTCTCACTCCACATCTTCAACCTCAGTTCAGCAACAGAGGTCATGGTAGATATTGCCTTTACAAATATGTATGCGTGTGTCTATGTGTGCTGTGGACACACACTAAAACCATTTCCTCTGTTTTGCCAGGTGGGGTGTCAGAGCCTGACAGGGGTATCCACCTCTCTGTTCAGAATCGGGGGTGTCTTGTTCTTGTAGTTTCTTAAGGGAAGACGTGCAGTCCAAAGTAAACATTTGATCTGGACATGCAGCTGGTGCTACAGTAAAGACGGCACTGGCCATATGTTGAGTTTATATACAATGGATGCAGAGTGAAGATCTGCTTTATGGCTAATGATATTCCACTCTCACAGCTTCCAGTCTGCATCCCTTCCTGCACCCCCAACACAAGGGCTGCCCGGATTCATGGGTAGACAAACAAAGACCCGCGCTGTGACGGAAACACGTGTGGCGATCTGGTCGTATTTAATGGCCAGAGAGGGGAAACGAACGGGTGTTTTTATACAGAAGATTGGTGCTGCCTGTCATTTCCCAGTCTGTGGGGTGCACGCAGACATTCAACCTTGGTTTCACAGACAATAATCTTATATTGGTAGGGCTAAATTACTATCATGGTCATGTTTTTATTACAGTCAAAATAAGACTATGTAAATTTTCTGAGAAAAAATAACACATTCTTCCTCCCTCAAATGAAAAAGTTGAATTTATAAGCAATAAAAAAAATACTTTTGCTTAATTCAGTACACTCAGGGTGCTGGCAGCTACAGCCTCACTTGGTTTGGAATGACCAGTAGCTTATGGTGACTAAGGTTAGCAAACCTTTGGTTGATGTTTCTGTCATACTGAGTTGATTCACTGGCTTTATGACTCATCTCTTAACCATTTTCCCATGACTATCACTGAGTTACACACAGACCAACTCCAATATTTCATTATTTAAAATAAAAAAGACAATAAAAGGTCCTCATATAAGCTACAAATATATTTTAAGAGAGAAAAAGAAGATCCTTAACTCTCAGCATGCTGTGGTTTCATGAACATATGTTTGTGCCAGTCCTCAGTGTCTCTGTATGGTATTCAACTTACTCTTTTCAGGAGAGACAGGTTCTTGTGTCCAGACAGACAGGGGAATTATCCATATGTTTAAATGTTTGCCGCTGTGCTCACATCCACTGACAGTAAAGGCTATGATGCACAGACTCTCCCAAAATATGAGGGATAGCATGTGACTCAAGCAATAAGCATGGGAGATCTGTCAGTTGACATCTCTGGTTTTTTTTTTTTTTTTTCTCTTTTAATTGTGAATGAATGAAACACAAACACACATTGTCACACGGCTCTCGGCATCTGTTACACTTGGAGAATTTTGGAACATGTGCATGGTAATAAATAAAGGGTAACTCATTGATTTATAGACACAACTGGAGCGCAGTTTCTTTTTTTCTTTTTCTCTTAATAAGAGAAAGACTATTTTTAAGGTTGTTTCTGCTTGGTTTTATCTTTTGTATTTCATTGCATCTTTGTATGTTTTATCCAGTTTATGTGTTTCTTTTTCTGTCCTGTTTAATTTGAAGGGAGCATTTCACACTGCTTTTCTTTTGGCAGCCCTTTCAGTCCCATAAAAGCAATGGAATGATTGGCAAATCGGTGGCCGTCACACCCAACCAATTTGGAGTCCAGCTTTTCACACAATTATTTCACACGCCCGGGAGAGACCTCAGTTTCTAGCAAGGACATGGGAGCGTATTGTAAAAGTGTTTGTTTGGGTTTTGATGTTAAGAAGAAAAGATCTCATCTTCAGTCAGGGGATTGGTAACTGGGACATGAGTAGTGCGAGGCTATATATCAAATGTATACATACCCTACAAAGCAATGAAACCCCTTTTCCCTTTGGGATGGACTGCTGACGCCTACGTGCTTTAGGGGGATCGGGAGCTAATCTAACAGGATTCCTGACTGGTCCATTTGGGAATTGCTTCAGTTGTAGCCGTGCCTCAGTCTCTGCAGTAGTGATGAAGTGGATACAGTCAGCCTTAAGTTAGATATCTGGCGTCACCAATGCACAGATTCTTACCTTAATAACCAATAACCTGAGAAAACACAAGGTTGTCTGTATAGAAGGGCACATTGGGGTTTCTTAATCCAAACCACACAAATGGATTTAGATGCGCATGCATGCACTTTCTCTTTTCCCACACAAATACACACTGATACACACACACGTGTTTGACTGGCACATGCTCTGTGATTGCTGCGGCAGATATCTTTCATATCCTGTCCAGAAAAGAGCGGAGATTTGTTAGTCTTTGAGATTCCTGGATGAGGGTCTAAATCTATACCATCACTGCTCTGGGAGGCTGATGATTTTTTTTTTTTTTTCATTAAACAAAATCATCTCCAGGGCAGGCAAAGTAACTAACCCCCCTCCAAGCCACCAGGGACACGATCAACTCTTCGCCTTCAGATCATTACACACATCTGTGCACCAGAAATGAAAAGAACTAGATATTCTTAATTTGAGAGCATGGGTTACTTATTCGTGTGCACAAATTATCAAAAAAAACCTCTATATACCTGCCAGGCTTTCTATTAAAATCTTGCATCACTGAGGAGAGGAGAAACATTGAGATGGAATTAACTGAAAAGGAAGTTCATTAGTACTGCGTGCCTCTAGTGAAAAGCTTGAGAGCTCACTTAATAGGCATGAAGGTATTTTGTATGATTAATGGACTCGTAGATGGGGGGGCTTTGGGTCATGGGATCTGGGTTGAGGTCAAGGACAAGGTCATGGGGATCATGGAGTTACCACATTCACACTGCAAGAAAGTTTACTCTGGGGTTGCACTGTTTTTGTTGGTGATGCATGATGTTAACGGACAAATATTTCCTGCTTCTGGTGTTTTTCATAACTTCTGATTTAAGGCCCTTTATCAGTATTTGAATACAATGACAAACACGGACATGATGTGCTAACTTGTCAGTCTTTAAACCTCTGTGCTTAAATTAACACTGACTCTGAGAGGAACAGATGACACAAGTTTCCAAATGTTCTACAAAACCCTCCTGCTGCCAAATCCACAAGTAAAATGATCAATGTCCAAAAATTCACCAGCCATCTAATGGCCCTTTCAGACACAGCGTGAGAGCGGCACCGCTGTGCTCTGAAACCGATTATTTCCAATGACTGGCGCCGCGCCATGACCACTTTTCACTGCGTCAAGCTAAGTATAGTATACTCGTTGAAGCCAGTGGCGAGCGCAACTCAAATTGTATTGTGTCTGAAACGGCCATAACTCTCTTGCATTCCTCACCAGATCAACATCTTCATTCCCTTCCAGATGAGTGTTACCAACAGGCTAGCAACATCAAACTTTCCTCAGTTTAATAATCTACCTTTCCTGTTAGCTTCCTTTCTTAGAACTGACAGAAGTCATTACTATTTTATTGATAAAAGAACCTGCCCCCTTAGACTTTTTTAGCCACTTGGGGGCAGCAAAAACAAGATATGAACCTAACATTGGCACGTCATTACTCACTGTCTTTTTGGTCTTTTTGGTCCAACTCCTGAGGGAAATATCTGTCTCCAACTGCTGAATGCTCCACTGTGTAAGTGTTTTAGTAAGAAGCCTGAAGCCTGCTGTAGCCAAAAACGGATTAAATGTTATTAGAAGAATCATGATTATAGCAACTTTAAAGCCACATTATTTATGACATTGCAATACCAATGTCATAAATACGGACAGCTGTACATGCGTTTGTTTTGATTACATTACTTATGATCAAAAACTAACGAGTTGACAAATTCGACACAGTCAAACATCAAGCAAGACAACAACACAAAACAGGCAAGCTAATATTACTGACTAGTCCAACATCGAGAACCCAAACTTGGCATCTGTCTTTTATTTGACGAAGCTCTTGACTAAAAGTCAGAATGAGATTTACTTGCCTGGCTACGATTCTAGTGGCCATTTCGGGGTTGCCCCCCCGTCTAAATTCCGCCCACTCTGAGCCTTGAAACTTCCTCCAAAATGCCTGCGGTAGAGACGCTAAGACTACGCCAGTGCCCCTTTCCCACAGTCAGGGCAGCATTGCGAACTCAGTGATCTACATTGCTAACAACAGCTATAGTCTGTCAGGAAACTGTAAATCAGAGAGTTGTGTACGAGACATCTTTATCACTCATGTCTTACCCATCTCAAAGCTAAATGTTCAATCATGCACAGAAAGGCAGGGCTTCCCTCATCCTCTGTACGAAGTAAGTGCACCTTTGATTGAGTTGCTCATTGTGTGACTGCGTGTACAGACAGTAGAGATACAACCATAATGGGGAGACAATTATGGACCCTCACAAGACATGTCAAACCTGCAAATTAGTCTTCCATACTTAAAGGCAATATGCATTACCTTCAGCATCGCATCCAATCCAGACTTGGCCCTATTACAGTCTGGAGAAAAATTCCTGTCTTTATTAAAATGTGAGATTTGTTTGGATAGTACTGTGTCATATGAAGGATTACACTGCCAGACAAAAGAGTCTGTTTAAACCTCCCAGGCCTTATACTATAGCTCTCTTTAAACCAATACGTTCCTGCTCCAATGCTTAAACTGTGCACTTCATTACTGATTTATTGACACTGATCCACCTATCAAGCATGATTACATTCCAAACTGTATTATGGCAACAGTCCTTTTGCACTTTGTCAAAGCCCAGTGTGAGACTTGGAGGCTCCCCTGATAGTAATGTATGTGCACACATGCATGCCTAGGATTTTTCAAGTGTAGGGTGAAGTGTATGTAGAATTGAGGCACTGACAGCAGCTGCTGTGTGTTTGGTATGTGTTCTATGAATTATAACGGCATGTATAACCTCTATCGTATCCATGGCGGATAAGAAGGCAGCGCTCACTGTTTAGATCATTTCCATATTTACAAGAAAAAAAAATGAACTACAGTTATAGACTGTATGTAATTTGTTTAACACTATTTATGCAGTATTTGTGAGCTCACTGTGTATGTGTTTATCCTGGAAACCTCATAGTGGCCATGTGGTTTTAGATGAAGGTGGAATTATACTTGTGCAGCCCAGCGGTTGATGCCTCAAGCTTAGGTCACTGTCTCATTTCACACAGTGATATATCACCACAAAACTAGATGGATGAGTCACACATCGTTAGGCTGTTTCATGCTTTAGTTTTTTTTAACCTTTTATCCACATGACCTTCATCTTGTATATGACAACTGTCGCCTATAGATAGACAACAACAAATAGGTCATATGGTGAATGATAAAGATACATTGCATCCAGGTAGATAGGTAAAGGAAGGAGTTCTTCTTTAAGAAAATCGATAAAACATCACATCAAAGCAAGACATCACATCGGAAACATGTAGGATAAAACACAAACAGCCCAAGCTGACCGATCACAGAGGGTTATTACTATTGACCACGTTGAGTTGAATGTCAGCTACAGTGTAGCCCCATACATAATAAGCTCCACTGCTACCCTATAATCCTTTAAACCAGGAGTATAAATGAACCTTAATATAAGCACCATTACATTTGGCTCAAACATTTCCATTGACACTCAACAGAACAGCCAAATGCAGTATAAAGCTGCTGACTTAAACAATATACACATTTTCCATTTCATTATTCCAATACTGTAGTGAGCTTTACAATGCAGATGTGTGCAGCTTGCAGATGTGTAGATACCCTGTGTGTTATTGTGTATGTGCGTGTGTGTGTTTTAGGAATGTATCTGTGCACACTTTCTTGTCCAAACTGGCCAATGACATCTTCAACTTCTTATGCCCTAAGGTGAACCACACACACACACACACACACACACACACACACACACACACACACACACACACCTTTAGATACCAACCAAATCATCAGATTGTGGTTACAGTTAATGAAAAGTAAAACAATACCTGCAGATCTCTGAATAGTTTTCACACGCACATTTCACACCAACTTCCATGCTTACTTCCTGCACACTGAAACTGAAAAACTGTCCAACATCAACGCAGTACATGGGGATGCTGGAATGCACGTACACACAGTCACCATTAGGTTTTGAACACTACCCTAAATTTTATTACAAGAAAATTCAAATATCCCAGGGCCTGAACAGAGCAGAGGCCCCTAACACACACACACACACACACACCACCATGTGATTGTGAACTCTCTATGCTTCTCCTCTGTCCTGACCTTGCCCCCGAGGCTATGAAATGAGATTATTATGTGTGAAATGAGGAGCCCTCTCACTTCTTCTTATGATCTATGCAGTACAAATCAGGGTTAAAGACAGATGATAGACGGTGCTGAGAGATAGCTGTAGGCTAATGCTGCACCACAGGGGGGCTACAACACCAGACTAAATTCTTTCAGATCATGACATATAACTTTTCTGTCGCTTATGCAGTCAGATATAGAGTAGATGGAGGCATGACTATCTCCTCCAGCTTAGGCTCCTTTTTGTAAATGAACCCAGGTTGAACAAACATTAATTTAGGCACGAAGTGCAGTCCTCACCTCCTAACCTGCGATTTCTCTTGCCTGCAGCCCTCTGCAACGTCTGTCTGACTCTGCTGCGATGGCATTCCCTGCATACCTGTGCTCTCAACTGACGGGGGCACATGCACAGGTCACAGGTCCACAACGGGGAGCGGATGTATGCGTATTAACGCAAATCTCCAATGACAACCCCACGTTACTGTTATTGCAGATTAATCTTTCCCAGGCTGTGGAGGTATAGAGAATATGGGTTAAGCTGTTGAATGAATGGAGGGCGATGTGGTGAGGCGGGGTTGGGGTGAAGGTGGGTATTTGAGCGAGAAGTTTCAACCCTGGTCGACTGTGATCTCTGACTTCCTCATGTGAACCTGAGGCGAGCTCAGCAGAGACCGACCTCCTCTGACGGAGTAATTAGCGTGAACAATAACGCACAATTGGTTACAGTTGGATTAGCTTGAACTAATCTAATAAGGCATGCAATGCACCAAGTGGCTCAGTGAAGCGCTCAGGTTGGGGAATGATATACACTCTTTGATGTTTTAATGAAAGGCATCTCTCTCTTCTCAGTTCACTGGCTGTTTGATTGCCATATGCACTATAGATAATGATAGAGGTATGAAGTTTCTGGAACAAAAGGACAGCAATGAATGACCGACTAAACACAAAAAGACTTTTCACAGTGTATTCTACATTACCCACTCCTATATTCCAGTCGTGTTTCCCTTAATTAATTTAGGTCCTCTCTCTCTTGTAGCAAAGCCTTCAAATGTCCTTGTCTGCCTTCTCTTGAGCACACATTGGCACTGCAGGAGCTTCTCCATCTGTAAGCCCTTTATTTGTCATTCTTTGAGGTCAATCCCTCCTTTAGATGATGCGGTACAATCAAAGATACCCATTGCAGGCCTTCAGTGTATTTCATTGTAGTACTCTTTTTTTTTTTTTTGGTCCAAAAAAAAGACAAGTATTTTCATTGTCAAGAGTCTCCAAAGGGAAATTCGTTTTTCCACAGATTCTCACGGGATGAAATATATCCATAGGACATCATCTGAAAACATTTTTTTCTAATTTTATTTGAGTAGCTCAGTGCTTTTAATGCTCTACGTTACTACAATGGGAGTTATTGCTGAGCCAAACACATAACCTCAAATAGATGTTTTCTTTAAAACTTAAGACAAAAAGACTATTTTTAAAGTCACATTTTAAATCAAGATGAGAAGATCAGGTGTACCGTGCTATGTTATTCTTGTGACACAATTGTAATCAGCTGTAATCTCCGACTGGAATGTTTTGCATTTTGCCATCTGTTTCCTTGATGACAGCAGAGCCTTTACATCCAAATGCGATAATCCAGAGTATCATCTGTCTGGTGGCCTGCACTGCCAAGTGTGCCGTCCCCTACTGCTCACACAATGTGATTGACTGCTGTTGGAATGATTCAAAGTATGTTAGTTGTCAGGAAAATATATAGAGCTCATTCTCTGCACACCTTTTGTACAATAGAAATCTTAATCTTTTGGCTTGGGGAGGACGTCAGGTTATTTCAGGTCAAAAGGCTAAAGTGCAAGCCACGATTCATTAGTGTCAAAATCACATGTGAGCTGGATGTCTTTTTTGGCTGCGAGTCGAAAGGCATCAGATTCATGACTTGAGCCTGACTTGAGTCCAAGTCATGTGACTTGAGTACACATGTCAGCCATATATCCACATAACCCCGCCTTCTCATCACATGTCCATTGTGAATTAAGGAGAATCTGTTCCAAATGCTGAAGGACCAATTCCAAGTTTTAGTTTGTATTACATTTATATTCTTTCCTCTGATGCTGATCCAGAAGTAGGTTGACCAATCTGGCATTTGACATTTAAGTGTAAGCCTAACAGATATTCACTGTTTGAATGTTGATCTTCCATGTGAGTTTCTGGTAAAAACTCCAAGCTATGGTTTCCAGGTTAGGATTACATACCTTGTAGAGAAGCAGCAAATCCATGACTATTTCATTCAATATACTTTTTGTCACCTAATAGTTGAATATCAGCATTTCACCAGATGTTTAGATTTAGTTTATACTTCACATCTATACAGTGCATTTCATATTTTCCCCATTTTCCTCCTCATTATTTCTAAATCCCACTGTTGTCTTGGTGGAGGGTGTGTCTCCCCAAATACACATGTTGACGCCATGCACTTCTCTTCACCTGCTGGCAAGCAGCTTCAGCAGCAGGGTGTAGCATGCAAGGATGTTGACGCTTTCCCCCTCTGACCCTAATCCCGTCCCCATAGGCACTTTATTAGTGCAGTAAACAGTTGTGTTCGATTAAACCCAAAACAAAAGCAGTAATGCCCTGAACTGAACCTTGCAGCAATGAGCAAGTGCTTGTTCCCCAGCACCCACCAGGCGCCCCCAATATATCTCCTATTGAAAAGACTGCCAGACTGCAATGAATGGAATATTATTTAACTTTTCCTCCAAATTTTTCAAGAGATGGCCTCAAATCCCTACAAAGACCTCTGGATCCTCTTTTGGAAACAGTTTTACAATAAACTGTACCATATTTTATTTTGCCACTGTCATACGATGCTGTATAATTTAATGTTCTCTGCTACACACCACCGTGCCATTCCATGGCACAGTTTTTTATTGTGGCCAAGGCACAAATGATGAGCGATCACGTTGACTGAGCGCTCACAATCACTTCCACCGAGCCTCCAGTGGCAATTTGGTCTGTTTACTGCCCAAAGTGCTGATTGATTGCAGCTCTCTCAGTGTTTACTGTTGTGGAGCTGAATCCAGCATTATTAACAGAACCAAGTGGACTCCAGACCTCGGCAAACCAGCCTCTGGTGAGCACTCACGTTGTTGCTGTCTTCAGCTCCTGACCAGCATCCAACAATCTGAAGCTTCCCGAAGCTTTCCTCCTCTCTCTCTCCACAGTGCCCCTCCGCAGGCAAAACGACTGCCTGAACGGAATGCACTTGATTTATTGCAAATGTTTTGTATCTCTATCTTGGAAATTCCGACTTTTCTTCATAATAGCCTATCGTATTAAAGGAGTAAATACTCTATGCCTCTTAAGACTTATATAAGATATCCTGAATAATTTTCATCTAATCAACAAGTGCAGCCAAAGAAAGCTCGGCAGAGGAAATCAGACATTCAAAAGAAAAGAAAGCGTCCCTGTTAAATGTGCAGATTTAATCCTTTTCAGTGGGGGAATGTCAAGGGGCAACGCGTGCCAACTTGGTCGATGCAGGCTGTTTCCTGGGGAAATGACTCTGACCAGCCCTTCTGGCTCTCTGTCTCTGTGGATCAGGAGCATATCACCAGTAACACATGCTGTCCTCATTCTCTCATGCTACCTCGGGTTCACATTTTTGGTTCCAATACAGGTTAAAAAGTGAATGGAAGTGGGATTGAGAACCTTCATTTGTAAGTTCTACAGACATGCACAGTATAAAGTGAGACTGAGATCTTGCTGATATGCAGAAAGTAAGTACTTATCTTGATTACCTAGTGGAAAAAGCACGTAATAATTTAATGTACAATTACAGCCTGCTCTTTACAATTACAGGGTCAGCTCATGTGGTACAATGCAGTGGCAAGTCAAAGTCGAAAAGTCTCAACTCACAGCAAAATTAACCAACCAAAGATTTATAATGTACACCGCCAGTACTATTTAATTAGAACAAGGGTGTCAGGGGAGGACTAGCCTCTATTACCTCTGATTGGCGAGGCTGAAATTATTTCCATTCCTCCATCAATTAAGTTCAGTGGTAGAGGACCCATCTGTTTGTGGTTACAGTGCCTGGCTCTGAAATATATTCTACCCTCCACTATTCTTTTATTTTAATGCTGAATGGGCTACATTATGATCAGAGAACTACCCTAAGCAATGGGAAACGTATCCAACAGCACTGCATGAGATTTCATCAGTGATTATGTTGTTTACCATGCTTGACTTTCACACGGTGCATTCAATAGTTTGATTCTGGTCAGAGGAAATCTTGTAAATTAAGTTTATGAAAGTAGGATTATACTGACTGTCAGAGATCATGGTTTTACTATGGGAATGAAAGTTATAGCATTGATGCTTTAAGTTGAACATGCTCGGGTGATGAAACAATCTCCTTTTAGTGTGGTTTCACAACGAATCGCCTTACATCTCCACTTCTTGGAAGTCACTGCTGACGTGTGAGTAGTTTGCTAAGATTATGTAAATAAGCAACCTACAACTTTCTACAACTTTCAACAGTTCATGTGACTTTGCGCCAAACAGGACTCTATTTTTGTTTGTTTCTGTAATCGTGGAGGCCGTGCGGAAAAGTGAAAGAGAAATTTCTGGTGATCCATTTTCTAAGTCTGATATAAACATTTTTTTCGCCTCTGTTTATAAGTGAGTTTTAATTATTCCATGCACTCTAAATACAAGGTATAAATATTATGTGTTAGCAAGTTATGAAATATCACTGTTGTGTCTTCCCTTTGGCTAGAAATGTATTTCACTCAACACTAAAATTTACTTGGAAGAAACCACAAATGCTTTTTAGTCCTATTTAGATCATGGGTAGTGTAGTTTAGCCACTTATGGCCAAAATAAATGTTACAACAATAACCACTTTATTCGTTTAATTCAAAATGTGTTCATCAGAATATCAGAATAATCCGATCAATAATCCGATCTGTCAATGCCTAATGGATGTCTTTTTGCAGCACATTTTAGAGTGGGCTTTTATTGTGACCAGTCCAAGGTTGATAAGCACCACCTGTCAGGTTGAAGGATCATCTTGACAAAGCAGATGTGGTGACTAACTGACTGGGTTTTAACAAATTTGTGATAAAAGTTTGAGAGAAATAAACCCTCGGTAGGCAAAGAAGCAGTCTGAGATCTTTAACTACAACTCTTTAAATCTAACAAAAGTGTTGCTTCTATATTGTTAAAGGTATTTTAGCACTGGCCACTCCAGACTATTCGCACCAAGTGCTGCTAATCACATTAACAATAGCTCTTTGATTGAAGTATGTATCGAAATGAAGTAAATTATACGGTTCTTGTTGTTCTCACAGTTTGAAGAGAAAAAGGGTTGAATGAGTGCATGACGCTGGGCGCCCTGACTCACTGCATCGAACATGTTTGGAATTCTTGGCTGCTCTCCAGGAGAGATGGCTTTCATTTTTATGATCAGAATCATATAACTTACTGTTATGTGTCATCAGCTTGGCCCACGGCGGCGCTGACTTCAAAATTTGGGAGCAATTTGTTGTTTTCATCAGAGAGCACTTAACCATTGAGGGAGAATTTCAACAGTGCAGCTTTTATAGTCTCACTATTGTTTGTGTCGTGGTGTGTTAACGATTTCTGTATTTTATACATGTGTAATTGAGTAAGAATCAAAAGCCAGTCATTTTTAAGTCCATATATGCAACACTTTACATGTGGCAGCGCTCACACACATCTATTCGGCAGATATCACACAGATTAGTATGTTAACAATTTGCACAAGCACACATCCCCTCAGCTGTTGATTTGCAGCTCCTCCATATGGCAGTCATATTGTATGAGAGGGGCTACAGAGAGGGATCATAACAGTGCAGAGCTCTTATGATGTGCTTGGCCAGTAGCCTGTGTTAGGAGGAGTTGTGTGGTTCTGTAGAAGTGACCAGAGAGATTTTCGCTGATTTTTATTTGCAATTTGGCTTTTTCATGTGGCTCCAGAGCTCATGTAACAGCCTGGCCAGCGGCTGCTGTTACATCAGCAGCAACAGGACAACAGTGTCCTTGGAGTTGCAAGCAAGACTGAAGTCACTCCGAACAGCACATGTTGTGGCATTGTAGAGGGTTAAATGGTGCTTGACTGTTTTCTAGGACAATTTGGACCCATCATTGATATTCTGGATTTGTTTCACCAGGCTTCCATATCCATCAGAAAGGCTCAGAGGTTGATGGGTTGGCTATGATGGTGTCTGGCTTATGATGAACTGGATGCAACACACTAGTGGAAAGTAAAATTTCTGGAAATCCTTGCCATGGACCATGAATGAGGTTAATAAATAATATAAGAAATAATCCAGGAAGCCAGGATAGCATCTGTCTTTTGTTCAACCAGCAGGCCACAGACTCAGCCTGTATCTCAGACCTTGAGGATCTCTGTTTATCTGTTTAGTTTGCCTTGCCGTTGCCCTCATAAACAGCCAGCTGTGTCAATAGATGTTAGTTCTAATGTTTGGCTATCACCGACAATGTGTCAATCAGAATTGTGTGTGCTGATTTGCTCGATTTCAATGGGAAACGCACTGAGTCTAAAGTAAAATTACTTTGCCAACAGTTTTAATACAATTACTTTGAGACAACCTTTGGCATCGTGACCTGAACAGTGAATTAGGAAAGGGTAAATCAAATGTCTAAAATTAATTAATTAAGCACATAAATGCAGTAATGGACATGGGTTTCTTCTATCCTGTTTTTTGCACAGCAGATATACAAAATAAACCAGTATATTATTTGAACCCACAATCTCTGTGCAGATACCAGCAGATGTTCATCAAAATCATGAAAATAAGTGAGTCTGATTATCTTCATACATTTGAGTCATTTCATGTGTTCCCATAAAGTTTCATGTTGTTTTGGTCTTTGCAAATAAGTACCTAAAATCTAACTTTTTAAAATATCTAACCTCTGCTCTATTTCTGTGCAGCCTCTGATGTCATCCTAGACAGAGGCCCATTGTAAAACATAGGCTCCCATAATAAGGCTCTTACAAGGAGTTACTCCATGTCCACATTGCCCTTACACCCCTTTAAGAACACAGATCTACGACTGATCCTTTCATCATGTAGAGGTCGGCCATTTCTGTCATATTAACCAGTGATAAAGTGGCACTCAAACCAAGAATAACGGCCTCACTAAGTGTTATTTGTTGCTCTAATGCCTAAATCCACGTCACTGTTGCCCTGAAACACAACACAACAATGAACACACGCCCTCACCTTAATACATAGACTAACCAGATGTTTGGCCAATATTTTTCATATGACCTTGCCAATATGCTTTGTGACACAAGATTTACTGTGTGTGCGCACTCTTTAAGACCTCTATTATGCTCTAGTGACTGTTGTGCAGCCTCTCCATCTACTCACATGTAGAGCCTCCCTCCCTCTCGCACACACATGCTGAAGCTCTTTCTAATCGTATTGAGATCTTTGGGAATACCTGCTTGGATAATTAGGAATTCCACTTGGCAAGGAATGGTGGATCATTATTTCGTCATTTCAGTGACCCCGTCTTTCTGGATCAGCTTAACCCCCCGGGGCTCCTATCAATGGCCCTATCAATTGCTTTTGCGATCGCGGGTGATAGCTTGGACCTCAGAGGATTAACCTAAAACAAAACAAAAAAAAAAACGAGCGGTAGAGAGATCTGTTGACCCAAGTGGTCACTTTTACACCATGGCAACTGCAGGGGCTATGGAGAACACAACAGAGGAGCGGCACTCAATTGTCCATCAACAAGGTTATTACAGTAAATAGCCTTTAAAGAGAAAGAAAAGAAAACACAGAGATGGAAAAAAAGAGGGAAAAGTTCGGGTGTCGTTTAGCTCAGTTGGTAGAGCATCCACCCCATGTACAAAGGCTCAGTCCTTGCCGCAAATAAAGCTAAAAAAAAAAAAAAAGGCCAAAAAAATATCTTAGAGGGAAAAGATGAAAGGTAGGAAACAAAAGTTAAAGTATGAAATACAAAGGAAAGGTGATGTAACACTGCAGATGAAGAAGGAAATAAAGGATAAAGGATTCTTGGAGCCAGTGAGTCAGAGAGACAAAGACATAGAACAGACGAAGTCATAAACCCTGGGGACAAAGGGTGGAAAACTAATAGTCAACAATTAGGTCAATGGTCAAATTGGCGACATGACCTTGGTGGTCCAAAACACAGATTGGGGGACTCTGGTGTCATAAGAGGTCAAGTCTGTTTGTGGGGGAATCTAACATGTCATTTTGCATTAGCGAATAATTAGAAAAATTAGCTTTGCACGTGTATGGTTGGAATGATGAAGAAAGGGGTGTCTGGCAGGGGAATAAGAACTGAAGCTGAGTGGGTCACGAGTTGTTTGTGAGTCAGTGAGCTGTGTGACAGTGAGTCTAACAGCCCCTCCGCAGGACAGGTCTCCACCTGCGACTTTGGTATTAGAGCACTGCTGGACTGGACGCTTTCGAAAAGACTTCTGACCTATAAGGCACAGACGGAAGGGTAAGTAGAAAAACAGTGAAGTGCTGGAGATATTTCCTGGTAGGGAATTTGGAATTCTGGAATTCCAGGATTCCCGGGGCCTCCCACAGAGACACCGGAGCTTCAGGAATCAGATTGTCTCAAAGTGACAGGATGGTGCAAAGTCAGCTTCCTGAGAGGATGTGCTTCTATGTAAAGGAGGGGAAACAAGATTTTCATCTGTCTGAGCTGTTTTCCTTCACAGTTCATGTCCCTCTCTTACCCAACTGAAATTTGAATTCTCCACTTTATCTTTGTACGTGGAAATAAACTATAATGATTAATATTTTCACATTTTAAAAAGGACAAAACTTGCAGGACTATGAGCATTGATAAGTTAGTGATTTAACTTCTTTTTCTTTATAAAGTTTAACATTTGGGAGGACCCATTAAGTTTGTTTTCCACAAAGAAGAAGCTAGTTAGCATAGCTTGCCAATGTTGGCATTCATGTTATTTTAACACCTACTGAGTCATGGCAGCTCCTGCACAGTCAATGTTGTGTTTATCCTAAATTACGAGCAGAGGGCCTCTGTAACATTAGCCGTCTCTGTTTTATGGGTCCAGTTGTGGTGACAGCAAATGACCCAACTGTCAAAATCACGGATGTATTGAGGAGAACTGGATACATAGATGTTACCATTCAGTCTTTTTTAGTTACTCAGTGCGCGTATGCCAAAAAATCCTTTGAAGGCTTTTCTTTTTCATACTTTTGCGTTTGTGGACTTCTGCTGGCTGAGCCTGCAGACTTCCTGTTGGCTTCCCGAACACATGAATGGAATAAAATAATGAAATCATATGGCTGTGCTCGACTTTCCAAATGGACCAAATGCAAAAAGTAAAAATCTTCTTCTGGTTTTAGTGTCCACCCACACATTGCAGCAGTCCATTTACAGTGCTGTTTGTGCTGCCATTTACAGTACAATTGACGCCCACCCTGGAGAAAACTATTGTAAGGGTGCCAACAGAGCAGAAAAACCAACAGAATTTCAATGTATACACAAGTAAAAAAAAAAACAAAACAAAACACACAAATTTACTGATTTGTTTATCAGAAATTAATTTTATTGTATTTTTAGTTCGACTTTGTGTCTGTCTCCAAAGTGTGTATTTGATTTCTGTCTGTTAAGTCACTCAGGCTTTCTCAGTCCCGCTGACATTGTGTTGGGTGGTCTTGTTATGACACTTGTGCATACAAAAGCCCCTTTCAACAAGATTATAAACATAGAACAAGATTGCATTGCTCCAGCTTTTAATGTTTAATACGCACTTCTAGTGTGCTGTTTACGCTCGAAAACAATGAGTCACTGTCTTGGCCGGCATCTTGGCTGAATGATTTTTGATTATTTGGAACGCATGCTATAACAAAAACTGTGAGCATGACATAATATATTAATTCACTGTGACCGAGGGAAAACTAGAAAACTGGAAGATGCGCTGGAGCACAAATCAGTCAGGGAACCACTGGGAGTTATAGAGCAATAGGGGGGTCACCCAAAAAGAAACAAACACAACTGTTTCCTCTGTCTTCTGGGAAAGAAGGGCGTAATAGATTATGAATCTGTGCTCTCACACACTACATGCTACTAATCAGGAAACAGCTACGTCAGGAGGCATGAACAAATTGTACGTTACAGATTTACTCCCATAACGTTGCGACATACAGAAGGCCCTGTAGGTGGTACCTGTGGTGCGAACAGTATGTAGTCGGCAGCTTCATTTTAGCCCATGTTACCAATTGCTCTGGGCATTTTAGTCAAGCATATGGAAGCAGTATGTGAATAAAAAGCCTTTGGTTTGTTGGCTAGACATGAGAGAAAATACAATGGGAGGGATGAAATCTGAAACACTAATCTAGCTGTAAATATGAAGTGTGCATCGGTGGTTGTGAAAGGTCACGGAGTTGAGCTTGGACACCTTCGCCTGGAATTGCTGTGTCATATTTCACACATGACTCTGTTGGGCACCAGCAAGGATTTTTGCAGCTGAGATTTGTGAGAACATATTACATTTCGTACCCCAGTAAAAAAGACGTGTCAAATACCATGAAGCTGGGTTCAGCTCTGTGTATGTGCGTACTGTATGTGTTGTAGAAGGGGAGGGGTCGTCATGTGTGAATGTGTAAGAGACTGCGTACTTGAGAATCTTTGTGTTTTGCTCCATTATCCCTGGGCGGATCCTGATTTCTGGCAGAGATGATGAATATTGTTCTCTTAAAAACAGTGAAAGCCAACACCACAATCTCTGACTACCCACAACTCAAGCCCTTAAAGATGAGTACTGTCCATGTGAACTCCAGCTCGATGTTTTCCTCTTCTCCTTCACAGCAGGACATGCTGGCTTGGAATTTGCCAGAGCAAAATGATACTCTCCGCAGATCCAAAAACACTAATCAAATTATGGCCACAGTTAACATAATTTGATACTACTTTAATGTTCACTGACATGTCTTACCAAATGACCCCATCCACTTTGACATTTGGTGTCAGTCTGATGTCTCAGCCGGTGCAGGTGCCAGGTGCCTTGGGGCAGGTGTGTTTGGAGTTTCATAGCTAAACACTGCCATAGGGCAGAGATTTAAAAATGCTTGTCAGGTGATTTTCTACACATTTTTTGTACTCATTTCACTTCACATCTGAAAAGGCCAAGCGTACAGGGATTACAGGGTACAGGCATGTCCAAATATCCCCGTCATCACTGTAGGCTCCAGGTGTCAGGCCATGTTAGTATCAGCTCCCCCATATAAACACATCTGTCCCCTTGCATTAAGCTCCAAATCTAACCCCGGCATCCTGGGCCCAGGACAGGCTACACCTGGTTTAACCTGTCCACAGATGTTGACTCTGTTTGGGTGAAGGAGGAGGGGAATGCTGCTGAAAAGTGGGATTGGACTCATTCATTGGCTGCATCCCAATGTTTGATTCCATAATCTAGTATCCTTGAGCTACTGTCTGAAGAAATTAAAGTGCTCAGAGGCTGCACTTTAGACTGTAATTCATATAAACAAATTACAGTTAACTTTCTGGAGTGTAAGCCTTTAAAAATAATCTACTAAACACACTTCTCGCACTGCTGGAATGGAAATCCAAGCTTCTTATTTGTACTGAAGATTGTGAAATTAATCAGTCTCTCCTCATAAATACAAAGCCAGAGAAAACTACTGTAATTACTTGTTTTAGTCAAACAGCATTGCAATCTTTCTTTAATCTCACATTTAGCCTTTAGATCTTTTTATTTTTTTTATATAGACAAATAAGCCTTTGGGATGAAATCATGTTTACAGAGCGTTTTGCTTTGCACCAGAAATTAGCCTCCTATATTGACACAGGACAGAATCAGACAGATTGCTGCACTATCAAGAAATTGACACGTGATTCCAGAAAATTATGAAACAAGTAGATTTTTTTGTGGTGATTGGATTTAATTATACATCCGGATTTCATTGGTCATGGATTGTTTTACTTTAGTTTTGTGATAATTTGCAATAAAAATACACAAAACTATGCAAAACAGTATAGTGTTTGGCAAGTCTTTTTTTTTTTTTTAAAGACTCAATAAAAGACCCGTGACTAATACGCTGGTGCAATCCATGGAAACCAAAAACACACAAGTGAATAATAGTTACTAAACAGAGTATCAACACCATCCCACCTTCTTACCTTGTCACCATTCCTGCGGGGAACAGTAGATGAGTTTCGGGCTCAGGACAGGTCAGATACCATACACACACACACACACACACACACACAAACACACACACACACACACACACACACACACACACCAGATTTGCTGATCTCCAGGGCTCTGATAGGTTCCAGCTGCCCCCTTCTCTCCTCTCTCACGGGTCCAATGCATCCCAGATGTCTCACGCTGACTGGCTGGACAGGCTCACAGCTGGCTAGGAGCACAGGCTGAGAGAGAGAGAGAGAGGGAGAGAGAAAGGAAAGAAAGAAAGAAAGAAAGAAAGGGAATTGAGGGTACCTGCCAAACCTGGATAGCTGTGCTGGTCTGTCACACTGAAGACTTTATGGTTTATCTGTTTCAGCTCAGTACAAATGAAATACAAAAAAAAAAAAAAAAAACAACACCGCAGATAAGCAGCAGTCGTTGTTGTATACATTTCAATGCCAAACATCTTTCGTGAACAAAGAATATAGTGTGCACATTGTGTTTATTTAACTATGGTTTATTTTGAGATAACAATCCGTCATGGATATTACTACACAGATAGGCACACGTGTGTACACCCCTCGGCAGAAAACACAAACCAACTTTTGTTTCTTGTACTGTCGATCATAGATTTTTTTCTATGTCTTTGATTAACAAAACACAAAAGCTATACATCTTTTGTGTTATATACTGGCTCTACCCACACAGAAAGTGAAGGTAACAGTGTGTCAGAGTTTGTGCTCATTGTCCTTGGGAAAACATTTCATTAGCTGCTGCTGCCACAGTGTCTCCAGCAAGCAGAACAGAGACGGACCCAAGAGACAGGAGGCCGCCTGCTTCTAGAGTCCCGTCACACCGACACTCCCTTCGCAACCCAGATCTGCCTCTCCTCTGTGTCGCATAAAACTCCTGCACATGCTGCACAACCTGCACACACACACACATATGGACATGCAGGCAGGCAGGCAGGCTTTCAGTCAGCCTCTGTCCAAAGTGCTTTTGTCTGGAACAATCTATGAAACTGTGGAACACACCTTTAAATTAGCCCTTTGGGGATGATACCTAATGCACATTTCATTAAATGTTTTGACGTGCTGTTGTTTTATTTATTACAGCACTCATAAGTTTTTGTCTGACAACTTTTTCCATTAGGGAAGGCAGTTATGAGCATGTGTGTGCGTGAAGGAGAAGGGGGTATGTGGTGTCAAAAGCAATAGTAATAATGAATACGGCCCTAAAAAGCATCTGTGCCCATTTTCTTACAGTCCAGTAAATAGTCACTCACAGATGCTTAGCTTCACGTTTTTTTACAGTCACACAGGAGAGGAAGAATAACTCGTGCTGGACTCCAGTGTTCAAAAAATTTGCCTATCGGCTCCAGATGGAAGCCATGAAAACAAAATGTCTTGACGTTTTTCCTGTTTGCAATCTAAAAGCTGAAGTATTTGATGGAACTGAGAGAGGATGAGTCGTAAACCTGTGGGACTTGTTAAAACTTTGATCCAGTGTTGCTTAAGAAAACTGAAGAAGGAGAACACTCACTCACAGCTATTCACACTACAGGTTTTAGAGTTCCTCTGAGGTTTTCTGATCACCACCGTTTTACAACAATGCATACTTCACTCATTGAATCATGTGTTTAGGCTTCGACTATAGGTGGTGGTATTCACGTGAGTGTGACCATGTCGGTCCTCCCTGGGATCTGTTTTGGACTTTTAACAGAAGACATTTGATGTCAGAGGCCCTGTCAAACCAGATGGTCCTTCCATTACTTTTCCCAAATAAGTTTCGAGACCAGAGATGGCAACACATGGGAGCTGCTAATGACATGTTGACATAAAAGTAATGAGGAGGAATGCATTTCTGCTGCCTCTATTTCATATCTAAAACAGATTTGTTTATGACCACATTCTACATTTTGGGAACTCTTTGATGGCCTTGAGGAATCCAAGCAATTACAGCAATTCACTTTTTCCATACTGTTATAGTAAGATTTGAATGAGACCAAAATTAACATATTCAGCATGCAGCTTTAGCCTCCATCTTTTAACAAGATATCATGAATGTTACTGTATGTACAGTCCCTCAACTCATTAGCTGGGGGCAATGGCCAGTGTAACCAGTGGACATCCGGCAAACAGATAACGGATATTCAGGCCAATAAACAGATATCTACATGTGAATGGAGATGATGGACGTTCCGAGATTGCATTTTGGGCCAATGCCCCTTTTGCTCTCCACATGGACTGCTGCAACCAAAGCCCACTTGGATGTGACCAATCAGTACTATTTGGACTACAAATGGAAACCAGAATGTGTCCGGTGCCAAGATCTTTGCCCTTTACCCTCAGATTCTGCATTCATATGCAGAATCTGTACATAGAGAAGAGTGTATGTATTTTCACATGGTTACATTAGTTCTACATTAGTTAGTAGTAATAGTAGTCATTAGTGAGCAATTAGTTAGCTTGCTAAGGCTAATAAAATTTAGTATCATGTATATACAGAGCTTTTCCATAAGTGAGAAAGCTTTTTTGCAATATTTGGACTTCCTTTTCTTTATCTTTGGCGTTACCACTGAAGTCTTTTGCACACAAATGTTTCTAAAACAGGTGGATGGAAACTCACCTGTTGTGTCAAGTGCATAAGTACAGTGTAAGGATTGAAAGCTTTGAAAGGTGTAGCAACAGTATCTGGGATGGGGTTTAGTGAAAGGTCAGTGGTCTGAAGGAAATAACTGTTGAAATAACAGGTTTTATCTCAGCATGGACTTCATGACTAAAAGTTTTAACTGGAAGCCTGAATTACAAATGGGCGTCGTGGAGTTTGAAAGATGATTTATCACCAATGGAGCGTCTAACAAAAGGTGCTTTTGAGTCGCACAAGGGAATGATCCAGTGTTGGATTTGGATTTTTGGAGATTGATCCATGGAGACTAGTCAAGATATCTCACTCTTTCTGTGTTGATTTTGATCAGTATTTTTGAAATCTGCTTCTTATGAGTCACCAAATTGTGAGTGTAATACTAAATTTCCAGAGAATCCTGCCTTCCTTTGGGAAACCTAATGAGAGAGGAGTTTGTTAAATTCTGTGGAAATATTTGATGGTGTAGTTTGTGGCGTGGTCCATTGCTCAGTGCCATTTTCTAGTAATTCCGGTAGGGTCATATTTCTGTAGAAGAATAGGTAATGGTTTAACAGAAATTTAGGAAAGAAAAACATGGTGATCGACACTCATAGATCATATCAAGTCAGAAACACTTCAGTGGTCTTATCAGCTGAGGCAAGCTGAGAGGGAAACACAAACATCAAGAACGACAGACGGGAGGTGGAATGCAGAAGAATGTTTTGTGATGTACAGATTCCTGAGATCACATGTAGCTGTAAGCAGCGACTGCATGTGTGAAAGAGCTCTTTGTCTGCAGACCAGGTTCTTGGGTTCAGCTAATCAAATGGATTAGGAACGGCTTTGAAAGTCCGCCCATCGGAATTGGCCATCTGCACAAAAACAAACACACTGTAGTGGCTGCAGCCGTCCACTTTCACTAAGGTGCCTGTTTGTGTTTGTGCATGTGTGTGTCTGCATACCAGTGCGCTGGACTGTATGACTCTTTATGCTCTAGTCTGTGTGTGTGAGAGCTATAAATGGAGGTCAGTTTGTACACAAATAAAGCAAAAATGTCCTTCGGATGCTGATTAGAAGCTGCACGTTTCATTTCCATGAAGAAGACAATGTGCACTGATAATCACATTGTTCCTTTTCTGACCTGTACATCAGCACTACAGTCCAATGTGTTTGTCTGTATCAGTTTCTGGCATTTTAATAAAACCCAGACCTCATTATCTTCGGTCCCTTTTGATGCTTTCAAGTGCAGCATCTGTTTGTATTGCAAAGTGTCAAACCTAATCAGTGGGTATTATGCACAGCTAAATGATGTAGATTGAAATGTTTCATGATGTTTCTGGAAAAGCTTTTCCTTCACCTTGATTAATTTATATCTGAGACGAAACACTTGGGGCTTTTGGACCATCTCCACACAAGCCGGTAATTAAACAGACTAATTCCCAGCAAAGGTTCAGTCCCACTTCAACTGTTGCTTTGGGGAAGATTTCTATTGTTTTAGGAAATGCTTTTTTTTTGGAAAAGCCAAGAAAAAGATTCACAAAATCTGGGAGGATCACTGTGAACCGAGAGATCAGAGCATGACAGGAGAAGGGCTCTGGCTTATCAGTGAGGATGCAGACTTGTAACACTGCTCCCGATCCTGAGGCTTGATTACTCAACTCTCCCAAACTGAGAAACACTTTCCACTTGATAGTCCACGTGCGTGTGTGTTTGTATTTTCTTTCCACTGTGTTGAGGAGTTTCCACTGAGTGTTTGCTTAAGAGAAGAAAAGGTCAAATTGTGCAGGACTGAAGTCGCCCTCGCGATTCCACTCATGGAATCGCAGATGTCTTTTGTTTCTTTTCTGCTCTCATTAAACTATGTTGTGTTTTCACATGCTGGACAAATATGAATATACACAAGCACACACACACACACACACAAACCCTTGCACACACACACACACACTCACCACTCAACGCCCTGAGCTCCCAGGTGGCAAACTAACTGCCTGGGAGTGTTAAAGTTAGAAGGCCCCTTGAGACAATAAGAAAAATACATTTTTTCATCCAAGAGGTGGACTGATACACCACACCAACACAGCCTCAGTGGAAATCACACACACACACACACACACACACACACACAGATCGTCCCAGTGGGAGGTTACAAGTAGAGCTCTGTTTACTAACACGGCTCTCACATGGCTACAAATTGGATAAAATAAAGAGAAATGCATGAAATCCAGCTTGTTAGTCCATATGACATTAACATTAACCCATTAATGTCCACAATGGAATTTCATAATATCCTTTACAGCACTTAAAGTACTTATCTTAACATAGTTTTTCAAACTTTAGTCACAATACAAAATCAGAAATCTTGATTGTTTTTTTTATCCTAATAGTTTCCAGAGCAAATTTAGTTTCCATCTCTAACTGTCATGGTTTAGTTATTTTGTAATTCTCCCCTTTCCGTGTTATATTACTTGCTGCTTTTGTGTTTCCCACCAATTTTGATTACCGTTCAACACCGACTAGCTTTCACCGATGTCTTGTTGCCCTTCCTTGACTTGTGTCTCTATGTTTCTTGTTTATTGTCATCTGTGTGTGTTTGCTAAGTCTTGGATCTGTTCTCCAATTCTGTGTCAGTTCCTCACTCTGTTATTCTGTCACTACGCTTCTCCCCCTGTTCCTGCTCCTAGTGTTCCCTGTTCTGGATTTTTATTTGTATAGACTTTTTTGGATTTACCATGGGTTGTCAGACTTTGTTTTTACTTATACTCTTAGCCACCTTATGTGATGTTGTGCTTACATGCCTTTTCTGTACGTTACTGAAGTCTTCTTTGTCTCTTCATGTCTGCATTTGGGTTCACCTTCTTGAACTAACCGTGACACTAGCGGGCTCTTTGGAGATTTTCCTTAACATACTAATTATAGTTTTTAGTCATCAATGGGTTAATGACCTGAAAGACAAATATTCACATAATTTGTCATCGGCACCAACGAGAGTTGCAAAATCCTGTCTTTACTTTGTGTTATTTCAATTCAAAAAGTAACTGACTACTGTGCCTGTGTCTAATCAACCACAGTGTTGATACTCTGTTTTGTTCAACAGGATGATTTATGGTTGACTGCAATTCGGTGTTTTTTGCCATGTTTATTTCCCGTATATGATGCAAGATTGCCGTAATGAAAGCCTGCCGGCACCACAAGATACAGTTTTCACATGTTCTCGGTTTCACTTTCTGTCTGTCCCTCTATTATTGCATTAGGAAATGTAAACGTGTCACCCTGCCTTTCCTCCTGATATCTTTTCTGTGTTTACTTTTATGTATCTCTGGTCTGCAGATGTCAATATTTGCTGGCAGAATTTTATCTGCACAGTTTCTGATCTCTCTCAGTTGTACTGAATGTGGAGAGCAAAAACAGGGATTACCAGATAACTAGATCCAAAACAATTATCTTGGCTTTGTGTCCTTGTGTGACCACAATGTCCTTTTCTGGAGTACATGTAAACCCTCTGGATAAATATTACAATGAATTATAATTAGGTAAAGTCTGTTTTGAGAAAAGAAGAGAGGAGAAGAAGTGATTACTTTAAATACGATATAAAAGCAGGAGACAATGAGTAAATATATCGTCTAACGTCCTCTAATTTGGAAAATGTGTCTCACTCCCACCAGATGTCTGCAATGACAAACGAACTAAATTTAAAAATGAAGATATGGCATCTGGTGTCTCCTGGACCTGCTCTGTCCTCTTCGAAATAGCATGATGGCTGATGACTTAAGCTCCCGTTCTTGGCTTCAATGGACAATTTAGCATCAGCAGAGATAATCCCCCAATTACTCTAATAGACACACATTTAGCAGTTGTGGAGGTGAGCATATTACAGTCACACATGTTGAGAACAGAGGCGCAAGAGAAAGATGTGAAACATCTGGAGAGCACTCATTAGATATGTAAAACCTGACAAACAGACAACGGTATGCACACGCAACACACTCACTGTACACACAAGCATGCATTCAATGACAGACAGTCGGGCGGTGCTTTGGGGGCCTTTGGAGGCGCCAGATGGGACAATATGCTGTAATTGGGGTAATCTGTAGATACTGATGCAGCACTGTGGGTTTGAATCCAAAGTGAGAGCAATGAAGTATTATAAAGCCTGTCACTCTTGAGCCAATTCTTCCAATATTCTCCGTGGATTTAATTGGGCTTCATATTCTTTTCTCATTCATCTCACGCTGCATTGTCTCCCTTTGTTTTTGTTCCACACATGGAAACGGTGCCAGAGTCTTCGGTTACCGCAGGCTTTGTCTTCAATTGCTGATATCAAAGATGTCTCTAATCCTGTGGATATTCTGAACTATGACTCTTCTGCTACCAATTCTACCAATTCCACCAAGAAATCTGTTCTCCGTCTCTCTGGCTCGTGTCCCTGTGGTCCCAATGGCTCCCAGGGCCTTGCTAGGTCCAGCTGGCATAGCTTAGAGAACTGGGACAGCTGGGATCCTTGACCACCCGGCTTACAGCAACCCACTCACCATCATCAACAGCCCATCAAGACAAGAAGTTTTCCACGTCAAACCCCACGGAAATCTCTCCAAGTTCCCAACCATCGCTCCAATTGTTGTTTCATACTTGGACATAAAACAGAGCTTCTCTCAAATCCTTGACTTTCTATAACTACTTCCTCCAGTAAGTGAGTGGTTTGGATATATCCCTGATTTGACTGTTAAACCCCATACCTGGCCATTAAGCGTTGAGAGAAGTGTCCTTCTTGATATCCAGTATGAGAATGTTTAGACTGAGAGCACGTTTTGGCATTCAGGGTATGTATCCTCTGTGGATTTGGTTCCCTCAATGTGCAGTGTGATCACAGTGTGGCTGTGGATCTAAGAGGCAACAACAGGAAAAGGCTTTCAGCAGTAACACACTAGTCCAAGAGAAGCATGCTGCATAAAAAAAAAATGTCATCTTCATGGCTTCCATAACTTCAAGGTTGGATGTAGCACTGCCTAAGTAACCATCTGCGTATGAGTTGTGTTGGTAGAAAGAAACTCTTGAATTGGAATTTGGAATTGGAAGTATGTGTATATCCCTTTTCAAACTTTGCTAACTTCATTTATCTGTTGAAGTGATCACTTTTGGACTTTCAAACATTGGTTATATAAATGATAGACATGACAGGCCTGTTGCAGAAAAAAAACTGTGATGCTAACGAAATATGATAGCGAAGAAGAACTTCTTAGTTCTCTCACAGGCAGCAAAAGTGATGGATTTTAAAACTTGAGGCCCAAATTGCCGACCACCATAAACAAAAGGGTCGCTCATTCCAGCTTGTTACTAATGTTACTAGAACATTTTCTCATAAATTTTTATTATTTGTCAGGTAGAACAAATAATTCTGATGTATTCCCTACAATCCAGCAGTTCTCAAGCTCAAGTAAAAGATTAGGTTGTGACTCTCATTAAATCACATTGGCTCACATTTATACTGTAAACGGCTGAACACTTTGTGAGGGTGACTGATGATCTAATCTCTGGCTTTCTTTCCTCTTTTGCTTCGTACATTAAGGGTGAAAAAAATCACCCATAATCAATCAAAATATATTTTTACAAACTGAATCTCATCACAAAGTCAAATGGTAGCCTCTATTTGAAGTTAGTAATGATGGATTATAGTGCAAGTTCAAGCAGGAAGATGATTATCATTCACTTTCGTCATCAAACTGAGGTACCTCTCAATTATTATCCAGTGGAAACTAGGGTTTCCTCATTGGCTTTAAAATACCCTACCTTTGCTTTCTCTGTTTTATCTCTCTATCTCACTTTACACCTTCACTACTCCACTGCTACTGATATAAAGGCCCCGTCTAATGTCTTTTGGAGTAATCTTGGTCAATATTTATGGGGTTAAGACTATCTAATGAATGATATCGGTACAAAAGTCTTAAAGCTTCCTGCTTTGGGCCAGCTTTCCTGATTGAATGAATGCATTTGAGAAACTAAATGATTGTTTTGTTATTTACTGTTTCCATGGTCAAGAATGAGTTTTCAACTTTTAAGCCAACAAGACTGAGACATGGATGTAAGTAAGAAATTGTATGTTCAACATGTACAATTTGGTGGCTACAGCCTTAAGGGTGACTGTGTGATGTGACTGAAAGCTTAAAAAAAAAACTACTGAATGGAACTTCTTTTATTTTCTTGTACATAAAGTTTATATTCTTAATAAGGTGGAATGAGACACTTATTTATCTATTTTAATAAACCCTGACATGCTGTAGACTTTCTGTCATCCAATTCAGTTGTGTTGCGTCCAACTGAAGTGCCTTTGGGATTTAACTGAAGAGTTACTCAGGGGGCTTATTCAGACATCACTGTTAAAATTGCTGTTACATTTTACAGAATGGAGGTCACGTTTGAAAAGAGCTTGTGTTAAGTGCTTGTCATTCAAAGTGTCTAACAAATCTTCCATATTTATCCATTAAATTACAGCTGAATGAAGACGTTATCAGGATGAGAGCTACAGACAGAAAATGTTCCCATCATGTATGTTATCTCTTCTGCTGGATGTCCACCAGCGCACGCACATCGTGTACACACTATTCAGTCATGAGTCAATCATAGAGTCATGAGTTTGCATACTTGCTCTGGTTTGTCCTCGGTGGTCACACATGGGCAGAGGACATAGATGACCCCGGGCCCCTGCTTGGCATGGTTAGGGGCCTCCTTGTGCAGACTAGCAGACTCCTGTCTTTGTTGAGTGCTTCCCTGTGAGAAAGCCTAACAGCCAGGGTCTGAATGTTGACCCCACGCGCTAATGGTAAATACCAGCCAAATGCCAAACAAACAAAAGCAAAAACAGGCAAAGAGCTCCTATACGATCTCTGTAATGAGCCCATTTCTCTCTATCTTTCTCCTTCACTCCATCTCCTCGTGTCCCCTGGAAAGCCTCAGCAGTTAGTGTGCTACTTTAACTTTGGAACATGAAATGGGAGGCCAGCACCAGCAGCAACCCAGAGTTCATTCAGATGTCTGATGAAAATCCAACTCAGCTTTGTTTACATATTCATTCAGGATCATTTGGCTCCCAACCATTAGATTTTCTTGTCCATGTTGGGTTTCGCTCACCCTTTCCCCTCCATTTACTGTGTTTCTGAGAGCTTTGGGAGCGATTTGGACTTAAATCCACGTCTCTACTTTTTGCCTGTTTATACCCTCTCAGGACTCCCATGTACACACTTTGCAATAACCGTACAGAAATCCAACACAGTGATGAATGTGTGGTTCTGCAAGCACCAGCACAGCTGCTATGGTGGTTAATAGTCCATGGCTTTGCCTTGTATCCGTGCTCTCTGTTTCACTTTCCCTTACACACACACAACTAATCCAGTGCCAGTGTACCCAAGCCAAATCCTGGTTATGAGGTAGTCTGTGGCAGGACTCCATTGGTTTTGGCCCAAACGGGGCCACTGTGTGACCAAACAACACTGGTTCACTAACCTCTGGATCTGTGAGCAGACTAATGCCTTGTGGATTTGCACTGATCGACGAAAGTAACCACACTCTCTGTACATTCCAGTGTTCGCCTGTAACAGAGACTAATCCCATAAGCCCTAATAGATATTATCACTTTACACTGAAAACCACACAGCATTTAATTAAACCCGGCTGCTCTGATCCTGTGGCCAAGTAGCGGTGTGTTTAAGAGCAGCGCCAGTCAGTTTGCATGTATTACTTTTCATGGTGTAGTTAATTATTAGGAAGGACAAATCTACAGGTGTTAACCAAGTAATACCTCATTGGTAATGATAACTGAGTAACATCGTGTGAGGTTCTGTTTCTCCTTGGTTCTTCGTCTCTCTGCTTCTTGTTGTCCATTCAGAACTTTTAACTGGCTCTTGTCTTTCTTTCTGCCAGTGTTTTCCTTCAGATGACTACGCCTGCTGTTTTAGAGCTCTGCTTTTCATTGGCTTTATGAGACCAACTGTAAATTCCTCAGTGCGTTGTGTCTCACAGTGGAGTTTATCCAGTTTTTCCTTCACCCCACTGAATTCTGCCTCCCTCAACTTAACTGCCTGGCAAGCAACTTGCCCTGGCACACCTTGTACACTTTCTGTTTGAGTCAAAAAAAAAAAAAAAAAAAGGACAAAAAATAAACTTGGACTGTTAATTATGAGGTGATAATTATTGCGTACAGCTGATGAACAGCGTGCTGGTTGTGGTTAAGGAAGCAGGCCATGCTTGCTGTTCTTTTTCCTCAGAAGGTGTGTGGCTTAATGAGCTCCGAGAGACTCAATGAGTTTCGCAGACACAGATGAAAGGCAACAAAAATGCGTTTTAGTAGCAGAATTTTTAAGATCTTACTGTACAGTTGTTACAACGTAGGTTAGGTACTCCCTCAAAAGTCAAAGATTTGATAGATCACAAAGTTAAACAGAAGCGACACAGAGACATCCTGTGATGTGGTGACAACTTCATCATGTAACGAGGGAATAAAGCTGCCACAAGAAAGCACAGGCTGCTTCAGCGAAATAGGCAAAACATGAGAGCAGTATGTGTTTCTGGTGATCATGGTTTTGTTGGAATGGGATAGGCCTGAGCACAGAGGTGAGCATGTGTATGTGTATGTGTGTGGGTAAGCTTAATGTTTTTCTCTGTGAGTATTTGCATGTGTTTGAGGCCCGAGTGCATCAGCACGTGAGCGGTTGATGGAATTGAGGAAATGCAAAGGAACGGAGCCAGACATGGTGACTGAGAAAATGGAATAATATAGTGAGGCAGAGAGTGTTTGTGATACGCTGGCCGAAGGAGGCTCTTTAGACATCTGTTAATGATTTTGCAGATGTGTGTTGGGGACAGAGAGGGGCGAGTTTCAATGTAACAACAGAAGCTGCATTGTGCTTTGTCTAATTTGGGTGCATTATGTTCTTTTTTTGTTACCCAGGAGCTCCGAGCGTTGGCTCGCAGTGCTTATTGAATGGTTACCATCACACAGAGTGACATGCCAGTACACTCATGTCAGCTTGCATGGTAAGTGTGCGCGTGTGCATGAATGTGCTTTTGTGCACAGGCAGACGCAAACAAAAAGTAATATAGTGGCAATGCCGGTAATGCCTCAGGTATGTCCTGTAACCCTTTGAACTTAGTCTGTCTAATAGAAAGGGGTCAAAGGTCAGTGCTGAGGCCTCTTAACAAGAGGATATGACATTTGAACTTAGAGCTTTTGTCAAGATAGTTATTACACGGACATATATGACTTGTAAAAAGGGTTGACCTCTGCAGAAGGATCTGTACGAGCCCATGGCAAAACTACACATTTTGGGCTGAGTTTGAAAATGAGAATGTAACGTACCCTTAAACTAGAGGAAGTGGCCGTGAATGACATTCCTGTATCAATGAACTCAAATCAGCCCCTCTCTTTACAGCATGATCCAGAGAGGAGGAGAAAGGGGAAATCATGAATGAAAGAGGTATAGAAAGAGAGGCAAAGAGCGGGGTTGAAGGTGAAAGAATGTCATAGACGGAGATGGTGGTGGGAGGAGATGAGGGGCTTTGGAGAGCGATGAGACTGAGCCGTTGAAAGGTTGACGGGTTTGGGTCTGATAGCTCGATGTGCATCACTGATCCCAGCCCACTCGCAGTCCATACACACTCATCCCTCTTTTCTAACTCTGGCATTCAGAAGCACTTTCCCACTGGGAAGGTCAAAGCCCCATTAAGAGAGCATTTTGTTGCTATTTTGTGTTTGTTGTGGGGATAGTGAGTGTAAAGGGCAGCCTGGTAATAGAAAGAATTTGCTTCTGCAGCCCCTCTCGCTAACAAATCAGACTCCAATAGTTCCCACTTGGGTTGTCACTGCTCCCACACACTCGGGCTTTGATACTTGTCTAGACACAGGCAGGTTGTGTGTCCATATGGAAAGTTAGTTCCTCCGTTTTCAGCGGACTCCTCAAAACAAGGTGATTATCGGGCTAACAACACTTTTGGCTCGCCCTAATTGAAATGAGTTTTCTATCTGTGTGTGAGTGTGCATACATATGTGCTTATGTTATGCTTTTATGTTTATTGGCACAGGTGCATGCTGCAGCGTAGCCCACTTTGAAGATGCCAGATCAGGAAGTCAGGAGAAATAGGAGGGGCTCTGATGAAAGAGAAGTGGAAGATCAGTGAAAGGTGGAGGTGAATGTTTTACTTAACACCAGATGGAATCGACAAGTGGTTTTAGTATCCATGGTTGAGCCGTACACAGCCTTATTCTTATAGACTTATTCCTCTAACAGTAAAAATTTAAACATTAGCATATGACTGCAGACGTTTCTATTAACATTTATGGAGAGCAGGTCCTTTACAGCTCTTGGTACTGCAGGCCTGACTTGTGTCCTGTTCTGTCTACAGTCATTAGTGTGTCTAATAGTGTTTCTGTTCGGACGGTAGCTCTGCTGTTTGACCTCCACGCCGTGAAACCTCCTAATTGCGGTTAAATTGTGAAAGGAAACAGATGCAGCAATTAGACTCCTCTTGGGTTTAGGTAGAAGAAGAGCTGTGGAGTCTTTGGAGCCAGAGCAGAAATCTCTGTCGTGCTTGAAAGGCCCTGTCAGAATGTGCAGCAAGTTAGCAGGCCTGTAATCAAAATCACAAAACAGCCTCTGAGATTCAACTTCCCTTCCAGTGTGTCACTATTTATAGTGTGCAGGCTTTATTCTTCATAAATCTTGAAATGTAGCCCAAAACCTCTCATCTCGGCGGGTCTGTTGCAGCATGGTGACTGGCACTAGGAAGTGATTGGGTGTGACACAGGAAGCCCCATTTTAGTTTTTTGGTTTGTTGCTGAATAGTGCTATTTGAAGAAGAGGACAGAAATACATCCACGTCCGAGGACCTCCAGGAAATGCTGCACAATGACATCATATATCATCTATTATATCATAGCTTGGCCAAAACTGCATTGCATTATCAAGAACCGTCAACAGGATTTGTCATATTAATGCCAGCTTTAAAAGTCCATGATTCATGTTGTCAGTGTGGCAGCGGTAGCGTGTGTGCACCGTTTGTGTGCGCATAGGTTTGTACTTGTGTGTGTCTGCCTGTAATTACACCATATCTCTCTGTTTGTTTGAAAATGCAGATCTGAAGTTAACATCCCCAGATTATGAGAACTGATGACTTTGATTGCAATCTATGCTCAGCTTGAAACGCTTGTTAGCCTGTGGTGGACATAAACAAGAATGCTGTAACTTAAACCACAACATTCACTGGAAAACAATGATGTCATTTCCCAGACCCAATACTTTGTTTTTTTTTTTTTAAAAGTCATTTTTCACTTTCTCTCGCACCCCACTGGAGTCTCTGGATCGTGGTCTCTTTGTGGTGGAGTTTAACATAGCAATGGCTGCTGGCACCAGCCAGTGCGGCCTCTGCTGGGTTTCCTGGTTTTCTTTTATACCTAATTGCTCACCACATATGTGACAAATGACGCCAGATGCCACAGTGGAGAGAAATCCAGCTCTCGAAGATTTATTGGCTCCAGAGAAATAGTTGGCCTTATTTATAGAGGCCTTTTTACTAGACCTGGCCCCAGGGAGTGGAGAGTGACTCGACCAAGTGCCAATACAGTCTGTGGCACGTGTGATCCATTAAGTTCGCTGGGATAATTCAGTCAGGTGTGCGGAGCAGCAGGTTGTACTGTGTGTATTCGTGAGTGTGACTAGAAAAGAGAGGTGGAACAAATCCATAAATTTAAAAAGCAGGACAGTTTAACTAAAAATGTGCAACGGTTCCAATGAAAATAGTTTGGATTGTAGGATAAATAAATGTAAAGTATTGGTAAAGGAATCAGTTCGCTTCAACCAAAGTGCTTGGTTGGTCAAAAAACACACACACACATACAATCATGTATGCATGCAGAAAAACAACACACCTTTGTGGCAAATATATTTTTGAATTATTTATCTGAAACTCAGCGCAATCAGTTAGATTGTCACAAATAAGAGGGGGACGCTCAATCTCCGCTCACACGACAAAAGATCAGATCAGTTCTGCTGATTCTACCTCAGAGGCTGGTGAGAGTGTTTGAACTGCCGGACGGTGCGTTTGATGCCTCTGTCTTCACTATCCTCCCTTAGCTCCCCTCGGTATGCAGGCCAGGGGTTCTTGGCATCCACAGCTTAAGACTGCAGCCCAGATGAGCCCTACTTTACTACATGTCTGCCGTGCTCTGCTTACAGGAAATTAGGTAGGAAAAAAGCAAGGCTTAAACTCAGAGACGGGATTTTACCATTTTAGTTTGAAGTTTACTGTTTATGAACTCAGTTGACTGGGTTGTCCATTTAAGTTGAATAACAGATCGGCGTTGAAGTGTTGTAGTTATTGCACTCATTTTCCACTTCCTTGATGAGGAGTCTACTGAGACGATGACTTGCGGTACAGAAAATAAACACTCAGTATCCCATTTTTCCCGTGGATTTCTGTGAAGTCATTTATGAAACTCATAAATGTCACTGATGGCAGACTGCTGTATTTTCTGTAAAACAATGCTAGCGAATGTTCGTATGTGTGTGTTCTGGGAGTGCTGTGCTGGTGGAGAAGGTCAAAAAAGAGAAACAGATTGCAAGCAGTGATGCCAATTCCACCAGAGTGATAAAAGCCTTCACGCGGCCCTAGATCACATCACGGTAAATCGTCCCTCTCAGCTTGCAGCTCCTGCCAAATGCTCCTCTTCTCCTCTTTTTTTCTTCTCTGTCAGTGGTGTTTATAAATCTTCAACTCACCACACAGGCAGAAAAGCAGGTCTGCTACGCTCTACGGACATATATCCATTGTGCTCCCTGAGCACCAGCATGTGGAAGTAACAAATTCGCTTTCCTGAAAGTTCCCAAAAGAAGCACAATGTCTTAAATGGAAGATTTTTTATGCCCAGAGCATAAAATAGTGTGGCAAAAATGGCGTGTCTATTTCTTCAACCAACAACCTGTTTTTAGTTCCTAACTCATATGTGAGTATGGTTTGTGAGACGTGTCCTATTTAATGAGGATCAAAGCTGATCTTAAACCTTAATGATGGCGTACAGTGGCCAAAACTTAAACCAGCGTTAAACAATCTAAAACCCTGTTTCATGCTGGTCGTTGAAATTGGTGGAGTTGGCAATAAAGCAGCTGATTTTTTCACAGCATGATTTACAACTTAAACTATTTGAAATGCAGTGACACCACTGTATCCATGGTGGTCCTCAAAGAGCATCCTAGTCTTCACAAGGTTTCCTTCATTTTCATCCCTAATTGGGTTTTCTTCTGTTTTCCTTTGTTGTGATTGAAGCTCTAAGTTTTGTGGGGTTTATTTATTGTTTCATTGTGTGGCTGTTGTAGAGCCCTTTGAGACTTCAACTTTGATTAAGGGCTGTACAAATAAACCTAACATGAGACAACTTAAATCATGGACGCTGGTCTGAGAAGACTGCCAAAAGCATAGAATTTGTGTTGTAGCAAATGACGGTCTGAATGGCTTTGGGGTTATATTTATTTCTTTAGAATTTGTTTCCTTTTTGTTAGCTTGATTGAATTTTAGTTACACCATCCCTGTGCCTTTGGAGATGGTAATGGTAGTTAGTCTGTTGGGCGGTCTACAGCCTACAGCTACAGCCAGACTGAACTGTCGCAACTATGAAATGGGTTCAACATTTGTACTGACATTCAATGTTTCCAGAGATGCCCACTGACTTTGGTGATCCCCGGCCTTTCCTGTTACACCACCATGAGGTTAAAATTTGTGTATTTTGAGACAAATGTCTTGACCATGGATCATGAGGTTTGATAAAGACTTTCTTGTGCCCCCAAACTGTACAGGATGACTTGTATAATCACTTTGGTGAGCTGCTGACTTCTCACCTAGTGCAAACATAAGGTCAAAAAAAAAAATTATCAATCCCATTAGCTTCATTTGGACTGATAAACATTATATCTGCCAAACATCAACATGTTAACACTGCCACTGTGTGTATGTTAGTATCATGTCGCTAGCATTTAGCTCAAAGTATTACTGTGACTAAATACAACCTCACAGAGCAGCTAGCATAAATTTGAGCTTGTGTCTTTACCTCAAAAAAATAACAACTGAACTCTTTGTTCAGGGCAGGCATCTCCTGTTCATGACTTGTCTGTTACCATTGAGAACTCTGTGGTGTCTCTGTTCTGGTCCAGGCTCTTGTCATCTTGTACCTAAACTACTGCAACTTGCTCCTGGCTGGTCTGCCTGCATGTGAAGGACCAGCTCAATTGGTCTTGAATCTACCCAAGTTTTCCCACACTACACTGCTCCTTCACAACCTGCACTGGCTTCCAGTTGCTGCTCGAATCGGATTCACGATGCCGGTACTTGCCTGTCATGGGCTCAGGCCCATCCTTCATCCATAACATGGACAAACCATACAGTCCAGCAGTTCACTGCGCTCCGCTACTGCCAATCATATGGCTACTCCTTCACTATGAAGGGGGCCCAGTTATAGCTCAACAAAATCACAAGTGTTTGATGTCCTGGTTCCATCATGATGGACTGATTGACAACAAGACTGCAAAACTCTACACATCTTCCATCACATACTGAAAAGTCATCAAAATCTCATTGTTTCCAAATGTAGTGCTTCAGCATATTGAAATTGCACTTGCATGATTTTTGTATCCACATGATTGAACACTATTTTTAAGTTGCTTTGAATAAAAGTGTCCTCTGAGTAAATATAACCTAATGTTATATCTCAGATTTTAATGGCACTTAGAAGTAGTGAAGCGCCATGCAGTTATGTCTATTTTAGTATCAGCTCATCAAGTATTTCTGCTTTCAGTTTTTGAACATGTTTCTCTCACTCCCTGAATGGAGAGACCATTTACCGTTAACCATTTGAGCTCCTTCTGTTTTTGGAGACTGAAAGTAAGTGGCTGGGTGTTTGGAGCTTTGTTGTTTTTGACTGACACTCCAAAGGGCTTTTTAGTTGAAAGCTTTTTACACAGACGGGCCAGAAGAAACCAGTTGGCACCAGTCATTGATGCTGTGGAAAAGTGAAAGCTTATTGTGATTCCCGATGCCTGGTCTCATTGTAAAGGGTGGTTTTGGACTGCGTCCGAGTGTTTCAGAGGGTGGTGACACCGGCACCAATCACAGTTAACACACTACAGAATCAGCTTATAGGGAGCCAAGCTGCGGCTGGAGAACTACACTGGTTGGCCTCAAGAATTAAATTCCTCCATTATGATGGAGTGATGACGGAGGAAGGGGTGGGGGACTCGGTAGTCATCTGAAGGATGGAATAGAGACAAAGATTACTGTCAGCGTTACACCATGCATATTCGGGGCTGGAGGAGAACAAGGGACGGAGGAATGAGAAGTTTTTTTGGACCGATGAGTGATATTCAAGGATATGGGCAAGGAAAGCCAATGATAGCTTTAGTATTGTGAGTTTATGACCCTTTTAAGTGTTGACCTCATGTGAACCATTAACAACCCCCCAGTGTGTGTGGGAAAAACACACACACACACTTCAGCTAGGCCAAATTAGGGCACACACAAACACACACATCTTCACACACACACACACACACACACACAGCAGACAACGTTGTAAGAGTGATTGGTTCATTCCTGTTGTTTTCACCGCAAGCCACAGGAAAGAGAACACACAAGGCTGCTATTGTGTGCTCCAGCTTCTGCCACAGATAAGGACGGGACAACATGAGCAGCTATCAGACGAAAATAACTAAAGCCTATTTATTATTTATTTCCTTTTTAGTATGCTAATCTATTCTGAATTGATATGAGAGGCTTAACAGTACAGTACAGAAAAGCAAAAAGAAGTGCAGAGGTCTTTAACTGGTTTTCATTCCAAACTATGAAAATAAAGAGAGAGAGAGAGAAAAAAAAAAATGATGGCCAAGACTTCTTCCACCCCATCACCCACTTAAGCTACAGCAAAATCCTAAACCCACTGACCCTGAGTCGGCCAGATACTGTGGAACCCTGTTTCAAGTCTCTCCAAACAACAATAATCCTTCTTCATCATGTGTGTCTATTTTGCTGCTGGAGAGGTTTCAGAGAGAGTGAAAAAAAAAAAAGGTAAAGGCCACGTCTTACACACATGGAGAACGTTATGCCCGTTCACACACCCTGCAGTGCTATCATAAGGCACATCAGCCTGGTGCGGTAGTTTCTCTAAGAAAAAAACACAACCTGTACAGCACATACCAGTCTGAGCCATGGATACGAGCCGACTAAGAACTAATAATATTTAGCCTCGCAAGACACTGAAATATTTGCTTTCGTGGTTACAGTGAGCACCGTTTAACCTTTTCTTATCTAAAGATAGGGATTAAAAATGAGCACCAGTCACTAATGAATTCATGTTTTGCTGAACTTACACCTGCGAAACCATCCATCAATTAAATAAACAGAAGAACACAGAAGAGGGAAAGCAATATAAAGCTGTGCATATTTACAGCACATCTTTTTGTTCATTCTTGCCCCGTGTTCATCTCACAGGGCAGAGAAAAATGAAAAGAAAAAATATGAACAATGGGTTCATTCAGGAAACATTTTAGTTTGGGAAGCAGAGGAGAAGTTTCAGTTCTTTTCTGTTTCCTTTTCTCTTTATCTATGAAAAAGGTTGAACAGGTGGATGTTGACATCACTCTTCTGACCTACTCTACCACTACTTTTTACATGTGTCGCTGCGTAAATAAAAGGTTAACACTGAGGTCTGTGTTCAATAAATCTACGTCTATGTTGAGTCAACACATTAATGACCGTGACTTCATGGTAAAGTCTGTCACTCATCAAGATTTATCGTCATTATAAGGTTGGTATCGTAAGAGCCTCGCACAGGGCATGCCTTGTGCTGCAATAAGGTAGAATGTTTACCTTGTGGCAGCTCTGGCTAAGCTTAAATAATGTGTGTGTATGTTTGTGCACACAGTCATGCATGAGTCCACGTGCATTTAGGTCTCCCTCTTCCGTGCACGTGTGCCTGTGTTTGTGCTTTCCTGGTGTGTGTGTGTGTGTGTGTGTGTGTGTGTGTGTGTGTGTGTGTGTGTGTGTGCCTACCCATCACTCAGCCTTCAGCTGGGCAAACCTGGAGGATTGCGTCACATGCAGAGAAAAGAGCAGTCCTGGCTAGTAAACTAGTCTTTAATTGCTTTGCAACTGAGAACACATTGCTGAGGAAACAAGGGGCTCATTGTGAGTGTGTGTTCATCTCAACACACCTCATATTTTCTGCAGACTGCTCGCCCCCACCAGCTTTGCAGCATTTACAATAAAACATAAAGCCAGCAATTAAAGTACTAAGTGTTTGCATGCACGCTCACACGCAGACAATCTGAACATGTGTGCCTGCTATGCTAATGTATTCCAACAGCAGGTCAAGACAATGTATGTCACAGTGTTTATGCGCTGAGGATGAATGTGTTGAAATCAGTTTTCTTGCCGTAGGACGAAGTATAACATTGTGCTTCTGTGCTTCACTCTGAAAGAGCCATGCATGATGAGGTATTAAAAATGAGTGAGATTGAAATGTGTGTGTGTGTGTGTGTGTGTGTATGTGTGTGTCTCATGATAGATTTGGGTTGGGTGGTGGTGGTCGTGGTCTGGCTATGATGTAAACCAGATGTGGACTGGATGCAGACTATCGTACCCACTGGAGGGAGAATGAAGCCTGTGCTTGTGTGTGTGTGTGTGTGTGTGTGTGTGTGTGTGTGTGTGTGTCAGTGCATGTCGAGCGCCAGCATTGATTACAAATCCAATGTAATTTTGCGTTGCACCAACCACATTTGGCAGAGCGTAGATACTGTGCTGGCTGGAATGAGCTCATGCTTCATATGACTGACCCATAAATCATATAGACTGCATATAGCTTGTGCTGTCACGGGGCTCAGCAGTTTAACAATACTGATATTATTACGGTCATCTCAAAGCCGTGTTAGATAAACTTTGTCAATACACAGTGATCTGTTGAACCTGTAAACCTGCAGGACGTATGTATTAGATTTCAGCTGATGTGAAAAGAATGATCACATCTATTTTAAAAACACTTTTATTAGGAAGAAAAATATCTGAAAATCGAAATGTCATTTCACAGGAACACCGACTGTTAGGATGACCTAAAATTCTTCGCAGAAGTTCTGAATTAGCAAAATCTAATTAACCTATCTGCTCTGCACAGAGTACACTGGGTTCATTTCGGTTCACTGTGCACATTGGTGCGCACAATGCTACATGTGTATGAACGCAAATCCAATTTCTATTTAAGTTGATGTATCCTGTCTTCGTTTTTGGAAAACACTGTCGGAAGAGAAAGAACAGACTCATTCAAGTCCTCAGATTGATTCAAAAAGAACAAGGATGGCGCGAATGAATTGGTTTATTTGTTAAAAAAAAAAAAGGAGAGTTCAGTAAGCAAACTCACGTGGAACAGGTTTGTCATTGTATGAATACAGAGTCTGTATAGTGTATATACAGATTATTTGGAGTCGATGCTCTGACCTCATCACTCTCCACCACGCCAGTTTCCTCTGTGTGGGCTGAGAACCAGCTGCTGTGTGGCCATACTTCTTCACCTCCAACCACTGAGCAAAATACACTGTATAGAGAATTTAGATGGATAACAGACGCATCAGCTTTGCAGAGCATTGAGTTATCGGCTTGTGCATTTTGGAGCAGTTTCTTCTTATAAAGTCTTGAAGTATGTAGCATTAATAACAGGCCGTCATATGTGCATGGATATGGGCTTAAGGTTAGTGATGTGCAGCTGCATTGTAGCCATAAACATTGAGACTTCAAGAGCAGGCAGTCACACAGATGTTTTTGAATTAAAATATTTCTCTCATCGAGTTAAATAGGAAGTGTGGAGAAAATGTAAACCTGTGTGTGATGAAGACATCCTAAAATTTCCTTAAGATAATATTACAATGAAATAATTATGTAAATAGGCTGTGTCTAAGACAATGGCCATGTTTATATTGCTAATTACTAACATTCCCAATATACAACATGAGCCTCTACACATGAGTTGCAGAGAGCTAAACAACACCATGGGTAACCCATGAACAATTCAACCCATGTGTATAAATATTAGCATACAGATTTCACCACTTCAGAAATCGGCTGCATGAAAAGTATCACAATGCATCACAAGGCACCTGTCAAACAACATACAGGAGAAAAAAATTACCTCAGCTACTACTAGGGCAGGAATGAAAAATAGCCCAGACTTCTGGCTCAGATCAGCAGCTCACTCAACATGATTTTCTCCCTCCAAAGGTTTCTGGTAAATGGCAAGCAGGACAAATTAATTTACAATTAATTCCATTGCAAATAAGTTCACATGAGAAGATGCAGGCTGAGGGAGGAAAAATTTACAGCAGGCTATGACTTTGCTCACAAGCGAATCTGTGGGAGCGCACTGAAAACCTGCACTAAAAAGAACCTCATCTACTTACTTCAAGCACACACAACTCCTGAACTGATAAGACGTCCATTCGGGATATGCAGAAGCAGCTATCTCCATCACTGTAGCAAAGAATGAACCACTAGGGTTGCACAAGAGCAGGAAAAATCTTTCACCTTCATGTCTGATGGTGTATTATATACAACCAATGAATGTCACATAATGCAGACAGCAGCAGAATGGAGACCATTGAGCAACAGCAGCAGTGGCAGGGAAACCGGAGCATTATCAGCTTAAATAAACTGCTTTATTATAAAGACTGCAATGATTATGGTAAGGCACTTTTGTAAGCAAATCACGTGCAATGTAACACACTTAATACAGCTGCATATGTTATGCAACAGTATCCTTTGAATCACATCTACTGCATACTGAAAGATTTTTTGCACATCACAGTTTGTACATGTGAATACTAGAAGTGCAGTGTCCCCTTTATTTATTTTAAAAAATGGGTGTTAAAGTTGGGGTGGTGGATGGGAGTTACACACTCACAATAAAGTACAGATCAGGGGTACAGTCAAAAACGATTAACGTTTATTAATTGCAACAGCCATCATTTCCTAGCCTTATCGTATTTATTTGCCATAACCACAATCTCTATTTCCTCAAGCGTATCGTGGATGCAGAAAGCAAAAAATGTGACAACCGATCAAGAGTTTTGCAGAATTATCCAATACTGATGTCCTGGTGATATGTTGTTGGCAGCACATCAATACATTGTACTTCTCTGCCAGTGTCCGAAACTAAAATCAAGCATTCAAACAAAGAGCTACAGATATTACTAGACAACGACCATCTTTCTCATCTCTCCCTGGTGAAACCTCCAGGAAGTTTACGGGTCATCTCCAGCTCACACTGAGACTCTCTTTCAGCAGCAACAGTTGTCACGTTCACACAGCCAAGATGCTGCTGCCACCACAGACTCAAAGAGGTGCCTCTCTGTCTCAAACACATGTTGCACTTCCCCTCTCTCTCTCTCTCTCTCTCTCTTTCTGTAACCCATTCACCCCTTTTCACTCTTATTTGAAGACCTGGATAGACGGCAAACACTGGCATACCTGACATGGAGTGATAACGACACTGAGAAGTGCTTTGGGACTTGTGTGGTTGCAAAGAGAAGAGGAAAAAGTGACTGTTATGCTTTCATGTGTACACTCCGAAATGCCATTCCATTCCCACACCTACATCTTTATGAGTGTATATCCTCCTGGTCTTATTGTGGAAAAAGAAGCTGTTTCCATCACAGGAAGGCCCCTTTGACCCCCGTGAAATTCCTGTGTTTGCCTGCCTTATTTGAGGGTCTGTAATGGCTCAATCAACAATGGCTACTCTTTGGTGTGGAGTTAGAAAAACACACTTGACAACTCTTGAAAAACAAAAAGTTTGGAAGAATCCAAAATAGGGTTTCATCCAAGTATTTCTCAATCTCAATCAAAGTTAAAAGCATCTTTTCATGAAGAGTTTAACACTCAGAAACTCAGTTAACCTTCATCAGGACAGCATGGCTATGTTTTAATCAGATTCGAGTGAGAGTGACCAAATCTGTCATCAGTTCAACTGAAACTTCGCTCCACTTCATACCAGTGAGAAGAGCATAATAAAAGAAATGTAGAAATCTTGAATGCGAAACAACCAAAAACTACAAACAAACTATTGGGTTTGTGTCAGATCCAATCCCCCATGGTAAGAAGCTGATTGAGAAAATATGTTTTCAGGGCCTTTTACTTACATTAGTCTCATCTGTTCATGTGATAGTGGGATTCCTGTGTAAGCCAGTTTTTCTGTGCAGTCCATGTAAAGTCTTACTGTACCATCCCCAAGCCAATACAGAATACTTCCTCCCTCTTTGGTTGGAAACCACTAGTGGGTCCTTAATGCCCGCAGAGTGGGTAATTTATCACCGTCCATTTTGAACCGTTGTAGATGGAGGTCTGATTTTACTGCTGGTGTCACATGTTAACGAGCAGATTTTATGGTGTAAGAGATGGAGGGTCACACCACCTAAAAATTAACACACCAAATGGCTTGAGTGCAAATTAATTTCTTTTCGAAGAACTTTGTTTTTTGGGTGGTTTTAAATCAGATGCACTAAGAGACTAATGTTTCTTTTTTTACACCTTACAGCTGAACTTACTCCGCTTACTCCCTGGCTCTAGCATATCTTTGACACCTGGAGTGATTTTCTTGTACACTATTCCCCTGGGGAACAGGTAAATAAATGACAGCTATTTGCCTTGTCTTAATTTCTTTATGAAGGTTGGGTCGCTTCCCAGGTTACAACTATAAGAAAGGATTAAGTGTTCTTCTCACTGCTAAGTAGTTGATGTCACTTAACTGGAATTCCTCCATTTTCTGTACGTCTCCCCCACTATGTGACCGTGTGTCTAAATCTGATAAGTGTGTACTATAAAAATCCCGGAGAAGACTGATAGCAACGATGGGGGTGGGTCATGGAGGGGCTAGGGAAATGAAACAAATTGAGTGGTGCCCTATTTCATTAAAGTGGATTCATTAACTTTGACTCTCTTACTGCAGGACTGAGACTCTGGTGACTCCTATCAGGCACTAAAGGGAAAAACTGGACAGAAGCTTTATGTCACTTGGAACAGGATATGATATGCTGAATCTAAAACCATAAAAAGATGAGGAAATTGCGCATTGTGCGGTATAACATCTTCGGTCACTGCCTTGTATTCAGTATAAAGGCCAAAATATTATGTTAGCCAAGGCTCAGGAGGCGACAGACTTTTAAAATATTGCATGAATTTCATCTCAGGTTTCCGTTCAGAGTATGGAATCTGTGAGGAGCAGATAAGGATACTTATCCGAAATTACTCACAGATGCAGCACAAAAGAGGTCCAATATTAGTAGAATGAGCATCTATTCTACATAAAATGTAAGGAAATGAAAAGAAGAGAACAAGAGACTTATAGACAACAGAAACTATTTTGGTATTTACAGTAATAATTCAAACAGAAAATTATTTTTTTGGCTTACAGTGTGTATTCTAAATGATTTAATACCAAACGATGACTCTTCTTATTTACTTATATATGTTTTGGTTGGATTGTTTGTTCTTTCATGAGGTCAGTATGATTGCGTTAAATGATTGAAATGATCATAAACTCTTAAACTCAAAGTGGGAGATTCACAGGTATCTCCAGTTTTTCTTTAACATCTGGACAGAGTGCTGTGGCAGACATCTGCTTAAAACTGTGCCAGTCATTCCTGTGAAAAATGGTATTTCAGCGCAGAACTGTCTGCCAGAATAGACAAAGATTTAGAAATAGTTTCCTTTTCACTGTCTCCATGTTTTTGTGAGGTGATAGTTTCTGGTGTGATGGGATGAATCTTCAGCTGGAGGCTAAACACTTCAGCAGCTTCAAAAACTGCAGAGCTTTGAATCTGTGCTGCATAAATGGGTTAAATTTTTCATACCAGCGTGCATACCATGGACGAAGATGAAAAGACATGAAGAACCATAACTCAAGAGTGATTTGCAGGGTATTTGTCAAAGATTTTGTTCATCTCTTTGTCAACTACAAACACGTCAGTTGATAGATTGACCATCTGCATGGCTGTTTGAGCACTCGTGAGTCTGACATGTACGTGGACGCTCTTCCACTTTGCAAACCGTGAAGCTGTCTGTTTTTCTTTCACACTGACCTGTAAATGAAGAGTAAATAAAGCAGAGTAAATGGTGTGTAGTCCACACGCAGGTGAGAAGGACACTGCAAACTAACCGTCCAAACAAAGAGGCCATTTCAAACACGATCCTCTTCCTCCAGGTCTTCCTTCTCAGAGTAGCTTTTGAAATCACTGATAAGTCATGATGGGCCCACACATAGTCATTGTCTTCTTACTGATAACATGGGGACCAGAAAAGATAAAATTGGGACTCAGTCAGTGATTCTTTTGGTTGCCTGGTTGCACTAGAATTTACAACAGCAAATTTCAACTAATTTCAACAGAAACACAGCAACACAGAGATTTACATCACTGGCTAACTTTAAATCGTCTAATGTTTGAGGCACTGTAGAATTTAAAATGGAGGGGCCTGTCAGATGTCCTGCACCATCCAGCATGACCTATTTCTTACCAATTTTGGATGTGCAAATTAATTTTGCTGTGCCACTCCCTGGTAACCAGGCACAAACACTTAAAAGATGTTCCCAATGTTTGTTTTGTTTGGCTTCTTCTAAAAATGGATCTGGGACACAACGTTTTAGAGACATTTTCTAGGGCTCAGCAAATATTCATTCAGACACTGATCAAACACTGACGCTCTCTCATTAAAGTAACTGAATTGATTTGCACAATTCCCAGGCCAAACCTTCTGAAAGACACAGGAGGCAGTTATGCATGAATTCAAGGGCTACATGGAAGTGCGGTAAGGCATAAGCAGGGGGTCGGGGTGTGGATCACAACTGAAGCTGTGGCTGGGATTTTTAATGACTGACCGCGGTGAGGCAAGGAGGAGGTCCTATTGTGTCCAGATCTGCAGCGACTTAGCTGGCTGCAGCCGCTGCTATGCACATGGCATTGCACACTGGGGCTATGCTTTGATGTACAGCTGCACCCAGAGCAGATGGAGACAGAAAAGGAGAGGATAAAGAAATAAAATTGTTAAGGGATTAAAGAGACAAAAACTTAGATAGTTTAAGATTGGAAAGAAGCAAGAGAGAGAACGACTACCAGAGATTAACCAGAACTGAGTAACAGTTTCTTCTTTAGATATGATTTGAATGTATGTGTTTATATGCATTTGTATTTATGTGTATAAGAAATAGGAAGAAGACTGCCCCCCTTCTCTACAAACACACACCCCTCTTGTGTAAAGCAGTCATCCTGCAGTTGGGGTGGGATATGCAAATACAGGCTGTCTGTCTGCCTGCCCCTTCAGAGGCAGCAGAGCAGCACACTCACTCATGCAGAGTGCAGAGGACTTGGAGGGTCGAGCCTAGTCAGCAGGTCTCACACACGCTTGCATGTGTGTGTGTGTCTGTGTGTGTGTGTACAGAGCTGATACATACACTCACACCCTTCCCTCCTTCTTTCCTCTGTCCTGCTCTCCTCTTTCTCCTTTCCCCTCCTCCAGCACACCTTTGTGTTGTTTTCCTTGCCCCTCTTCATCTCCCCTCCCTCTTCAGCCTCACTAGTTTTCCCTCTGTTCTGTCCTATGTGCTCAGTCTGTAGTTAGTGTGCGAACTGAGAGCATACTTAGGCGAGATGCTGCTGATGCTACAGCTGTTTGGGTTCCATGTCTCCTTCAGGGCCCACTGAAGAAGACAAGACTGCACGTGAGCCGGGGAACTTCAACACCACACTCTGAGAGAACTACAACTACCACTTGTTTTCCTCACAAGCCAGACTCTGGAATAAACCGAGATTTTAAAGACTTAGAGAAGAAAAAAAGAAAAAAGAATGAGGAACAAGTTGCATCAACTGGTTGCACAGTTCTTATTCTTAGGATTGTTGCTATCTTTGGTGGACAGTAAAGGAACTTTCTATGGAGGTTCTGTCAACCCTTTCTATGGAAACAGATACAACCTGTTCAAGGCTGGACTCAACCCGCACCATTCACCAAACAAGCCCATGACCCGTCACAAGTAAGTGCAAAGTTTTGGATATGTCACAGGCGCTAATGCATGTTTTATTTTCCTTCCCAGTCTGCTGGGTATTGAATCATTCCAAGTAGCTAGAGTACTTGCAAGCAGGACCCACCTCATACTGTATTTCCCCTGAGAACACATGTCACCAGTGAGTTGCAGAAATATGGTTTTAGTTAGGGCATCGGCTTGGTAACGGATCCCTGAATTGACTCTCTGTTTCTCTCTTACTCACCATCAGCCCTTTTCTGTGGTTCACACCTAAAACCATCTGTGGCCGGGGATAAACATTTTAGAGCAACAACTGACATGCTGCATTATGAAAACAAAGCCATCATTATGGTCTTTATGGTGCGTGGTGCTGAGTTGATGACAAGAGCACTGATCGCTTGCAGCCACTGTGCGTGTTTGTATGTGTTGTGGGAGGGTGGGGGCTCAATTAGAGGCAAGAGTTACAATACAGCTGGGCACCCACTGCCAGACGGGAGACCTAATCTCCAATCAATATTAAAACAATAACACAATGGTTTCAACTGAGTTTGCATTGAAATATTGAAAGCTTGTTTGTTTTCCTAGCTAAATCGTACAGTATTAGCAAGTAAAGGTGATGGATCTTCTGTTTTTAATCAAGTGATGTGTGGTGTATGACTGATATTGTCAGGACCACATGAGCAAGTAGGGAAAAAAAGCAATCTCTACACATGCTATTTGAAAGCAATCAAACTGTGAGATAAAACAGAGCCCTGTGGATATATTTTGCCTGGATAGAGATGGCTGATGTTTGGCCTGAAGGGTCGGTTTCGGCTTTTCCTCCCTTCGCCGTCTCTTTTGCTTGGCTTCCCCTGAGAGCTGTTATGTCTTTGGACAGCTCCCCAGCTACCTGCTGCTTCACTCAAACTGCCACTGAACACTGCTGATCCCCCGGCCCTGCTTAGCCTGCCATGTACCTTCACCTTCAGGGAACAAGCTCTTCAGCATCATCATCATGTCCATCACCTTTCACTTACTCACCTTCAGCAATTGTTCCTCCATTTCCAGGCAGCATGCCATCATATGTTTACTCTCTCAGCACTTCTTTTAAGCCAAACTCAAAACTTATATCTTCTTTCACATCTGTGATGAGTGTTGCGTTGCATTGAAAAAGAAATTACATTACTTTACTAAGTACGTCATAGCAAATATAATTACCTATATTGCCTGTACTGTCATTCAGCACAGCTCTGTCAAAAATGACTTAAAAAAAAAACTCTTAGCGCACTCACACCTCACATATTCACTCACTGGATTATTTACCAGATGTAGAAATTTATATTAACTGGTCAACAGTGAGCTAAATGTCAGCTCCAGTAACTGAGCGGCAGCAGCACTCGAGAAGTCCTGTCCTCACAGGGGGTTCACTCACGCTCCAGCTCTGAATATAACCAGGTGACTCCTGAATGTAGTCTGACCTGTTGAGCTAACATTAACATACCAGAGCACACTGAATGTAAATACAGCCACTTTGGAGTTACTGATAGAGTTACGCCGAGTAACGGAGCAAAACTGGGAGCTGCAATCAGTGAATTTTACATTGTACTCCTTTAACGGCTTGCTAAAACTGTAATACTGTAACACATCACTCATGAACACGTTTTTGCTGCCACACTTTTCAAATGATTGATCTGTTTTATTCTATTTTATCTTCTATTTTATTATACACACACTGTTGCCAATAAAGTTGGAATAAAATATTTTTACCTCTTCTCATTAAATGATTAAATGATTTATTCATGATAGATAAAGTGTATCTTCTCAACTTTATTGATCAGTCTCTTCCAAACACATCACAGTGAAAACTAAACCACAATTAAACTGATGTCTATAATATGGCTTGTGGTTCAACACGGCCATACAAATGAACTTGCCCTTGCTGTTTGCCATGCGTCTTACTTCCCCTTAAATCTGACACTTTGCTCCTCATGTCTACTGCATGCTGGTGGCACATGACAGTGGCATCCATTTCCTTTTTGAAACCACCACACCAAAGAGATTTTATTTATATTCACCCATACCAATTTATGCCAGATACACTGACCCCAACCCTGAATCTCAAAATGAATACACTAACCAGATGTTATAGATTGTTCTAATCAAAACTGATCAGTAATGACAGATGGTCAGCAATTGCTTGTTAGTGGTAGCTGGTAATATTCCCCCGCATGTGTCTGTGTCCAACTATAGTGTTGACACAAGAGCTGCTGACCCACCTTGGACACAGTGGCCCCTGGGGATGTGTCAGTGTCAGACCACCACTACAGATATATGAGCTCAGTTGTTGTCGGCCTGACTGGTCAGTGGAAATAGAGACTTAAAAATAACACGTGTAGTGACGTGTGTGTGAAAGTGCATGTCTGAGTGTGTACATACTGTATGTAGGGGTGAAGTATGTTTGTTTATGTGTAATTTTGTGAAGGATTTCTGTCATGCTTTTAAAGCTTGTAACTTCAAACTCTTGTTCCTTAGAGACCACACAGTCACATGGACACAACATGCCTGTTTTTTAAGCGAGATATTTAAAAATTCTCAGCTGTTGGTGCACCACAGACTTTTTTTTTTTCGTCATGTTGAATTATTATCTGTGTTTTGGCAGCAGAGCGAGTCATTTGATTTCACAGTCATTCCTTTCACTGCAACCACTTGTAGTCGTGAGAAAATATATAGCCTTTTAGTCAATGACTGTGGCATCTTCAACAGTTACAATAGTGTACCTGTCACAGCTTTATTGTATAGTTTAAACTGGGCCATGGATAAAACTGTGCATGGGTTGGCTTAGTTCAGATTTACAGGAGGGTGTTTTGGGCCAAGGCTTTGGCAAAGTGGCAAATATTAATCCAAATAAAACGTATTTTAAGGTTTCAAACATTCTCTCTTTAAGAGTAACTTATATAAAAACAACTTGTAGTTATTATCTGGAGTATAGGATAATGTATGGTCTCCATATAATGCATATGTAGATATAAAAGTCTCATTCTAAGGTACTAAAAACATAAAACTTCTTTTTTCAGGTGTGTATACAGTAATGAATGCAAAGTTATGCATATTATGCTCTGCATATTTAATAAATAGAGCACCCTTAAGCTTACAAATTAGTCAAATCTTACAATCTTTCATCTCTCACCATGTTGCGCTACGACATACCAACACAAAATGCACAACAACAGGTGAAACATAATCCACTGGGTAATGGGTTTTGTATAAATCAATTAGGATCCGAGCAGATGCCACATGTCTTCAATGATCAGCTTAGAGACATATCCAAGGGCTTTTTGATGATGTATGGGACAGAGATCAAGGGGGAAAGGTCACTGAGTTGGTAGAGGTTAGAGGTTATGGGTTGCTGTTGTAAGTTTGTGTTGAGTGTCCAGTGATGGACAAGAATGGAGCCAGTCTCCTGCTAAGGGTCACAGAGACTGGGCAGCTCCTTCCCAAGCAAATTCCCGAGCTCCTTACCAACAAATATTTATCAAATTACTGCTTTCATTGACTTTTCTGCCAAAATGTTTGAGATTTTTATGTTTTTTATAAGGATTTTATGTCTTTTATAAATGCTGAAACATAGAGTTAAAATGGACAGCGAACTGCTGTGAAATCTAGCTGCATTTAACTAATGTTAGCTCAGCTTGTTAGCCAGACTGCCCGGACCGTGAGTTCCGTGTTGGACCACTTGGAAGAAGAGGTTTTCAGCCCTGGGATGCAGGGGAATGCTTACGGAGAGCTGAGCTGGTGTCCTGCCAGAACTGAGCATGGCTACGGGCAATGTAACCAGGCTCAACAGCCTCTATGGACATAATGACAAAGGTGAAGAAACCGAAGGGGACGTTGACGTAAGAAGCTGTGGACACAAAAAGAGAGTGACCAAGCAAGAAGTTGCCAGACAAGACTAAATATGGGGCTGACTTTCAGTCACTGGTGAAAGGGTCATGAAATAAAAGGCTGAAAGACAAACACCGCGCTGGGCTTCTTGCTGTTGGACTAGTAAGTAATATTAGCTGGATGTTATGTCTTGTGTTGTTGACCTTGTTTGATGTTCGGCTGTTGGTCGACTCGGATGAGAGAATGAGATCACCTCTGGAGGTTTTCCGGGCACTTTAAGGCACAGTAGGAGAAACAGAAATGCGAGACACGGAGAGATTGTATATTCCATCTGGCTTGAAACCGCCTTGGGATCCCCCAGGAGAAGCTGGAGAACATTGCTGGGGAGGAGGACGTCTGGACTACAATGACCCAGGGTTGTGTCTAGATGGTAACCTTGAGATTGATGCTTGTTGGTTCTACGAGGGGGAGAGACTTACCAAACTCAACAGTTTTATGTCAGCATTCTCCACATTCAACTTTGCACGGCAAATGCTAAATAGACTTTCATTTTTACACTGATGGCAGAGTCTGCCATACAAGGTGCCAACTGTTCAAAGGGCTGCCACTGATACTAAGCCCACTTATACACACACATTCACATGCCAACATCACAGCTTCAAACTCAATGGGTATACATCTCACAAGAGCTGTGCAGCTTCTCTAGGGTTACCATCTAGATGTGACAATGACCTAGCCCTGGATAAGTGACAGAAAATGATGGATCGAGTTTTATGGGATGTAATGCAAAAAAAGGAGAAAGCATTTTGATTATTTTATATTTGTCATTCTTTTTCCATATCATGACACACACAGAGAGTCAAAGGCATGATGCCACATCCAGGCTAGCCTTGGTTTATTTTTCAAAGAACTACTGTCCTCATCTTAACATTTGAAAATAGCCACATGACGTAGCCACATACATTGAGAAAGGCTCTGTTCAAGTTGTTGTAGTTGTATTAATCATTAAAAAAACATCATTGAGATTTTAAATAAGGGCCTTTAACTTCTGTAAAAGAAACCCAGAAGTTGTGGTTTCACTTTGGCTCTCTAATGAGGCCTATCACTATCATAGTGTTTTTGTTTTAAACTGCCCAGTCCTAGTTTCAAGCTCTATCTTGTTTTTAGTAGCGCCTGATATTGTGATTTATTTGATATTTCTTTTCAAGAGTATTACTTTGGTTTGTTCAACATCCATCTCCCACATTGATATTGATTTAATCCCAGTACAGTGAGCCTAACAAATCTAACAATTCTGTTTTAGTACCCATTTATTTCAAAAACACAAGAGGGCTATTCTAACTCAAAGAAGATTATGTGCTTTGGGAAATGCCTGAGGATAAGTTAGTGCTGTGTTTTTTCACTACTGGCATTTGAGCCTCTTACTGTACAACAACACAACATAAAGAATATAGGAATGTCCAACAAAGCAATTTATTAGTAGTACTAGTTATTACAACAGTAATGGATATTTAGAAACTAACGATGAGAAAAAGTGAAACGTTTTCCATATCTACATGCTTTTACTGCTGCAGTAAGGATTAGAGGCTGATAGCCAAAAGCACATGTAAAAGTAATGGTCTGCCTTTAAGCTATAATAACCAAAAGCTGGCAGTGAATGACACTAGGATTAGTGTCACTCTGGTACTAGAGCTGGGAGTATCACATCTTTCCTTTAACCGTAATCAGTAGCCACAAGAGCAACGTCAATCAACCCAGCACCATGGGGTCTTCGAGATCTGCCAGTTGGCTAGAAATAAGTTCCATTAAAAGCATATATGGAAAGAGATGGGCCCTGGAGGGGAGTTGTTAGCCCATAGACATGGTTGTTAAGAGCCCTATTAAAGATTGCTTGGTTTTTCTATCTGGTCTGCTCCAGTCATAAATCTGTCAGAGGCAACAGCGGTGGCCTGGGTTCAAACAGTCAGGAACCCTGCAGGTGAGAGAGCGGTTAGTAATGATTAAGGTCAGCCCCTCATTGCCACAGCGTCAAAACAATGAAAGCAATGGAAGGAAAAGTAGCAGCTGAGAGGGCCGGAGATGTCCCGGTCATGATGAGGCAATACAGGGGCTTCAAAAAAAATTAAAAGAGGAAGAAAAAAAAACAGTGCAGAAAGAGCATTAGAAACACAGGCAAGACCGGGAATGGTATGCGTAGATAAGTAAACAGAGATTACCTGCAGTTTGCATATTTTGCAGAAATAAAGAAAGGAACGTTATGAGAAAAAGGGGGATTGAAAGGTGAGTTGTTTTGGGCCCAGCAGAGGGTGGAGGTCTGGCAGTAATAATATTTGCCGAAAAACGCTCCACATGAGAATCCGAGATGGGAATTCTGCTTTTCCCCTGGGAGGCTGTGAAGCGATTTAGGAACTGTAATGCTATACTGGAAATATTTACAGTGGGACCAGTCTAGCAGTCAAAAAATGACACGCTGCAATGACAGAAAAAAGACAATATTTTGGCGTTAAGAGGGGGAAGTGTGAGAGAGGAAAGTGAGGTAAGAGAAGTAGTAAGTGTGGCTTTCCTGCCACGGCAAAAGGAGGCAAAGACTGTTTCGATATTGTTTGGGAAGGAAGAGAGCAAGGTCAAGTGACGGTGGGAGGTGCACGTTTAATACACCGATGAATTTGAATCAGTGCGGAGTCAGTTGGGGCTGGGTGGTTCAGTAAGGGTGTGCATCAATTTATTTTGGGTGTATACTCGCTGTTTACATTTTCCTACACCAGAGAATTGTTTTCGTATGAAAAGAGTTTGAAATATGTAAAATATCCCCAGAAATATTTAGAGTAACATGCAAGAAGCCAATTTTCATTTTTACTGTGAAGAGTCAAACAGACAAGTAGTAACATTAAACCTGAGTTAATTAGCATGTTAGTCCGTAATTTAAACTGCATACCAGACATGTGGAATGTAATCACATTAGATAAATTAGATAAGGTTGGTAAGTCTAGTCAAAAGCAAACGAATCAGCTGTAGTTAAAGATTCTTAGCCATGCTGCCTGCATAGGTCTAAGGATGCTAACGTTGATCGATCAGTTGGTTTAGACTTAAATATGTCACAATCTATTGGATGGATTGACTGACAGTCCCATCAGTCTCAGCTGTTTTTTTTATGTTTAGTGATAATAAGCATATGTTAGTGTGCTAACAGGCAAAGATGACAATGGAAAACAGGCTAAACATCCACGTTTTCAGTCAAAGTGTCACTGTACCAAAGTGTAGCTTCACAGGGCAGCTAGCATAGCTGTAGGCTCTCAGTCTTTTAAGGATTTATTATGTATGTTGGCGGTTTCTTATCTGACCTTCTTCTTCTTTAGTGGCTCTAGGTCATTCTGACCAGATGCTTGTGCCTGTCCCAGGGGCAAAGTTAAAGTTAGAGGCTTGTCATACCTTTGTTGCTGCTACCCCAAAGCTAAAGGGAAGTTGACTTGCCCTCAACTGACATCTTTAAAGCTTGTTTAAAAACAGTTCATTTCTCTTTGACCGGTTAATCAGATCAAACTTCACAATGTCATGATGCCTTGCATATTTGAAAAATTGCAGACGTGTTATGTTTTCACTGTTGTGAAATAGCAGTTTCCCCAAGTTGATTTCTCACTGGTGAAGTGACTGCCACAAGTGGGTTATCCTGCGACACCAACCACTCGCATCTGTCACAGACGAGTGCTAAAACAAACATCAGAAAGTATTTATACTTTTTAAAAGCAGTCTCCTTGTGCCACATCGGTTGACGGATGAGGTGAGAAAATAGCTCAGAGAAGGGTAGCACTCCCCTCTCTCTTTCTCCTTCCCCTGTGTATTCCACTGATCTCAGATCATACTGGATCAGGACTTCTCATCCCCCCTGAGGTGTCCAGATTAGTGCTGTCTCCTCCAGGCTGGACATCCTCCAAACACACACACACACGCAGGCAAAACAAAGTTCTCACCTACTCTGCAGCAGGTGGACATAGCTCAGGCAATCAAAAACACTAAAGATGACACTCCTTCTCACGTATGACTATTACACATCACGGGTTCGAATTTCTGGCGATAAAGCCAGTGTAAGCCTCATCCTGCAGAGCTGTGTGGTCTCTGTGGATGTGACATAAAAGGGCCAAGAGCTTCAGTGCTTGTGTGTTGTATGTGCTAGTGTGTGAGTGTCTGTGCAACTTTCTCTCAACTCAACATTCGCCCTATAAAGATCTGTTTTTACACAGCAGAGGAGGTGACCTGCGATTGCCCTGACCGACACTGCAGCGCAGAGGGACAGGATTTATCTCAGCACTCGACTTTGATTCTCACAAAGCCAGAACCCCTCTGTCTGTAAGACAGTGAGGATAAAATATCACTCGCAGACCCAAATGACATTGACAGATCTGTGAAAACAGGCAAAGAGCAGACTGGGGGACAGGGAGGCAGAAACAGAGACCAAGAGAACGTTTTTCATCCCGTGTACATCTGGATTCCTGCACTTTTCAGCCATTGTGTGTGAGTCTGAAGGTCACTGGCTCCCCCCAGACGTACACCTGACAATAAAGAAACGGTGAACATGGTCACTTTTCACAGCACTGATCAGCTCTGCACGTAATGTGAGAGGGCTCACACTTTTACTGTACTGTATACACAGACATACTCGTGCACTCTGCTCTCCATCAGCTGTCAAAAAACATGATATGACTATAGAAGTTTTCCTAACTCTCTCACACACACAACGTCATAAAGCTCCTTGATGCGGCTGATGAATCTGTCATTCATGAGCAAGAAACTATACTCATTTAACACTCAAAACTATATAAATATAACACGTAAACCATTTACTATAGTACAGATACTCTCTGGATGACAGTGTTGTCAGTTTTTCTTTACTCCAGGAAACACTATTACCATCACCAGGAGAATGTGATCTTGTACAAACATATTTGTGCCAGAGAAAAATGAAGAAAAATGAAATTTATTTTGGCAGTCTGTGTTTTCTGTGAGCAGCAGATGAGAGCAGAGGGAGTGACCAGTGTAAACCCCCTTCACACCCCTCAGGAATCATAAAGAAGAGCCTGCAGGTGGGGTGGTGGAGGGGGGAAAAAAAATGCATGAAAGCAGATTATGAGCAGCATTGTAATGTCAGCACACTGAGCGGGGAAACAGTACATGAGTAAGCATTATCTGATACATAAAAACAATGTTTTCAGCCAAGATTTTCTATTTTTTCAGGCCAAAAAAAAAAAAAAAAAAGAAAGAAATCATCTGCATCGGTCAGTAAACTGCCTGTGTGAGTTTAAAGTGCTTTAACAACTCCCATCATACCACATCAGTTCAGGTCATAACCACCACTTCCTTAACAACGCACGACCTGGCAGCAGGTCGTCAGGCTGGTATGAAAGGAGCTCTGTCATTCTGACTCCTGCCCTTTTCCTTCCACCGCTATTAACATATGTCAACACGGGGAGAGTGGTGACACACACACACACACACGCATGCACACACATACACAAGCGCTGCCGACACAGTCAGCGTTTTGCAGAAAGCAGCAGCAGTGCGGCGGTTTCTCACAGATTCTGACAGACTGTCCTGCCTGTTAGACCTCTGAACCTGTTAACTTGGCATGTAGACCCTCCCCAGCCCCCGTGTCCCTCCCTGCGCTTCCAAACACTTCGATTTGTCCTGAAACAGCTGTGGAGCAACGTTAAGTACTGCATGTGTTGCTAAATGCTCCCCTCTGAATGTAAGAAATGCTTCACATGTGAGCCTAAAGAGCACAGATCATCGTTTCCTGTGTTGCACGGGGGCCAGGGGAACATTTAGCAGTTGCTGTAGCTGCACTGGCAATGAAGCGAGAGAAGAGGAGAGAAGGTCCAGTTCCAGCATGATGCAACAACTGCTCAAAGTAGTTATAGTGAAGTTATTATGTGTTGGATTCTGGATGTATCTCAGCACTTTCAGGATTGAAAACAGTCTCAGTGATATTTCTTGTTTCTTGCCTGCATAAATTATTTTAGCTCAGTGTCCATAATTGAAAATCGATGACATGTCAATTCAAAATGTGTTTTGAGTTGGGAGGGAGGTTGCGGAATTATCATTTTGAACAAGAAGGAAACAAAAGGCAATCCATCAAGGCAAATCTCAGCAAATGTCCTCTGCCATCGCTCTGCCTAATGCCAGAGGTATCCATAAATGTGTGGTTTTTAAATATTAAACAGGAAAACCTCTAACAATATAATTTTTCTTAATGCGATGTATTGCTCTTCTATGTCAGATCTGGTTATAAGTTGCAAAACAAAAAATGCAATTCCAAATTGAATAAATCCTATTTGAGGCCTCCATTGTCATAAACAGGCATCTTATTATTCCAAAATTACATAAGACAGAAAAGTTGTCTTTATACAACATTGTATCCAACCAAAGCAGCAATAGTGCAAAAGTTAAACTTCTACTAAGCAGGGGACAAACAGAATAATCAGACAATAAACAGCGCAATAAAGCTTTCACATAGACTGAATTCAACACTTAAATTCTTTTTTATCAGGAAGAAATTATCTCATCAACCAACTGGGTGTAGGTAGCAGCAGGAAATATAACTGAACTTTTTGTTTGTAGTATTTTTGAAACTTCACATTCTTCTTTTTGCAGTTTTTAAGTTTAATACACTTTGGGATTTGCTGACATGGTCTGGTGTGACCAGTAGCTCCTGATGGCTAACAGTGGCTAAACCTGTGTAGATGTTTCTGTGTGTAACGGACATTACTTGTGCTACTGTTGCACAACATTTTAGCACTTACCTTTACCACTACCAATTGTGGCCACAGCCAATTCTGATCAGTTACTTTGATACGCTGAGTTTGACAGGAACACAGCAAAACAAGGCTTCATCTATAATTACATGAGTGTTGTAGTGTTGTAGTGTTAATAGTGCTGTAATTTGTTTAACTCTAACGTCACTCTACTGTCCCCCACAGAAACCACTGTGCCTATGTGGTCCAGAAGAACATCACATGCATCATGCAGGATGGAGTGTCGACCTTTGTGAAGGCGGAGTACACCACCAAGTGCATCTGGGGTCAGAAGTGTCCTGTTGTCATGTACGTTTTTCAAACAAAACAACAAAATGCAAGAAACGAAACAGTAGCAGTCATAAGGAGTCTAGCTGGAGTGTAAAATGTGTAATTAGGTCTAGGGACAATATAGAATATTCTCTATATCAATGCTGCCCTCTAGTGTTCACATAATGTACTGTCCTATAATGATGTGAAGGTCCTCAGCTGTATGCACATTTGTGTTCTTCTATAGACGGACACCACTGGGGAAAAATTATGTTTATTTAATTCTAATAAAAAAAAAAATAATAGATTGTTTCAGAGTTCAAATAACACCTGTTACTATCATACTACCATGTCTTTCTCTGCCTAAGCTGAAGAGCTCCTCTTCACTTACGTGTGTGCTTTGGAGTGCACTTTGTCTTCGTAACAATGTGTGTGCGCGTGTGTGTGTTTGATTCACAATAGTAAAGAAATTCAGCTTGTACAAGATAACGCTAAAGTTGGGTGCTGACACTGATGCCATGTCATTCACGTTACACGTTATTTTATCTCTTAATCTCCCCTTAATCCATGTTTAATCCCACTGAGAGCAAGTTCATCTCTTTATTTGTACCTTGCACCTACTGTACCATCATCCTGGCTCTGTGCCCCTAAACAAACACGACACTTCTGATATAACCTCTGATAGTTAACATGTTTTGTGTCATGTTGCATTCAGGTACAGGACATTTTTCAAGCCAAAGTACAAGGTGGGTTACAAGACTGTGACTGAGCTTGAGTGGAGATGTTGTCCCGGCTACTCTGGAGAGAACTGCTATGATGGACCCACGTCGCTGCCTGATGTCATGATGCCACCTTTCAAAGGTGCAGGTGTGCCGCATCGCCCAGGGATGAAGGGCTTCCCCCATGGCCCGAGACCCCCCGTGGACCAGAGGCCTGGATCAGGTCAGCTGGAGCCTGGTAAACCCTTGCCGGATGTGCCTGACCACAGACCAATACCCTCAGGACAGCTGCCTACTGGAAGAGATTACGGTGAGAACGGTGAGAAAAAAAAAAACAATTTATTGTAAAGCCACAGGGTTTAAACTTTCTCTGCTGCTGTTTGTGTGTGCTATTACATGTGTGTGTGCATCTGAGCACATTTCAAAAGCTTTTAGTGCTGCATCATTTATTTTTTAGTGGTCACAGATTTTCCCAAAACAAAAAAAAAAAGTCCTTTCTCTTTGATCCTTGGAAATATAGGAAACAAATTTGGAATTTCAGGAGTGACTGGTGAACGTTTGGACCGGATGGAGGAGGACCTGCGTCGCCTCACCCAGGGTCTGGACACTCTCAGTGGGGTGGTGGCTGGCCTTGAGGAGCGACTGCGCACATCTCTCCGGGAAGACACTAACAAACTCTTGGTGTCCCTGCTACCCACCCCTCCCCGTGTGCCCGACTCTTCAGTGGGATTTGGAGTAATCCCAGATGGAACTCCTGATGGACTGGAAGGACGAGAGACCTTCAATGGTTTTGGAGATTTAGCAGGGAGGGTGACAGAAGTGAGAGATGAGCTACGAGCCAAAACTCACATCATAGAGGAGATTCAGGTACTCTACTGTGTATTAGTTATTAGTACACAGTGTCCGTACAGGTCTATACAGGTTTCAGTTCTCCATCTTTTATAAAATGTCCTTTTCCTTAACAATGACATTCTTGTGTCTTTAGGGGATGGTCTTGGGCCATGATGGCCAGCTGAAGAAGCTGATGGAAGGCAGACCCATCCCCGGCCCTAGCTCCACTGCTCATCTGGATGAGATCCTGGACATCAAGCTGGCTGGAGTGCGGGCTGAGATCCTGGATGGCTTTGAACGTCGTCTGACTAGTCTGGAGAATCACTGTGACACAAAGATTGGGGAGGTGCAGAGACAGTGCCACAGAGATCATATGGATGGTCAGGAACAGATGCAGCAGTCTCTAGATGGAAAGGAGACTGGACTCCGGGAGGAGCTGGGCTCTCTGCAGGCTCAGATCCAGGGTCTAACGCTCACAGAGAGCTGCTGTGGACAGGTATGACATGTGATGTGATTGTAATATGTACGATCAGCATGCACATCCAGTTTGTCGAACCTTTTCTTAATCAAATTTACTCACAGAGTTTCGACATAGAGAAAACTCTTAAAGAATAGTTTCGACAAAAGGTTCAAAAGGATAATTTGACACTTCGTTTAGGGTTTGCTTTCTTGTTAGTTGATATCAGTCAATTCAGTCTGATTAATACGAAGCTCAAGCTAAATAATAAACAAATTGTATTTCCATTATTTAGTATGTGAAAAACAGTAGGTACAATCTGTGATTTTACAAATGGTTATGTTGGGAATAGACACTGTTCCTGATTCTTGACACAATCACAAAGTTGCTAGACAACTAGCAGAGGCTCCGGGAAGTCAGTGTTCTCAGATGTCGTCCTGTTTTTTGATCAAACCCACTTTTAAGTGTTTCGTTCTGTTTCCAGTCTTTAGGCTAAATTAAAGTGGGAAATAAATGTCACAGGAAACAGTAAATATAGTATAACCAATCTGAAAGAGCTGAAATCAGCTGAGTCTTTTCCTAACGCTAAACTAAACCAGACTCCTGGCTGCAGCTTCACATTTATTGCACAAACTTTGGAGGGCTATCAGTCTTCTCGACTGCAAGAAAGTCCTTTAACTATATGTTTCAAACCAGTGTACAACACAGAGAAAGCAACATCTCATGCATTGAAATTTTATATATAAATGGTTATTTTAATGCATTATGAGTGTACTAATAAATTATTGATTATTGCAGGTGAACAGTCTGTCCCAGCGTGTGCTGCTGCTGGAGGACTCGGTTAAAGGTTTGACAGAATCTCAGAGACAGCTCCAGTCTGCCCTCACCGATCAGAGCATACACGTGGAGACACTAATCGAAACCCGCCTGGTCGACATAGAGGGCCGTCTCAATGCCACAGAGGGTGGACCTGATGGAGTAGCAGGGCTCCCTGGTGGTCTGGATTGCTTCAAGACCATGCTGGAGGACAAGCTGAAGACCCTGGAGGAGAGAGTGTTTGTCGCTGTTGAGGAGCTAAGTAATGCCACTGCTCCAGCACTCCTGGAAGGTCAGGTGGTCCCAGCACTGGAGACAGAGATAGAGTCCGTGAGGAGGAGAGTGGAGGGAGACCTGGATGGCATTCAGAAACAATTAATAGATCTGGAGCTCCTGTGCACCTCTTCCTGTGCTCCCTCTACCCCACCAGCAGGGGGTATCAGTATCACCGAAATAGAGGAAGAATGTGAGGGGATGGAGAAGAAAATGACTGACCGCCTGGACACCCATTCTAACCAGCTGAACCACCTAAACAACACCTTGCAGAACCTGCTCTTCCGTATCGCCCAGGAGGACACAGAGGGCATCGTCCAGGGAGAGATCACCCTGCTGAAGGTCAACATCAACTCTGTGAACCGCACTCTGAAGGGCCTAAAGGACTCTATTAACTTTATTGCAAGTGAAGTGGGTCATGCTAATTCCACCTGGGAGCAGAGAGAGCACCAGTTAGTCAATCAGGTGCAAGGAATCACCAAACTAGTGGGCCACCAAGCCCACCTCCTGGGGGCTGGGGATAGGCGACTGGCCCAGCTGAAGGGAGAGTTAGCGGCCTTAAAGAGACAGCTGTCTGGGGAGCTTCAGGGCTGCCGGAGCACAGCGATAGAAGTACAGAAGGAGGTAAAGGATGTTGACAGCAGGGTGAGCCAGGTAGAGGGCCAGTGCAGCAACCTTGGGGAGCTGGCAGAGCACCTGGAGAGAATCAGGGCAGAGCTTGAGAGACACTCAGACTCCTACCTGGCTCAGGTGAATGGCACTCTGGCCAACCATTCAGAACAGATAGCTGAACTGAAAGGGGAGGTCAAAGACTGTGCGGCCAGTAAAACAGCCAACCAAAAAGGAGACCAGTAGCATTTGAGCTACAGTTTTTTTTGTTTTTTTTAAGAGACTTATGTGTGCTTCTCATTAGGCTGACTTCCTCTGCTTCTCCGTTCTCTCTTTCAAATCCCATCTGCACAGATGCAAATTAACTGAACCGGTGAAAGTCATTTCCCATTAGTTCCCCACCCCAGTACCTCCAGATGTCCCCGGTATTTAGTTCAGTGAAGTGAGGAAGTCACAGAATACAAAGACACACCTATGGTTGTATAGCTGGGCAATTTTTTCCCTTGAGATTTTATTCTATAGGGCATTTGTTTTTGTTTTTTTTGTTTTTCTCTGATCATGATTGTTTTGTTTTCACATTTTACCTTTTTTTAACTTATATGAAGTGACTGCATTGTTAAGATGTTAAACTGTTTGTATTAGAGAAATGATAACAAAAACGAAGTGATGATATGGGACTAATACGCTGCTACGGGTTTCTACTGACAAGCACACTTGACATCCCCTGTGTGGACACTTGTCTGGTCTTTTTGGAAAAATACTGTATGTCCTCTTGGTGCTATTTACATTTTTGTAAACTTCTGTTTTACACATGTTTAAAAATGATATGTATTTCTGCTTTGACAGTTGTGTTTGTTTTCCTGCTGCGTTGCTTTAAGTTGCAGAGAAGTTCCAGAAGTCACCATTGGGGGACAGCAATAACACATTACATGGCATGGTAGATGGAAAGAAATAAAGTATAAAACACTCCAGGGTGGCAGTGTTCTTTAGACACAACTCTGGTAATATATGCCTTTTTTAATTTTTTTAGAAAAAAAAAAAAAAAACATTGCATTTGAAGTTTCTAAATTTATGTGGGTAGTTTTATTCTGGAAATAACATCCAATGCAATTTTATTTATTCCTGTAAAGGGAATTGTGTGCAGCAGCTTGCGTGTGGAGTTTTCTGGTTATTTTTGTAATCATTTAGGAGTTATTATTTTTGGATACTTATCAATCCCACATTTCTTTGTGTTTTTATTAACTGACAGTATTAACTTTATATATACAATAAATACAAGCAATACATATGAGTACAAAAAAAAGAAAAAAACTTAATTATGCAGCTAAAATACTCAAAGTCTACAAGTTTTAAATCAAATTATATCTTAAAGCACACAAACCCGTACAAAAGATGGTACAACCATAGCTATACGTCAGCAATTAAATGTCACTTGATAAGATGTGGTCATGTAGGTTGAACATGTTCTTCTGTTTTCTTTCCGCTTTCTCATTTTGTGGCCACAAACAAAACTTAGAGCTGTTCTGCTCTAATAATCAGATCTTAAAATGAGTCTGTTTCTGTTTTTCATCAGCAGGATGTGGAATCAGCAAAGAAAAGAAACTGTCAATTAAAAAGTGGAGAAAAATTACCCAGAATAACTGAACTGATTGAAACTCTTTTGAGCAATATAAACTATTTGCTGTCTACCCCTTAACAATAAGTATTCTAGGATCAAAATAAATGACAAGTCACGGAAAATAATGAGCTTCTGAAAGAAGTTTTGAAAAATCTGCATCATAGTCACTCTCAATAACTGTTAGCACTGATTTAGGACAGCAGACAGATTTTGAATTACGACTAAGCCTGTAGTCGGGTTGCACAGTCTGCAGGTTTCACAGAATATCTGTGCATGCATAGTTTAAGACAGCAACATCTCTCACTGATTAACTGGCTGTCACTGTGTAATGGATACCAGAAATGTATCATTAATATATGCTATGCAGCATATTGGCTGGAGGAGGCTGAGGTTTGGCTGCACAGAGTAAGCAGTTTTTTAGAGGAAAAACTTTTTTTTCCAAATTGAGACATAAAGGAAAAACAATGTCCATTTGATCAAAATGAAACAACATTAGTTCATCTTACTAAAGTTGAAAACTGCACCAGACCACAAGACAATGACCACATGAGACATGACAAGTCAGATGATAAGGTGAGGTCATTAGGTGAAAGTTTGGAGGATATTAGTGTTAGTAGAGTCAGAGGTTAGGTGAGACTCAATGATAATGAACGAAGCTGAGTGAAGTGAGCCGTAAAAATTAGTTGACCTTGCACGACTGAAGCCCCGTCAGCAGGTCTTCTATACAGCATCAGCACATAGTTTTTAAAGACAACATCTCTTAGTAACCAGAACAGGATGAAGCAATCACAGCATAATGAAAACCAGAGGCTAGACATAAAAATGCTGGAGGGGCAATACAGAGCGGATAGAGAGGGTGGAGGTCACAGAAAAAGGCAAATAGGGATATGCTGTATTGAAGAACAGAACTGGCTGTGGGAGATGATGATGATGAGCATGAGATGGGAGGAATAAAATTGGATGGATGTAATGAGACATTTAAAAAAAAAATAGTACAGTGAGATGACGTCAGAGAGGAAAAATGAGCAGAGACAACGGATGAGTGTGGTTGTAACAGTCAGTGTAGGGAGGAGGCGAGCTGGAGGAATACTCAAGCTGATAGACAGCGATGTGACAGGGACAGGGCAGGCAGGAGAGCAAACGATGGACATTGAGACAAGAGAGTGCAGCAGTGTCAGGGAGGATGAGCAATATGAAAACTGGAAGCAGATGCGGTTACATCCTCTTCGTCCCTTGGCTCTGTCCCTTGTATTCTGACAGGAGAGCAGGCAGGAGTCGCAACTGTGGCTGGAAAAAATACATGTCTGCTCAAAAACACATGCACAAGCACGGACTAAAGCAGTTAGCTACAGCAGGGGAAACAGCAGCATTACAAGTCTACACCCCAGGGGCTCAACAGCAGCTGGATAGGCCGCCGTCTCTTGGGAAGCAGCATTACACAAAGGGCTGTCCTGTTGGTGACCTGGAGAAGACACAGCAGAAGTGGGAGGATGATGACAGAGAAAATAGAATCAGAAAGGAGGGGGAGCAGGTTGCTGTAATGCTGAGTTATGTCTCATACTGGAGACCATGACAAAGACTTATGTAATTCCAAGCCATGTTATAAATTCACACGATATCCCCACATGGTCACAGTTCCTCTTGCATGCTTCTTGTTTTTGAACATGAGACAGCACATTTGCATGCACACGCGGCTTCCCATAAGGCACTGTAGTTCTCTTTTACTCAAAGCTCTGATTTAACCTGATATGAGAGCATGGGCCCTTTAATGCATGATGTCAGAACATATATCATATAGAAGGTGGAACGCCAAAGGGCATGTTTCGCTGGTAGTTTCTCAGTGCTGGGTGTGCCACAAACGCACACACACACACACACACATGCATGCACACACTCTCAAAGACAGAGGCACAGAAGTAGAAGTGTGCATAAAGGGTGTGACACGATTCAGCACCCCTGACAGCCACAATTTTAGTTATTCAGCTATTGCCAGATGCAGATTCCAATTTAAGACACTGTGTGAGATATGCACTGACACAGATACAGAAGCAGCATACAAAGACAAAGGCGCCACAAATGACATCAAAGCCTTTGAGAGGCACCGACACTCAAGGGCATATGTGTGTGGATGAATTAATAACGGATGTGTATGTGTGTGCTGGCGTGTGTTGTATACACATGCCAAGACAACTCTTGAGTTCTCAAGAGCTGCCCTCTGTGTGTGTCTGACAGCTAAGTGACACTAGTGTTAGCATACCAAAGCCTTGTGTTTCCCAGACTCCATTAAGATGTGGCTACTCCAGCCGGGCTGTGTGCCTCTGCCAAGTCTCTCTCACACACACTGCAACTACTGTTACAGAGCAGGAGCAGAAGTAGGGGCATTTTTCAGGGAGGATAAATGGAGGTGTTTTTTGCATATTTTCAAATACAGCACGTTATGTTAATTACTGCCATTGCCCCCTATTTCTTTACATTTTGCTAAGGAGAACGGTGTGGGTAGTGGTGCACAAATGCATTTAAACTCCCATGTAGATTTCCCATCGCTGCCACTTAGCATTTCCTTCTCCGAGAGCATAATTTAATTATCAGCTGTCACTTCTGTTAACTAGCAGAGATGCGCAGTTAATGTGCTAAATGCCACAGGGCTGGAGAGGCTCTGATTCAATGAATCTTGAGTGACCTCCCCTTCAAAACAGCTCATTCTGCTATTTGTAGTGTAGCTTTCCTTCTATGGGTGACAGGCTGGACAATCCCAACAAGCATCATCTTTGTTTCAGGCTCCGGATATGCATGCACACATCCACACATCCACACATCCACACACACACACACACACACACACTCACACAGTCAGCTGAGCATTCAGACTGACAAGAGTAGAGAGTGGGACTATTAAAAGAAGTGTATTACAGCAGAGGAATCTGGTCCCAAGATGCTGAGACTTTGTTGCCAACTGTGGAGAGCCAAAAACACAGACAATAATCCTCTGTTTGGGTAGGAGTGTTTAAGGCAGGACGTGATGCTGTCCATATCCCTGCTTACAGTGTCCCTTGGTGCTCATGCAGGCACTTAGTCTTCAGACTACAAGGAGACTTAGTTAAGCATCCTCACAGTATTTTTAGAGAACTCGCAAACAAAGTTAACAAGAGAAAAATGTACAATTTGTGCAGAAACATCTTCTTGGACACACTGCGGGAACATCTCCCTACCTACCTACCTACTATCATTACCTCTTTTAGGTCATGTAGGCTACAGAAAGGGACAGCAGTCGTTTGAAACTACACTATAATACTCCCGGTAGAGCCCTTTCACTGGCAGCTCATCCTCCAACTGTGGCCAGTCTGTGCTCTGCGTTTTGTATGAGTAATGAAGTGTGAAGTAAATGTCTCTTTAGAGGAACCAGGCCTCCACACACAGCCACAGAGAAACCACATTATTATACTGAAAATTTTATATAGCACCATTGACTACACTTCGAGGAAATGCCTGAGCAGAAACCGTGGTTTTGGCACAGTGAAAGGAGAAGGACCTCAATAAGGAACTATGAACACAGACAGACACGGGTACTGTATCTTTACAACTTTCATTTTATTGGTGTACTTTGACAATAACAATGATGGTATAAAAGAAAAATTTCCATCATACAAATTTCAATAATCAAAAGATAATATGCCGATACACAAACAGATCCACATAAGGCTGACATCAAGTTTTGACAAGTGGCTTCAAATGGCTTCAATTCAAGGAGTATTTCTCTCCTTACAATCAGAGAAGATATATTTTAAATTTAGCAATCTGTATCTTTTTTTCTTTTTTCTTTTTCTTTTTTTTTTCTTTTTTTTTTTTGAATAGTCTGCTTTCATTAAAAAAAAAAAAAAATGAATCTGTGTTAGAATTAGAGTGGATTGTGTCGCTGGTTTGGGTGCCTGCGTTTCATTGCATTGTAAGCATATGGTGTTTTTTGGCTGACACATCGCTATCCTGCAGTGCTTTCCACTGACCTACACCTTACCCCAACTGCTGTCACGATCAAAGAGACATGCCACGCGGAAACAAAGACGCTAAACTTCATCTGAAGACTGACGTCTATGTCTGCCATGATATGTCTCTTCAACTGCTACAGCATATGAAGTACAGTGGAGGCCCTGTGAATGCAGAACACTTCAGAGATTGTGAGAGAAATCTAAAATTCATGGGATAAGGATATTTTTCATTTAAAAATAAAAACTGTGCTGGGTAGCAGTGGTGTAAAAACACTGATGTCGATGTGTAAGCTTTACTAGCACTTAAATGGCACCAGATCAACCCCCAGCCAAATCCCTCCAAAGCCTTGTTCTTTTTGCTAGCATCTGTAGTGATTTAAGACCCTATAGAATTTCTAAAACACTACACACAACAATATTTACAATGATCATTTTGTTGATATACACTTTTTTTCAATTTAAATATTTTCACTTATATATAAAAAAACAAACAAACAAACAAAAAAAAAAAACACTGCAATAAATTAAGACGCTTTAAGGCTGCCAGTCTTGTCAGATGCCAAAAGAATGGTCCCTTCATTTAAACTGGCACAGAATGGATCAGAGCAAGTGAGATTATGATACGGTGAAGCCTCTTGAGTGAGCAGCAGGCTTGGTCTTGGTCTGGATTGAGACCATGTTAGGTATATAGAAACAGGAATAACTATCCAGCATGCTCTCATCACCAACTGAAAACAATCAATTTCCTGTTTTAAGTAAAAAGCAAGACAGAGCTGACTTATTTGCACCCTGTTACTTCTAGTGGACAAAGCTTTCTTAATAGTCATAGAAAACCCACTTCATTGATTATGGTGTTGGCTGATGAAGCTGCTCATTCTACTATATGGAGTATCGAGTCTAACACTTACTCCAAGATTATCTACGCCAACCAGAGGACCTGTTTATATCGACAGGACCCTCAAGGTCTGAATCTTCTCCGGAAACACTCTAAACTAAAACCATTTGGCTTTTGCTATACGTCCATGTAGCTGTTAATTTAAAGCAATGAAAAAATAAAAAGTGTAATATACCTACAGTGTATCATGTAAGTCAAGAGCTAGAAAATAACCTGCGAGTTATTCACAACCAGGTCACTATAAATCATTTTTCTTATCAGTGCGAGAAAACAAATTGAAAAACCAAAAAAAAAAAAAAAAAAACTCAAAATCTAGATGGAGGACAGTTAGACCTCTGAAAAGGTTTAGCCATTTCACTCAAACACACGTGGAAAAGAAAACTTAACACAAATGCTGCTACTGTCCATGACTTCCACTGGGCGACTCTTTAGTGACTGGCTAGGAGGTAAAAACGTGCTTCTGTTTGTGGCAATGAACCCGGAACAACACATACAGAAATTAAACTTCACCTGGCGGGATGTAAAGGTGAATGTACAGGTGTAAAAACACTGGATATCTATGCTGCTCATATGTAGGTTGGAATTACATGACAGAGCCATAAAAGGCCATTAGAAGGATGTTTTGCCTGTTGATACTCGCCTTCATGAGATTAGGATTGGTTCCAGTAAGCACGTAGAGATAGAATCCCTCAAAGGGAGCTCTGAAAGGTCAGCACCATTGATTGATCCATTAGTATAAAAGAGGTGCCCAGTGAAAGACAGCGACCACTAGCATTTTCTGATTAGGTGTCTTGCTCTTCCTGTGGTTGTCACACAAAATGGCTTCCTCCAACGTGTCTGTTCGGCATATTAATACACACCAGGCTACAGGACCCATTCCATTTCATCAAAACCAGCTATTCTGAAAATCTATGTCTGAATGAAATGGAACAGCTCCCTGTTTTACACAGACCTGAACCTCACAATCCCACACAAATACACATAACTACAAGTTTCAGTGCATCTAACACAGTCTGTCATACGTCACCTACTAAATCATCACATCAACCGCAAGAAAAATAAAAACCGCACGATTACAGAAAATAATCCATAAAAGATCAAATAAATAAAACGAGGTCCTGCCTCTTTACCTCTTAATTCATTGTGGGAACACAACAGTTTGTCAACCACCCACATTTTCCCCAAAAGATACATCATAAGAAATGCATACAAGGCGATTTGTGTGAAATGAAGTAGCTGCATGACTAGAGGACAGACAGTGAGGAGAAAGTGTCTGTAATTTTTTTGTTTGTTTTTTTTTTTAAAAACGGAACGACGTTTACAGTATTGGGATATTTTACTCAAAATCAACACTGACAAACACACAAATCAGAGAAGCGACATTTTAGCGACTGTAAATGCACAGTGTTAAGCTGCATGCCACCCACCATATCCTTTACTTTGACCAACATCCTGATGTATGATTTACACAGAGACACTCACTGGCCTACAGCCAGACCGCAAGCTAAGAAAGTTAATCAGTGGTTTATCACCTGACAACTTAGATAAGCATTTAGATCAGCTTTTCCCTAAATGCATCAGGGCAAAGAATTGTTAGTTTAAAAAAAATAAAGGCAGCCATAGATTGGTTGTTGTAAAGATAGTTTTCACAGCACCTACAGTGGAGGAGGGCTGGCTAACAGTATTACAAACACTAGACAATCTGGAAAATAACAAAGCAAAAGCTTCTGTAAACACCAGTGACAGTGACAGCAATCAAGTATTTTCTGCCTCCAATTCTCTCCAGTGAAAAATGAAGGTGAGTAACCATTAAGGATGTGCGATCTAAAAATAAAACGACAACTGTTTATCTCTCCCTGGCCTGGACTTACACACCGCACACAAAGTGAGGCCTAAAGTCAATCTGTCACACTTTCAGGGGTGAAGTCTTCTCGAGGTCACCCTGAAGACCTTGTGCTGACAACAGGATACACACAGGCCATTTGCATAGCTCTCCCTCACTCAGATACACGGACGAGCACACAGACACAAATAGGTACTGAAAAGGGTGGCATGTTTGCTTAGGCAAAGGTGTGTTGAATGTGAAGTTTGCATACACAGTCACTCCTTCTCTTTAGTCCAATAGGGGTATGCTAGCACCCATGCTATTGCATCTGTATAGTGAGGAAGTCAGGTCTAAGTTCTGCTGTCTGATATTACAGCTTATTGCTAACAGGATGAGCATTGCTCTCCAACATACAGCCACTTGCAGGCAGCCAGAACATCCAATGTAACTATGCAAACATAAACATCACAGTCTTTAAATGGTATGTTCACAGGACAAAATATAGTCGGTAAGAGATGATTACGGTATTAATATTCTCTAAACTTAGGATGAAAGATTTCACATACAGTATACATGACTGAGAACACGCACTCATTTTTTCTTACTCTCTTCAGTTGTAGATTTGGCATACCTTCTGCAGAACCAGCTGCAAGGGTCCACTCGGTTAAAGTTTCTGTGTGGTCGTGTGTGCATGCAAATGTTTTCACAGGATAATGCATTTGTTAACAAGTTCAAGAGCAAAGTAAAAAAAAAATGAAGCTTAGGTGACCATGCTATGAGTGTGCATGTGCATCATGGCCTATGTTAATAAACAAGCATGGTAGTGTAGGGCTGAGCTAATTGTTGACTAAATTAGAAAATGAATGAATGAAGGATGAATGAATGGATGCTGAAGGCCAAAATGGTGCAAAAGGCATGTGGAGACACTAGAACACTAGACAAGCCCAGATGAGAGGAGTGATGGACTGTGGCACAAGCAAGTGCAGCATTTATCCTTAATTTCTGATTGATTCTGATTCTGAATGATTTTTCCAATGTACTTATTTGAGTCTCCTTTTTTTTTTTTGCATACAAACACAAGAAACAAAGCAAAGAATCAACTAAAAAGTCCTATGCAGTGCTGCAACTGGTGAGATATGGCTGACGTCCCAGAGGACTTTGATTCCCAGATGTTTTGCAGTCCATATTTGCCTACGTCAGTAGTCAGCTATGGGTGCAAGCTTTCTGCTCAAGCTGACTGTGATATTCGTGTAGAGAGGCCTCCTGGCCACTAGGGCAGAGTAGTTTAGGTTGTTAAGACCGTCCACTTTCTGTCTCTCCTTTGAGTGGCGCAGTAGACTGTACCTGCAAGTGCAATCAATAAGTCAGGAGAATAAAGGAGACATAGAAACATTTTGTAACAGTTCTACACCTGGTTTAAAGTTCAGGTTAGACAAGTTGAATTGAGTGGCACCTAATTATTAACAAATAATGAGTGTCTGTTGAAGAACAGGTTTCATCAAACTGCACAGTGTTACATGGAATTAATTCATCAATTCCATTTCTAAGATTTACAATGGCAAATTTATATTCATATTTGTATTATTTACATTTTTATATGTAGTATCAACTCCTTCAAGTTTCTTAATAACAAATGAAAGAAACATTTATTCTTTGGGCTGTTTTAAGTAACTTAGTATTTGAGCAGAGGGAGCATGATTGGAATTCAGAAGCATACAAGCGTATCACATGCAAAGTATTTAAAAGAGTTGAAATTTGCTCAAAGTCACTGTTCTGGCTGTTCATGTGACTGGCTTACACCACATGAGCCTAAGCCTCATTCCAATTATCAGCTTCCACTTTTAACCAAAGGGTGTGTGTGTGTGTGTGTGTGTGTGTGTGTCTGCACATGTGAATGAGCTGTGTTTGCATAGACACTAACCTTCCCAGGAACTGGACCTCTCCACGATGGTGATGTGGAATTGACATGTAGCGTCCCTGCTCTCCGTGTGGTCTACTTACTGTGTAATTGGCAAACTGCACCCTACACAAACATTAAATACCGATTAATCCATAATGTACACAGATTTATCAAGCCGTGAGTCATATTTTCATAAAAAGCACAATGACGGTATTATATTAACCCTGCGTGCAACATGACATAGATGAAAAGTACAAGAGGGGAAGGTTTCATAGTAACTGCACACAAAAGGAGTCATTACATATAGAAAGATTACACAAGACAATCAATTAGAGCTGCCGGTATATATTGAAAGAGAGTGTGTACAGCTGCGTGCGAACTGTGTGGGTGGAAGGGAGGGACCGCAACGCTGTGTGGCAAAGGAAAAAAAAACACGAAAACCCTTTCAAAAGCCTGCTGTGTGCTAACTGACCGAACCCATCTCTTGAGCACTATGTCAACGATACTGTCAGCTCTTCAACTCTGTCAGATGGACAATGTTTGTGTGTGTGTGTGTGTGTGTGTGTGTGTGTGTGTGTGTGTGTTCCCCTCACCTGTTCCAGAGGTCATCGTCCTCTCCTCCCCAGCCCCAGAATGCATTAGGAAATCCATTAATCTTTTTGAACTGCTTCACCGTCAGGCCACTGACACCACCAAAGAACTCATTATACGGCAGCCTTGAGGGGAGGGACAATTACACATATTAAATTCATATTAAGTAAGGATTACATTTGTTGTATATGCCCATAGAGACAGAATTAGGACTCACATGTAAGAGTACTTGTCGAGTTTGACTGCAAAGTGTCGGGGCATGTCGGTGCAGCCGTAGTAGTTTCTGTCATTCTCCATGAGGTGGTCCACATCATGGAAGATCAGACAGTCCCAGTCCAGGTCCTTCATAGCCTCTTTGTAGCCCACATTGAACAACATGGCTCGGTTAAATGGCTCTGTACCCGCCTTAAAAAAAAAAAAAAACAAGAAAAGGAAATAATATTATGACAATCCCTATTTTTGGAGGTCATTATGTTCCACCATTTCAATCCCCTACTGTAAAGCAGATGTCATTACCAGCAGAGAAGATAAACTCACTTCCTGCAAGGGTTTGGACTCTACACAGGTGAATCATTCATTCCCTGTCAATGATTGTGAAGAGGTATGTGCGTACCTGCTCTATGAAATAAAAGGCAAAGTGAAGTCTCTGCTTCTGCAGCACTGGCACCAGGTGTCTCAAGAGAATGGGTAAGTGTTCATGTCGGTTCCTGAACGGGACTAGGATTGCCACCTAAAAGACACAAAATGGATAAGAAAACAATGTATATGAAATGACATGCATATAAATATCAGTATCATAGAGGCACAGCGCAGCCTTATCTCCGCCACAAAGTAAACTGAAGTGAATGTTGAACAGTCAGTAATTTGTGGTAGGCGGTAAATAGCAAACATGTGGGTGAAGACAGCGGCAAAAATCATTGATTACCATGAAGACATGACAAAGGACTAGCAGGTTGTCAAAACCTCATTTCAGCAATGATATCTGGCATGCATCAGTCATAGAAGCACGGAGGCACTAAACGTCTGCGAAAGGTGTTTTTTCACTGGCTGTGACTGTCTGTGTTTTTGGGCGTCAGTAAAAAGCCGACTGTCGCAGAACGGAACAAAAAGCAAGTGGGATAGGAAAAAAATGTGTGGCGAACAGAGAGAGACTATTGAGATAGATGAGAGAGAGATTGCAGGCTAATGAGAGAGAGAGAGGGAGTTAGAGAGCTGGTTGTCAAACCATGCACAGTCCCTCAGGGCAAATGAATGTGAGAGAGAGAGAGAGAGACAGACAGATGGCAGGCAGGATTGCTCTGTTGGACAAAAAAAAAACAGAGTGACACACAAAAAAAGAGCACATAATGACAACAGCACATAGAAGGGGCTGAACTTGTGTGTTTTGGCTGCTTTGGAATTTATACTTGAAATGACATTATGTAACTTTTCTACCATAAATACAACACATTAGTAAACAGATTTTTTTTTGTTTACTACTCTTTACATTTTGATGCCACACCGACTTGTAATCGAGTGAAGGGTGTCCGGGGAAGTGGAGAAATGGTGTAAAAGCATGTATATGACTCATACATGTATTAGACATGCCAGTTACTGTGTGTGCATTGTATCACTGGACTGTGATTCGCACAAACTTCTAGTAACAGACACTGATTCTCCCCAGTTCTCCCCAACATTACTTTTCTAGTGTAACACCACAAGGGACAGTTTGTCTCTCACATACTGTGAGATGTATTCATCTCAGTAGATTCAATGTGGTCTGCTGTCATTTGGGCACATCAGCTCAAAAGCTCAAAGCAGTAAAAATGTATTTTAAGTCAGCGTGTCTGTCTCTATGAATGGGATACTCATAATAATTCAAAGAAATGTTGTAGTCCTTCTTAGTTACAGAGTTGCTGGGAATACTATATGACATACTTAGGTGTACATGTTAGAATAAGTAATGGTGACACTATTTGGAAAAATACGGTAAATTGCTGTAATCTTTTGGTACTTTGAGTACCACAAACCGCCTGCTATGGAGCTCTGTATTAGGTTTAAGTGCAGCCAATATTGCTAAAGTGCCACAAATCTTATCAATTCAGTCAGAATGGATAGCCAACATAAAGCATGGGACACAATGTGCCACCAGAGGACTTTCAAAGTCATGTTGCATAGATTTTACGTCTCATTCCTCCATAATTCTTCCATTTGGCGCTGTGAATGTCACATCCACACTTACCTTCCAGCGGGGTAAACAGTCTTTGGGCTTCCAGTAGCCTCCTGGGGCTATAGACTCTTCTTCCAGCAAGGATCTCTCCACCTCCTCCAAAGATATCTCGCTCATATTCACCTCCAGCCTCCCCTCTGTATGTGTTGAGGGAGGGTGTTGGGGAAGAAAAAGAGATAGAGAGGAAACAGAGACAGATTGTAAGAGCCAGAAAAAGCCAGTGGGAGTGAGGAAGAAAGAGATACAGGAGGATGGCGGGCATGTGAACAAGATGAAATAGTAAAAGGAAAGGGAAAGATTACAGGAATTAAATGAGGTATGGAGAAGTAGGGAGGAGGGGAAAAAAAGAAAAATACTCGTCAAAGACTTTAACAGTTGAGCAATCAGGGGCATAAATTGCTGGGTTAAACGATTCTGTGCCATTACAAAATATCTGAATGCACCGTCAATCAAAACTGAAATAAAACACTCAAGCATTTCACTACTCATTTTTAAAACAACTGTGTAGAGAAGCACAGTGGAAATTCACTTTACAAGGCCAAAAACACCTGAAGAACAACTGTTTCTAGTCATTAAAAAGGTCAGAGTTTTCTCATTTGGCACCTTGTACAGAATCAGGAGCCAGCATTAAATCAAAGACATGCGTCAAATCAAAACTTTATCAGCGCACTTACTCATATAAGGCAGCCTCTCAGGGCAAACCTGGGAGGGGAGGTAGGTGAAGCCCTCCGGGAGGTATGTGGTGGGAGGAGCAGCACTCTCACTCATGTTGAAGTCATAGGCGTAATCTGGAGATAACCACATTCAAATGTCAACATCACTATCAGCAGACTTAGTCTAGTCTTTATCTACATAAGTATACTTATATGGTCTATAGTTTTGTTTTCAAGCTTTTATCTTTTCACCAGTTTGTGCTACATCAGCTCTTTTTCTTTACTTTCTTTATTTAACAAGGGTGTACACCACCCAGATAATTAAGCACTTTTGACAGACATATATATCAATGTATATCAATGTGAGGGTTTTCTTTTACCTGTGCCATTGACGCTGTAAGCCCCTCTCACCACCTGCTCCAGAACCTGAGCCCCAATGTTCTTCACGTTCTCTCTGATCTGGATCCCTCTGGCTTGGACCATGAACACATACTCATTCACTGTGGACAGAGGGGGAAAGAATGCAGAGTTTTTCCTTGTTATTCTTGGACACATGGTAAAAGTCACATTAGTGAAAATGAACTAAAATGAACTGGGGAGAGTCAACACCTTGGAACAATTCCCCCTATATTTATGCACTACCGTGGGCGTAATAACCCACGATAGCGCATAAACCCAAACAACTATTTTTAAAACATAAATAAACCAAAACAGGGCATTATCGTCACAGATCTTCCTCTTTTCATTGCTGTTTTTTTGGGAAACAATGCCATTTGCCATTCCCTGGTGTATCTTATCTGTCTTAGTGACTTAGTGAGGGGGACTTTACTCAAGGGGCTTTAATTCCAAGGAAGCTAACTATTAGAATGTTGAGCTATGATGGATATGATGAATTTAAGAACTAAGAATGAATTTGACTTTGGACTTTGTGCTTTCTTTCCATAACGCTTTGCTGTATTCTCTTTATCAGGCATGATCTAATCTGCTATATGTGAAACAGACAACACAAAGGTCATGAAAAAAAGAAGAAGAAGCTTCTTCCCACACTTCAATCAAGCACAGGTCCTGACATCCTCATATCATGTTTGAAATATCTTATTACAACTGTTCAGTGGATTTGCATGGCAGTTACAATCGGGAACTTCAGCTGAGAAGCTTAGTGGCACTAGCAGTTCTCCTCGGTGAGGTTTGACCTAAATAACACCACAACAGAGGTCAACGTGCCAAAGAGGAGCTATGCAGTAGAACAAAGAGCGGGGATGTGGTAAAAGATATAGCAAAAAGAAGGTGTGAAGTACCGCAGTCACTTCATTTTCCCACACACACAACCTAGATAAAGGGGCACCTGCATTAAAATGTGCATGTATTCACAGTAAATGGTTGCCTGATTCACTAGAACTGTGACTCATAATGTTTCTGGCATTAATAGAGGGGAAAAGACCATTTTTCCAAAACTCTTGAAATAACTTCCAGGATTAGTAACTACTACTCCATTCTCTTTCTTTGGAGCAGCATGCCAGCACAATGCTGCCAAACTGATGGCTGTCTACCTCAGTCGATCTGTATCCAACTGCACAATCTCTGGTTAATCCAATCAGTATATATCTTGAAGCAATCCCAACATGATCAACCTCCCTCTGAGTGTGTGCGCGCGCTGGTGTGAGCTGGTGTGCGCGTGCGTTAATACTGCTGAGCTAGAAATCTACGGGAGGCGATTCGTCATTAGTAATTGTATTACACTTTCCATCACATTCATCTTATTTTGTACAAACTGCCGGGCTTGCAGGACTAGAGAATAGTGGCTAAGCGGTAACTGAAATCAATGTTCTCTTTTTACCTCAGCAACACGCAAATATTACAGGGCAGCTGAAACAAATCTGCAAGGGATGATAATAATAATGAAATAGAAAATAAGAACCAAAGACTAGATCCCGTTCAGGCTCACTGTAGCACATGCAGAAGTGGATGGAGAGACACAAAGACACACAAAAGGCATACACAAATCTACACACACATTTCACTGATGCCCTTGTGAGGTGCCATATGATGGAAAAATGCTAAGAGGCTTCTGGAGTGTGATCCAGTCCTGCAGGCACCAACATATTTTGACATGCTGGTGTATCCTCCTCGTGCCTGCGAGACATATGATTGACATATATTATCTATGCTTGTCCCTAACAGACAAATTCAGGGTAAGTGTATAGTATGTATAGATACAGTGCATGATACAGTGTGTGAATGTATGGATGTATAGATATATAAATACACATACACACATACACAGTATCATACTGAAGCGGTTTGTCACCTTCAGAGCAAAGCAAACCAAAGAAACCAGAGCCCCGGTCTGGTGTATGCTACAAAACATGTTCCTTGAAACATTTCAGGTCCTGTTCTAAAAAAGTCAGTTGTTTGGTTCTTTCAAGTCTTCAAGCGCAGAGATGAACAATGTGAACACTTGATCTACTGTACACAAAGCAGTGAGCATACAATGCGCTCTCCCATCTAACATGCACTCTAGTGATGCTGGAGTGCAGAGGTATTCAAGGCTACAAACTGTGACAAATGCAATTAAACATGAGAGACCTGGAGTTTAGATGCGGCTAGCGTGGGCAGCTACAACGCAAGGCCATTAGTGCTGGACATACGGGAAGCATGTGCACACGCACAGCATTCTGATGTGTCACTGGCAAGGGCCATTGCATACCTACACAACTATAAAATACACATGTAGACCACAACACAGCCCCCCAACCCCACTATTCTCCCCCCGACTCAACTATAACCTATCATGCATGACAGGAGACCTTGAACGACCTTGTCCTCTATATAGCTCTCACAGAACACACTTGTCTGCACGCCAAGCCCAGCCCACCTCTCTCTCTCTATCCCTCTCCACATCCCTCCTTTCCACTTATCTGTCCTTCCCTCTATCTTCCTTCTTCATCTCTCTGTGCTGCTGCCTCTGTGTAATGTGGTTTGCATCAGTTTCTGTCAAGTTCGTTTGTTTTTATCGTTTTAAGTAAATAATCTGAATGATGGATTGCGGGCTTATGGGGACAATTCCAGCCACAGAGCCTGCACCATATTGTACTGTAACTGAGGTTAATGGAAAAAGGAAAAAGCCAACAAGCAAGCAAAGAAAGGAAATGCATGCACACTACCCCCACCCCGCTTTTCCTCTGAAAGGCAATTAACTTCACATTGATAGCTCAGCAGTGGGAGGTGATCGGTCTGTTCTGGTAGCTTCCTGATAAGGAAGCTGAAATGCTGTTTTTTTTTTTTTTTTCCTGCTAGCAAAAATGTTTTCTGCATGCACGCACACACATACATACAGTGACGCACCATACAGTCACTCTCAGCTTTCAGGGTTTAAACCTGTCACTCGCGGAAAGGGTCATTTTTACTGCCACCACGTATCAGTGACACCCACAGACCCACAAATGCATAAAGATATCCACAAAGTAGGCCGCTATGGGTGCAAATGCATCATTTCTCTGTGAATGCTGCTGAATGTGTATTATGTCAGTGTAAAAGCTGAATTAATGACACTATCAGCAGTGTTAACACTCAATGTAACGCTAAATTGGCCATACATGATTTAGCAGCCCATTTCAATATCTTATTGGAAAGTAAACAGCCACTTACTCAAAGCATTAGCACTAAATCTCTCACAATTAACCCGAACATGCACTGTAATTTGAGTGTATTGATCTATTGAGCACTGGCGTGAGATGGTGATGATGATTACATATTTCTGATTGGATGCAGGTTGACTTTTCAAATGTGTGTGTTCTTTTTGAGCCATTATTGGATCTCATCTGAAGGTACCAGCACGTTATTACCTCCTTTGACCCTTTGGAAGTGAAGCAGAGAAAGCCCGAGGCTGTGGTGGATCAATATAAACACACACACACACACACACACACAAATAGCAGTCTCAATGGTCAATACACAAACACACACAGTGTGTAAAGCCATGTGTCACCATGTAAGGGAGTTTTTTTTTTTCTTTTTCTCTTTAATCAATTTGGAAATTTGTTTTTAATCTCCAAACGTGTTGTGTAATTTATTTCAAGCGGGGACGGAGCTATTGTGCCAGTCAGTTTGCCAATCAGTCACATAGACATCCTGTGTTAACTGCCAAGAACCAAGAGAACCAAGTGAAACCTCATGTATCCTCTTACTGTTGGTATGTGTGACTATTTTCTGTGGAAATCCTATTGTTAGAAGGTCCCCTGCGATGCCGCGCCATGGAAAGAAAACTGAGGCCGTACCACATCAGGAAGTCTGCAAAGTTCTGGTATTTCTAAATATTTGAGTTGCTAAAAAGGATGCCAATTTCATGAAGAACATTGGCAGATACATCCTACTCTCATATTTTACATTTGACCTACATCAAACAAAGTATGCACATCACCGTGCACTCAGCTCATAGAACAACCCAACCACACACACACACACACACACGCACACACACCACCACATGCCTTTTACTTGGAACCTTTTACTTCCTTCTTTGCTTGTCAGTGTTCAATCTCTCTCACCCTTATCTGTCTTTCTCTCTCTCTTCCTCATACTGCATCTTGCCACATCCTATCCATACACCCTCCCCTCTGCCAACCACTGCTGTTGTCATGGGTAACTTGAGGTTATGTAAGCAGCAATGTGTAATCCTTTCCTGACGGTCCATTCTGTGCACACTTCAAGAGACACATATATACATGTACATATATATATGTGTCTCTATATAAAAAAAAACAACAACAAAAAAACAAAGACGGCACAAATGAGGACGAGTGCTGTAAAAGGGTGTAGTTGAACAGTTGTGTTTTAAAAATGTGTCCTCTGATGTGGTAAGAATCTCAAAGCTCGTACACTGTGACACTGGGCTCCCTCTGTAAATGGATGTTCAGTAACAATTTAAATTTAAACGCAAATAAAGAATCACTCCAATTAATTTGATTTGTTTCAGTCCTTGAAAGACAGGGATAAAAGTTGAGATAAAAGAAAATAAAAACATGGTTTATCAATTCTCAAAGTGGAGAAATAAACTTGTTGCCACAACTTTAATACCGCGTGCAATTGTCATGTATTAATCATCACATCAAGGTATCATTTAGGCAATGTTTGTTATTCTTTTAAGCTATGGTATTCAGTATATAATGATTGAATGATAATGAACTCAAACCTCACATTTGTAAACTTCTTTTATTATTATTCTTTTATTTATTATTAAAATAGCTATTAATCATTTTTCTGTTCCTTTGTATTCATTTCAGCACTAATTGTAATGTAGGCTATAATCAACAGTCTTCTTTCTTTATAAAACATGTTTTGTTACTATGACAAACCCTCCAAACCATGTCTGTTTGTTCTTAAGGATACTACTGTCACTGGAGAATGCTTCATATACACAAACCTGCTCAAATATTTATATTCAGTTTACATGTAAGTTCACCTAAACGCCCATCCCATTGTACGTCTGTGTTTAATTTACAGGGTACATCTATTCAGTTCACACTATATGGAAAGTCTTTCTTCCTCTGTTTGTCATGTGATACTCCTAATTAGTTAATGGAAACATGACACTGACACATTTTATGGATTGGCTTGTTATTACAGTCAGGAATCCACTCAGTTGTTGAGACCTGGACCTGGTCCCTTAGTTCACCACAGGAAGGAAGACTATAGTGGTTAGAAGCAAAGATGGAGGATGGATGCATTAGTGGCGGTTTAGTAACACTTGCCAAGGGGAGCTACAATCAGACTATCCAAGCAAATAAAAATGTCATGCTCTGTGAATCTGTTATCTGGTTATCATCATACAGAAAAATACCAACATTAACATGAGCAGCTGATAATGAGAACAACCATTAGTCCAATGCTAGTTATAGTCACATGGTACCTGGTCATAAGTAGATCATGAGACCTCTTCCAAACCACACAGCTGCACCGCACACACACAAAAGCATGTACACAGACACAGCCCTTCACACGATACCCAGACTGTGGGTGTGTGTGTGGAAATACAGCACAGTCCATCTTAACTACACTATCCAGAACCCTCGTCATGCACACAGGAATCCAAAAAAGTTCCTGAGAGTTCCTGCACTGGACTGGGAGACATAAACAGATTGGCTGGCTGATAGACAGGAGATCAAGAAAGCAAGAGCCTATGACAGAAAGAGAAAGAAAAGCAAAACCATGAAGACAAGATTCTCAGAGCAGATGTCAGGCTGAGTACTCTTTATCATTTACGGCAACAGTGATGACGTCCGCTGTAATGACAGTTCGTGGCTTTGCGCCAACATCCTGAGAGCCGCAAAACCACTTGTGCTCCTACTCCCCACTTCCCCTTGAGGGCGGCTAATTCCATTCATTCAATTGTCTTCAGTCCCAAATCTTGCTCTTCTTTGCCTTCTCCCCACTCTGTGAGGGTTAAAACCTTGTGCTCATGACTGACACCATTTCCTCTGACATTTTTGAATTCATGTACTACAATTTCTGAAACACAGAGGGGTAAATCATTCATGTGATGTCAGCAAACTTTTATGGCAGTCTATTAGGCTAATGTATTCATTTCCTGTAAAATAGAGGCGAAAGTAAGGGCATCTGTTACAAAAAAAATCCTGTATCTCAACAGAGGAAAAGGCTGAACAAATCATCAGAAGCCTTATGAAATATACAGAACTCCCTGCATTCTGACTTGCACTACACACTGTAACCTGCTGCTCATTACTACACTACCAATTTAATTTTAGCTATTGGTACAGCGGCTTCAGTTTAAAAAAAGGAAAGGTACTTACAATTACAATACTGTTTTCACACCTCTGTACTGACAGACCTTTCTTTCTTTCTGAACACATCAGCTTTAAAGCTATATTGAACCGCCCTGGTTAATCAATGACACTAATCAATTGATTAACCTCCAGACAAAGATAAACATGCGCTGCTATCTTAATGCAGCAGTTGCACTTGTCACTGTAAGAAATGCTGAACTTTACCAGAGAAAGGGAGGGAGCGCAGACAATGACACACATTTAGAAGATATATTGTACCGATAATCACGTGGAATGTAATTGGAAAGTACCCGTAATGGAAACTGTGTTGTGGGAGATAAAAACACCTCTCTCAAATAATATATCACACTCAGACACAGCATCCACTAACACATGCCAGCAGGGACAGCATGGGGTTTTCATTTTTGGTGTTCTTTGGTCACTCAGCCCCTCCATCTGCTCTGCTGTCCCAAATGTGTGTGTGTGTGTGTGTGTGTGTGTGTGTGTGTGTGTGCGTGTGTGTGTGTGTGACCCTCCCTTGAGTCACTGTGTCTGTCGAGCCACTATATGTCAGAGAGACACAGGGACCAGACGTGGTGAGGAGAATTACATAAATGACACAGCAGTGCCAGGACCCCTTGTTTTCATTCTGCTGCAAGAAAATACTGGACAACAGATCTGAGGAAGAGAAAGTGAGAGATGGGGAGCGAAAGACAGACAGATTGTGTATATGTATGCGTGTTTGCGCAAGAGACAACGCTTTCTTTTCCTAGTACATACTCTATGTTTCTCTTGTCTTTTTCTCTTTTAAGCTGTATAATTTTCTGGGTGGATAAAAGAAGATGTTAGATGGAAATACAAGAGTTATTTTCTCTCATTGTCAGTTTATCCTAAGTTCTAGCGTTGGTCTTAAAAGTGTTCTAGTGCACGGGATGATGGTGTGAAGAGGAAAGAACACTGTTATAGTGAGGTACCCAATTTGAGATAGACAACGTGAAATGAGGAAGAAAGAGACAGACAGTTCCTGTATCTTGAATGAGGTTTTGAAGAATTAAAATCGTATGCATCAATGTGACATCGCTTGGGCTGAGGTGCTATCTGGGTGGTATAGTGTCATCTGCTGCACTAGGCCACAACTATGAACTTCCTCATTGTATGCATCAGGTATTGCATGAGCAAAATTAAAACATGTTCTAGCTCAAAATGTCTATCATCAATATCCTTATAATGTCGATTATTTAAAAAAAAAAAATGTTTTGTTTCACCCTCACTGCTCTTATAGTGTTTTTCAGCCACAGTCAGCACCCTTTGTCAGCAAAAAAATCTCTAAACACCCACTGTACACTACCTAACGGCAGACAGACACAGTTAGTGACTAGCTTTTTTTTTCATATTCTGCAGCTGCTGGAGGAAAAGTGTTGTAAATAATGCTAGATAACTAAAGTCTACAGACAGACACGGGGTAAATAACAAAAAGCCGTTTTCATTTATGAAGTTTTAATTAACTTTTGGATTCTGGCTGGCCCGTTGGGTGGTGTTCTAGTGGCTCTTGGCTACTGTAGTGAGTGTGGTGATAACCCTCTCCAATCCTCCCCTCCCTGTCCACCGCTGTTCTCCGTGTCCATTCGATTGTTTTTTGTGCGTGTGTAGAAGGACTGAAACTGCAGGTTTCACCACCCTTTAACTCAGCTCCTGCCAAATGCAACTACACTGCAGGTCATTAAATCAACTCAAGAGTCATTTCAGTCTCTTCCCACCATGTGTCCTCTCTGCTTCCTCTCTCACCACGGCTTTTTAGACTTTGGCTTAGCCAAGAAACCGTATGCTTACCCTGTTGTATTGCATCCTTTCACAATCTCTGATTTTCCAAACATAGAGTGTTTATTAAGTGAATACTTGGGCAGCTAAAATCTTGTTGGAACCAGTAAACTCCTGCAGACACAAACTATTTCACGCCATGTCCTGTCCTGATCGCGTGACTTAAGTGAACAGTTGTGGTGTTGGTAGGACTGAGCCCATTCCTGCAGTACCCCTGCCAGCCCACTTCCGCCTGCCTTTATATTTGGCAGCTGTCCAGAACATTCTTGTGTTATTGCAGTGGCTCCGTGTACGGGGTGTACAGAGGACATACACAGACAGGTACACACACACACACACACGCTTACACACACACACACTGCCTCTGCCTATTTTCTCCTGCTCGCTGCATTTTCCTATTTCCCCCCAGCAGAAAGATGAGGTCTCTTCACAGCTGGAGGTTACTCCTGTTGACTGAACAAATGGGCCAATGAGCACATTGCCACAGTAGCTTGATGCAGTTGAGCAAGATGCAAAACCACACATGCCCTTCCCTGGGTTTCCACATCTAATTCTGTGTAAGGATCTGTATAGCTCCAGTACCTTAATCCTTCTGTGACTGTACTAAATGCAGAAATTGCACAGGGCACTGTGATTTGTGTGTACACACCCAAACTTACTGGGAAACACTAGGTAATCTGGCTAATTACAAAAATGCTAAATGAAAACCTTATTCTGCTTTACTAAACATAAGATGCCAAGCGGCATAATAGGACAAAGTAGTATGAGCAAGAGTTTATGTCCCAGAAGGCATTTAGTATATGTATTAAATATTGGTGCATGTATTAATTGGAAAACATTTAGAAATTGTGCAGGCTTAGTAGCTGCAGTTGGTGCAGTTAATATTTCATGAGATTTGGGTTATGTAAACAACTCAAAGTGGTAGTAAATTGATTAATGAATTTCAGATTTAAGCTACAAACCAATTAATTTCTGCCAACATGAATCCAGGCCATGACACGGATTCTGTTGATGTAGAAAAACATGTTTTACGGAACAGGCTGATGTCGGCTGAAATTAAATTAACTGTGCATGTAAAGAAAAGGAGGTGATGACAGCGAGGTTTGAATATAAACTTGCTGGTATTGTGCAGTTGAGCAACAGGGCGAACTGGATGAATTAGGAGCATGGTCCAAGCAGAAAGAACATCTTTCCTGGTGAGATAACAGTGACAAGAACAAACTTTTTTTATCTAGTCTATTACAAGCCATTAGACGTGTATTCAGGTTTCTTAACAACCCACTAAAGTCTGTTAAGAACTGTATTTTGAGCAACTACAAGTCTACCTGAAGATCTGGCCATTTAATCATCTAATCTCTAACCTGGCTACACCAATGCATAATATAAAAGCAGCCGTGAATACGTGCACTATTACCACACAGTGCATGTAAATCAGCTCTGTCTGATCTACCGCTGTGCTTCGTTATCAACTAAGCTGCCCTCCTGAGATTTTATTAGAGGAGCCTTATAATGAAGCTCCTACGTTGGTTCCGTGCTGATTGTTTGCCTTTGCTGCCATGGCCAACCTAACGTGTTGATCTGGATACCTGAGAATGAGACAGGTGTGTGTTGGGAAGGATCATCTTGATATTCACATTGTCAGTTGTGGCTGTGCTCAGAATGAGAATAGCAGTGCAACAAATGACGGAACCTCCTCGGCATATTAATGTGACCACTTGATTGGCGTAGTTGGAATACGCCGTGCAAAAAGTAGATCCTGGCTAAACTTTTGCCGTAGCACAGTGTGACCATATCTGTGAACACACTACATTGGTCAATCGAATACAGACAAGCTCAAATTGCAGGTGTAGCTTGTACTGTGCAGTATGTATACAATACATATTTTTTTCCAGACATGTTCATGTTTCACAGCCAGACAGCTAGACAGAAAGGCCACTGTGCAATGGGTTAATACCTGTCCAACAGGTATTTCAGTCTTTGGCCACTGGGTGGAAATACTTTTTTCAGTGTATTGAAAGAATTATCATTCACTGTAATCGATCCTCCTTGCCATCTTGACCCTTAAGACATTCCTTGCTGATGCAATTCCAACCATAACCATAACAAAATCCCCGCCCAAGCAGAGAAAGACAAATAATAAAAGATCCATCCTGGTAGATTCTTTTTATATTGTTTTCAGATAGTGTAAAACAATATTTAAGTCACTGTAGCAAGGTAATTTAGCAAGGATTAGAAGGATAATCTGTTTTATATTCAACCCCTGGGAAAAATACTTTTCTGTTTGTACAGGGTCTACTGTTGTACTAAGACATAAATCATTAATATGGGTATTTGAAATGCTTGTATTGCGAATGTATTTTTATGGAAAAATAATAATTAAACACATGTATGTATGGAAAACAACAGTCCAGAAGTAAGCACATTTTAGACAGAGCACACCTGCTTTCATTAAACACTTATTATGGGAAAACAGATGCAGTCATCCCAACCATGATCCCTACCATCAGCAGTACTCCACTCGTCATCAACATTGGTATCAACATTTGTTTTGGATCTCACTGGCGTCATCACTTTTGTGCACCAGGTTAACACAAGTTACAGTTTGACTGCCATTAAACACATGACCAAAGTAACCATGGAAACAGTCTCAAGAACAAAGGGAGGCCCAGACCGGGTCAACAAAGACTGGGATTCTCCTCAGGATGATTAGGTTACATAAATGATTAGTGCCTCAACACGAGACCTTCAGTCTGCCTCTGCCTCTGAGTCACAACTCTCTATCTTAACCTTAGTATACCTCCACTCTGTTCACCTCGACCACACTCAGCTCAACCATCTGTCTGTGGTCAAATATCCAGACTACAGGGGTTGGACATGGGTCATCTTACATACAAAAGTATAATACATACGACTAGAGTTACTATGTGTGTTCAGGGCTCACCTGTGGTTGCTATGACTTTTTATAGGTAAGCCAGACAGACAGACAAACAGTTAATTGCAGGGACAGTAACAGGAACAGGATTTTAGGTTGCAGGAAGCTGGGGTCATAAGTACAATTAAAAAACAAGCTTTAGGGGAAATACATATTGTGCACACTGTACTGTTTTAAACACATTAGCTACAATTAGGTCCAAAAATATTTGGACAGTGATAGAATTTTCATAATTTTGGCTCTGCACACCTGCACAGTGGATTTGAAATTAAATAACCAAGATGCTATTGAAGTGCAGAATTTCAGCTTTAACGGGTTAAACAAAAAAAAATGAATGAAACAAGAATTGCAGCCATTTTTATACACAGTTCCCTTATTTCAGGAGCTCAAAAGTAATTGGACAAATTAACATATTCATAAATACAATTTTTATTTTTATTACTTCTTACTCTTTTGTAGACAATGGTTGCTTCCCCATACTTTTTTCTTCCAGTCATTCTGGTTAAGATTGATCTTAGTTTCATCTGTCCAAAGAATGCTGTTCCAGAACTGGGCTGGCTTTTTTAAAATGGTTCTTGACAGTCGAATCTGGCCTTTCTTTTCTTGAGGGTTATTAATGGTTTGCACCTTGTAGTGAACCCTCTGTATTTGCTTGTAACTTCTTCTCTTTATGGTAGACTTGGAGAATAATATGTCTACCTCCTGGAGAGTGTTCTTCATTTGGCTTGATGTTGTTAAGGGGTTTTTCTTTCTTTATAGGGTCCTATAATCATCTACCACCGTTGTCTTCTGTGGACATCCAAGCCTTTTTGTGTTGCAGACCTCACGTGTGTTCTTTTTTATACACATATACATATTAAAGAGCTGTAAAAATAATTAAACCTTTTGCCCAAATTAAAGCTGAGAGACTTCACTTTAAGTCATTATTTAACTAAAACTTGAGTAGATTTAGGTAAACAACCAAAATAACAAAACTTGTCTCAGTGTCCAAATATCTATCTACCTAACTATACATCATTAAAGGGGAAGGCCAAGTCAATATATCAATCACATTTAAAATGTGTTGCAAAAAATTAAGGCTCACCGAAACAAGAGTTTGTCTTTGACATTTGACGTTCAGTTACTGTTTGTGAGTGTGTCTTACACATAAACCCAATGAGCTATATCCTGTGACACACAGTAAATCCATTCACTTTGAACAGGAGACTCTTATAATGCTTGCTTGTTTATACCGAAATAAATATTACAATGCATCAGCAGCAACAGGTTTGAACCATCTGTTCAAAATTGAGCCTCAGTAGATCTGCGCATAGCATGTTATCACATTTTAGGTCAGACTAATCTCTTGTTTCCTGCAATTGGCTTTGGGAGAATTATGAATATCCACAAATATGAACTGAATTGTCTTGAAAACACTGGATAAAATGACTTCCTCTAAAAGTATTCAGACAATAGCCAGGACTCATGATCTCTTGACTGGGAAAGGAATGTTGGAGATTTTATAGTGTCACAATCAAAACACACTACGTAATCTATGTCCTTTTGAGGGTGCTTCTCTGTGTTCCTGTACATTCTGGTAAACCATATTTGGACTGTACAGTACAGTGGGTGGGTGTGTAAGATAGGGAATAATGGGTAGGGTATCACACGGTCAATGAAAGGCTTTAAGAGGATTGCTCCTGCGTCTGTATGACTCACAAGGTGCAATGAACTCACACTCTATTGATGTTTAACTAGATTCCTTTGTTAAAGTATTTAGAGTCACATGTCCTTGGACTGTACAGGGACGTAGCTACCACAACAGGCAGACTTGCAGAGTGCTAAAAGGTCTATAGACGGAGACAGAAATAACAATTTTGACATGTTTATTTAAGTGCTGGGGCATTCTGGCATTATTATACTAGTTGTAATGACTTTTTCTGTAGAGTTCCCTTTACGGTGTACACACGTCCTGGACAAAGAGGCAGTCCATGGCTGTATCCCAAATGACTGTAATGACAGTATCCTTGGGGATTTGCGGATTTGTTGTCACCCCAATCATCATGGGAACAAGGATGGCATGTTTCTCTGGTTGCCGTGACAATAAAAAAAAAAAGAGTCAGGCCTAGATGGGAACAAGCCCTCGGGGAACCATGGCAACTGGAGTGAAAATGTCAAATGCCAGACCTTAAGTGTTCCAGCCTGAGGAATTTCAGTGATTGAACTGCTGTGCATACAGGTTTTCTGTAAATACTCAATTTTTAAATGGCTGACGATCTTTAAAGATGTTAAATAGAGAAGCTGCATAATTTATCACCATAAAGTTGTTTATTCATAATGGAATCTATCTGAGGCAACTTGGCACCAAGTTAATATTTCACCCTGGCTAACCCTAGCCTCTGGAAATTAGCCTTAAGAGGCTGGCTGGGTTGAGCTAAATGGATGGATCAATTAAGCAGCAGAAGGAGGGTGGGAGGTGTGGTGGGGGTAGCATTACAGCGGGCCTTCAGGGCAGGAGATTGATGGGTGTAAGAGTGCCAGAGAAGCTGTACTGCATTAATACAAGCAAGGTATCAGCACAGAGGCAACATGACCACTTAGCACACATGGGCACAACTACTGCCACAGTCAGAAAGCTGTTATTATATGTATATGCAAAGCAAAGTTCAGGAAAAAGAAAAAGGTGAAGATAAAAGATAGATACTTCTTCATTTCCTCCTAATAAAACATACCAAGATAATCTGTATGATCTTTACAAGTACTAGCTTTTACCCAAATTAGGATTCAAATGTTTCTGGGTAAAGGCAGCTATGCATAGTTCCAGAGAAAGGTCGACAAAGCAGGAAGTGGCTGAACAAACAAACAGATACATACATATATATATATATATATATATATATATATGTGTGTGTGTGTGTGTGTGTGTGTGTGTGTGTGTGTGTACACTGAGCATACAGCGCTAAGTGTGTGAAACCAGAGGAAATGTAAAAACTGCTGTAGGAAATCAGCCCTCTGTGGAGAGACCAGCATGCCTAGTAGTAGTGAAGGAGGAGGAGGAGGGAGGGGGGCATACAAAGCCATTAGGACTGAGAGTGCACAGAGTGATAGCACAGAAGTGGCCTATGATACCTCCGCCATGAAAGTGATGACAGGGCACAAAGCAAGCACAAATCAAAAACATGGTCCTCTTGCTAGTCTCCACAAATGAATCCCTGATGGTAGGTGAAGGCAGGAGGAGAGGAAGAGTGAGAGCACATTCAACATTCAATTATCAAAGTATGCAATTATAGGACAACTCATGACAGTATGCTGATATTTTGCCCACGATAATGACAGTATCACTGTACTGGCAGAATCTGCGTTTTGTGACGTATTGTGAGAAAGTCAACAACAGTACATCACAATATCTGTGTAACTGAACAATACAATCAAACGCCTCAACAAGCTCTTTTGTTTCGAAACCCAGCCGTAATGTGCTGCATTACAACGAGTTTTATTGAGCAATGTGATGAATGAGCGTGTACCAAAGTGTACACAAAATCAGACACGCATATAACACCATCGTTTAAATGTCAACAAGCTGTCAAAAGGCTGAAGTGCCAGAACACAGAACAGGTTCAGAACTAAAATGTCTTCAGCTTTAGAATACACCTCTGCCACATTATCTCAATCAGAGTCGGCAGAGTTGATAATGTATCGCATGGGCCAAGACTGTATCAAGTTTTTTGTTTTTTTTTTAAACAAGATTTATTTGCTTAAGTATAACACTTAAAATTGTTTAATCTTTTTATGTTTACTACAAGCATACTGAACAGGTTTAAAGAAAAGATGGGAACACTTTAGTGAGGCTGTTTATCTGGCAGTCAAAGGTTGAGATTCATATGGGTTTCTCAGTTGCACTGGGCTTATTCTGTATTTACAATGGCAGAAATATTCTCAAAAGCCTGAAAATGAAGGCCTGACAAAATTGTACTGGGCAACAGAGAGCATGTTTATGATAGTTACTCTCAATATAACACATGCTGATGAAGCAGACCAACCTGAAGACATGACACCTGCAGAACTACAATTATGTCCTGACACTACGAGCAGGAGGTGTGTTTACAATGGCTCATTTGCTTTTGAGATCTGTTCTGACAGGCAGTCTGCATCACAACCACAGTTCGAAGGAAAGGTTGACTACAAGATGAGGCATGTATAGGCATCAACAATCTGAGGAGGCACTATGGCATCCCTTCAAAGCTGAATTTGTAATCAGGAAGTACATAAAACAAACATATTGCTATTAGAAAATGTTTTGTTACTTGTCGAGTCATGGTGGCAACTGTGTTTCCTTGTCTCAGCTTTGCATTGTTGGACAAAATATGCATGATACTCTGAAGCCAGTTTCAAAACTTGGTGGATTTCTTAAGTGCTTGCTAGCTATGCATCTGGATTGCTTCACACTGTGAAGTAACCGTAACTTACCATAACTTGGTACTCTTTCTGGCTGTCATAAGATTACAAGCCTTACACAAGCCACACAAACACACTCACACACACAGCCATTCAGATGGGAGGATGAGGGCTGGTCTCCAAAGACAAAAGGAAGCACCTGTCTTCCTTACTCTCCCAGGATGTGGAGGTGTGTGTGTGCATCTGTGTTCAGACCTATAAATAGAGCCTGTGTCTTCCCTTGCTCTTGCTCCAGTGGGATCCTCTCATGTTTTAATTAAATAAACTGCTGCAATCAGGCCCAGCTGTGCCCTGCATTCTCAGCCTGCATCAGTCCGCAGTCATGCTCAGGGGCAACATAGAGGCTGGGTGTCAGTGCATACGACTACATGGAGGCAGAGAAACCGACAAAGAGAGTAAGACAGGAGGGGAGAGCGAGAGAGAAATGGACTAAGCCGTGAAATTGGGGCATTCTGCACTGAAAGCCACCTGAGTATCATAGGAAGCCCTGCTCAGGTGTTCTGGATGGGTTCCCCAATGTGCAAACCAGCAGAAGGAAAGAACTCAGCTCATCTCATTTATCCTTCTCTCTCCATTTCCCCCCTCCCCCTCTGCAGCTTGCCCTTTTCCATCGTTCTGTTTCTTCTTATTCCTCTGAATTATTCTGCTAATTCTCTGCAGTATCCCCTCCTATATGAACCCTTTCAGCAAATCTGTTCACATTCAAAATGTGGCTGCCATCATACAATGAAATACCTCCTTTACACTCCTTTAATGCTATAGGCGAAACCAGATGGTAGTTGTTTTTTTTGGTTCACATAGCAAGAGGGAAAGCTAGAGTGATCATTCATAAACACTGCAGCTGGGATTATTTATGGGGAATGTAACTGTAGGGAAATGATGTGAACTGGCATGTCTGATGCCCACTCTGACAACTACATCCGTCTTTGCCTGCTGGCATATTTTCAGACATACAGTGTGACGGTTAAAGTTACTTACTGGAAGTAATATTGATGTATGGACTGTAGCTCAGGCTATGAGCAAGCGGCGAGGCTCCAGTATGGCAGACCAAAACAGTATTCAGTACTTAGAAACGATCACAACAGAATACAGCACCTTGTATGTCTAATTCATTTATCACTCAAACTTTGCCAAACTCTGTATCATTGAACTTTGCTGAATTGGTCTGCAATGCTGAGGTCTGAGAGGAGATTCTACACTAATGAAGATGTATTCTGTTGGGGATGGTTAAACCAAATGCTAATGCTGTGTTGTGGGTTTTAAATGTTTTTAACATTTAAATAGCTACATTTGCTGCCTGTCTGACAAACTGCGGCTCACTGGTGCATCTGTGACCACAGGATCTCAAACCTCAGCTAATGTCCATCGATATCACTGCGCGTGAGTAAATCACACCAACAAAAAAAAAAAAAAAAATGGAACAATTCCTGTTAAGCACCATCTCCCCAACCCCCACCCTGATTTCTCTGCTCAGGCTCAGGCTGCCAGAGCTCCACCAGGCACCCCAAGTGTAAAAGACTAAACTGTAGCTTTTAGTAACAGCAGCAGAAGCTGCCTAGCTCCTGGTTACCATCTATAATTAATGGACTGGTGCTGCTGGTCCTTGTTCTGCTTCTGAACAAACCCTCTAGTAAACCACGTGGCCATTACAGCCCTACAATAGTCAACACCCAGGAGGATGGATATGGCCAAGATACCATCAATACTTGAGCTGAAAAAACAGTAAAAGAGTGAGTGAAGAATTATTTTCATCCCGGTTGATTTATTTGTTTATTAGTTTCACATTTAGGCTATTCATTGCTCTCCGTTACTGGGACTTACACAGGCTATTCCTGTCAGTAATGTGTCCTCCATATGAGAATTGATTCAATTATTGATTAAGTTGTCCACAGCAGGTAAAAAGCGTGAATGGATCAATACCCATTTTGATGAGTAAGAAGGACCAACTCTCTCTTTGAGGTTTTAGAAAAGCTACACTTGTATGACAACACTATGTCACTCACTCACTCAGTCAAACATGAAGTGGAAGGCCCTTAGCTATTGATTGTGAATTGTAGTGATAGCAGTGTGCTTGGACCTACTTCTGTAAACTATCTGTTGTTGTATTAGGGCTCAGATAAAAATGTGGTTTGTTTTAATTAGAGCATAAACTGTATAACAATGTTAAGAGGAACATTGTCACTCATGCATGCTCAGCAAGAACTACAGGATATCCAACAGCAGTAAATAGGAAAAGGTCCCAGCAGCCAACTTTCAACTGCACCTTGTGTTTTCTCATGAGCTCACCTCCCCTGTTTCCCACAATAGATTAATACAGGCAACCATTTTATTGCAGCTAATTTGCACACCGCGAGTGTTCTTAAAACCGCCAAGTTATAACATATCTGTTTGGCACAGAGTCAAGGACAGATTCAAGTTGAATTTTTTCCATTTAAGTACCATGCATAGATAAGCTCAGCTTTTAAGCTGCAATATAGTGACTGGCGTCTAGGATTCAGATGAGTGATAATGACCAAAATAGCAAGCATGCTTGTCCCAACATATCTAGACTGATTGGATAAGTGGACCATGGCCAACGTTACAAGGTCTCCAAGGAAGGATGGGTGAGACCACAGATACTCTGACGAGTCTCTGCCGAGAATATGTGTAGACGAGTCCACAAACATTCAATGAGAGTGGAAAGGAAATGAGATAAGAGTAATTCAGGACCAGTGATATTACGCAACATGTGACTTACTGGCAGCAATGATGACAGGAATGATTTGTTCGTTAATGATCTCTATGTAATTTAGGCCTATGAATTTATGAGTATAGCCTGACCTTAGGAGAAAAAAAAAGATAAGACAATGATGACAGGGTGAGAACTGTGAACTGCACATGGGTCAACTTTAAATATGCCAGCACTGAACCCAAAATCAAAGCCAAATTACCATATTGTTGCCTGTGGCGCCAGCCACTATAAGCATTATAATCATAGCTGTTAGGCCTACTAACATCATGATTACAGTAGCCATGATACCCATCAGTAGCACTGTTATTATCGTGGCCAGGTACATGGATATTACAGGATTGAGTTCCAGCATCCAACTGAGTGTCATCATCGATTGGGAGAGATCAGGGCTCGGTAGAAGGCGCATGGCCCCTTCGCTGGTCTACACTCCCACTGGCAAGCCGAGATGTTACACATGACCTAACAACCCATACAAACAACCTCACCTCATCCTAATGAATAATCATATGAAATCATATCATCGTTTTTCCCCCCCTAATTTTAAATTTCACTTACCGATACCGGGGGCGGAGTAGATGAAATATAATGCGGAGGTGGACAGTGAAAAAAGGAATATAAGCCCAAGGAATGACCTTCTCCGGAATCGCAGATGTGTCGGCATTATACAGGCAGCAAAAACACACACAGGCACGTCTGCGTTATCTACAAACACTATAGACCAGTTCCGATGTGTCCAGATGCCAAAGCCAGTGGTCCGCGGACAGACTGTGTTAAATGAGCCGAGTAAGGTGGCCGGTCTGCGGCAGCGCTGAGGATCCAAGTGACTAGGAAGTCGGTCTATTTCCGCGGCAGGTCGAGCACAGGAGCTCCCAGTATTCAGTTAAAACATTCAGATCCCCATTCCATTCCTGAGAGGATGGTTCTGGCTTTAGCTGAGAGTATGTCCGATGTCGAAACGGCTGGCGATGATAGCGCAGTTTAACCTGGCCTGGTGTTTTCAGTGGGAGACCATCATTTGGCTCACACACTATGTCGCTGACTGTGCTCGGCCGCTCCTGCGCTTTGCTCGCCTGCCTGCTAGCGCCTATGAATGGGGCAGCCCCCTTGCAAAATGAGCAATATGAAGTGGGCGTTAGCAGCAGCAAGCAACGTAACCTGGCGACCAAAAAAACTCGTAGCAATGCAATCTCTTTGGCAACCGTCGTCAAGACGTTTATCACAGGCTAGTTTTAGCTTAACAATTCATTTTGCATATCTGCCATATGACTAATCAAAGCACCAGTGTAACCACTGCCAAGCTCATTTAAACCGAGGTTTACTCAGCTGACACAGAAGTTAAGGGTGTTTGGAACCTATTTGAAACACACTAAAAACATTAACCTTCATTTTATTGTATTTAGAGCATATACATGAATTACTTCATGGCTTTTGTATTAGACCTAATTTGATTATAGTCTATATATTTGTATGTATCATCCATGTATAAGTCGTGTATGCTGTATATACTTATAGACATGTAGGCTATACATACTTTACATACTTACACTGTATAAGTTATACTGTATAAGTATGTATGTTGTTGGTCATTGTTACTTCTCTGTTTACTATATATATATATTCTCTGTTTACACACACACACACACACACACACACACACACACACACACACACACACACATATAGTAACATAGAGTACATACAAACAAATAAACGATGAGTAAGAATCTATAAGTAAAATAAGTAATTCATTAAATGGATAAGCACAATAAACAAGATAAGATAAAAAGAGATAACTCATTGTCCTTGTTTTAGCTGTATGTATATTTCTTCCTATTAATTTTTCTTTTTTGTCTTTCTTTTTCTTTTTTTTTCTTTTTTGGATGTGATCTGCAAGACTATTTAAAATATTTCCTACATCTGCAGACAATTTGCAGCAAGCGCAGGCTACAATAAAAACTACAATATCCATAAAGCAGCAGGCAGGCGGCTGACACTATACTACAGTGGCTCATGGGAAATTGAGTATATATGAAATACTGTAAACCAGCTACACTTTATTTATGCCAACGAAAATGGAATTTTACCCACTGTGACATAATATGTATATAAATATACATTTTGCAATAGTTGCGTCAAACTACGCCGGTTTGTTTCTATGCCATTCTGTCACGTCGTCAAGGTAACGTAAAGACTACAATTCCCTACAAAGCGTTTACCAGGAAATGTAGTCGTTATGCCAACTGATAACCATGGCGCTGTCGACATGGACCTTCCGGTCTGTTTTTATCACAAAACGTTGCTTTTAGGTTTAAACTGACTAGTTTAAGAATGAAAGGTGTTAGCCGTACAGTTGTGCTGCTGACCTTTGTGCTGTTATTTGTAAATCAATGCGTGCCGGAGCGAGCAGAGAGAGAAAAGTCGTTGGAACTGCGTGAGAGGGATGACGGAGGCAGTGTGAAGCCTAAGGATGACACTCCAGCTGAAACCCCCCAAACATTAACAAAACCTGAAAAAGATGATGGAACCGCTTCAAACGAGGACGGAAGAAAGAATGATGTGCCGTCTGTCAGGTTTGCTGTTGATTTTAGTGCTGGTTCTTTGGAGTAATTTAGCCTAATGTAGCTAACTGAGTTAGCTACTGTGATTAAACAGTGAATTGCAATCTAGCTAACCAACATCTGAAAGACACGTCACGTTAACCTAACAGTATGGTAGATTTTATATTTCAATAAAATAAACAAAGCTAGACATTTGTAAGTATTTGATAACTTAATTAGGATTTCTGAATTCATAGTAGCATTCATAATTACTAAAAAATGTTGTCAGTGGTTCTCAGTAGCATTACCTAATAGGAGACAACAACAAACAAATAGCATATATATATATATATAGATAGATAGATAGATAGATAGATAGATAGTTGCCTTGCCTATTCCCTTCCCTTCCTTTGAGTTTCTCAAGATAAGTCTGGTGTTGTATATCTATATGTGTCTATATTAATATGAAAAGTTATAATTAACATCATATTGCTCAACAAAGCTGAACTTTGAAAATAGCACAATTTGAATGATGTTAGCTCTGTGATTTGCAATGTACTGTATATCGAATCTATCTGATCTATTGTAAACCTCACGCTAACATGTTTTTTTCTTCTGACTGTGCCCTTGCAGCAAGTCCAATGACACGGATAACTCCAGCAATGAGACCCTCCCCTCTACAAAACCTGCTGTCAAGCCAACGACCCCAGCACCACCAACCCCCAAGCCCATTCTGCCTGTGCAGACAGGTGTCAAGGCCCAAGAAGAAGAGCAGTCCAGCGGGTTGACCATATTCTTCAGCCTGCTGGTTATTGGTTAGTATTATTTATGTTGCTGCATTGATACATGCACATCCAGTCTAGTGACATTCTTAGCATTTAGGGGAGGAAGAAAGAAATGGATCCACAGCAGGAAATATGATCCTTGTGGTTCATAACTTAGACCTCATGTAGCCAATAATGGAGTGCAAATGTACAGCCACTTTAGTGTTTCATTAAATCAGATGTGTGGCTGGTGATTTAGGATGAAGGAAGTGAATATAGGAAATGATGTGGGTAGACATTAATATGTGTAAGGTCATGAAGTGCTTTTTCAGACACAAAGTGCCCATTATGCACTTCAGTTCACTAAAGTAAAATCACATGCATATCACTGAAGTGTTCAGACCAAGGAAATGGCATGAATCATGCACAAGGTTCCCAATTAGACTCATTCAGTTTAACACATAAAAATGTTATTTTGTCTCGAGCGTAGTATTTCAATGGAACAAACACTTGTTGGGTTTCAAACGCACAGCATGCAGAATCGTAGTTATTTGTCTTCTAAAGTTAATACCATGTCATCTTTGGTTTAACTGATATGATATAGATGAGCAGCCACATCAAACTGGAAGCTAGAAATGATACATTTGTCCTAGATAACACTTCCATATTAACAACATGTAACATGTAGCATTTCCCTCAAGAGTGCGTGTGTGTGTGGTTTAATTATGAATTTAACATCTCCCATCTGACAAAACAGTCCAGCTTTAATGAACCGACCTCTGCTGGCTTCAGTGTTGCATACACTCTGTCTTATGATTATCTCATTTGCTGCACTGCATTTCTTCTGGATGTATGAATAGCTGTTTACTTCATTGTGGCTTTGGGGTTTCTCATCATTATTGTGCTAATATGTGTACGCACTAATTTAGCACACTGATACGGCACTGTCAAAATTAATGCACTAGTTACCATGGTTACGGGAACGCCCTGAAACTTTGTAATGATTCTCGAGAATTTTGTGGTTTTGCGGTACATCATCACTGAATACTGAGAAGTTCATGAAGAACTACAAGAGAAGTACATGGTTGATTGTTGGAGTAAAACGAGCTTTCCACAAAAAAAGTTTGATTTCATAGACTGAAAATTACATTGAAAAGACAAAAAAGAAAAGTGTGAATAGAAGAGCTGTTCACAAGCGTCCTCCTGTACAACACTGTTGGTCAAGTCTTCATTAGAAAACATGGTTATGTGTGGAGTAGTACTGAACTCTTATGCACTGTGTCATTTCTTTAGCAGATGTCAAGTAGAGTAACTCAAATTATGTAGATGGATCTATCTATAGTTTTCATTTGACTGACATCTTGATGGGAGAGCAGCCATTAATATCGAATTTCTGTGTTGCTAGTGTGTCCAGTATACCGCTCCAACCAAGTCCCACCACCAGTCAAACTTCCACTGCAGCCATCGCATCTTCTCTGAAAGTCGCTTTGGATAAAAGTGTCAGCTAAATGACTAAATGTAAATAACTAAGGGTTTGACAGTAACAGTGCATGTGCCCTCCCGTTTATTGATCCTGTTTTTGCTATATGACTAGAAGCAAGTTGCGTTGAGGTTTTAAAAAATATTTAGAAAAAGGTATGAAATGGTATTAAATTTAACCTCAGGATTCCTGCATAAACCCTGCATATGTATGTCAAGCAAGAGCATTTGTATATATATTTGCATAGTTAGACTTATATGATTTTGAGACTTATCTAGACTTATCTATTTAGGCTTTCAATGAGATCAAAGTTAGAGCTTCATGATATGTTTTGCATAGACAACTCTGTCCAGTCTACTGCAGATAATGTGTAGAAAAGCATTTTGATGCAGGGGTTATTTCTGTCCTAATCTGAGCTGGTGTGACATGATGATTTGGACATGGATGTATTTGTCCTGAATATTCATTCAGTTGTCTTTGCTCTCCTCACTCACCTCAGGTATCTGCATCATATTGGTGCACCTGCTTATCAAGTTCAAGCTGCATTTTCTTCCAGAGAGCGTGGCTGTTGTGTCTCTTGGTGAGTTATTCTTATGTAACGTGTTGTTCTGTGCTTCCTTGTTTGAAGGCTCTCGAGGAAATCCTGTTCTTTTTTTTTCTTTTTTTTTTTTAAGGTGTGGACGGTTTCACTCCAGGAAACTAATGTTGAGTTTTCCAGAATACTCCACTCTTGCTTTTTTAAAGCCTCTATAAATAGTTTTATGAAATTTTATGATTTACATCTTTCACACCTTTTCCTTGTTCTTTCTCTCTTAAACATTTTTGCCATAGTAGATTCGTAACATTATTGGCAATTAACTTATTTCTTATGGCACCATTTTAAGTCTACCTTCTTCTCCACCTTATTAGTGTTTACTTACAAACTATTTCACTCTGCTTGCCTTGCATTTCTTTCTCTCTTCCACACACACACACACACACACAAACACACACACACACACCCACCCCTCTGTCTCTTATTTCACACACAAACACTGGTTTTCCCCATTCTGCCTCTCTCTATCTCTCTCTCTCTCTCTCTCCCTCCCTCCCTTCCTCCCTCCCTGTTATTACACACCCAAATCCTGCTGGCTCCCTAAGCCAAATTTAAAAAATGCAGTGTGTCAGTGCGTAGTGTTTGTCACAGGATCACTATCACAGGAAAGAATAATGATGCTTCTACAGCGGTCTGAAACACAGGTCTGAAACATGGAGCCAAAATACGTAGTACGCAGTTAGCAAAAGAATAGCGTAAACTCCTCAGGCTGTTTTTAAGCTTGAACATTGAACAAAGCTAGTATGATTTCACAGATATGTCTCCCACTCAAAGCTGGACAAGGAAAGGAGGGCCACCCAATCTGACTGAAGGGCGTTGACACTCTTTTTTTTTTTTTTATAATGTTATTATGTAAATCAGTCCCAGATGGTTGATTTTATCTAGTATTGGTTAACACAGTGAATGGTGTGTTGAGAGTTTTAACACTTGAAATGCAGATTTTTTAGGAATTTGGTAAGAATGTGTTTCATCAAAGCACATGAACAGGAAACTGCACAAATTAAAAGTATCTCATGCAGGACTTAAAACAAGAACAATGTCTTACTTAATGCTACAACTATTTAAATGTTCACAGTTTCTGGCTTCTTAATGATGTTTGTGTCTTTCAGTAAACAACTCTGCAGTGAAGCTGACCAGTTACAGCAGTGCACATGTATCGAGTGACTTTTTCCATGTTTGTGGCCCTTCAAATAAAATGGTGGTCTGGTCTGTCTTTAGCGCTGATTTATTGTGAATTTGCATGTGTTAACCATTTGTGCCTATGCATATATGACACATGCAAATCTTTAACTAAAGTAAGACTTTACTTATTTCTAGTTTTTCTAAAATGCATACCACCTAAATATACATGTATAAGGGGCTGACTTTATTTGAAGGACCACATGAAGTAATGATTTCTTGGTTAATCGTGATTACAACAGAATATATGTGGGCTGCTGTGACTGGTCAGTTTTTTCCCCTGTCCCTTTAACAGCACTCTTATCTGTTTAGAAGATATGAACATCCTTAATTCATAAATCATAATGCCTGAAATACTCATACTCATAATAATAATGTATTAATGGATATATTGTTATTGCATTAAGTAATGCATGAGATAATGTTAATCCCTTTCCGGATAACACTTGCAAAGATCATACATATTATCTCGCTATGCAGTTTTGTGTTTTGCATTTGGAGGAAATGAAAAAAGTGTCTAGCTTTTAACTAAAATGTGACGTTGTTTAGACGTTGGCTTGACTTGGCTGGCTTAACAGGGAGGAAATCATTAACTTTTTTTTTTTTTTTTTTTAGATGGGTAGATAGATAATTCCAGATCTTCCTCATTGCATGTTTGTCACTCGTGACACACATCTGTCTTAACCCTGAAGGCCTTTTCCTCTTACGTGCACACTGCACATGAACCAGAGCTTGTCTCTGTGTTTGGAGCAGGGGACTCTGCTGAGGAGAGATAACACTCTGCTTACAAATCAGGAAGGGCCACTTTTCCTTCCATCACTTCCTCTCTAACGTCTCCTGATTATGTGTCTTCCTCTTTGTGAGCCCTTTCCTTTTCCTGCTATATCTTGGTTTTATACAATGCTTTAATGCCCATACTTAATTTCTTTTTCCATCTTATCTCTCTGTTTCTATGCCCTTTACATCTTTGTGTTTTTCTCGCCCTTTTAATTAACGTTCTGCTGGGCTGTGTAACAAGAGAGCTGAGGGCCCAGGGGATTTTTTCAAAGACAAAACTAAGACAATAGCCCTTTTACACTCTTCGCATTCAAGCTATGGTGGCCATTTGTCATGCATCCATTTGTTTTTCTTAAAATAGCACTTTGTCTCAGGTTTGCACGCCATCTATTTTTCAGAGTAAGTAGAAGAAGCAATGAAATAAACAGTGGTATTGTTTTTCTTGTGTCCTTGCTCTTTCCAGGGATTCTAATGGGAGGCTTCATTAAGATCATTGAGTTCCAGGAACTGGCCAACTGGAAGGTGTAGTTGGATTACTTCTTCACACACTGCTGCACAACTCTCTGTGTCCACACGGAACTGACCCCAAGTCTTGTTCACAACACAACAACACACAACGCACAATGCACAATTAGTGGTGCTTAGTTTGGTTTAATTCATTTAGCATGAAGCAAACACACACAAACAGAACACATAAACACACATGCAATGCATGAAAGCTTTGCACACTTTGCTCCATGTAGATCTTGTATGTCATTCAGTGTAATCCTATGAATTGTACGATAAAGTTACTTCAAATCCATGAACAAAGGAGCTACACCCACTACATTGTTTACATTAACTGTTGTTTAGAGGGCGGGGGACAACTGTAGGCATCGCTGAAGCATTGGTTTATTGAAAACATATTGTACTAAGTTTATATAACCACTTTTCCTCGTTCTTGTATGACGCACTGTATCCCACAGCAAATTGTACGGGAACCCCCCACCCACCCCAACCCAAGAAACATCTGTCGTCTTTGTGCTGTTTTTCATTCTTTCTTTTTTTTTTTCATTCCATTTTGCTCAGTCATTCATTTCCTGGCTGCTGTTTTTGTCAAAAATCTCATCTCTTGATCTCCACTCCGCTACCTATCTATAGTGACACAAACCATTCTCTGCCTGCTATCTTTTCCCCTTTGTGTCCCTATGAGCCCTCGTTTTTTCTCCCGGTTCTCACAGCCTTTAATTAACATTCCTTGTTCTCTGCCAGTGAGTGAGAGAACGAATGAACAAGGGAGGTAGAGAGAGAGAGAGATACAGAGAGTGGTGAGGGAGGGGGTGGAAAGAGGACAGGTTGTGTCAATGTTTCTTGCACACTGGGGCCCATTGTTTTTTAGCCTGGGGCCCCCAGGGTGTTGCTGAGTCATCGGCACTAGTAACCAGAGCCCCCGGAGCCCCTTTACCCCTTTTACCCCTTTCCTGTGAATCTCTGAATCTCTGTGTTTGTGTTTAGTTTCCAGCAAGTTGACCTGCTCACCTGTCCATACAGTATGTAGTAGACAGTGTTTCCATGTCTGATAATTACTCTTTTGCACTCTGTCTGAGTGCAATAAAGTTACACTGCGATATGCAGCTGCTTCTTTGCAGGAATATGCTAAGTGATTTATTGGACTCACTATGATGCAAATACATTATGTCTGACCTATTTGTTTTTGAGAGAGCCCCAAAGAGCGGGATGCACAAACTGTGCATACGCTGCACTTACTTACAGGTCCATCTTTTACCATCACGGTAAATAGAAGGCATCTGTCTTTTTTTTCCTCACTATGACTAGCAGGCATTTAGCAGGTTCAAACTGGATGCATCCTATCATGCTTGCAGCTACCTGTAAGGCAGGCAATGTCTCCTCCAGCTAGCATGAATCCACTTGGCACTTAGCAGGCCTCAGGGACTGCCCCTCAAATCACCGAGGGGGGGGGGGGGATTTGAACCCCCTCAGACAGTAGCATCCTGTCATCACTGGCTTTACTCTCCCCTTTCACCAGCAGTCTGCTTTATTTGCTGTTTGCTACCAAGCCCTTCTACAAGCCAGCATATGAATAGCTTTTCTTTTATGTGCCTTTCTGGTACTGTTCACCACTTTCCCTTTCTCCCATCTGCCCATCTCTCCCCTGTGCTCTGACACAGATTGAAGATGGTATGAAGTAACACGCTAGCAGCAGTTTATCTTGTAGGTAAAACACAAAGAGCTATACATAGCTGAATATATTTGAATATACTCCAGATAGTAATTTGGTTTCCTCTCTGATTTAACATTCTAGCCTGTACTGTATTATATAGGCTTATCATCTTTCTTCAGTGGCTGCAGTAGTGTGTTTGAAGCCCCAAAGGGCAGCATATACTTTTAATATATCTCTCCCGTGCAGTGGATAGAGAGTGACACAGGGAGAGCAGTTTTAATTGTGGTTTCAGGGGCCTTTTTCCCATGCGGTGATGTCACTGTGTGTCAAAGCCGAGCCTCCAGGGAGCCTGTACTCCAAACGAAGGTCTCTACATCGTTCCCGCTCATATTTTTCTGCTATCTCTCGACCCTCTTTTAACTGTGCTCCCTTCATCTTTGCCATTCATCTTTTCTAATGTAGTTCAAGTTCTGTTTTGGCACTTCCCTAGAGTATGCCCATCATCTGCTCCCTGGTTTTATCCATTTCATCTTTTCTTCTCTTACAACATGTTTCTCTGGTGTCAATCAATATCAGTGTTTCTGAAATCTTATTCTCAGGACGAAGCCGGTCTAGTGCATTCTGGCCTAAAAACTAGTGCCGAATCAATTAGTTCATCAACAGTCGTCAAAAAATGCCAAACCTCTGCTGCTTTTCTTTGTTTTTTATTATTGTCAATTACTGCTAAAATGAGTCTCTACTAGCCGGCTAACATCTGTTTATTTAGATATGTGTAGATATGTGTATGCAAAGTCTGTGTGCTTGTTTAGTCACCCCAGTGGAAATTCCTGTATGTGGCAAACATTTGCAGGCAGAATTACAGCTGTATGTGTCAGATTGTATCTCGTGTAAATATTCAGGCCTGACCTTTCACTTGCCGTGAAGTGAGGCGCTCTGCCAGAGATAAATGTCAAGGAAAAGCGGTAACCTGGAAGCATTCTTTGTTGGCCTACTTTTCCTGAAATTTGAATGCATAATAATACCAAGTAAGCAGGAGCATAGCCTTTCACTCTGCGCCTGGCCTATTTTTTGAGAGAATAGGGTAGGTTGGTGCAGACAAATTTATCATGAGAGCCAAAGTTACCATTTTGACAGCCAGTGTCCAGTCTTTAATTAAACAATGTGCTCTGGTCTGGTCTCATCTCATTCGTCAGTCACCTCATGCTCCTTTGGGTCTTATCTCTGAATAATTAGTTAGATGGGGAAAAAACAGATAATGAATTCATGAGATTATAAAACTCAGTTTCACCAGTTCACCCAGTCACACTGTGTATTTGTACGACAAATCATAGGTAATTGTAGATTAAAACCGTGCTTGTCAGAAGAAAGCAAATCATGTTCTTTTATGGCTCACCTCTCAGCAGTTACTCATTGTTCATCTCGCAGGAACTCGCATCTCTGCGGTTTTTACAGAAATAAATAGATACTTTTTTATGAAACGGACATCAAACGTAGAAGTAATTGCCTTCATGTCCATCTGTTTGTGGGGTTGTTGAGGTAAAGTCACGCTCTACCAGCTGTCATAATACAATGAGAGAGATTGTTGGCTGTATGGAGTAAATATGGGCCTGCCCTCTTCCATCTTTCTGACAGACACAACTCCAGCGTCAACCACAGCCCAGAAATAGATTTTCCCTATCAGCATCTACTAATGCATACTGAATAGTGATTTTTTTTTTTACATTGCTAACATAGATTCTGCACAGAACACACACCTAACATAGATTATGCACACACAGACTGGCTTATACAAGAACACATGGTGCATCATGCACAGACACATTGGCAGCCAGAGCGTAATGCATGGGCACATGATGCCTACGCCTGATCTGGGAGGCTGGCCCATTTAGCTGAGAAGCAACAATGATTTCATTATATTGCTGAAATAATCAGAGAGCTAAGGTCACTGGGATACTGAGTATGTGAGTGTGTATGTGTGAGAATGAGTGGCTCACTCTGAGATGAAACAGCACATGTAGGAATCCTTTTACAGCATGCGTGAAAAGAAAAAGCATGTCAGTAGTGTTTGAGTGCATGAACTGGCTGGCAGGCAGTCAGGCATCTCCCCCACCCACAGCGTGTGAGAGTGTGTTTGTCATGTAAAGTCAATATTTAAATTTGTTTTGTCAGATAAAGGGTTAAATAAAGTTTGCACAGCTCAGACATGACCTCGCACATCACCATTTTCCCTCCCCCTCTGAAGTATTAAGTCAGCTGACCATCACTCAGCCGACATTCAATTCTGATGAATAGTGGGGAATATTTGTTGAGGTCTGAGTAATGACCACAAGCGCATGTTTTCTCATTCAGTGACACATGCACAATAATGTCCTTGTATGTAATCAGGATTATTGTGTTTGGATAAGAGACAATTGGAGGCTCATTCAAGATGACAAAGCATGGCAGCATCTGTATCAGGCCAGTTCATGAACCAATCCTTTTGGGAAAAATGTGTTCAGTCAGAAACATTTCCTGTTGACTGTGCTTCGTAATTGATTTAATATGAAAGAATTTCTGAATGTTTACGGTACCACCAGCTCCCCGCTAGTTCTCCTTTATCCTTTATCACTACAGTTTGTTACCATTAGTCAGCGTGCAACTCCCAGCCAAGACTAGAATCGGTTTTCTGTTACCTGATCACTGCTACGTTTTTTTCCCCCTGTGGATTCTAAGTAATGTTGTCTTTGTCCTTCTCTAAAAGGAGGAGGAAATGTTCAGACCCAACATGTTCTTCCTTTTGCTGCTGCCGCCCATCATCTTTGAATCTGGATACTCTTTACATAAGGTACGGGAGAGTGTGTTCATGAAGCAGTTGAAAAATAAGGCACATTATGAATGTGATGTACTGAAAATAAACCAGCATATGCAAGCATACAAACTTTTCTCTGCACATATTTAATTTCTATGCAAATGTTTAATTCCCCTGAACTGTACATATTTAATTTCTATGCAACTATTTTAGCACAGGTTTTAATTTAAATTTAGATTTACCGCGCCCTACTTGTCTTTTTAATGCTGGCTACATGTTATGTAATGCTATGTAACTTCAAATGCCATGCTACTAAACCCATGAATACTTAAGCTCTGTGTCCATGTATGTTCAGGGTAACTTCTTCCAGAACATTGGCTCGATTACGCTCTTTGCTGTGATCGGCACGGCTATCTCTGCCTTCATAGTCGGAGGAGGTATCTATTTCCTTGGGCAGGTGAGGATTGTAGTAGTATCTGTTAACAACTCTGGGGTCGTGGCAGCTGTTTAGAGCGTAGATCTGTTAACAGAGTCTGTGTGTAGTTACAAATACCCATAATTACTGTTGCCTTGTTCACAGCCTTTCTTGCTTTACAAATGTTGACACAATCAGATCACATTATTATTGTGATTCTTAATTAATTCTCAACATTAATTCTTGTTTTTTTTTTTGTTTTTGTTTTTTTAGGCTGATGTGATCTATAAGATGACTATGACTGATAGGTGAGTGTTAGTATTCCACTCAAAACAGAATGAATCTGTTGTGTTCTAGTGCCAGAGTAACAGACAGTTCCAGATAACTGGAACTCAGGACATGAGCAAAGAAAGAATAGATTCGATTTTGGTGGGGAAAATCCCAAACGCATGTTTCAAAGGCCATCTTCTTCTCTGCCTGATAATGCAATTGGTACATCCCGTCATCCATTCCTTCAATTCAACACGGCTATTAAATCTTTTTTTCTTTCCCGGAATTTTGATCTAACACATAGTGTATCTGTCCACTCATTACTGCCCCATTAACCATTCCTCGCTGTACGGTAATTGAATCAGAAACTTCTATTGAGTTATGTCTTGGAGTTATGCATTCCAAAAATCATGGGATTTTTTTTTTAATAATTGATTGTGCTGCCTAAGTGAATACATGTACAGTCATGTCTTATGATTACTGTTATCATTTTCGTTTCCCTCCTGTAGCTTTGCGTTTGGCTCACTGATCTCAGCTGTGGACCCTGTAGCTACCATCGCAATCTTTAACGCCCTCAACGTGGACCCGGTCCTCAACATGCTGGTGTTCGGTGAGAGCATCCTCAACGATGCAGTCTCCATTGTCCTCACAAAGTAAGAGTCTCTCCCTCACGGCTCGCCGAGCCATGAGATGATGTTCATGTAGATGTTGTGAAAGATATATGATTACTGTCAACACAGAAACACACTCTCAAAGTCATGGGGACATGTACACTCTGACTTTTATTTAGTGGCAGAAGACTAAGAGGAATTTGTGAGGCACAAATACACTTTATTTCCTTTCTTGTTCTATTCCAAGGATGAGACAACCAAAGTATTCACACCCTCGATTCCAAAACATTTGGGATTTATTGTTTTTTATGAATACACACTTTCTAAATGTGATGACTACAATGCATTCCAAAAAAAGGTGGGACTGGGAAATGTTTAAAAGATAATGTAACTGTGTTACATCATCTCACTCTTTTTTTTTATTTTTTTTATAACTCTTCCTTGAGAACTGAAGACACTAATTGCTGACATTTTGAATGTGAAATTCTCTCCCATTCTTCCTTGACATATAGCTGTAGTCGTACAGCTGTTGTAACACGTGCAGAATGCGGCTTGGGCATTTCTTCAGTCAGCATGCCAAGTGCACACTCCCTAAAAACTTGCAACATCTGTGGCATTGTGATCTGTGGTAATTATGACCGTAACCAGTCATGCTGTTTGTCTTGAACTCCTAAAAAGTGGGAACAAAATCAAATTGTTGAGTTTATCCTTATTTTATCACCTGCTTCTGTGAGGATATATATTCTCCTCAGAGGTTTGCCCAGCATTGTGTCATGTCAGTTGGGGTGTGGACAGACACATTCCAGCCTTTGACACACTGTGACCGGAAGTAAGGAGAATAGAACCAGTGGCTTATTTCATCACCTCAGACATTGTTTCAAACGCAGAGGATGTGGGTATATTTTTAGTAAAATCTGCTGACTGTAAAGTCCAAAAGCTGGGACTTCAAATGGTGACTTCAAATGGGACTTTTTTTTTTTTGGTAACCTACCTAGCTTTACAGTAATGAGGACTAAAAATCAGTCCCTTGTCGCCCATATGTTTTGCTACAAGACATAGGGGACAGTTTAAAGTATCACTCTCTCAGAACTGTTCATTAAGCTCCGCCAGTATCAAGAGCGCGGGTGGTGGCTTCACACACCAACAAAATCTCGACAGACGAGTCCGACAGAAACGGAGAGTTGGCAGAATTCCCTTGTTTATACACATCGCTGTCATCCTATCTGCTGTCTCTGTACTCACTTTATTGCCGCCTTATCTCTCCTTCTCACAACCAGCTAAATGTGCAAAGTGATCTCAAGTGTCTGCATGCCCCTGTAGAGTAAATGAATGCATGAATAATAGATAGGCTGAACAGCCCTGGCAGTTTGCTTGTTGTTACCGCCTCACAGGCTGGCTTTCTTACAAAGCTTTTTTACAGTTTGGCCCAGTTGTTTATAACAAGCACACAGCTAATACCTGCTTTGGAGTCTATTAATAAGCATGAAAATCAGATTATTTATTATACTGCGCTGTCGTCCTGTTTTCCTGGATAATTGTCAAATGGGTTAAAACCACACAACAACATTGATTGTTTGTGTTCCTATTACATCAATTATCCAAAATGTTTTTTGGGGAATCAAACATATTAAAGCCTTTTTTACCCAAATAAGTTTAAGTCCAAAGAATTCATTAAGTGGGGAGACTTTGATAAATTACTACTGACTGCTTTATTTACTGAGAAACATTTCACAGACGTTGCAGAGTAAATGTTTGAGCACTGATGTGTCATTATAGTATGTCTTCATAGTTTATAGTTGTTTTAGTTATGGCTCTAGATGTATTTGGAAGTCACGGCACTCCTAACGAGCTAATAAAAATAGACATTTGACATTCAAAAAACAAATTACTGTGGCTGTAATAGTATCCAAACATATTCTGTGTGTGGCACAGTGACACATTAGATTATATTCCTGTCATTGGGGTGATAGAATACAGCTGACCCTCTGTTTAGCAAACAGGATTTTGATGGCAGGATTACAAACTCTGTATACTAATCCACACACACACACACACACCCATGCACCCATGCACACAAACTTGTAGGATTCAGTGGTGGAGTTTGTCTGCCCTCTAGTGTCGGAGGTCTTACAACACATTGTGATTTACTACTGACGTTTCATTTGTCTTTTTTCTTTTTATTTCCAGCACAGCGGAGGGGTTCTTTTCCCGCTCAGACAACTCCATGGTAACAGGCTGGGAGACATTTTTGCAAGCTCTGAGTTATTTCCTTCAAATGTTTTTTGGTTCTGCTGCCCTGGGAACCCTCACTGGACTCATCTCGGCCATTGTATCCAGACCAACCATTGTGTGTGAAATACATGTAATTGTGTCTTTATGTTTTGTCAGATTTTAAATTCCTTAACTCACTGACTAGTTTCTAAAACACTTTGATCTGAGGAAAACTCCTTCACTGGAGTTTGGTATGATGATTATCTTTGCGTACCTCCCCTATGGCCTGGCTGAAGGCATCAAACTGTCTGGTGGGTGCACATATACACAGGCTGTTTTATGTTTTATGGATGATTTTATACAACTTTTTAATGCAATGCTTCCTCTGCACCTACAGGAATAATGTCCATCCTGTTTGCTGGAATTGTGATGTCCCACTACACCCATCACAACTTGTCTCCTGTCACCCAGATCCTCATGCAGCAGACACTGCGCACTGTGGCCTTCATGTGTGGTCAGTGAATCTTCTCTCCCTTCTTCTCTTTGCTTTTTTTTTTTTTTTTCTTTAAACATTTCATAGTTTTCCAGTCAGTCTGGTTTGACATCCAACAGAAATGCTTCACAGCACAGCAACGACACGGTAAATACAAATTTGATGGAGGCTGTAATTGTCACACTGGGCCCATGCTGTGATCGGCAAACATTTGAGCTGAGCTGCACCGCACAGCATGCTTAAGTTGTTTATCTTCATGACAAACAAATCACAGTAAGATGCCTTTTTTTATTTTACAATGCGTTCTCAACACGTTTTTTTCAAATTTTCTCTCCAGAGACGTGTGTGTTTGCCTTCCTTGGACTCTCTATCTTCAGCTTCCCTCACAAGTTTGAAATATCCTTCGTCATCTGGTGCATCGTAAGCGCTCTTGCGTTTTATAAAATGTACAAAATTTGATGTTCAGTTCAGCCGTGTTCACTCCCATGACTGTAAGTGTGACAGCTGTTGTTCTCTCTGCAGGTCCTGGTTCTTCTCGGCCGAGCAATAAACATCTTCCCTCTGTCTTTCCTGCTGAACTTCTTCAGAGACCACAAGATCACCCCCAAGATGATGTTCATCATGTGGTTTAGTGGTGAGATGATACAGTGAACCTTTTGACTAACGACTAACGCAGCTGACTGCTCTTTGTGTCTAAGCCATGATCATGTTAACATAATGTGTGTCTCTGGGTACAAATCAAAGTAGTGGCAACTGTATCTGAAATAAGTTGATTATAAAAAGGTACATATAACAGTAAGTATTTCTGTCTGAAGATGTTGTTTACAAGTACGTGTTCTCATGTAGTCATTTCACTGTCCTCTTTCGTCTCTGTCTGGTAGGTTTGCGAGGCGCTATCCCCTACGCTTTGAGCCTTCATCTGGGTCTCGAGCCCATAGAGAAGCGACAGCTAATTGGCACCACCACCATCATCATCGTGCTCTTCACCATCCTCCTCCTAGGGGGCGGTACCATGCCACTTATTCGAATTATGGACATTGAGGAAAGCCAGTCACGACGTAAGAACAAGAAAGACATCAATCTCAGCAAGACAGAGAAAATGGTAATGGTTGACACACTTTTCAGGTCGATCTGCACACTTACACACACACACACACACACCACACACACACACAGACAGTTTGTTCTCTGCATTGAGTAGCTGTGCCATCCTCTCATCTGCCATCAGACCCTTACTGTTCTCTTCAGAGGGAAAAACATCAAAGGGTTGATTGTGGTTTGTGTGAAGGACACTGAATCAATGGGGAGTAAACCAGTCTCATCACAGAGATGCACACTTTGAAACTGCAACTTAGACAAGCACAAATAAACCTGAACAAGTAGCATTAACACAGTATCTGACATGCACTGGAATACAAGTTTGATTATGTTTAATATTTCAGTTGACTCTTTTAGTTTGAACTCCAGATAATGGGTCATTCTTTTGAAGTACATTTCACTGGTGGGTTGCTTTCGTGACTTGTGTGTACAGTATTTCCATGTTTGATGTCTTTTAATGTTAGAGTTACACCCCAGGGTACCAGCAACCAGATCCATCCACCCTCCATTTTTCTCTTCCAGCTCTCATATCCTCTTTGATGTAATTCACTCTCTTTACCCCTTCTTCTCCCTAATCTCCGGCCCTTCTGTGTGTGATCTCTATTCCACGAGCCGCTCCTCCACCTCCTTCACCTCTTCTTCATTTGTTCTCTCCTCTACTTTAATTTTGTCCTGTTTATCTGACTCCCCCTCTCTCTCCTTTTATTTTCTCTCCAGGGTAATACCATTGAGTCTGAGCACCTATCAGAACTGACAGAGGAGGAGTACGAGGCTCATATCTACCAGAGACAAGATCTGAAGGGCTTTATGTGGCTTGATGCTAAATACCTTAACCCCTTCTTCACTCGCAGACTCACACAAGAGGTGAGAGAGAAATCCTCTGTGCCAGCTGGGGGGGGGGGGGGGGGGTGATATTGCTAATGATCCTTTAAACATTTCATTATTTTCGAGTCAGTCTGGTTTGATGTCCAACAGAAATGAACAGAAATGCTTCACGGTACAGCGACGGCGCAGTAAATACAAATTTGATGGAGGCTGTAATTGTCAGACTGAGCCCATGCTGTGATCGGCAAACATTTGAGCTGAATGGCACCGCACAGCATGCTTAAGTTGTTTATCTTCATGATAAACAAATCACAGTAAGACTCTGTTGCCTGCAGTCCTTTTTCGCTCAGTGTGACTGATTTTCTGTTTGTGCTCTTTTTCGCTGTAATAGTAGATCTGATCCAAATAGTGCGTAATATGTTGAATAGGCTTTATTGAAGAATAGTAGTGGTAAGAAGACACATTGCTTTTCGTACAACTTCTTCACAATAAAAGCGTTCTACTTGTTCATCAGTGTAAAGCTTTTAATTAAAAGGTTCCACGGGCAGGATCACAGCAGCACCGTGCTGTGCAGCTGTCCCCCGCTGTGAAGTTGTAGTGGAAATGCATGTAATTTACATTTCAGCTGTAGCCCACACACCACTAAACTGAAACACTGCAGTAACCCAAAACCCGAAGTGTGCTGACGTGTGCAAATTTGTGTTACGTGCACCTTACAGGACCTGTTACATGGCCGGATCCAGATGAAGACGCTGACCAACAAGTGGTACGAAGAAGTCCGCCAGGGTCCCTCCGGATCTGAGGATGACGAAGATGAAGCAGAACTTCTGTAAACTAAACAAACACTTTCAATTCTTAGGAAAACAATGAATGGACATTGTGTGTCCTGGCTGAAGGAGTGTGTGTGTGTGTGCGAGAGTGTGTTAGTTGGGTGTGTGCGAAGACAAGCAGTCTTTTCAGTGTCGGTCACATGCTTTTCTCGTTTGTTCACCTGCCTCCAAGTTTATGTGACAGAAGAGTTTCAGTCAGTGCCCACAGTGCATTTTTAGTACACAGTGTGGGCTGGAATGTGTCAAATCAACATGTAGTCCCATTAAAACTGGATGTGAAAATTGTAACACTGGATGAAGCAACAAGATGATCTGTGAAAATGATATTCCTCATATGAATGCCATATTGTTACTTGCTAAATAAAGGTTCCCCAGGTGGAGGTATCTTTTACAAAAACGTTAGGCCTGAAGGGAAAAACAGAAGGAAAGCTGAGAGGGAAATCTTATATGTAAAGCAACACTAGTGCACCTTTTCACGTTTTCCTTTTCACGTTTGTATTGTTCATTGGTATGTGGCACTGTCTTCTTTAAGCTTTGCATGAAGTTTTACTTTGTGTCCGGGAAAGAAAATTACATAATGTCGCTAAATGCTCAATATTCAAAGTGGAATTTGTAATAAGGCACAGGTAGCTGCTTTGGCTTGCTGTCTGAGTCAACATTTAACATTCATACATATGTAATGAAGATAAAATACCACAAGTGATGCGTGAGATACTGCTACACTGGTGGCAACAAAGAGAAATACAGGAGTGAGTTAAACTAGTAAGATGTGGGGGTAAAACTGAACATTAAAAACTTAGGGGAAAATTGGGAATTTATTTATGATTCTAGTTTGCTTTCCCTAAATTAACTGTTTTAATTCTCTTGCCATAACATTGTGTATGAAGCAGAACTTCAGATGTTGCTTTTGTGATTTTTTTTTAACCATAGATTTCTAATGAAGAAGGGCACCAATGAATGTGTGGGCAACCGGGGATAATGTCTTGTAGATGTTTATGTATTTTGTTTCTATTTATTTGTCAGGTCTTTCTGTGCTGTTTGTGGGATAAAAGCTTTTATACAAGCTCTATGAGCACTGCAAAATTATAGAAAAAATCTATAATAAAAAAAATATTGACATCCTATATGCTGTATCGAGTGCTGCTTTGAGCTGCACCTTTTTAAAGAGTTTGCTAATTTCCACAAATGAGACAAAGTATTGTATATATTTATGATTGACGCCCTACAGTGTTCAAAATGCAATTTAAACATAAAAGGAACTCAAAGTAACTTGTCTGGTGTACAACATTTAGGTGGCTTAGAATATGTCAGAAATGGAATATAATAATCATAATTACAATAATTGGTGTATGATCACCCGAATACAAGAATCGTATTGTTTTTGTTACCTTGGAATTGCCTTGGAATCTTATATCTACAGGCACTGTGGGTCCTTTTCTTAGGAGCCCACCTTGTTGAACCATCTTTTCTACAGTAACCCAGAACAGACAAACTAAACACTGACTCTAAATTGGATATATTGCTTTTTTCATGCATTTGCAACCACTGTAGTTTCTCCTCCTAGGAAAGAAAGGGTGAGATGAGAGGTTGTTCTCAGTAACTACACCCCTAGATACCACTGAATCCTACACACTGGACCTCTAAACCATTAGATAAACTATGGCTAATTGAAAAGAGTACTAGAATACTGTTTATTAATCTAATTAACCTAATCTTTATAAAGGTATACTTTACTTAACACATATTAAAGTCTGCCAAACAAAAATTCAGCATAGCACATAAAAGCACTTCAGTACAGAGAGAAACACTTCAATATTTCAGTGTGAATTTTAATGACACTGTCATTACCAATGGACTTCCCTCTACTCCTTTCAGAAGCAGCATGTGCTAATTAGTCTATAGAATTGGGAGATTAATGTGTCAGGTAAAAGCAGGGTGCCAGAGCAATCCTCAGGGTTATAAGAATACATGAAAAGGTTAACGTATGTTCATGCTAGGGACAATATCCTGTAACCTACCAGCAAAGCTCTCATGTCCAAGCCTGAGGGACACCGGATTGACAAATGCTTGAAACATCTCATGAGATCTCATTATGCACACTGATGTGTTAAACTGGAGGAAGAAATGATATCCCAATGTTCAAGTCAGTGGTGTAATTAATGTTGGCAGTCGCTCGGCATTTTATCTCGGGGCAGAGCATGTCCATGTAATCTGAGTAGACCATGATGCATGTTTCCCAATATGGAAGACTTAAAAACATAATTTTAATCTGAACATCAGAAAATAGAAAAATTAAATTAGTGTGGTTGCTATTTATAAACACTGTAAGCTGTAACAAGACCACTAACCAGCCCGCAGTGAATGGACATCAGCTTAAAAATGCATATGAGGCCAGCAAATATTATATGAAATATTGTTTTTGCAGAGAACTTATCATTTGCCTGGTTAATCAGTTTTTGTACTAAGAATGTACAACCAGTAGGGGGGTCTAAAACCACAGTATTGGTCTATGAAAAATGAATAATCCCACATAACAATGGATGATGGTGCTTCATTATTTACTTCCCCAATTATACCCAATAACTCATCCACTGTGCATTATATCATTACACTAAAACATGAATGTAACAGTGTACCACAGGAATGATGATATTTGCAAAAACTAGCAGAATCATGTGCATAGGGAACTGATACAGCAATGGAGCATTTATATGTCATCTTTTTTTCTTTTCTTCTGGAGTTTCTAATACATACTATATATATATATATATATAAATACTAAATGTTGTTCCTTTCTCCTCTGTCTGTTTTCACTGTAATTCAATGAAGATGGAGCATTTCTGTGTACTTTTTCCATAAAACAAATGGAGCACAATACTGTGTCTCATCTCCGAAAATGTGAGTTGGCAGATAATCTTGTAAAGTAAGCATCATATCAAATGACAGAGAGGAACCTAGAGGCAGCTCTTCAGTACATGTGTGCCTGCGACTGGGCGAATCTCTGTTTAAATACAGATACTTCAGCGCCAAGAGCTCTCAGCAGCATGCTATCATGTTTTTACAACATTAACACATCTATCTAAACTGATCCATGTGCTATCAGTCACCTGAGCCAAATCCTCTAAATCTGCTGGGTATCATCACTCAAAACATTATTGCTTGTTTTACAACTTGCGATATTCTTTTAGAGATTAGATAGAAGATTAAGAAGCACACAGTGAGTGAATCCAGCAAGATCGTCTGCCAAACAGTGAATTAAAATATATACTGGCTGCATAAATTAATGCAGTTACCATCCTGGTTTGAACAGGTGATAAATTAATCTCACACTGGCACGCTGAGAGCTTCTGATTATGTACGTGTACGTGTACTTGTGCATGCCAATGTGATTGTGTGATGGGTTTTATGCGCCTGTGGACTACAGCAGGGGATTTCACTGATTAACATGCCTTCAGTCAAAGGTAAGTAACTTATCTGTTAAATTAATCATTGTTGTACTACATGATTTTTGTGTTGTAGTACTGCCCGTCAACCGTCTTGTTGGCAGCGTGTAGAAAAAAACAACAACAGCACAACAATGTACAGCTCTGTCCACTCCAGGTGTTCAGCAGAGAACTGTAACTACAAAAGCAAATGCAGTGGCACACAGTGTGACAGGAGGACCTGCAAACCATTCAATCAAAGCAGTGTGTCTCTCTTTTTTCAGTCAGTCAGTTGCTTGCCTCCTTTCCTTTATTCTCTTCTCCATCTGTCTTTGTTTTACTCCTCCTCCCAATCCGTTTTCAGGTGCCCTTTTCCTTGAATCACTCGCATTAATGTTCTAATTAATTCTCTGTCTCATTAAGTCAGAGTTCCAGCAGTAACTCTTACTGATAAAATAATTGAATGTCAGCTAAAGAAGAACAGACCCTTAGCAAAAATGCAGTTGGATGGAATTAATAATTACCTTCACTCTGAATGTAATAAGGGTCACCCAACCCTAACCTGGCCACAAGGGGAACTCAGCATTTGTTTAATGGAATAATTCTCTGTGAATTAAGTGAAGTGATGCCACTTTTATTTTTCTAAGCCACAGAGCTAACACAAGCAGCTTGTTAGCTTAGCCTAGCACAGAGACTAGAAGCAAGGGAAAACTGCTAGCATGGCTTTGACCACAAGGAACAAAATTTGCCACCGGCACCTCTAAAGCTCACTCAAATGACAAAGACAATGACATTTTCTTTTTTCTTTCAAACGTCTTGATTTGTTATTAACCTGACCTGCCCATGCATCAGCCAACACAAGTTTCTGTTGTGTGGCCTAAAGATTACATACAAAATTAACTGCTACTAGACATCGCACTAGAGCAGTAATTTTACCTCACGAATAATCCGAAAACACACTTCAAACTGGACAGAAAACAAAATGACACTCACCAAAACTGTGGGGAAATTATCAATTCACCGAGTTAGATAAGAAAATATTCACAAAACACGCTGCAGTGGCAGCTTATCTAGCTAATCCCTGGGGACGAATGCTTCCATCCCCTAAAAGTGCGTATTTTTGTCACTCACAGGGTCAGGTTCTTATTCCAAGCGTATAGGTTATGGAAAGGATCCCTAGAGAAGTAGACCTTTTTGTTTAACCAAAAACTTCCGCCATATCGCTATGCCACCAGACTTCACAGACAATGTTAATTTTACCTCACAGGTCATTGTAACTTCATTCATTCCTTAATTCTCTTCATGCAGATGAAAAAACAGCTGTTTCAGTTAGGTGTCAGGGAAATAAGAGGAAAACTGAATGTTAAACTTGGAGAGTAGTGTTAATAGACTTCCAGTTATTTTGTAATCAGTTTAATTTACCTCTATCTGAAGCAGTTAGTCTTGAGTTACAAGAAAGTCAACTTCACTGGGCAAAGCCAACTGTCCCAGTATTTCCAGCTCCTTCCTGTGTTCCCCAGAGTACTGTAGGTTCTTCCCTTTCTCAAGTTTTCAATTTTCCCAGGAAAATTGTGCTGTAATGTGGGGCTAAGACACACTGCTGTCACAGTATAATGTTACCAAATGCATGCATTGGATACAAGTTCAAGTATACAGTAGTTATCACGGATATAGAGGCTGAGTGATCGTTGCAGAGGCATGCTGCTGAGTGAATGTCCAGTGAGAAACTGCAGGGGGGTTGCTGCACAGCCGGGGAGCTGGAAAGACCAAAGCAGAACCCCTGTGTTGCTCCATTGGCAATGAAGCAGCAAGAGATTTGGATTTAAACACAGATGCAGTGTTACTATAGCCTCAGGACACTGGTACAACATGAAATACACTAGCATGAAAGAATATATCATGTACTGACTGATAGCAGCAAGGTCGATATTTTATCTACATTTACTACTTGAGGGACACTTACTGCCATTTCTCATGGTGAATATCAAATAATGTAACCATTCTTCAGAAATGAATATTTCAAAGATTATATATGCATGAAAAAAGTTTCAGAAAGTACTTAGGCCACAGGGACATCTGGACGTCTCCATATTCACCACAGTAGGTTTCTCTCACTGTCTATACCCTGCAACAAGATTCTTCAGATTTAATCTTGATATTTTCACATATTCAGCAGTTAAGAGATAATTCTTAAATTTCAGATAAAGAGCTGAATGAGGGAAACGCTAAATTGTGCTACTAGACAAGTTTTCAAATCCACAGGAGTCCTACAGTTGTTCTGAAGCAGCCTGAAGGCAAACAGACCACTCGTCAATGCGGCTTCATTTTGGCATAAATGTAGTGTTAAAAAAAAAAAAAAAAGAAAGAAAAAACTGATCTGTTTTTTTCTCTTGCTGTTATATTCTGTTGTATATTTGGTTGATGTTGTATAAAAGTTGTGTAAAGTGATGAATATCTGCGCCATAAGTCATCATTTGCCCTGTGGTTGGAGGTGCCAGATTCCTGACGTCCTAATGTGTGTTTGTTCTGTCACTTCAATAATAACACATGACACAGGCTGTAATGTGTGTACCCTTGATTATGTATGTGCATGTGTGCCCACTTGATAAACTGATGTACACTGGAGAGAGAGAACATGGAGTCGCTGTGAGTGAGTTGAGTTGACCACTCAGCAGAAAGAGGCATAAAGTCAATGGTGGCAATGAGAGCAATCAATGATACACAGTACAGGCTGATGATTAACATTTTGGTGGTAATTAGAAGATGGGATTAAGAGGCTTATAGTGACTAACCGCATTGACTTTCCATTGGACATCCATGCACATGTAACAACAGTAGGTGCACTGTGTGCATTGTCTACAGGATTGAAACATCTATATCTCTGCCCCCTCAACCCAGATCACTAATACAATCCATAACCTCTGTTTTCCTATGTGACAAAAAATCATTTTTGAAATAACTGGAGATAATGTGCTTAATTTACATCACACATGTTCTTGTTTGGAATTTTGAACTTCAAGTGCAACTTGCAACATGCTCAGAATGACAACATGAACATGCTGATGCAAAGCAGGTATAATGTTTACCATGCTCTCCATCTTGTGTGCAGGCATGCTTGCACATGCTGGTTAGCACAAAGTACAATGGTTGAACAGAATTAGTCATTAGTACTGCAGTTATTTAGTCATAACAAAAATAATTATGGGGAAAATTCAATTTTGAACCCAATCATGGTGCTTGATTTTTTTTTTTTTTTAATGATGATTAAGCAGTTGTTGAGATATGGTGGTGTGAGATTTACTCGCAGTATGATATACGAACAGGCTCTATCGTGCTTCTGAGATGCCTGGAGTGAGGTCTAATTAAGCATCAGATTCAAAAGAGACAACTTTTTCTGTTGTGGTCAGCTTTGCACTGTCTCATGTATGGAAGATCTGAGAGAGCAAAAAAAGTCTCATCTAAATTGTTTATGAATCAACAGATTAAAAAGGCATTCATGTTTTCTTCCTGGTGAGTTTTAGTGCCAATTCTAGGCAAAAGGATGACATAAAAGCAATGTTTACGTAATTTTTAAACAACATGTGCACTTTGTGTTTGGAGTGCATGAAGAAATCACAACTCACCATGAAGAAAACATGAGCGCTTTTCGTCTTGTTTAAAAGATGGAATAATGGTACACTTCAGCCTCTGTGGCAAGATTATCCTAGCAAAGCCTTTTTCCCCCCACCTATTTAAAAAAAAATCAATTTAGATTCAGAAGAAACATAATTCAGTAGTAGGTGGTTGTGTTTTAAATCAATAAACCTCTCTGCGATCTTTGTTTGCTTCTGCCAGTTCAGCTCTGATTCCTCCTTTTTGTCTGTGTGGAAAGGTGATTGGCCACAGGTGTGCCAGTTTACTGCAGGGGGAGGTCCTTCAGCCACTCGGGAGAGAAACACTTCAAACAGTGAATCACACACAATTAATAAGAAAACAATAAAACAATACAGTGCAAAATTATCACACAAAAAGGTCTCTCCTGGTCACTTTGTGGCACATCCACTGTGTGGACAGAGCTCTAACAAAAGCAGAAACAACCAACTTTTGTATTAGCTAAGGAGCCATTTACTGGTCTAAGTGTGCAGTCTGCAGTCTAAGTGTGTCATTAAATATCCATTTTATGCAAAAGCTGTCTCTCCGTGACAGTACCTGCTGAGCCAGAAATTCTCAATTTTTTGTGGCCCATGACCTTATTTGTTATGCCCTAAAATCATGACTCTATTATTATGCTATACTTTTGCATTTGAAGAACTCCAGGAGAGATTATGGAGTATATATTATATTTTTAAACATAATAGGTCAAACAAACACGGATACATTTGCATCTGCATATCAGCCAACCTCTAGATATGTTTGTGACCTTTAAGTTGAGAAACTCCGGCTCAGTCTGCTGATTTTGATGCATGAAAATAAAAAAAACATGGTGTGAAATGCTTTGCCTCTTGTATGCCGTCCTCTGTTTTAAACACACTTAAACAGCACTGTCAGCAAGGACGTGTACGACAAACCATGACAAGCTGATCAACATTTCACATTCACCGAGTAGGGAGTGCATCTCCGTCCACAGTAAATGTCTTACATTGGATATATACACAGTGTTCCAGCTATACAAACCTTACATGTCAGCAGGGGAAGAGGGGATTGTGTGTATACAGATACTCAGATCAACACACAGCTTTATGATGAAAGATTCATAAGTTCTCTGTTTTAAATTCGAGCCCCCACTTTAATTCCCTTATTGTGACCTTCTGTATCTATAGAGCAAAATGTGTGAGACATCAATTAGGCAGCAATTTTATCAATGATTGGCATGCATGGTCGTTCCTAAGGTCAGTGACCCCTATTTCTGGTTATAAGCTGCACAGTTTACATGGTTGCACATAAATAAAGCAGCACAGACTTGTGCACTCATGCACACACACACACACACACATACGCACAAACTTACAAAACATTAACGTTAAACTTTTATTGCCTCTGAGATAATGTTTCACAATGCTGGGGTTTGCATGTCGACCTTAACTTCCAGAGCATGAAACAGGATGTATGTGTAAATATGCAGCATTACTGGCATGTAAATAAATAAAGATATATGTGCATCCCTGCCTTTGTCCCAGAACAATGTCCCAGCTGAATATTTAAAATGTCTTCTGACAAGCATCCAGAGGGATAAAGCAACCTTGGAATTTGCATCATCAACAAATGATCCAACCCGATATGCATGGTGTGCATCGCAACAGAGCTATTTGAGAGTCAGTGGCGGAGGCAGAGGTGGTGAAGGGAGGAATATAAAGAGTGAAAACCAATGACAACGAAAGAGAGGAACAGAGTGTGAGAGATTTGTTCTCCTTCTTAAGGCCGCATGCCACATACCCTCTTGACGAAGCTGTTCGTTATCGGAACAATAAAGCAGAGATCCACCTCTGCAGCAAGTGTTCTTTCACTGTCATGTGGTGTACAGTGAAGTTCACATTAGCAATAAATCATAGCCCCACCATTGTGCACCTAAATAACAGCCATTTGAGACTGAAGTGAGGTCATGGCCCCATGTCAATAATTCACCAAAGCGTTATCCTGAATGTTGTCATTTTACAAGGACTCATGGAGAACCCCCTGCTGGACAGAAATTCATTTTAAGTGACTGTAGATAAACAGTTTTGTACTTTCCCTCTGTTTCACCTGTATTGGATAGAAGGAGATGACACCCGTGGCTCTTGCAGCCCTAATACCCTGATGTTAGATGAGGACAGGATTTGTAAGAACAGGCGGCCTGCTGTTCTGAAGAGCAAAAACAAGGACCCCATTATCGTCCCACCTACAAGGAAGTGCTGTTTTCTCTCAGGGACCACATCAAGCCAGGATTTAAATAGTTGGTGAACTGATATGTGTTGTAATTCTTATTTTACATGTACTGTCATCTGATATTACACATTATTCCAATCTTTGTGAGTGTGCATTTTTTAACACCAGAATAAACCCTTTTTGAGGTTGCTGTAGCTGGTCAGTGTGTAAAGCTGTAGAGTAGTAGTTTTAATTAGCAATGTGAAGTCAGCAGCTAATATTATATTATAATACATATAGTATAACATTACTATTATAATATATGCCTGGAAAGAATAATTTGTGCCTTTGGTGCATGAATCTATGGTATCAAATCCGAATACTCATCAGTTTTCACATTCATTTTCTATATTTTTTGCTGCTGCCCGTAAAGAGTCCGTGCAGGCCATTGTGCAACACAGTAGTGGTAGTATGTGCGCAGCATTATAATCAACCTAAAACCAGTAAGCGCTGCAGCAGCAGAATAAGTCCTGCAATCAAGCTGAATGCAAGTTAGCTGCCTCGTTGGACTAAAGATGTTTAGGTGGATACTGCCACGCTAGGCTAGTGGACCCATTGCTGATGGGTAAGCTGACATCTACAGTATAATAGCAATGCTAATGAGATATGTGAAAGGGGTTTTGCTTTGTTAACTACTCTGAAGGAGTATCAAGTATTTTGATGATGATTAATGGTCGTATTTTAATACAGTTTATTCTCAGGTCACACACACATTACAGTGTAAATTACTGCACTCAAATGTGATTTAATAAATGGCTCTTCATAAATATATGCAAAACACATGATCAGTAGTTTTTTTTCATGTAGAACCTTTCTGGTCTGTGGACCACTCAAAGTGCTCACTCGTTACATTCCCTTATCATTTTCATTCTCATTCACAGTGACGACTGCTGAATGGCTCATATGGAGCAATACACTTCCCATCCAAAGTGCTCATGATGATACTTAGCTCACCAACACACACACATGCGCACACACACACACCAACAGCACAGCCAGTATCTTGCTCAAGGACACTTTGGACTGGGGTCAATGGGAACTGAACCAGTGAAATGTCCAATTGCTAGATGGCCTGCTCTACCACCTGAGCATCGAGGTTAATTCATAGCCTTGAAAGAGTGTACTAGAAACAAAACATTTAATTACATTTCAGCTTTGAGCCATATCTCATGGACGAGTCAAAATTCAAAACTCATCACACTCTCCTCTTAGCCCTCAGAAAGATAATCCTAACATCCTAACAAACAACAACAACAACAACAACAACAACAACAACAACAACAACAACAAAAAACATGTTTCAGAGATGAAAAAAATAATCAAGGTATTTAGAAAAGTGATTCTGATCCCAAATATTATGACCTTTTTCTTTTTTTTTTCCCTTTTTCATTGTTGTTGCCACTTTTTTGTTGCTTTTGTTTAGTTCATCATAGTCTAGTTCATTTCTTATGTGTCTTCACATTGGCTACATTTTTTCATCAGAAAAAAAGGAAAGAAAACACTTTACTGTAGTTCAGACATTGAAAATGGATCACCAATTTTTTTTTTTTTTTTTTTTTTTTGCCTTTTCAAAGTTTTTTGGATAGAGACAGCTGAAGAGTGAAAGGAATGTGGGGAGAGAGATGGGGAACGACATGTAGCAAAGGACCACAGGTCGAATTTGAACCCTGGGCCGCTATGGCAAGGACTGAGCCTTTGTACATGGGGCGGATGCTCTACCAACTGAGCTATGCAACCACCAGAATTATTTTTCACTTTCGTGTTGATGTTTCCCCTTCATACCAAGGGCCTTCCTTCCTTGGCTGCTCTCCATGGTGCTGATCTGACTTTGAGTCCTAAGCCACATTCATTGCCACAGTGGGACATTATGTGATCATTTACCTGCATGCTAGTGAATTATAGACCGGATCTGTTTTCATTGAACATATTGTTATTGTGCGGTGAGTCAACATGGCTATCTGGTCTCTGCTCTTAGGTCTGAGTTCTGCAATGTGATAAAAAATACAGAGTAGGTACAAGTTAGAAAACCCTTTTGCCCCACTAAATTGCTACTTTGCACATTGTCCTACAGTCCTGCACAGAAATATTTTTTTTTTCAGTCCACAATGTATATGTAGTCTTAATGTGCATGCCATCTTTCCTTGTGTCTTACATCTGTTTAGCTCTACATTGCTAAATGACTGATTAGATGCATTTTTTTGATGTTCTGGTGTAAAAACGACAACAGTTACTCTTTCTGTTAGGGTCATTGTCTGCTGCTCACTCATTTCTTCTTTCTTTATGTTCTTCTTATCAGAGGCATTTTCTGAGCTGTCATCGTCACAAGATGACAACCATAAACCACAGCATCAGTCAATTATAAATATGATTTTTTTGCACCATAAAAAAATATGCAGATTACAGCAATAGTAAACATGCATATGTGACATCAATACCCTGGGGAAGAGCTGTTGGTTATACATAGGTTTTTCAACCCAGTGACTTTAATTATATTCACTCTGGCTTTGTTCAATGTTTATAGAGCCCTGACCCCCATGCTCCATGGCTTTGTCTTCCTTCAGGGAACACTAAACAAACAATAACTATGATCTGTTGTTTGAAGAGCTGTACAATTGTGTCAGAAATATTGCAACATCCATAATCACAATCCAACACAAGCAGTACTGAGACATCTTAACAGGCCCACTGCCTCAGTCTTATTGCAATTACCCCATATCTGTAGATCTGGGAAGTAATATTTCACCACGTTTCCTTTGGTGCAGGGCGACAGCTCACTTAGGACAAAAATCGAACAGGGTAAAATGGTCGGTCCAAGTCTTTTTTTTTTTTTTTTTTTGCCTGAATGGAATGAAGAGTGGAACAACCCTTTCAAAACCCATTAGTGCTCATTCAAACTTAGCTGGGTGACATAATACTGCTCTTTCTCATTTTCATGAGCAAGTAACTGCAAATAAAATTGTAGTGCAGCAGACAGAAACCCATTTCATTCAATGAAATAGAGAATGTACACCAGAAAGCATGAATATCAATGGTCCTACAGTCAGTGGGATTGCTTTTATTTATCTTGGACTTCCAAAACAAATGCATTGTTACAAAGTGTAAGCACCAGCCTGTCTGTGATGGAGACTAGAATGTATGGATTGTAAAATCTACTCACTGTAAAACAAAAATGAATAAGAAATGTTTTCATCAAAATCTGAGAGACAGAAAGGAATGTAAAAAGTAAACTGGACTGAAGGACGCTCTGAAAAGACAATATCTTTGCTATCTAAAGTGCCACCTTTCTGCTCAAGGTCATCCCGATTTCTATGATACACAATCAGGAATTTAAAGTGTTTTGATCTTTATTCTACTTTTATTTGATCTCTAATTATGAGAGAGATAAGATGTTTTTGGTGGAATACAGGTTGTCATTACAGCTTTTTATTTGGACCACACCGCACAAAAACAAGTTCAATGCAAATGATGCTTAAATGCTTTCATACATATGAATATAAACAATAATTATCACGGCTTATGTGGAGCATTCCTGAAGTGATTTATGCTCTTAACGCTTTTCTAAAGTGACAGTAATATGTCAGTTGATGCTCTCCTCCATTCGTAAATTTGCTGTCAAAACAGATGCTGTGTTTAAACAGTTTCACACAAAAATGTATGATGACTAATGTTTTCCATGATCCACTATACATTCTGTTTTATATAACAAGGCCTCTTAGATGAAAAGGATTGCCCATAAAGACTTGCTTCAGGCTGATATGTGCACTGATGCACATGTCAGATTATCTTCCACAGGGTTTATATTTGGAAGATGTCACTCTGCACAGAGAAATCAGTAAATCTGAAAATTGATGTCATTGATCAGTCTAGATCAATGAAGAGGGATTAGGGGGGGATAAGTGAAGCGGAAAGAAAGGGGTTGTTGTCATTTACTCTTCAGGGACTTGCCCTTGAACATAAATACTGCTTGCATTTCCACCAAACAGTACCCAATAAAGCAGAGGAATCACAATTGACCATGAGTGCAGGGTGCCGGCTGGCTAAAGTACTGTGAAACGTGATGTGACTTACAATGAGCTACAAGTCCGGTGGCTGCATCCCCCCACCCTACTGTGAGATCTCACGTTATACACCGACATGCAAAGACATTTGTGAGCAGCACTCCAGCCCATCAGTAGTCTTGAATTGAAATACACCACCTGGGGAAAATTGGTGTGAAATGAGCCGTTGATGTCACAGCCCAGGCTCAGTGAGCTAGACAAAGAGGGAGACTACACAGGATTTAAAGTAATTTAAACAATATTTTTATTTGAAACTGAGGCAAACAGCATGACAAATTAAACTATTTTCTGTAAGGTAAATACTGGTGAGAGACAGACCCAACCAAAAAATCACCAGGCTCCAGTCTGCTCAAGTGCAAACACGAGGTTAGATAGTTTCACCCACCTCTAGGAATGCTGACTACATTCAGATGCACACTGATTTCCTGTAATTATTCTAAATATTCTGAATTTAACATTTGGTTATGTGACCAGCATATTCTGTTTGGATATTCCTAATTAGGTTCTTGGGTTCCTGTACTGCATGTACCATTTTCCAATTAAGATGTGGGATATGCTGATATTATTCAGGTTTAAGGAGCGTGCACTGAATACTATGATTATGACTATACTGTGCCTCAACTTAGGGCTTTATTGTAGTTTGCAACACCCCTCGGCTTGGTTATGGTTAGCTCTGTGCATTGTAAACAAGTGAACCAATAATCACCTTGCAATAAGAAACACACCTACTTCTATCATAAAGGTATCAACATATTTTTGGATATCTTCATTCTGGTAATTGGAGTATGCTGCACAGAAATGGTAACATTAGTTGAATATTTATTTTTATTTCATATAAATAGCTTAGTAGGAATATTGGGCATAATATTAATATTGGAATAAGGGAAAAACCTGGAATATTTCTGCATGTACATAAAGTCATTGAAAGTCAAAAGCCATCACATTCAAACATTACAGATTTGGGTTGTGTCCTAATGCAGTTTAAATGTAGGAAAATGTATGGATTGGGTATAGCATGCATCATTAAACATTACATATTTCTGTTTAAGCATATGACGAATTTGACCACTGGTTCCCAACCTGTGGGGCCCGACCCCCACTAGGGGTTGCCAGAGCTTCACAGGACGTTGTGAGGCTCCTTTGTGTTGTGTAAACTTTTTAAAAGATATACAGCTGACCCATATCTCAGCATTTCAGTGAAGAAAACTGAATAAATTTGTTATTTTTAAAGTCAGGATTCGCAAATAAATCTCACAGGATAAAAGCATGGTGAAAACCTGAACACAAGCTGTATTCACAGAGCCTTCACTTCACAACAGCCTCAACCTGCATGAGAAAAAGTATGACGTTAAAATAACCAAGGCCCAATGAGTAGATATGATTGATAATAATACATAAGAGAATTCCTAAAGTTCCTAAAATCAGGAAATCATCTCTGATGCAAATCTGCTTTAAATGATATAGCATGTCACACACAGTCAGGGTCATCAGTTCACTCAGTGCTAGAAAAGAAATCTAGTGGATTCACTGAATTAAACATGGTGTGTTCACATTGTGTGGATGATTGCCCTCTTAAACCTAATCGTTTAACCTAATCTTAAACCTAAAAGTGCATGTTATAAGGTGTGTGAATGAGAGAAATCAATTGTCTACTGAAAATTCCTATGGCCAGCCCCTTCACCTGGGCTGTCCAACAACAATTCCCCCAGCAGTCTGAACAGTAGGATGGGCAGGACACAACACAGCATCAGGAAGGCAGAGCGGATAGAATGAAAAAGCCTCATGCAATAAGCAGACAAAAAGAGGAAAAGGACACTTAAATAGCTCAAGACACTGTGAGTACTATTAACTCAGTAGAGCTTGTCAGTGACATTTTCTGTTTCTTTGTTAAAATTCCACTGTGTTGTCTGAAACAGGAGGGACATGTACATCTGTAAAAAAAAAAAAAAAAAAAAAAAAAAAGCGAGAATTGCCTAAGAAATGATAAGACAAATTGATTAAGGTACAGAAATGAAGCAAGACGTGTGAAGGTGAGGATAATCTTGACCAATGTGTATAAATGGAATAAAGCGGATAATTACACGGAAAAAAAGGACCAAACACAAGAAAGCAAGAGAGGACATGGGATAAGACCATTAATGAGGGAAAATGGAACCCAGCATGCGGCAGTACTTCTCGCAGTATTAATTAGTCAATCGAGCCCTACAGCACCCGTCCTGTTCAGTCCCCACCCTAAGCCAGCCTGTCACTATAAGCAGCGGCCGTCTGCTATCTCCGGGACACCATGCAACATCTGCATCTTCCAGCTGTTGAACTTGCACCGACACATACACATACACAGTAGAAATGCAGCTGGGTGCATAAGTATGCAGAATATGGCTTGTGTAAAATTTACTCAAAGAAAACTAGATAGATCTTGTTGTATAAAATCATCTCCCTTTTTATCAGCATAATTTTACACTCTGTGACTCTGCTCAAGATCCAAGCCGTGAGGTGATGTCCAATTTACAGAAAACTACATCAGACAGTGACTTCTATTCAATTCAATTTTCTCTGTCTCATGACAAACGGATGCACCCGCATCTAACTGAACTGTGGTCAGGTCAGGTCTTTTTATGCCATATTAACTATAACTTTAAAATCCATCAATGGTAATGATTCAATTGTTATTAATGTGCCGACTCTATCAGTATTCAAGACATTAATGGATCACTGTAGTCTAAATTCAGCTAATCCAGATCAAAATCCAATCCTGTCTTTACTGTACGTTGTCCACCTCAATCTGCTGGTCTTGTGTTGCCGTCCTTAATGACAGCCTACAATGAGAGCATTTTATTCCATGTGTGGACATGAAAAATTATTACAGTCTAGCTTCAGGTTAAGGAGATGTATTCTCCCAGTTCAACTTTAACTCATCATATCAATAAAATGTAAATCTGGATTAATCCAGTTCTATCATACCTCATTGTCAGGTTTCAGTGTGTCCACTTGTCAGTTCTGATGTTGGTATCATTAGATACTAATCATCATAAGACTCAGATCTAAACTTAAATGCTGCACTTATAATGATTTTTTTTTTTATATGATAGTATTTTTTTTTTTTACTTTAACTCTCCAGGGTCAGAGCAATTGCCCATGATTGCACAAACAATTGATAGGGCCGTTTATAGGATCCCAGACGGGTAATAAAGGATTTCAATCCTTCCTCCACAACCGGTCCCCTGTGGGGTTGGTATGGGATGGAGTGGTATGATTCATCCTGGCGTTCAGACTTGGTGAAAAGGAGCAAGATGTCCTGCTCTATGGTCAACTAGCATAAGCAGGGATGACATTTTTTACAAACCTTCTGCCCTTATTCACAAAGCCTGAGGTTGGGCTCAGTCACCATGAAGCTGGGTACTCGTCATAGCAGAATAAAGACATACAAGAATGAAAGAAGAATGCAGCTGTCTTTTTCGCACAGCAGCAATAACTACTTATTGTACCATGAAAGGTCTAACAGATTAGCAATTTCATACATCTGAATGGTGAAATCTGAATGGTGCTATGTCGTAAGTACAATGGGGTGCTATTTGTGGTCTACAGTATAATCGCTCCCTCACCACTAACCACAAACACTCCACCATTATGACAGCAACAAAAACACCACCTCTTACTCTCACCTTGTCTTCACCTCTTTCCTAGCAGGTTGCCTAAAACTGATGTTTATCTGTGCTTCAGCTTCAGCCATTTATAGTCCCCATAGTGCCATGTACTGTAAATATCATATGTAGCAGAGCACATGATGTCCACACGTGAGAAGTGTCCCCTCATACATGTTACTGAAGGGCTTTCTGGATGATGTGCGGGACAGAAATAGTTCCTCTTTAAATGAACCATGACCAGGTCTGACTTACTGGAGGTCTGGAGATAAAGCGAGCTCCTAATGATGCAGTGCACATATGCATGTCTGCATGGATCATATAGAGCTTACATCAAAGTCATTATATTTCCTACCTAATTGGCTGCTGAAATTGAAGAGGGACCATGGACTTGTGTCAAAGACCATAACGTTAATGGATCAGTACTAAAAGGGAAAGACGTCAAATAAATCACCCAGAACTGTTTCGTCATCACACACCTACACAGAGCTTACTCCTGAGTGGGAATCATCCTGTCTGAGTGTGTGTACGTGTGTGTGTGTGTGTGTGTGTGTCTGTGTGCGCATGCTGCAAAGGCTGATAAGAGTTGCTTAGACGTGTCCTCTGGATGTCACAATACCCCGAGGGAGAAGGTGTCAGAGAGGAGGATATCAGGCAGAACAAGGGCTGCTCTGCTCTGTGATTGCTCTGTGCTCTCTGTGGCTACACCTCTCCGCCCCTCTGCTTTATTCACATGCCCCATACTGGCAACACACATCCATCAACTCACAGTATGTTGACTCCCATTCATATTTAGGGCTGAGTAATGTTTGAAATCCTTCAGTACCACTCCTGATGAAATATCTTGATTTTTTTCAATACTTTACTTTCAGTAGCTTCAGCATTTTTAAACATTCCAAACATTCAAACTATTCCTTTCCTTTCCTTTCCTTTCCTTTCCTTTCCTTTCCTTTCCTTTCCCTTCCTTTCCTTTCCTTTCCTTTCCTTTCCTTTCCTTTCCTTTCCTCAGTGCATGCTGTTGTAGCCTACCTGACAGTTTTTGCTCCTTGATACTATTGCTTTCACACACACTGTAAACACACACACAGCTCTGCACAGCCTGGCTTTTTGCCTACAACTGATCTGATTGTCCCACATCAGGCTACAGATTTCTGTCTTTCTTTGGCCTAGATCCAATATGGGATGCTGTTGGCTCTAATGTGTGAGGGTTATTTTAAGCAACACGGTCATGTTCAGGGTCTAAGCCAGGAGGAGAACAAGCCTCATCTCACAATGACAATATTTTTTTCCCTCTTTGTAATTCTCTCTGTTGTGGTTTTGATTATGTAACTGTGCTCACTGGAACACAAACAGAGATGTGATTTATAGTGACATACACACATATGCAAACACACACATACACACAGTCACATGCAGGGTTACTAACAAGCATGTACACACTGTACACACATGCACATAGAAACATACTATCAGATATAAATTCTCACACAAACTACAGAGAGTCTGAGGTTGTGTTGTTTACTATGATCAAATTAAAACAATTACTAACACATATTACATCTATCTCATATCTATCTAATATTATATTAATGTCTCCTTACAACCTTTCTGTTCTGTCTGAATTGACTTATAATTAAGTTTCCCTACTATCCTCTGTAGCATATGATAATCTAATCAATATTTAATTGTTTCTGTGAATAACACAATTACAGTAATATGTTGAGAGAATAAGATTATATCTAATTATTTTAAGGTCAGTGTTAAACTTGATTGCAGCTTCATCTAATGGGCTAAACTGCAGATTTATCTCTGACATTTAGTCTGGGATTAGAGTGAAATCATTAAAAATAGGGGAAAAAAAGAAATGAAAAGGTGTAAGAATATGTGAAAAAGCTTGTTTTTAAAGTAGGGAGTGAGACAAAGAGAGAGAGGGAGAATAATAATAAATTGAAAGGTGTATGCTCTGATAATCAGGCCTTGGATGCAAACCTACATCTAGTCATGGGTTATTTTCCAAACAGGTCACTTCCCTAAGCAGGACACACTTCTCCTCACCTGGCCATTTCTCCAAAATGCAACAGTCAGTTTGTAACTTATGTTACGTTAACATAATTTTTTTTTTTTCTATTTTGAAGCTACAGACTTCAAACACCTCATAATTCTTGCGTTTTTAGCTGAGAAAACACAAAGAATAACAGTAGATTTTATGATGTAGAATGGATGTATATCAGAAAACAATAGCAGAGTGTGAAAAGTAAGCATTTCTTTGTTGTTGTTGACGCTTTTTGCACCTCAGATGATTGAAAAAGTATATTTAATCTCTCAAAAGCAACACTCTTTTCAAGAAATCCAAGTATACTGGATAATAGGGATGCTCCAATCATATAAATAAAAGTTTAACTGAGAGATTGTGCCTCCTGAAGCATATTTTCATATACATGATGCCTAGGTTCCATCTGCCTGTTTTTAATAATAATACATTTAATTTTCAGAGCCTTATCAAAGCAAAGTTACAAAGCGCTAAAATGAATGATATTATACTCTGAAGTTTACCTTAATTACATTGTAGGTAATCAATAGGATCTTAAAATCAACCCTAAAACAAACAAGGAGCCAATGTGGGGAAATTGGGAAAAGACATGTGATGACATGTCATGCATATTTTCAAAACCAAATGCAGAAAATATGAAATTTATGTATTCAAATGAAAATGTGTGGGACTGTGGGAGAGTGTAATATACCCCATTTTTAAATCCATGAACCAAAGAGAAATGCCACATTTCTATCTTTTTCAACTTGAGGTTTGACTTCTGCTTATTTAATTACATAATTTCATTGTACCCTCTTTTCCTGTTATGGTTTAATAGGACCTGACTGAATAATTGGCACCATTATTGCTTTATCTCGATAAACCGACTCCTGAGTATCACATAATGGTAGCAGATGGAAGCAAGCACTCATTCGTATTACTTCTTTTTTTTTCATTTCCTTTGCTAATTTTCTCAAAGAATCAGTTAAACTATAGATGGAAATCTTCTGTTATTGGTTTATTGGTTGAAAAAAACTTGTGGTTTGATACTGGTACTTCTCTCACAAATTATCTTTACATGAGGATAGACACCGCCTTGTCAACTGATAAGTATAATTTTCTACTCATACACGTTAATTAGCAACAGTTGATATGGCCTGCCACCAGCTACATTTGACATTCGATCTGCATTTTCAGCATTTTTTTCTCCCTTCTCCACCAACAGAGGAGAAATGATTTTCATGAGAACTGGATGTTTTTTCCCCTCATCTCTCCCCTCACATGGTGTACTTGCATGCCCCTAGGGGCTATCATCAAAGAGTGCACAGATATATCACACACGTATATCTATATCTATATCTATATCTATATCTATATCTACATCGCAGTACTAAATGTTTGGACACACAATGTTTACAATTACCTTAGCATTAACTCATTTTAATCACATAAACTGTAAAGTGAAATCTGGTAATTTCCCTACAGTAACATCCATCGATGGTGATAATTAGCTCTAGCTGCCTGTTTCAGTGAGTAAGTTAAGTTATTTAAATGCACCAAAATGTGTGCTGGCTAGACCAGTGTGTATACTGACCATGACAAAAATGTTAAATTCACAATTTATTAAAACTATTCTGCACATAAAGGCAATATTTGTGATCACACTGCGACAGATAGCAGTGATAATGTCAGTTGCTACGTTATCAGTTTGCAAGTAGGTTTACAGTAAACAAATCTTCAATGGTGGCTATTGATGATGCTGATTACAACGGCACCAAAGCCCTTTATGAAGTCTTTCTTCTTTTTCATGTCTTCAGGCTTAAAGCTGTAGTCATACTGTCTCTTATTTTGATGTTTTACACTGATAATTTTAGACCTCCTGGCCAGTGCTGACTTCCTGCTGAGGATGTGAACATTCCCACAGAAGCACACATGCCACATGCCTATAAAGTAAGCATGCACATAACCCCCACACACAAATACGCATCCACATTTAACATATCCTTTGGAAATACTGAAATCTTTTTAATAAACAAAATGCGTGAAGAATGTAAAATATAAAATCTAATAGATGAAATGCAAAGACAAACAAACAAACCCAGAGATATTACAGTTAACTTTAACCAAATCAAATTTCACATTTGAGAAGTCAGAACGGGTGAACTTTGGTGAAACAAATTATTAAAATGGTTACAGAGTAACTTTGTGTTCAACCAACTCACCAATCAGCTCTACATGCCATTCATTTCAGTGTACTTCCAGCTGTGAAATAAAGTAGAAGTGCTAAAATCTGCAATCCTGCAACAGCCACTTGGGGCTGGCTAGAGAACAAGTCAATCTCTATAGACCCTTATGTTAAAATGCTCACCTTCATAACAGGAATAAACATGTTCACAACCTGGTACAAAAAATGGTTTTAGTCTCTGATTTGTTCATTCATGACTTGATGTTTGTCAATTGGCATTTTTTTTTAGATAACTAATCCATTAAATTAAGGCTTATATTTACACACAATCAAGAGTAAGAGCTAATTAAGAGTGGAGCCACTTTGATTGACAGGTAGGTGCCTTCACAGGTGGCTAGTTTCAGTAACCAGGTTTGATTCAGTCAGCCTCTTCTCCATCCACTCTATGTCTGCCCATTTTTTCATCTTTCAGCAACTGGCAGGATTGCCAAAATGACAATGGCAACCACCTACAGAATGTGTGACATCACAGGGACTTGTCGATTTTTATTTGAACTGTCTGTGGTTTCTATGGTAGCTTTATGTCTTTTTCACCTCCCTGCTCAGAAAGTAAAATACATATGAAGGTCAATGTGTGTGAAAGGATACAATCAAGCCCAAAGGTCAACATGTTGATTTTCATGTTGATTGGACAGGTATTGAGTTGCCATTTGTGTTCTTTGTCCTCAAGGTGCTTTAGATCATTACATTGTAATTACCTTCTTGGTTTTCTCAGAGAATTGACACTGATAAGCTTGTCAGACACATTTACAGTGCTGCGTGTTTAGTTTCCCTAAGCGTCAGCTTAATTTATTGCGTATTGTATTGAGTGTGTTTTGAACTAAATTCAGAGTAAAGGAGAAAGGGTCTGGATTTTGAGCTACAAGGGAATCAGTATCATTCAATGTTTTAAAAAGAGAGAACATCAAAGTAAAACTAGTGTTTTAAAACAAACCACTGCTCATATTTCAGTTACACGTTTACTCTTGTCTTTCATTACAAATAAAAATAAACCAAATACTTAAGAGATTACTTTTAAAGCTTGCATCGAACCCATCAAACCTTTTATATTTTGCTTGTGAGTTGCATGTGCAAACATCTGCATTTGTATTGGCCAGAGAGAGTTGTGACGGTGAGTCATAGATCTAAATCACCAACATAACAGGACTCTATTTGAGTTCTGCGTGCATATGTGATTGTTGACCTGCCAGCCATGAATTTGATACTCCTGGGCATTTACATTGTGTTGCACGAGGGCAAGTTTCATTGACTGCCAAACAAAATATCTATTTTAATGGATCCAACCAAAGCACCTGTCTATTTTGCACACATTTCTACACACAATGAGGATTGCAGGATTTTGTCAGCAGCGGCAGAACCAATTTACAAACTGACAAAGGTTGTTTTGAATGCATCACTCCAATGCAATCATCAGGCCTATTTATATCATATTCCTGACCCCATCGACACACTATGTGACGCAAATGAAATCCATTCCCTAGTGAAGCAGAAAACATACACACATGCTGGAACACAAGCACAAAGCACTTACGCTGGACCTGTATCCCTTAAGCCATTTGACTATGTGGCAGTGTAACACCAGTTTAGTGTAGCAGGAGGTAAGTGATTGAGGCAGTTGAGATACGACTTATTGCACCTTTTTCTCCAGAGCAGTTTAAACCTCTTACATGTTGATTAAAGTCCCATCTGTGGGTTATAGCGTAGCTGCTGTATTGCATTAAAGGTCATCACATCCTCGGAGTCCTCACTGTGACCGTCATTTCAATCAGCCATATTGAAGGCCCTATACATATATATATATATATATATATATATATATATATATATATATATATATATATATATATATATATATATAATATATATATATATATATATATACACATATATATATATATATATATACACACATATATATATACATATATATATATATACATATATATATATATATATATATATATATATAACTGCTCATATATATATATATATATATATATTCTCACACATTTTCACGTATCCTTTTACCACTTACAGATAAAGTGGGTGTGGTGTTATATGTGTCTTCTCTATAGCCATAGCTAGTTGGACTGTAATGGAAAATGTGGAATAATTCAATTGAGTCCTCTCTGAAAAGGTTCTGTGAACTAAGAGGGAGGGTTGTGCTGCAATCCACGCGTGCTTTTTATATTTCGCTTTTCAGCAGCTGGTGCCTACAGCGTTAGTACAAGCAGTGTCTGCCTGACTGGATTCATCTGGAGATGCATGTGATAAACATGCATACTGTATTTGTATGCATGTTTTAAATGCAAAGGAGTAATTGGGATGGAGAAAGAAAAGTCTATTGAAACGTGTCCGTGTCACACACATGCATTCCCCCAGCCACCTACACAATATGGTTGCATGATTGATTCTATTTCTCCTCTCAGCTGGAGCATTCAAAGGCTGCTAAAATGTATAACATCTTTTTGGTCCAACACCAGCATGGAAGGAAAGAAGGAATATAGATGTTGCATTACCTTCCCACTACTGAAATTAAATCTGTAGCTCGTTATACACGAGGAATGCAGGGTGGAAGAAAATAACCTCAGGTCTGGAGTTAAAGTTAAAAGTAATGCTGTTGTATTTTCTTTCATCAATTACCATTTCATTTAACGAGCTGGAACCTTGCTAAACACACACTTTTAGTACAACCTTTATCTCTTTTGTGCTTAACAGCTCAGTCCTTAGACATTCATTTTTATATGGCACTTCTCCTTTTCTTCACCTGCTCCTCACTCCCCTTTTGACTTTGATTCTGCAAAGCACTATGTAACGATGGGTTCATTACGGATAGTGATAATTAATTCAAGTCACATTGTGCTCCATTCTGTGATGAAAATGAAGAACAGGTGGTAGTTTGTGATGTTGCTAATGCAAAGCTCTTTTATATGCAGGCATGTCAATTTCAGAGATTATGTGAACAGAGATCTTTTTGGCTAACGTGACAACAGATTAGTATAGAAACTAATATTTCCCATGTGCTATTTGGATTTGGCTCCTGGATCTCAGGGCAAGGATTAGTTGCTGTAACTGCATAGCACCTTTCATCCCCTCCCAGGAGACTGAACAATTCACACTTGGCCACATATGACTGCAACAACTGTTGTCCACAACAGACCTCAGGTGACCTTACTGACTCAGACAACAGTTGTTTTTATCATTTATCAGGAAATGACAAACTCCAAAGTATCATGAAGAATAGGTCATCTAGTTGTGATCTAGTTAGATTAATCTACTTCATCCCCTAATTGATACCATAAGTCTTCTGCTTGCCATTCTGTGAGGAGTAATAATGAATGTTACATCACCAGATTTATTAAACATTCACGAGCATGAGAGGATGAATCATTGCATCTTGATTGTGTGACAATGAGGCACTCAATCTCAGCACTATAGATTACTTTTATGCAAGAAGACGGCGTCAATATTATATTTTATTATTTATTATATAGGGAGCATTAATTATGAATATCTAGGCACAGACCATTTGCAGTGTGGAACCTGTTGAGTTGGATGACATGATTTCAGTTCATTTCTATCATGGCTGCATGGATCATCCCAACTAATGGTTAATAATGTAAGCTGATTCTTTTTCACCATCAGAACGGTGAGAATGGTGTTTAGTCTTGTACAGATGAGTAGAGATGCTGTACAGTATGTGTTACAAGTGGACACTGGATAGGAGAAAATGATCATAAATGACTTTGAGCCATGGTGAAATTTGTCGTATCCATGGCGTCACCCAGAGGTTTTGTGGTGGCAACAGTCGTCGAAATTGTACGCTGTTAATTATGCATTCCTTGAAGCCTTAATACACATTGAGTTATATAGAAATTCAATATGAGGCATCTTAAATATCACAATATAATTAACAGCTTTGCAGGAATGTTAGATTTGACTTTGGACATGGTGTTGCAATGGGTCCTAGTCTTTTGTTGACTGATGTTAGCTAGTGTTAACACTGTAGGGAAGTAACATGCATAAATGTCACATCAACTGGATTTTCCAAAAAAAATCATCCTCATTTCGTAGAGATCAGGACTCATGGACCTTTGACAAAGTTGTGGAAAGACCTTTATTAAAAATGATGTTGTCCCATTAGCAATAAAGTGCTTCAAACATAAAATGAATACATAAAAATAATCTTATAATCTTCCATGTGGCATTTTATAAAAGGTTGCTAGACTACGATTATTTAATGAAGTCAAATGTCATAGGAACAAGAAAAAACTCAAACACACAAAAACACACGTTCACATTCAACGGTCTTGTGTTGGCATCTCATGGTCACACCAATTGTCACAGTCAAAGAGCGTGCACTTTGTGATTGTTATCTGGTTACTAAAGGCCTGATGCATTGTAGTAGGCCATTATTGCCTTTATTTGCTCCTGACAGTGCTGAGATGGCGATGCGCCCAGTAAAGAAAAGCGATCCGTTGTCTGCTATGTTTCAGAAACAGTTACTGAGCATTGTGTATTATTTTCAGTTATTGTCTTTAAAGAGAAAGATAAAGCTCTTTCTGCACATGAACTGCACACACTCTCACTTTCCTGTTTCAATTCAAACTAATTATTGGTCACTATTTATATCTTTATCTTTACTGTCCGCAAATTAAACCACATATTTGCCTTTTGCCAAATGACAGCTAATTATTTTTGGATCATTGCTTATTTTATTGGACAAACCACACATAGGACAATGTATTCTATCGATACAAAGGAATGCTGAATACATCAATAAATTATTCTTGTAGCCAGTTTGAGTCGGCAGCATAGTCCTAGACTAGACCTTGGGGTTACAGGCTTCACTGGTTTCATTGGCTGATGTTGCACACTTGGAAACAAAGAGGGACTTCAGGAGTGCATAAGTTTAAATAAAAATCTTTACTTTGTTTTTCTGCAGCTACAGGAAACACAAGCATCAGTAGCATTGGCTACATGCTGCGGGCTGTTTATGCGCTATTAACTTCCATCAATTCCTCATCAAACATCTCACCATAACCTGCTGTTTGGCTCACCACAGCATTGCTCATACCATACCCGTGGTCTGGCATCAGAGCCACATCTGTGATAGGCGCTGAAATGGTAATCAGTGAGCATGTCAGAATGGAGGAGGGGGCTAGCAGCATGAGTGACAAAGGAGATGTAAATTACAAAATGTAAATGTCCCAACAGGCTTGTCATCTCTAGTAAAGAAGCCTGAAATTTTAGCTCTTCTCAAAAAAGAACAAAACAGATGTTTTAATATTAAAAAAGCTCTGTCACTGACTCTCTTCATGTTTACCTCTTGGTCACACCAAATGGGCAACTAGGTATTGAAAGTGCCAGAAGCAAGTGTTGAGCCCATGTGCGTCTTTTACGGAATGGAAATGACCATGAATAAACAGCACTGTATTTCATGCGTAATTCAGTGGTTCCAACTTACACAAATCCACTTACATGATAATTAAGGCAGTGGGAAAGGCAGGACTAAGTAACCTTGGATTAAATATGTTAGGCTGTTGGAAAACTATGGTGGATGTGGTCATGTGTAAATAAGCATAGCTTGCAACAACAAGCCAATCATTGACATCTGGACCAAGGCCAAGGTTGGGAAGGCTCTCTTGGAAAGCAGCTTAGCCTCCAATGAGGCAAAAGTCATAACCTACATGCAGGGGCCATGTTTTAGAGCCTTAGGGGGATTTGGTTTTGAGGAGGGTAAGTATTTTATTATCGTTGTGACTATGAACATTTTATTTCAGTTTCTTAGACAATAGTTGTCAATTGTCAATCTGTTCTGTCGCATAAGACTGAGAGGGGGAAAAAGTCACATGCATTGTCTATCTAATCCAACAAGGCCTCCAAATAAGATTGAATCATTTTATTCAAGCATGGATCAAACAATTAGCTAGTTAATTATTTTAAAGTTTGAACCGTAACACCATTGCTACAATTACTTTTTTTCTGTAGACTTTCAGTGCATGTACTGTTTATACAAAGATGAGGGGCAAAGCCTTCCAATGTAACTTGAGTGAAGAGTGTGTAAAGGGAAGAAAATATTCAGAAACCTCAAATGTGTTAAAAGAATTTATATGAGAAATATGTAACAAGAGGCAGATGCAGTAAGACACAAGTTGAATGTTGAGGTTGTAAGATCAGCAAGCATGTCAACCTCTCTGGTGTCTTGATGTCATTTTGATTTCCCAGCACAGAAGATATTTCCTTTCCTTTTTTCTGTATGTCATAACAAAGTTCACGCTTGCCTGTTCCTGTCTAAGTCTACACCCTGATCCGGCAAGGATGAGTGAAAGCAACACTTCCCTAACCATTTTCGATTGAAATCATGATTTTTTTTTTTTTTTGGTAGCATTTGGTAGCACTTTACTTAGCAATGTCCCTGTGTTGACTGCCTAACACTGAGGTGGTTTATTGACTATTTATCTGATGCTGTAATCCCAGATAATCTCTCTTTCGCACATTATCCATGCGATTCAATTTCTCCCCTCTCTGGAGGTGTGGAGTTAAGGAGTTTAGCAACCTTTGCACTGCAGGGGAGCGAGGACTATCTAAATAGACTGTTTCCCTATATATACACAGTACATGTGTTCATTTTATGAGTATTTTGAGAACAGATCAGTTTGGTTAAAATAATAAAACACCTTATTTTACATACAAAATAAAAAATCTGAATATGGTCGTTGGGTACAAGTGAAGTTTCTCACAGAATTACAGCTATGTTCCAAGCATATTATTATTATGATTACAGTAAATTAAATATATTGGAGTTTTGGACAGTTGGCGGAGAAAAACCAAAAGCGGCACATTGTGCTCTTGGATATTGTCATGGGCATTATCAGTGTTTTATTATATATATATATATATATATATATATATATATATATATATATATATATATAATATATACAAAAATAATTTAATTGAATGTAATATAATGACAACAATCTTTAATTAACTGTTATCCTATTGACCTGTAATCATGATGAATAAAGAAGGACTGGATTAATAGATGATGCAAATACCAGAAAAAAAGTAAAACTTGTCATAGGTTTGGTAAAGTAATAAGTTATATCTTTAATCTTGGCTTAACATTTTAAAATAATAATAATAGTAAAGTAGTAATACTGTTCGTATTCAATGGAATAACATCTTTACAAAAACAGTCAGAGTACAGTACAAGGCTGCAGTTAAGAATTCGTGCTAGAAGAGAAAAATCCACTCTCCTTGCATACTCACAACATAACATACAAAGTTACATGAGTGTTTACTCACCTGTGTGAAGGGCGTTGGATTGGATTGGAAGTGCAGCCTCTTTTGAATCACACTTGAGTGCTCTTAAGGTTTTTCTATTAGTGCTGTATGAAAGAGTGAGTGCTTAAAGGTTGCAAAATTGACATGTGAAGAGTCAAAAACAACACTTGTGTTGTCTCTATATTTGAATGTTGCATTTCTGTTTAGACAGGTCAGATATGTTCACTAACAGTTATGACAGTGGGATTGGTTTTGGTGGACTAGAAGTGCTTTCATACAGTAGCTTTTTGCTGCATGTGCATTAAAACTTGATCAGGAGGAACACATAACTACAGTATGTATATTTGCATTCGCAGTGTTATCTTGAGATCTCGAGAAAATTGTCTTGTTATCTTGAGAAAACAAATGAAATTAACTTGGTATCAAGAGAAAACGGAAGGAAATAAAATGTATGAATGTGTGACCACTAAAGGTAACTTTGATCTTATTTAAAAACATCTCAAAGGTTTATGTGCAAAATATTAAATTGAGGGTGCACGGCTGGAATTTAAAATGATGATAACTATATATTATGGGACACAATCCCCACCAGCTTGAATTGGTAGGATGCCACTGACTGTGGATTCACTATAATGTTGATTCTTGGTCTTACACTCGAATTTTAGCTCAGTAACTGCGAATTATAACTGCTCTTCTTTTTTCTGTCTTCGTCCTATGCTTCATTTACTCTCTTGAACTTTTCCAGTGCTGTTTATTGCTTACTTACTGCAGGGCAAAACAATATTCATCTCCGTCCTTTTTCATTTTCCCTTAATATTTAGGTTCAGAATGAGAAAGATGAGATTGCTGAAATGGGATTGGAAGAGTGGGTAAAACAAAATAGGTTAAGAAAGCAAAAAGAAAGCCAGCAAACAGGGCAACAAACAATAAATGATGACTTGAACCCTCAGCTCCAATGTTCCCCCCACTAGGATCATAAATGCACATAAATAGCAGACTGTCACACTGAGTAATCACTTGGGGGTGCCCCATCAGAAGCATTTGTAACTTATCCCCTTCCATCTGGAGCAAGCCTTCTACCAAACAGCAGCAGCAAAGGAAAAGGAGAGTCTGTCCTCACACTGAAATTTGCAGGCTGCTCGGGTGTTTTATTCATTTACTTTGTTGTTTGTTTGTTGTTTTGTGTACATATAATGTGATACATCTGTCAGCCTATACAGTTATAATGTTAGCTAATGTTCAGCAGTCAAAATGAGGCTAAAGGCTGTCAACAAAGTCAATTTTGATAATATCTAATCTCCTCAGCAGCTAACAGGAGTGTATGATTAAGACAACAAGTCAATCATCTATCATCTATCGCTCCACCACAACCTTTTCCTGTTATAGTTTAATACTGTCGAACTTGGTGATGACATCTCCTGCCTTGTGTATTTTGTTTCATCCCATTTCACAGTGACCTGTCTGTTCTGGGTTTTGCTCTATATAGCAGAATTTTGTGACACTGCTTTGTTTCATTGGGGATTACAAACAGGATCAGAGTCTATTCTGCCAACGTGTGTTTTATATATTTTAATGGATCTATATCTTCTAACATAAATGTTTCTGACAAATGTGGAGAAGACATAATATACTCAATGGAAAGTAAGTATGTAAGATATCAAAAGGTTAGGGACTGTGTCCATGTTAAATGTTTAGAAAGAGAAATAGAGAACGTGTAGTTGCCAGAGGAGCAGTGACAGCAGCAAAAACAGCAGTGCTGTGATGAGGAGTGCCATACTGTTTGGAAATGATGAATGGTCCCTGTAATCCATATCACAGAAAACACAGACAAGGAACTAATAGAAAAGATAAGGAGTGGAAAGTGATTCTGAGCTCACATGGATTTCAACATTGTGGGAACAAAACTAGAATATGTGTGAATCCTTTTCTGTTCATTTTGATGAATGAATCTCTAAAAACGATGCTTGACATACTCACTTATAATTCAGTAAGTGATCGTCCAAATTAAAACTCTTCTTACAACTCTTACAACCTCTGATTACACCTCATCAGGGTTCCTTCAGTACGTAATCTCAATAGAGTGAGGACCAAATAAGTTTCTGTTTCTGTCTGTTCAATTTTGCTCTTTTGTGCACTCTCTCTCATACAAGATGATCAACTAGTGTAAATGAAAAAAAAAAAATTATTATGCTTCTTCTTGGATAGATTAAGTCAACCGATGACAGAAATGATCAAGCATTCCCTAAACGTTTCAGTTATTTTTGGTGCTTAGCCAATAGTTTTTCAAGATGCACTTACAGACACTGCAAGATGAAGAAGGTAGAGTGGTTTTGAATTGGTAAGGCTTGAATAATGGAGTAAGCATAACCAAAACGAAAGGATTCTATGAACAGGTGATGTGAGACACGAGATGCTGCCACAAGGGGGAGAGGAGAGAGGAGTAATAAGCAGAGCAATCAAGCAGTGGAGGATGTAATGCTGTTTTCTCTGCCTGAGGGACAAGACGAGCCAAGAAAAAAAAAAATTCACATGTGCAGCAGGCGTGAAAAATCGAACATGGTAGAGGGTCAAATTAAATGAAATAAAGACATTAAGGGAAGATTTAAAGGCGGTCAGCTGCAAAACCGTGATCTATCACCAGACGCAGTGAGAACATGCGTTCACAAAGTCACAAAGATCGACACACAGTGAGAGAAAACATCCTCCACAAATAAAATACAAAACCATGCAACTTGCATGCATGAGGCCTAATTTTACCTCATTTTGTTCTTTTCCCCTCTGTTTGGAAAACCTCCATTCTGTCTTCAGTCACTTTACTGTAGAATAATTTGTAGATGTAATTTGAATGAAGCAAAAGCCAAAGCTGTAGATAAAGTGCAACATAAACCCTTTTCAGCGTTGAAAGCTGTTAGACAATAATGGGATTGACTTGATGTGTACAAACTCAATATGGCCCTGGGGCTTTCATGAATGACGGGATTTATGTGTGAAGAGACGGCACGCACTTTATAGGATTGTCTATCAGAGCGCATACAGTATAATATATGCCATACATACCACTGTGTGTGATATACAGTAGACATGTGAGCAACAATAAAAGGAAAATTATACAAACAAAAGAGAATTCTGTAATATTGTACAGCACATAATAAGTAATTAGTTGTTATTGAGTTTATTGGTTTACTGCAGGCCTTTTCCTTTACTGCTTGTCTACCAAGGTCACCGTTATTGCTCATATTGTAAAACTCAATTAGTCATTAGTCACTTTGTTTGAGTCACCTGAGTAGATAAATTGCGTCTGTAGCACTCAAACTCACCGCCGCCATGATTACAGTCTGGTATGTGGAAGGAGTCAAGTCTCGGTTTTGATTTGATGTGAAAGCTCAACTCTGTAGTGCACAAAAGAGTTCTCAATCATCCACTGGATGTCTTCTAGTCAGTGCATGTAAGATGGTGCAGGTGGATCAACTTTATTGCTATGATAAATTTTCCGCAGAGAGTTGTCTGCGCTGTCTCAACCCTCTGCATTTGATTTCGCCTCCCCATTGCACACATAAGTCATTTTTTAAGCCTTGGTCTGACAGTCAGTTGGTCAGTCAACCTGTCCATCATTTTAGTCCGGACTGAAATATCTCAACTCTGCTTAATTGACATGACAAAGTTTTCACATGTTCAGTGAAATATCCCAATATCTGAACCAAAAGACATTAATTGTGTTACATTGTAGCTCTGAGTGAAATGTATGCACTACAGAAATAATAAACTATTGGATAGATTGCCATGAAGCTTAGACATTTACGTTCCCATTAGAATTAATTAGTGATTCTCAACCTCATGCATGTTTCATCATCAGGTGAACTTTTAACTAGCACCATCTTCATTTACAGTATGTGTAGTACTTTAATTCTATAACCAAATAACTGCAAAACTATGACATTCCTACTGGCCTCAGCTGTACGTAAGGCGACATTGCACAGAAATTGGTTTCCTTGTGATTTAGTGCTCAAGTTTGTATTTGTGTACATGTATTTGTGATTATTATGGTTATTTTACTTTTGATAAAAACTTTGCTAACAGCCAAACATTAAGGGACAACACAAAACAGCAGCCAGCTGATATTATTTAGCAGTCCAAGAGCAAGAACCCAGCTCCAGGTCTGTCTTTCAGCCTTTTATTTCACAAAGTTCTAGCCAACAACTAAAGATCAGTCCCAGATTTCTTTTAGTGTGGCTGCTTCTTCCTGAGACACCCTCACTTTTTCATAGCTAAATCCATCAATGTCCTCTTTGCCTCTGCCATTATGTTCATAGAGTCTGCTGAGCCCCCTGCTTTACTGAGAGTTGAGGCGGAGCAGCCAGACAAGATCAGAGGAAAAACAGGAAAATATTTTCTCCATAAAATATGATCAAGTTTCATCATAATCATGAAACATTTGGTGGTGTTTGACACAGTGCAGTAAAGCGTTAGCACCTCTCGCCTGAACTCGACCCGGAGCTTAAAGTTATATAGTGCTGAAACAGGGATCAATCAATAATGTTCATCTTCTTCTGTGTGATTCTTCTGTGATTTGTTCACAGCACCCACTTCGCTGTCGGCAACTCCAGCACGGATGAAAATATATTCATGTACACATAAACTGTTCTAGATGGTGCACACACACGAGCGGAGATCACATGGGTCATCGCGTGGAGTCAGCTGGAGTCATTTCTCTTATTTTAACTGGCAGTCAAAGCAGCAGTAAAGCCCAGTCTCCTTTTCATCCACAGTCAGCTTGTTCTCCTGATAGGAGCCAAGTTTCTGTACTATTTTACCCAGTTGCCCATTTTGCTTTTGTGTCTGTGAGCTTTAACATGTTCTGATTTTCTACTGTTATCTAATAGCTTGTATTTTCTTGAAATCAGTTTTCTTGTTGCCTGCTTCCAGCCTGTCATATCCTGCCTCAGGCCTTTTTGTTAGTCTGACTGCCTGTTTCCAACTGTTCCTATTGTTGTGACCATTGTTACAAGCGCACTGCCTAAGCCTTCATGCTGAGGTGTGTATTAAACTCCTGCTGACCTGTGACAGTTGCCGCTGTCTGCTCGATGACAATGAGGAAATTAAGAGCCGATCAAAACGTACTGCAGCGACTCTACCACTGAAATATGAATACTGAGAACAAGTTCATTCTGTAGCATACACACTCTTCTATGTGTATGACAGCATACACAAGTATACGAGCTACACAGTATAAAGCAAGTATAAAAGATCACTAAACACTGAATAAGGTCTATGTTGCATATCTCTCTAAAGATCCTGCATATTATTTAGTTCACAGTAAGGGAACAGTTCAGTTGAGGTTGTCAGCAATATTATGCCCTGCTGTAAGGACATGGTGGAAATTGCTATAGTGGGACAGCAGAAAATAATAATATATAATGAAATAATATAATAGTATATAATAAAATACATAATATAATAAAAATATATAATACAATATGAAATCTGATTAAAAACTAATAAAATAATATACTGTATGTTATGATTTAGCAATACCAAAAGCAGCAAGTGTTCTATTCATTTTCATTTTCTAGTGCACTTTTTCAGCTTGTTACATATTAAATAACATCTTAGATGTTACATAAATAGAGTGACTGGTAACTACATAAAATTAATTTTTTCCATGTACATACAAACAGTACACAGCCAATTTAAAAAAAAATGATGCACACATAATTCTAATAAACAAGCTTTGATCTTTCACAATGTGCAGACATGCATTAATTCCTGTGTTCTACCAGTGTGGGCAAATGGGGTATTCGATTCGAGACAGTATCATAGAAAGTGCACCTGTGTGTGTTACATTGAATTCCTACTAGGCTAGCTACTGTTAAAGAGGAACAGTAACTGATTAGTTACAGTATAACATGTACCGACATGTGACTCTCTTTTTTTTTTTTTCTCAACAAAACAGTTCTCTCCCTCCCTCTTCTGTTCCTGTGAGTCCTTTGTTTTGTTTTTTTTGTTTGTTTTTTTATGGCATTCATAAAATAAAATCCTGACCCAAATACCATAAGGACTGCTTTCACTAACTCAAGAATAAAACAAAGGCAGAAAGAGATGAGAGAAAGAGAAAGAAAGAAAATGAGGAATCTAATTTAGAAATGAGAGAATGATGGTGGTAATGTAATATATGACTATATATACGTATATACGTATACGTATAGATCTGTGAATGCAGACAGAGCCCTTTAAAGCTGCTTTGGGACTGACTGTTCCCCTGAGACAGCCAAGTCCTGGGCATAGGTTTATTGCACATTATAGACTTAGATAGCTCATGACATCAGGCAGACCGAAATAACCAACAAAACCTGGATGTGTGATGCCATAATGTTATTCACGCCACTGATACACTCAGTGTATATAATACTATGGAACTAAATTAAAACAACAAAATGTTTCACCCTACAAGTTTAACTCCTCTCCCCTAACCTCTGCATACTGTAAGTGTTAACAGTAACTATGGGCTTGTCAGACAAGTTGGTTAGTTCAGGGTCAGAGTGTATTTTTATCATGTTCCTGGGTTCTTTCCACACTAAAAGTCAAGAAGGTACATCCCGTTTTATGACTGCCAGGGATTATAAGAGACATAAAGAGCATTCTTTCAGACTCAAAGCCCTCCCTGTAGTAACAGTAATGATGTAACTTACTGATCATTCTCCTCTGGGCTACAGAAACAGCCGCGCTGTGACTCATACTTGGGGTGAATGTTGGATGTAGTCTGTCTGAATTTTAGCCAAAGTTAAACCATAATATTATCTTATAGATTGGGCTTTTTAGAAATACCTCTGATTAGGTATGATGGTCTTATGTCATTAATATATGCTGACACGCTGTGTGTAAAAACCATCAGCTTGATGGATACACCCATTTGCACCTTCTTTTACACACAGTCTGCACAAGTACATGTTTGTGTTATTTATCAAAAGGTGGAAGTGCAGTTCATCTCCTTTGGCTCTGCTTATATGTGATCAGTAAAATGTGGTTTCATGTGACGATGATACATGATGAGAAACTTGACGATGAAAAAACAAAGAAATGGCTTGTCTATGAATTTAGTGATCAACAGATACTGCATTTAGAAAAAACACATTCACTGTGTACACAGGCTGATCTAAACGCAGAATGCAACATGTCTGAAGATAAACTTAGCAAGAACACTTCCAATAACTGTTATTAACTCCAACAAGTTGAATGTATACTTTAATGTATGCTTTCCTATGATGTCAAAGTAAAAACACATGATAGCTTCCTGTGCTCCACAGAGTAGCCACAGGCTTTTAATTCATTTCTCGTCAACTCATGGTTTATGCTTTTGCTTGGGGCATACAGATCTGATGACCTTGTCTGCTTCTAAACCTTCGATCATCAGTAGCAGTCATTGAAGTTGCTACCTACAGATTTACGTCTGATGTGTCTTGCACAAACTGTTTTGGAAGATAAGCAAACAGTGGATACAAATTCTTCATTGAAAAGAATGCCAACAATGGTGTGTCCTTGTCACGTCTAAGAGTTGCCTTGAGGAGCATTCTATTTTAAAACGCAAGTGTGTCTGCATGTGTTATCATTTGTGCATTTGGTCAGTGAGTGAGCAAACGTCACATGCAGTGTATAAAATGGACATTTCCTGCTGTAACCGTCACTGGCGTCTCTGTTAAGTGGTCACACGGGGCCACAAGAGACGGCAGAGGTGGTCAAAGAGGGATGAAAGGAGGGGGCGTCTGTCTAAGCCGGATTCCCTTTTCACTGTGCTAAAAGGCATACAACCCCTGTTAAGTCACAGAAATAACTCTTCCTCGTAGATCATTTCTGTGAAAATCAAATTGTGCCTGTTTAAATCAATATATTATATAAATTACAAATTGCATTACACCTCTTGAGCACATTTAGTCAGGGCAAATGTTTTTGGACACATTATCTTCACTTCATGGGGAGTTTGTTGGAATGAACATAATGTACTGGAGAAGAGTTGTGCAACCAGTTCAGATGGACTCACATTCACATTGGTTGGCCCAATTTGACTAAATCAGTGTAACCACTTATCCTCACTAGGGTCATGGGGGGGCTGGAGCCTATCCCATCTATACATTAAATAATTTGAGTAAATTTAAAGTATGTCATGAAGCAATCTCCACAGTGATATTGGAGCCAATCTGGGCATATTTCATTGGATTGGAATCGACTAAAATGAAGCCAATCAAAATCAAACCTCAGCATACTAATCTTTCAATGTTGCGCTCCTTTGATTTAGTACAGCCAAAGTTCCTCTGATCACTTCATGAATCAAAATCTACTTCCAAGATGTCATTATGTAAATATGCGAGATGGGCGGGTGATTACATATGGCTCTTTAATTTTTTTGTTCTTGAGTTGTCTTGTACTTTCGCATGACATGTTGGAGCCAGGTGCAGGGCAGATGTCTGTTTGTACACCAGATGTGTTGGTGTGTTTCTCGTTTACTGCAGTCCGTGTTTACTTCTGATTCAGGTAGGCATCAAGGTATTCTGGTCAGGACCGAGCAGATGGTGCTGTGGAACAGAGAGAAGGGACACAAAGGCGGTGCACACAGAAGGATAAAGGATGGATGAAATTGATTGTGAGTATTGCAAAAATCCTCTCCACAGACGTATCCTCCATATGTTGCATTAGTCACAATGTTAATTTATTTTCATTTTAAGCTATCACACTTATAAATGTGATCCAATATGATAATGTGTGTGAAACAATATGACTTTGTGTAAGGAGTGCTACTTAAATTGGTGAAAATATAAAACTGCTCATGTACAAATACAGCAATTTCATGTTGTTGCTATTTTGCCTCCACTTCTTTCTATGGCACTCTCATTTATTCCACTTACACTGCTCTGCACTGAATGAAGACATATGTTTACATTCAGATACATACATGAATGGACGCGGTAGTACCATCATTGTCATTGTACTGCATAAAGGACATGTATTCTTGAAGGCTTTCATTTCCTTTGTCCGCAGTCAAGAAATGAAGACCGATGCAATGCCTTTTGTTTCTGTTTTCTTGTGAATAACGCTCCCAGTAGATCCTACAGTGTGTTGTGAAATAGCATTCAAACGGACTAGGGCACAAGGGTATACATACTATTTGCCTTTGCTGGTGCCAAAAAACTACACTAGCTAGCACCTAGATATGACATTTTGCTTTCATTTGCACTTCAAAGCCACACCAGTGCCCCAGTCTCAACCCCACCCTGCAGAACTCTCCACATCCAGATATCTATTTTGTATTATGTCATTAGCTCTTTATTTTTCTTTTACCTTGCTCTTTGCCTTTACAGTGCCTCTATCTTTCTCATGTATAGTCCAACATTAAGAAATGATATTAGGTTTCCACTGAGCATTTTTACAGCAAGTTGAAATACTGTCAAGAATGTGCGTGAGTTTATTTCCAGGGTTTGAGGGGAAAATATGGGTGAATAAAAGGGCAATTGAGAGGAAGTGTACCCGACTGGTATTAAAGACATTCTGCATGTAGGTAACTATAATGAGAGCATGCTCTCATTATAGGCAAGCAATAGGCAAAAAAAAGTGTGTGAGTGTGTACACGCATGTGTGTGTGTGTGTGAGAGAGAGAGAGAGAGAGAGAGAGAGAGAGAGAGAGGGGCTGCAGTGTGGAGAATGCATGTGTGTACAAGAAGAGATTTAAGTAGCGAGGGAGAGCAGAGCAACAGAGAGGGGAGTGGGGGAGAGAGTGGGAGCTTCAGGCTGACAGCAAAAGAGAGAGGGAGAGAAGGAGAGAGCAGAGACCAGCAGAACGTCTGTCTCTATCTGTTGCCTCTTGGATCTCCCTGAGCAAAGCTGTCGGGCTTCTTCCGACTGCAAGTGGATCCTCCTGCTCAGAGACTGTGTGAGGGAGTGTCTGAGTGCAGAGCACACATCAGAGTATCCCAGTGGCTGGCTACACATAAGTCTGATTTCAACTGTTCTGGTTATGGTGCTGCCACACACGCGTGAAGGTTTGACCGGCTTTGCTCTGGGCTCGACACAATATCCATGATCCATAGCCATCTCTGGCATACCCTCTCATTAAGGTAAGCAGAATAACATGTTTTATTGACTGTGTTGCTCTTTGTTGTAGTGGGACTATTGTTTTTATAAGATCATTTACTTTACACATTATGGGAGTTTTACTATACAAGCATCTGTGGTTAATTCAGAAAAACAAGCTTGAAGTGTACAGCACAGTTGATCATGTTTCATTTCTCCCAGGCTCTCATTGTTTATTGTGTCTGGTTTGACCTCCTTTAAATGGACTTGCCTATATCAAGTGATGAACCCTACGGTATCTTTTCCCGGCTCTTGTGTCTATGTGAGTATTCCAGAGCTGGGAACTCAGACTCGCGACTCAGACTCGAGCTGCACTTAAGTCTCACTTAACTGTGACTTCAGACTTGACTTGGACTCGACTTCAAAAGACTTCAGACTTGACTTCGACTCGAGACTCACGAACAACCTTTATTTTGTGCTATTATTATTATTATTATTCTCATTGTTTATCTGTCATTCGTCTTTTTGTATGATCTCTGGCTCTGAGCTAGATGTAAACGTCACGTCACGCGCATGCACCATGTGTGAAGCGCGCATCTTCAGTATCATACATTTGACACATTACTTCAGTATCAGACATTGACAATGGCGAGTGCGTAAAGTTCACCAGGAGTGCCTCGGATCATTACATTTGGATACAATGCCTTCACACAGACAACCAACAAGCGAACAGCAGTGTGCAAAGAGTGCGGCAAAAACATAAAATATAAAAAAGATAATAAAAGATTGAGGTTCAACTACACTAAACTTCCTCCGGCATCTGAAAACGCAACCAAACTGGTTAGTCACTTGCTAACGTGAAAGACGTTAAAATTAGCAATTAGCCATCAAACTAGCCACAACAAACTGTGTGCTAATGCTGTGAACAGGCAGATTGCATATTTGCTGTTGGCCATATGATGTGACAGACTTTTAATTAACATTTCACTAGGTCTAGGATGTGTCAGAAGATTAGTCTATGTCATACCAGCCAACAATTGAGTAGTAAAATCCAGGAGATTTAATGCTAATAAAATAGCTGCTAAGACTCCTGTTTTTCCCATATTTTGAACCCATCTCCCGCTGCCTTCCCGTTTCGTCATTTCTCCCGTAATTGACAAGCGACTCCGTTACTTAATGCCACTAACTTAGTGGCTCAGCTACTAATGATTAAAAAACACAAAGCTGCGTTAAGTATGGTCATTTTATACTTGACTTGAGACTTGTGAACACCTCTGTATTGTACGTCACATTATTACATATTTGTTTTCATGTGGCTTTGACAGATTATGGTGATGAGTTGAAATTACTTTGTAAGCTTAAGCATTAAGTATATTTGTTGTACAACACAGTTTGTTGAGTGGAAGATATGTGTGTCATGTGGACTGCATTAGCTGTGACATAGTCATGACTGTCCTCTCCTCTTTTGAATTGTGTTCATTGTACAGTGTGTGACTGTGTGTGTGATAATACATAAAGACTTAAAGTGTCAAGGGTGAATCTTTGAAATTTAAATAATTAGCACAGGAAGTGCTGATTATTTAAACAGTTCAAAGTCTCAATCTTAATCAGTAACTTTATATGATCATAAAATATTTTTATGGACATTAACAATAATAATTCACAATGGCATTTAACTAAAGTTCATCAGTAACATAATCTAGCAGCTTGAGTCCAGTCATTTTAAGGATTTTATTTTAGAAATGCACTTGACTGAAGTGCTGCCTGCACGGAATACAAGTTAATTTCATTTATCTAAGTGAATCTGTTTCATTTTCATGCTGCTACTTTAATCTCTTGTATAACACAAAAGCAGTGCTCTTCGTGTACACATAATTGATTCGGATTTTATTGCCTTTGAGGCATGTTGTTCTCTAAATTTAATCACAGCAAGAAACAACATAATTAGTGCTCATGTTTTTTATAGACACTAAACTTTTAGGATGAGCAAAACCACTTATTTCTGATAGAGCCTGACTGACAGATTTCCCTTACATCTCTTACACAAAGCAATGTGATTCTTTGGAGAGGACATATGCCCCTATAGGCTGAAGAACATTCAGACATCCTACACTCAAAAAAATGTTTCAGGCACTTGTGCATTTCAGTGACATAGAAAATTTCCATCCATTTGAATTGCAAAGTTTTAATGGCCGAGCAAACATGTTCAGTTTATATTTGAATAGAATCACAGGCCAATGTTATAATCCGTGATGACTCTGTAAGAGTGTACTCGATTCACATTTATATTTATATTTACACATGGAAAGTTTCCATGAGGAGTGTTCAGTTCCCTCGTGATAGAACTGAAAGTGAAATGGAAATCATATGGACTGTGATGGTTTGACAGAAACTGGGAAGGCCTCTTCCATAAGATGCTTACATTGTTACATTATACGTTGCCTTATATTGTGCACATGTGTGTGTTTCTGCATACATGCACTATAAATTTAACTGCAAGGCTTTAGATTATGTTGGACAGCTTAACATTTTGTTACGAGTCCAGCATTAGATATGGTAAAACTGATCATTTGAAGAGAGAACGTTGTTGTTCCAAAGTGAGAGAGACCGTTAAATTGACAAAAAAAAAAAAAAAAAGTGAGAGCTGTTGTTTCAAGGGTTGGAGCTTGTTGTCTCTTCTCCGCCAAGTTGGACTTGGCAACAAACACAAAACAACTGTGCTATAAAACTATTAAAATATGCAATAGGCAAAATTATAGTTGGTCTGTCAAGAAGAATATGATGTACCAATGGATAGATGTCTGAGGTGAGCTACAGAAGGACGTGTCATATCATATCATGCTTTTAAATGCATGCAGATATGCACATACATCTACTGTCATGCTTTCCTTTTGTGGTGTATGCTGCACTGTAGACAATTCAATTTGCAAAAACACTATTAAAGCACTTGGTGCCAACAGTTTTGCCATTATTGCACAATGGAACAAAGATTGACAACAAGGAAACATTTCATAGTCTTAATCTTTACTGTGTTGTACTATTAAATATAACATTTAACCAGTGCAGTGACACAAATGAGAGCAATTAAACACCAAGCCAACAGAAATAACTTTATAACTGGACACATTTAGTGCTACAACTAATAATAAAACACACAAAGACAATAACTACGCACACACAGAAAGGTGTTGTAACAGAGCAGGTAGGTGTGACAATACTCACGGTACCACTGGGATTCTGTTAAAGTGCAATGAAGTAACCAAGACAGTGTGGGTACATCTCTACTACTGCACTATTTGGTTCAAAAAAGATTCAGTAAGTCCCAATAGATCCAGTCGCATGATGTAGTAAGCAAGCCAGCATGCTTTTCTGGCTATTCTCAGCCATAATCATCACATCAGATACCTCGAAAGCAGAGACAGATGACAGGAGCCTCAGTGACGGATGTCAGATAACAGATACATCCAGCAACAAAAAAACATATGCTGACAGAGAGCTACTTAGATATGAAAAGGGAGAACATGGTTACTGATGAATAGTAGAATAGATACTAATAACAGCATTAGAAATTGTTTAAATGGAGAAAAGAATCATAAAAATAACCGATAACAAGCATATGTAATTGGATATAATACTGTAAGCTACACTCATAAAGTAACAACAGCAGAGTTCTCCAGCTTGATCTGAGTTTGACAAAGTTTCATTATACGTCCAACATATGGTTCAGTAATGTAGCATCAGTTCCAAATCGCATTGTTTTTCTTTTTAGGTCAAATTTCACACTATGGGCTGCAACAGATGTATGAACAAGACTCAAAGCTCAAGGTGCAATGTTATGATGAAGTACTGAATCTAGTGCATATTACATGCAACAGTATATACAATCGCAACATTCACCAGCATTCATTTATTTGTCTAGAAGAACTCAGAGATGGCAGTTAGCAGTGAGATCAGGTTAGCAGTGAGAAAAGCATTTCTTACACTACATGCTTGTGAGAGTCCAGAAAGTGGAAAACATTACACCACTCAAGGAAAAACTCCGAAACATTTTGAGCGAGTTTAGCGGTTCGACAGTCATCGCTCTAATGGCACAAACACAAGTGGTCTATGTAGTAAAAACTGGTGGCTGCTTCCACTCATTTGTCGATGACAAACAAACAAACTGAGAGGTGTTTCTATTATTTATGTTATTATTCTATTTATTCTGTAGTCAGTGAGTGTAAACCAGTGAGGAGACAGATTGGAAATGCATTTCGCTCCATGTGCTGTATATAGTAGTTTATGTTCCATTTCATATTTGTCAAAAATTGATTGACAAATTGATCTCTCTCTGTTATGCATTCATTCATTCTGCTTGTTGTTTTCTCTGGTTTTACCTCTGCTGTCATTGCACACACAGTCCCGCCTTCCTTTTATTGCCTGACCTACAACACCCACCCTTTGATTACTTCAGTAGAATTTATATTGGCCTATTTCCACTAGTCCAGTTCCAGATTGTATCAGGTATTTACGGTGTCTTGAGCCTGCCTGATTCCCAGACTTTGATTCTTTGCCATTAACTGATTAAGTTTGCCTCCCTGTTTGTGTAATTGTGTAACTTATAGAGTAACAGATTTTAAATCATTTTGATGCGACACTGTACGATGTGTAATCAGGTGGATGGTGCCTCTGTCATTTCCGCTCTGCTTCCACGCACCACTTGGCCCGGCTGTGGCACAGGAGGTAGAACAGGTCGTCCACTAATGAGATGAGTGGTGGTTCGACCCCGGGCTCCTCCAGTCTGCATGTCAAAGTGTCCTTGGGAAAGATACTGAACCCAAAATTCTCCTGAAGTCTGTGCCATTGGTGTGTGAATGCGTATGAATGGTTAGCACCTAAAACTGGTGAACAGTTAGCACCTTGCATGGCAGCCATCAGTTTTATGAATGTGTGTGAAATCTCTGTGATTTACATCGTTTCCTGATGGACAGTAAACTTTGAAGCAGCTTTACTGTCCATCTATAGCTGCTATTAGCCAATGTTAGCTCAGTTTGTTAGCCAGTCTGCCTGAACTGTGAGCTCCACCAAGGGAATGTTAGTCTTTGTACCACAGGCGTTTTGGACCACTGAATAGAAGAGGTTTTCAGGCCTGGGGTGTGAAGGAATGCTGACAGGAGCAGAGCTGGGCAAGCAGGCAATGTAACGAGGCTCAGCAGCTTAATAAAATGGCAGAGGTGGAGAGATTGAAGAGGGTGTTGACAGAGCAATCTGAGAAGAGTAAAAGAGAAATAAAAGGCTGAAAGACAGACTAGTAAGTAATATTGATATAGACCAGAGATTTAGCTTATTGATATACATCCTGATGATTCAGTGTCTCATTTCATTCCAGCATCATAATTCAAAGCAATAATTTGCATGTTTCTCCGATTTCTCACACCAGACAAGATTGTGAGGATGGACAGGGGCTACCTTATTCCAATTATGGGAATTGTGAATTACCATAATCACCCACTGGTTTTCATACTCCAATTAGAGTTTTTGACTTTCAGCCTAAAGCTCATGACTGGGCCAACATTTCTCTTAATTCCTCTGGCTTAACTGCTTCATTTAATTTCAATTTTCTCTAAATCAGAGCACATGAAAATGCATTGCGCTTACATTGCCCCAGCATTTCTTGCATTGACATTTAGCAGCTTGTCAGACTGTCATAGATATAAATATTAATGAAGCAAAATGCAATGCAAAGTGAGTGGTGTCTGAAGTGGAGCAATATTGACGCTGTCTGTTTAAATTTGCATCAACACATGACACTTATATGACATGATTAATTACGTCTCAGGTTCATGAAATCCTGGCTTATTAAAACAGGTCAGGTCAGGTTGAAACAATTTGAATCCACAGCTTTGCCAGCACAGTTTGTACTCCCCCCTCCCTGCATCTCTCACAATTCCCACACCAAATGTAAACACATTTAAAGGGCTGTTATGTAATTAAGATTTAGATGAATATACAAAAACAAATATATCTAATCCACATGAGATTGAAAATGTAAACTCACGATGTTCAAAGCAACCCTTCAAATGTTTTGTTTTAACAAGTTCAAATTTCAGTTTGTCTCTTCGAACTGAGCCAGTTTAAAAATAAGTGTGATGCCATCAGTAAGCCCTGGCTGAGCAGCTGTTTTCTCCATGACTCCATGTGAGAGAGTGATATGTGTGTGTCCATACAATGCTGTGTGTGTTTCAGTTGTCTACATACAATTTATGTAACGGTCTGGTTGTGTGCCGAATAATGTGAGCAATGTAGTGTTGTAGTCATGCTTCCCAGTGCTCTGCCTAATTTTAGTTTACACATTAAACTATTTATGCTCAAATATCCATTCCTGCTTCATTAAAATATCATGTTAAAAATGTCCTATTGACACACAAGATATTATACTGTGAAATTATCATTTGAACTGCATGCCAAAGATTGTTTCAACAACACACATGAACCCTGAACTCATTGTCTACAGTAGATATGGTGAATTGAATAATAAGTCAGAGAATAGCTCGACAATTGTTTAATGATGTTTCAGAGAAATTGGGTAATTTGCCTCAAAGCTGAATGGAGCCTTTGACTATGACAGGGACTTCTGCCATTTACATTACCCTGAAGAGAAATAGACTGTGGGTTCTGTACACTGTGTGTGTGTGTGTGTGTGTGTGTGTGTGTGTGTGATTAACTGTGAGGATGGTCATCCCCCCAGGGTAGATATATCCTGAATGACAACACAACCAAATGTCAACTATACTTATCCTCATGTACTGTGTGCAATATGTATAAGGCTGTCACTTCCAGCTTAGTCTGTACAACATGAGCACACTCTTACACACACAGTGCGACTACTAACTAATAAATGCGTAGAAGCACACAGACAGCACATTTACATGCTAAACTTCCTTGACAAAAGCACAGCCACCAACTTAATATGCCGTGTTCAATGGCAGAGAAACACAGTTTAAGGCTCAAGAAACTATGATGGAAGTATTATTGTAAAAAGTATCATGTAGCTGTAAATGTGACACAGGTGTGACGGTCACATAACTCAAGTTGAAAACAAATATCAGACCGCACAGCCAGCAGATCTACTTAGCACATGTGACAAAATACTGTTGGACTTGGCACTAATTATCACAAATTATCACATCTTTCGCAGCCGTAGTATGTGGGCTTGTGTCAGTTTCTTGACCATGTGTTGTTATTATTTCATGCGTCTTGTTTTATCCTTCTTTTTCTTATCCTTCTTTAGTTTTATTCCCTCTCAAACATAATGTGGATTACAGGTTACAAACAAACAATCAGCTTCAGCTTGGCTCCAGAATAACAACTAATAAATATTATTGTTATAAAATTGATTATATTTAGAGAGATTAGATTACATTGCTGGCCAGAACGCAAGATGACATCTTTAAATGTTCAAGTCCAAAACCCAAAGATTATCACTTTACACTAATAATGACATATACAAGCGACAAATTCTCTCATTCTGAGCTTGAAGCTGAGAATATATGAATATATGAGAATACAGGAACAAAGAAGAAATGACTATTATTATTTTTTTCTGTCAGTTCTGCTAATTGACTAATCATTTCCGCTGCTCTTTACGTGAAGCTCTTCAGCCACATGACTCTCATCAGATTTTGTTTTAGCTGTAGCAAGCAGCTGCTTTCAATGTAAAGTTCATTTAACACTACTTTCACAGCACCAAACAGCAGACAAACAAAGGTAGCGACTAGCTGGTGAAGACAGTCCGGTCATTAGGTGGCAAAAAGCAATATTGCTTGGTGTTGATATGGCAACATGCTGACAGTCTGTCCTGCTACTTCCAAGTGGCCAAAACATTTATTAATACAGCCTTGAATTTTTGCAGGGAAGATTTTCAGAAGATTTTTCCCTTTGTTCTGTGCGAATGCTGCAATCGCATGCCACCATGATGGTTGTATAACTGCTTCCCCATTAGCATTTCACCAGATGCTTTTCCAGTACAGTCGATCTAATTCATTCAAAGATGCCTCCATGGCAACAAAGTCGTATAGTCACCATGCATTCTTCTATATAATCCTTCCCCAATCCGTTCAAACGTCACCGAGAACTACCTTTACTGCAAATAAGATTATATACATACAGAATCAAGAATACGTTCATACACATTTAAATAAAAACACCATGTATTATGCACACACAACTTCCGATCTCATTAACTTTGAAATGCCTCATTTAAGCGTCTCTGTGGATTTTGGAATGAAGTTAGCAGAAAAGGCCACGTCTCTTGCTGTCTCTTCTCATCATGTCTTACATGACTTATTTTGTTCAAAATATTACATCACAGCCTTCCTTTGTGTTACTCTCCCCTCTGGCCTTGTTCCTTTCATCTGACACAGATCTTAAGAAGCCCCACCCCTTCACACTCCCACTCATAACACCTACGAGTTTGCTATTGTATCATGTCTGAGGATGACACTGTAATGGGAGAACAAGTCATTAAAGAGCAGTAAAAAAGGATGTGCATAAACTGTATTTTAAAATAGGATAGGGAGAGATTATGTGTATGAAACATGGAAGGTAAAAAAAAAGAGTATTTCTGGTAGGAAAAGGCAACAAATGATGAAGTGAGACCTGCTGACATTGAATGGCTAATACTACTTAGCCTGAGTCGCATACTGTGGAAGTAACACACAGGTGCTACTGCTGCATACAGTATAGTGAGGTCATACATCATGAAAGTTTTATGGTGAATTCTTGACAGGTCAGTTCTGAGGCCAACAAAGATGATTTATAATGTTTGGGGAAAACGCAAAATGTCATTACTATAAGAGCTTACAGGAACCTATAAATTGGAGAAGCACTAAAACCTGCACAGAGAAGTTCAAAATCTGTCATTCTCTGTTCACAGCTCCCAGTTTTAAACCAACAAAGAAATTTGGCGTACATGAGATGCAATTCTGTGCTAAAATAAACAAAATATTATAGGGGGCAGAGTGGTTGTTTATGCATACTCTTTGCCTTTGACCCCACTTGTGAATATTTGTGAAGAGGTCAGATAGCCTGGGCCTCTTTCATTTCCTTTCTTAAATATTATAATCATGTAGAAAATACACTGAGGGAGGAACAGTAGTCTCCAGTGGCAGCATATAGGAAAAGTTGTGACAAAGTAATGGGAAAATGATTTTTTTACGAGTAGAAAGCAACATGCACACCGCTTTCTTGGTCTGCAATCAAGAAAGTGGTGAATCCGCAAAAAGACTGCTTCTAAAGAAAAAGGCAAAGGTGATAAGGATAGTAACGTCAGCCTGTTGGTCCACCACAAAAATCTCGATAATTTTTAGATGCACTGATGCATGTTTCCCATGTAATTTACTAACAACAGGAAAATATACTAACATTCAGGTAAACAATAGCAGCACATATAAGTCATCTATCCAACCATGCATTTTCTATAACCGCTTATCCTCATCAGGGTCGCGGGGAGCTGGAGTCTATCCCACCCTGGACAAGTTGCCAGTTCATCACAGGGCACATAGAGTCAAACACCCATTCACATTCACATTCACACTTACAGGCCAATTACCAATTAACCTAAGAAGAGTACATCTTTGGACTGTGAGAACTACCGCACCCTCATGTCACCCACATATAAATAAAATTTGAATAGTTTTAAAGATAAGATAAAATAAAACATAGTTAGATAAAATAAAATCAGAGGTACACAACTACACAAATATGAACATATTCAATCTGATTTCAGGGGTAAAACATACTTCTTTGTGTTGTTGTTTAATAAACTGAATAATTCAAGTGAAGAAAAATGAAGAAAATTTGCGCTTGTGAATAAAAATAGAATTGATATTACTCATATTCAAGAGCACTATCATTTTGTCCAAAATTTTGCTATAAGGATGAAGAATGTTGGAATTTTAATTGTGAGCACATCAGCATGGTGATTAACATTTTGAGCTAAGTGTTTGTGTCTACAGGACTCTAGAGCTGTTAGCATGGCTGTAGACTCTTTATATTATATATACTCTCTATATTTGTCTATTGGTGTTTTGGATCAAACACATTTTCCATTTTGTTCTAACTGTGTTGTGTCTTTTGTGTTGTTCTGGTTATAGGTGAAGATTTCCAGGGCAATAGATGTAATTTAAAGAAGTAGGCCAAGTAAAAATGATAATGGAATTATACAGAAGTACTTGTGCAAAACAACAATTTGGCGACTACTGATTTAGAATATAAAGACAGTAAAAGGTGGAGGTGAATGTTGAAAGGGTCGATGTAGGAGGCATCTGTTTATGAGGCACAGATGATGAATGAAGCGCTGAAGAGTTGCAAAGGGTACATCAGAGTGCAATGAGCATAATAGGAACAAGGGTCAGAGTACCCTTCAGAAAATTACCTGGTGAGTGAAGTGACTATGTTACCGGGTGACAAGTGCAGATTGAGACATTATAGACAAGGGTGCAGATAGATTTAGTTATAAAACATAATTGCATAAGAAGCAGTTCAAGGTGCACCTTGGTCTCAGTTTAAAGGTCATTGATAGGGTGTTATTATGTATAACAGGATGTAGAGTTGTATTGAATGGAGTAATCTGAATAGTCTCTCTGAGTGGGTATAGGTAGCACCCATTTACACCGAGGAAAACTGTTTCATAAAATAGAAAAGAAGGGACGGCGAGAGACTGACAGAGGGAGAATGAAACATTCATATTGACACGCTGACAGTTCAGTTATCATGTGAAAATCTTGCAGTTGCAGTTTTGCTAAGTTTAATGCTTGAATTGAACCTGAGGGATGTTTTGGTTGTCTGCAGTATGAATAAAAAAAACACTCTGGCAGTGAACAGTTTATGACCTCCTTGGCATGGAGGTCCGAAAGCCTCTCTTCATTCCTCCATTACTGATTTCTCTTCGATTCATAGAGCATCTTGTCAATACCAATCCTTAAATAAACTAGACCTAAACACTCAAACCGGGACTGAAATTCTCCCTCCAGGATATACTAAATAAAAAATGATTGCCAAGCCAATAACCATATGTCAAAAAAAATGCTCTGTTTCTGCATGATGTTTCAAATTTTTAGGAATTCTCCATCTCCCAACCGACTAAATCCTTTCTAATCCATATGAAAGGTATTTATTATAAAGGCTGATACACATCATTTTATGCAAGCAGCATAGCCTTAGGTAATATCTGTCTGTCATTTGATCCACTACATTGGGCCAAACTGAAAAATCTCAACAAAGACAGACATTCACAGTTCCCAGAGGATATTTGATTAGTGACTACTGACATTTGCATTTAACTCTTAGTAGCTCTATGAGGCTGTGAAACATAGCCACTAGTTTGGTTTGTCTTGTTTAATGACCTGTGATGCCAATCTCTGTTATTGCACTCTCTGTTGTTATGCACTCTGAATGCTTTCCAGTCACAGAGTGTGAGGGAAAGCAATTTGTTGGTGGCGATGCTTTCATGGCGGTAGACAAAGAAAAAGTGTCTTCACACACTCCTCTGAAGTAGAAATGCTTTGAAATCCTCGATCAATCGGAAATAATAACTTAATTTAACACAATACCTGACAGCACTTCAAACCAGCATATGAAATCTACTGATTGTTGTTTTAGTTCAACACCTGTGTTACTGATGAATCAGACCTGTTTGTTGCTGTAATCCAGTGACTGCAGGCTGGTACAGTATGTAGACTGTGTAGGAGGGACATTCATTTGGATTAACTGATCAAAAAAATAAAAATTCAAACCCAGAGCTTCACACAGCACAACGACCCTAGCCTGATGCGAAAGCCAATACTTTTTTTGTACTGTGGTCAGGCAGCAGAACTGGATGACCTATTATACCTAATAGTGACTAATAATACAAGGTACACACCACAACGTATTGTACTTTACATGGATCTCATTGAAATTCATGTTTTTTTACTGCAGTGCTATAGTCTGAGTGTAACATGTCTAAATCCATCCATCAAATAATTGCACAATACTCTCTTCTAATCTGTTCCTTCCACCTTTAACAATTATTTCAATTCCTGCTGCCACTTTCTTACAAGAACTGATCCAGGATCTATCCATCTGTTTATGTAGATTGTTGATGTAGAGCTCTCAGGCTGATACCTTGAATGTAGCCAGGCTTGAGTAATTGACACCTTGTTGAGAAAAAAGCTTTTTTTTCCTCATCTGGACCAGCCCTCAGCTACAGACAGCAACTGCACGCTAGAAAACAGAAGACTGACATGGAGGAGTGAAACACGTATGAACATTTTGAGTTGTTTGACCTTCATTTTGGTTGGATGGAAATTAAACGAGTGGCCAAATCTTATGAGTGTGTGGGTGTAAACACCTTGCCAGCACTTTGTGGATTTTGCTCACAGTCCATCACTGTGGCCCATCCGACAAACATTGCAAGCAAATGAGGTGTAGCCCCTTGTGGAAATGAAAGAAAATAATAAGGAGCACAATGTAATCCTTTGTGTTTCATCTTTTCCAATGCACACATCTGATTAACCATTAGATTTAGATTCTTCAGAGTAAGCTTTCCCCAGAGAAAATGGGGTTACTGAACAACACCACAACACTTTGCAACACAAGGACGATCAGGCTGTTCCAGACTTACCCACGGACAAATTGCACCAACAAAACAATGAAATGTAAAGCTGTGAAAATGCAATGCACCACTATACATGTACTCATTTTGATACCTCAGTGCATGGTTTATGTGAACAACTGTGGGCAAATAAGTAAAAATTTCCAAGACAATAGACACAGTCACAGTATCTAGTTGAAGTGTTCAGGGCATTACCTATTTAGCATCTCTGAACTTCACATCCTTACTTTTCACAGCATTATTTTTAAATAATACACCACCACTCTTGTACAACACACAGATGGATGATGAAGAAATTGTATTTGGTGTTGTGATCACATGATTTGGGAAAAAATTAAAAATGGGCTTTTTTTTTTTGTCAGTCTACCCCTTTGGTCCAGACAATTTAAATGCATTGCCATTAAATTTTGTACCAGCATTCATGGTCCCATTTGATAAACCCCTGACTTTTCCTCTTGTGCCTCTTGCCCAGTAAACATTATACCAAGCATCAACATGCTTCAGTCGGGTGGTGTGACTGTAGACTCTTTAATTATTATACTATCAGGTATTTTATTGTTCTTTCTCCTTCTTCCACACCAAACCTTCAAATGGAACAAGTAAAAATATCACATCCTATAATCCTGCACATGTTGCACGGTTCATTACTGTTGCCACATCACCTTCATCGTCAGAGAGAAATTAAGAATCAAAGTTGATTGAGATAATGCAGCATTTTGTGGAAAGTTCGAAGTTCACGTCTTCACACCATGTAAGACAATATAGTTTGACAAACGCTTTACTGAAAACTGAAATTAGCTGATGTATGAGAGGTCACACGGTTAAGCTCAGATAAGGATCAACACAGTTCACATGCTCACAACTACAGCTGTGACGTTCATTAAAACAGCCAGCAAACACAAACATGATTCTGTTTGTTTTGAAATTAATTAGAATTAGAATTAGCTTGTTTTTTGATCCAGAAGCTTGAACACTATAGCTCATTAATTCGCTCAAAACAAATGGTACATCTGAATTAACTGGGAAAAGGCAGCTCAATTGCTCATTATTTTCTCCATATTATGGAGTTGAGTGGTTTCATGACATTGAAGGACATGACCAGAATGACAAAACGAGTGAAAAGAAAAAAATGTCAGTCTTACAACTGAGATTTTCTTTTATGGCCTTTATGACAAAATCAGTACAGGAAATTAAATATTTAACTGTATATTTCTAGTTTCATCCTTCACACAGCACAGTGTTGGGGTTAACTTAAATGAATCCCATTAGATTCCAACTGTAATTAGTTTACATGGTGAGAGAATTTTTAAACAGTGTCTACCATCCCTACCCTTCTGGTGTCCATCTACATTGACATTTAGCTGACGCTTTTATCCAAAGTGACTTACAGGGAGAAATATGGGGTTCAGTATCTTGCCCAAAGATACTTTGACATGCAGATTGTGGGAGACGGGGATCAAACCACCAATCATCTGATTAGTAGACAACCTGCTCTACCTCCTGAGCCACAGCCGCCCCATCTGTTCACTTAATACACTGCAGCAGTCAATTTTCATAGATAATCAAATCTATCTAAGTGGTAAGGTCAGATTTGGGTCGGGTCCAGACTGAAATATCTCAACAATGATGTGATGAAACATTTTTGGTTTTTAGTCTCGACAACTGGATTGCCATTACATTTGGTACACATAGAGAATGAATCCCAAGGTTCCATGACTTACTTGTCCAGTGAAGTAACTGATTAATTAATACTTTTGATTGGCTCATTCATGGTGAGTTTGACTGCACACACAAGCTTTATGTGCAAGCTGTACCATATGTCCTGTGCTAATTAGCACATACTAACATCTTAACACGTTAAATTAAAATGGTAAACATGGCAGCATATTTACATTGTAATTGAACGCATGTTAGAATGCTGACAGTAGTACTTGGCACAAAGCGGAGTATTACAGGGTCACTAATGTCGCTGTGGAGTATTTGTCTCCTTAATTAAAATCTACAATTTAAACTAAACGAGCACTTTCAACTGCTTCATCCAACATGATTACATAATATTATCATATATTCAGTATGCAACATGCAGACATGTTTATTAAAAACATGTTGTTATTATGTTAGGAGACAGAGTCGAGTGTATGAAGGAATAAACACTTAAACACTTAAGTGAGTTAAGTGAGATGATCGATATCACTTTCACTTCTGTATGGTTAGCAGCTGGTTAGCTTAGCTCAGCATTAAGATTTAAAAAAGCGGGAAACAGCTAGCCTGGCTCTAACCAAACATAAATCTGCCCACCACCAACTCTAAAGTTAATCAGTTAACTAGCTATACGTACGGAGGAGTAGTCCTACACATAAGCCCTCGTAAAACAACAACTTGATGTTTTAAGTGCATTAGCCCTTTAATCAATAAAATATTGAGGTACTTCTTGCATCTAAGCCTTAGTAAGGCATAATGTACATTCGACATACTGAATACTGCAAACCACATTTGACTGACATTTGTTTTGTTGGGAAGGTCAATAGAAAAGTGAAGTAAAAAAGCTAATTTGTAATCCTCATAGTGAAGGGCTAGGTGCTCATCGCATTGGGAGAGCACTCATTAAGGCAGTAGTTCTCAGTGTTTAATCTTTTGCCTTGTGTTCATTCACAAAGACATCTTAGGACAAAGGAGATGCGTGACTAGACATACGTGCATTTGGATGCACACTTGAAAGTCAGGTCTCCTTATTTTACCAGTTAATTTGTATGTACCCAATCAACCATGAGCACTGGATGCCCAGGGAGAGTAAGGTTAGATCCTTGACCAATGATAGCATATGTTGCTCCAGATACTACAACCTTGAGAGTTAAGGATGATTGAACGGGTAAGAGTGGCATCAGCAGAAACTGATGTCCCCTCAGTGTACCTCCTGGGAACTGGCATCCTCTGTAAGATAAAATGTAGTTTCAGAGTGAATGACAGCTTGCTCAAATATGAAGGTTAGCTCCGGATTTGTCATTTTTTGTGATCAGATCTCAGGCTGTGACTGTAATACATGTGTTGGAAATGCTTGCTTTTGTGATCTGTGGAAGTGTACAGTACAGCTTAGTGGTTGGATACCAGTGGAGTGTGATTTTAAAACAAGAAATGCTGCACTTACTACCTTATTGACAGAAGTCATAATCACTTCAGCATACAGTGTTGCGCTCTTCCCATACAGATGTGTTCAAATGGATTTTCCTCTGGTAGTCTCAGTGGCTCCGGAGGCAGTGACCTTAATAGGCTGAAGGTCTTGTAGCGAGGTGATCATGCGTGCCTTTTTATATAATTTTTCATTTTCTGCTATTACTACTACCCTACTATTGGTCCTCGCGAGAACAGAATCATTGATTTAGATCTGAAGCCATCGAACAGGATGTTCAATGACATTTTATCAAATTCAAACCCACATAGCAACATGAACCTTTTGAATTCCTTATTAGGTTCATTTTGCAACATTTACAAATAAATAAAAGCAAAAATAACAACAACTTAAAGATCACCTTTTGTTGGCTGAAACAAGTCTAATTAATGTTCACAACCTGAAAATGAGATGAGATGACTGTAAAATGTTGATATGGTATGAATCAATGTTTAACTGGGAGATTCTTAAAGTAAATGAGGTGATCAGCTAGATCATTTCTCTAAAGAAGAGTCACCACACTGACATTACAGTGGTTTCACTCATAAATTTCAGGCGATTTTAATTTAATACAGGCGACAGAGCAGGTTAACCAGAGAACAGCCAAACCTTTCATTTTAGCCATTACGCCTTTACCGTTTATGTGTCATCTTAAGGGATAAAAGCAACAGATAAAGCTATTACCTTTATTTTTTCATTGGTTAAAAAAGATCGAGGAGAGATAAATGGTTAATTGTCAGAGCTTAATAAATCTGGGTATTTTGCAAACCATCCACTGCATCCAAAATGGAAATGGCCATCAGGATAAATCCAGAGGAGTGATTTATTCAGTAAATCAAGTCACGAAAACTCTGAAGTGATGGTGAAAAAGCAGAATCTCACATTCACGTTCTGTGTGCTGACAGCAGGTGACAAAAAAAAAACACATACACAACGCAGAAAACCAGACCATCATTAAAGGTTGAATCACACTCTGTCATCCCCTTTTTCGTGTGTTGCCATTCTCCCCTTAACGCACTCTGTTTCACTGTTCTGAATAAAACATCACCTGAGACTTTTTCTCTCAGCCCCAAATGCCACTGCCTGTTTTCCTCCCGTGCAGCAACAGCTTCATGTCAGAAAGACCTTAATCCCCAAACACCTGCAAGAAAACAAAGGACCTAAGCACAGACACATATTGTGCAACACACAGACACACATAGACCTGGATAAAACTCATGACACATTTAGATAGATTCAAGTGTGTTATATTCCTTCACACGTAATGAGTTCAAGTATCCTCTTCAGTTCAAAAGGTACCTCCAACGTGCTCTATTATTTATGGTGAATTAATTTTCTGTTATTTTTCTCATTAAAATTGAAAGCATTGAAACACACAGTGGGACCGCAGATGATCAAGGAATCTCCTTTTGAATTTTAATTACCAATTCTTACCTCTTTTCTGTTGGCTTTTTATTTAGACTCCTCAGAACCGTAATATTACAGGATGGGCTGCAAGCTTTTTAAAGTCTGTATGGAAAAAAAAAAAGAAGAAAAGTGAAAATAACAGTTAAGCGTACAAACCTCTTTCTTTTTCAGCAGAATAAATAGTGATCGCTGCACTCTGAAGTGCCGTTTCTCTCAGCAGACGACTTTAAAACCAGTGAAATGTACAGCAAAAGCAAAATACAGTTAATACAGTTTTATGTTCATGCTGCCCTGTCTACTTTGATCTGCCTTTATGAGCCTCACTCCACCAACCCACACACACACACAATGCTGTAGCCATGCCATGGAAAATGTATTACATTTATATTCATATATATCATGTTATTTATCTATTTCAATAAGAATGTTACATGTATGCCCCAAGATGTGCTTTCTTAAGCAGTTGTCCAGAAAAGAATAATATATCTGTATATACATGTGTGTAACAACACAAGACATAGCAGCCAGCTAATATTACTTTCTAGTCCAACAACAAGAAGTCCAGCTCGGTGTCTGTTTTTCAGCCTTTTATTTCACAAAGCTCCTTTTTTTAGTAATCCATATCTTTTTGCATATGTTGGTACCTGGAGATGACAAGCTGATAGCTGGTGTCTTGTCAGAGAGGCAGTGCACAATAACAGTAAAACAGCTGTCAGAATGAAGAGAAACAAGAGAGATGAGATGGACACACATCCATTAATTAATGCTAACGGACTTGCTGCAGAGCTTCCTTCTGGCATAGCATCATCTCAGTGACTAAGCAAACTGAGACCCCTGCTTGAAGCAGGAGGGTAACAGTGGATGCAACCTGTGCAGCTGGACTAATAAGATGTTGTGTAAACCTAACTCCATATAATGTGAAAAGGTCTCTTGAACTCACACAGAAGCAGCGCAAAAGTAATCATGTTCACTGCCTTTTAGATCAGTGCCAGAGGAACCATCTGGTAAACACCAAAGTATCCGATTCATCTTAGAGAAACATGTATGTTTGTCATGTATGTTTGTCATGTATGTTTGTCATGTATGTTTGTCCAAGATCATGACAAAACATGTAGCTGTGACACGGTGTCACTCTGAACCACAAATGTGAAACCCACGGTGCCTCTATGGGAAAAGTCAGAGAGGAAATTTCAATGCCATTCATCCAACAGTTGTTGATATAGTGGACTGACCAACAGACTGACATCTCTAGAGTACAGAATCCATTTTTAAAATTTGGCTCCATTTTGCATGCATCAAACCATCAAAGCCTTTCAATTATAATCAAGATAATGTTCAAAATTTAATTAGATTTAATTAATTGATTTACTTCAGTAAAAACAATTTTACACTTTCACTTGTATGACAGTGGTTAATAGGCTGTGAAAGAATGCATAAAGAAGGGTGACGTGAACAGAATCTTGGCGTGAATGTAATGTTTGCAACGGGCATAATTACAAACAGACGCAGGCAAAAAATAAATAAATAAAATTATTATACTGTATAAATTCTGTCCATGGGCATTAGAGCACTGGTACCTCCCTTTTTTCATATTTTATAAGCCAAGTTCCTAAAATTTTTGTTCTATGACTCTACTCTCTGCTTACTGGCATACAGCACTTAAGAGAGAAAAATTACAACTATATGAGTATGATTTACTTCAAGAGATAAAAAGCTTTATTATGTTTGTGAAGGTCAGCCAAGTCTTGAGAGAGATTGCCAAGACAAACAACAGTTCTCCCAGAAAAAGGAGACACTTGTTTTGAATGACGTGACATTTCAGTCTAACCACTTCTATTTGATCTTTCATCTCATCAGTCTGTTCTCAGTTTTTCAGTACCTGGTTGTGTCTGTGACAGTGTGTTTGTGTGTGTCTACACTCAAGTAGTGTTATAGCCACTTCCTGAAATTAAAAGTCACCTTCAGAGTGATACTCAAGGAGACATTCAGTTTTATAGCATTTACGTCAGACCAACACACAAGGTCATCATACAATACAGGATTGCATATTATACAAGTGTTGATAATGCCGCACTCGGACTTGCGTCACATGCATCACAACGCTTTACAGGTGTCCTCTTAACCGTTACAATAAGGTTAAATCAATGGTCGTCATCTATCTTAACAAATTATGCACCACAATGATGATGATCATTTAAAACACAAGGGGCAACCATTTACTTCATAGAAACCTGTAGCCTGATCAGCCACCGTCAGCATTCAATACACACATTATTGAACCATTAATCAAACCAATAACTGATCAGACATCCTTATCATACTTTAGTAGTTACCTACAGTTTTTTTCAACTATACTTATTAACTAAAGTGCCCTTTAAGAAATTCCCCATATGACATAATAATTGATTGCGTCTGTAAAAGCACGTAAGTCTAGAAACACAAAATAAAAAAAGTCATATATTGACAGTCTTCTTCTCAATTCAGCATCAATATAATCCTTAATGATAAACTGTACAAACCTGGATTTTGTATCAGCCTCTTTCAGTTAACTGCACTATTTTAGTGGGAAAGGAAGAAAGAATATGAATGAGGCAAACTATTTCAAATATTTCTCGCTAGAATCTGCGCTGATTAATGGATCATGCCAAATCAAACACCAATGCAAAACACTGTTAAATATCCTTCTACGTATGTGAGAGAGTATTTTAGAAGCTTTTTGGCCATTGCCAAAGTAACTAAATTTCCTGCTTCCTGTTCATGAATGTCAGAAAAAACAGATAAAGATTTTTTTTTTTTTTTTTACAACTTGTCAGCAGACTATTATTCCTATGGTTACAAAACAAATGGAAACATACAAATAAATAAATGGCCTGCGGTAACATGTAGACTTACATAGCTAGTATGTAATGTTGCGTTGCTTGGCAACAGCACAGTTCCAGTCCGGCTGCAGAACTATTTGTGTCATAATATTTGTGTCTGTTGTCCCTTATTTGGCATTTGTAGAACTGTCATATACACTAAAACACTCTAAACACAAGTATCATGGTAACAAACCAGGTGCCCGATACGACCAACTCTACAACTGTACATGCAGTAAATCTGAAATAGTGAATCGTTTAGCTCGTCAATAGTCCATTAAGGCAACTCAATAAAAATAAGTGCCAATTATTGGTGCCAGCTTTTCAAGGCTTCTCTCTGCCCTTGTGTAAAGAAAGATTCCATTTCCATACAGCTTCCACTGGAGCTCTTTCATTAGCTAAATTACCTACATTGATCTAAAAGAGTTGGCTATCTTAAAAAGTGTGTTTGACCGCCAGATTCAGATGTGAAGCCTATCCAAAATAGTGCTGATTCATTCTTAGAGTATAAATCCCTTTTAGATCAGGTAATGTTTCGTTTTTTGTTCTTTTTTTATCATCTCGTTGGGTTGTTGGTTGGAAAAAGTAAACCTAAAGACAGGCATTTTCGTTATTAATTAATAATGAAAATAGGTGTTTGAGAGATTGCAGTATGAAATGATGAATTATTACCACATCATTCTCTCCACTGAGGATTACTGAGGAGCGACATGTTTCACACTCAGAAATGTGATTTTTGGTAACGATCTCAAAGTGTTGGCACCGCTGAAGGAAAAACAGCAAACATGCAACATTAATTTCAGGGAATGTGTGTGACAACATATTACTGCAGTCATGAAAAAAACTAAAGAAGTCTCAATCAGAATACATCAGACCCATAAGCTCTGTATATATGTGTATGTCTGTGTGTGCATTTGGAGATAAGACGCAACATTGGGTTGACATTTTTACAGTGACACTGTATTGAACTGATCTGTATCCTTTTGCAGCTCTCTGTATTAGTATTTGATGAAGAGCGAGAGACAATTCATTGCTTCTTGTCTATGTAAAGGTCTCAGCCGCGGTGACCCAGGGTCTTTCTTTTATGAGCTGCATTATTTGAAACAAGCTATTAATTCCATTCTGATGAGGATGTGGTTCCCTCCTGGTACCACAAGGATCAGGAAAATCATCTACAGAGGATTTATGACTTACACATTTAAGACATTTTGTATGCTTTCAGTATGTGTTACATAAGTGTTCCATATATGCTAATACGCATGGCATGAAATCTAATCAAACCAGCGTAGTTTACAATAGCTAATTCATCAGCAGCATATGAAGGGCTCAAAGAAACCTGTCTTTATCAAAGAAAGAAAGAAAGAAAGAATGAAAGAAAGAAGCACATGAAAAATACAAATCCATTGTGAACCATCAAGGTACGGTGATTGATTTAATGTGTGCACCACTGTCAGAATATCTATTTAATCAGAATTACATAATATGAAGGTTTTAAGGTTTACGAAGAGGTGCTGAGACTGCTGTATCAGAACAGCACATGAGCGAACAAGAATAAACATTTAACTGTACTCAGTATAGTAAAAAAACAGCATGACCAGTAACAAGTGGTGACGAGTCATGTTCACATATCTGATTAGATAAGACATGCTTTAGATTAGTAACAAAGCATTCTTTACATGGATCCCAAAAATGAATGAGAGATTAATGGAAGATAAGGGATACATTGATTATGCACAGCTTAAGGAATGGAGGACTGGTGACTCGGTCTTTTACAAAAGTAGTATCTGTTTGTGTGTGTCTCCTTTTCTCTTTCTGGCCTTTGAGGTCCTACACCTGTCTCTTGACTTGACTCATCTAACTGTTGAACTTTCCATCTAATCTTGGTCTGGCATGCTGCTACGTCAGTGTTGTTTATATACTGTCAGCAGTGAAATCCATTTACAGAACGCTTTGTTTTCACTGAGGTTTCAGCATGCCAGCTAAGAGAATGAAAGCACTCGCTGGGCTCAACCACATGTCAGACACAGGAGTCTGGACAAGCTGCCTAAACCGTCTTGTTTTTCTTTCTTTTCTTGCTGTCTCTCTCTCTCTCTAGGGCTACTAAGAAGTTATCAATCTCAGTGAAAGTTGAGCTTCGGACATATTTGAATTCTTCACGCCCACCCTGTCTGCTGATTATCGCTGCTCCAACAGCTGCTGTTTGCTCACTTTGTGGATACACATAACTGTGTATGTTATGGCAACTTGCTTACATAATTAGATCCTGACATGTAAGGGATTAGTGCATGTAAATCAGTGCCCCCCCAAACAAACACGCAGCACTGGCTTTGTGCCACTGCAGACCAGCATCTGGCACAAGGACAGTGTCAGCTGTGTCCATCAGAGATGTTGGAGCCATATTAGGTTTTTGAGTTTAGTTATAGTATTTAATTCTTATTATTTAATAATGAAGGATATTAATATTTAAAAAGAAACTATTTTGAAAAGGGAATTAATGTTAAGGGAGTTAGAACTGTTTATTTCATTTCGCTCGTGTGGTCCTAAGGAGGTTGAAATTTTGCTGATAATTGTGAGATGTATATGGGGAGGAGACTTTAAGTTAATGAATGAAATATTTGTGCACGGATTAGATGGTGGAAGAGAAATAGTTTCTCAACCACACACATTTGGGATGTTTTGAAAATACTTTGGGGGTTTTTTTTGTATGTTTTTTAACAGTTTAACAGAGTTTATGACATCACAGAAAATGTCTCTGTGCGTAACCTTTGGGACCGTATCTCTGCTGTAGTGATAGAAGTTGCCATGAGACAAGAAGGGAAAGAAAAAAGGATGAAGTCAGTGGGACAGACAGGTAGAACAATGAGTATATACAGTATATACAGTACTGTAAGCCATATATTATGCTGTTCTATTTTTGTTTTCTGTCTGACGCCTTCTCTGTTGCTCTTACTGAGGTTATCCTATCAGAATTAGGTGTCTAGGGTGTCGTATGTTGTTCACTTCACTCTAGTAAAAATATTTTAAAAATTCCTTCCACTTATGTTTTAATTCATTTATATACTCTGCTTGGAATAATAATGTGAGTTTGATATGTTTTTTCCATTCAAAAAAGGTGATTACATTTAGCTCTCCAAAATCCACAATCTATGAATGTGCAGACCACATCAAGACTGGCTTCCAAAGTAGTTGTGATAGTCATCTTGTGCAAACACACACAGATCACATAATTCAGCACATACTGTACACACATCATTCTGTACAGTGAAAGTTGAACATTCAAGTGAACAAAACTACAAGTAAAACACATTTTAATGCTTAAATTACCTGTTCAGTGGCTGACCAATAACAAGATTAAAGTACTTCTAAAACACAATGATGTCTTTACAGACTATATTCCACTGATAGAGCACGTGTACATCTCTGCTAGATATCCCGCAATCTTTATAGTAAACTTTATAGTTGTAGATATTATGTCAGATCTGAGCAAACTTTAGCAAGAAGATGAGCAAGAAGGAGACTAAGAAAGCTTAAATGGTGACCGAATGTCGTGAAAGAAGGAGCGTACTAATGGCTGATAGTACAGTGATTTATACATGTTCTTGTTTTAAGATTTCATTTTCTTCATTTAATTTCTCTTTTCTGGGTGTGATGTTGGTGCACAGCTATGCTGTAAGCTAAATACTTCCAGTAAAGGTCCAAGGATGGTTGGCTTTTGACATTTCTACTGGAAGCAATTGTAAAACTGTGAAAACAGTCTTGGAGAGATAGATAAATAGAGAGATATAGAGACAGAGAGAGACACAGACACAGTAATGAGAAAACAGGCCTACAAAAGCAGAGACTTTCAAATCAGATATATTGTCTATCATGCCAGTAAGCAATCCTGACTCCTAGAAATGATGTTTATACTACAAGTAAAATTAATGTGTTTATGGTTATGTTCATGGACTGAAAGCACTTGGGTATGGTTAGGTAGAGATTGTCATCATGGCTATATAATGAATAGTCATGACGACATGTTGGTCGATAGTATCTGTCCTGTTGGCTGCCATTGTTGTTATTACTTCACTTTGCTGCGGATCCACAGCTTGATAAAGCTTGACAGTGCTGTTAGTAATGCCCCACAGCACTGACTGGCTAACTATTAGTCCCACTACAATGCTCATTGGACAGATCATTTTTCAACTGAGAAAGTGCTGTTTCATGTCATGATACCAGACCAGAGAATCAGTTAACTCGGTAGGGTGGGCAGACAAAGAATAGAAGGGATGAGTTTAACAGATTCATATGTTGATGATTTAGATTTCTATTTAGATGTTTTTGAAGCATAAACAGCCAAGCCAATTTCTCTTGTTGTTGTTGAGTCTTGTTTCTCATTTGTTTACTCTGTATGCACTTCGTTCAGCATATAGCAAGGTGAAGACACATGTTGCTGTGGCTGGTGTTTGCCTATCAAAGATTTCTCTCCTCAGTATACCACGCAGTTACTATATTTAAATGTAAACACAGGGATATATATATATATATATATATATATACATACATGTCACATGTCAAAGCTCCCATAAAGAGAGAAGCTGGAATAGAGAGAACGTGAACGATACGGAGATAGAAAATTAGACAAATCCCTCTATGACATATGGAAATGTCTTCATCTTGTGTTTGCATTGAGTACTTGAGGTGGACACTTTGAGTCACCCTTAATATTAAAGACAAAGAAAAAGTACCAAAAGAGAACGTCAGTGTTTGAGCATTGTGCTCTTTGAGAGCCATTTGTCAAAGGCGAAGAGATGAACAGATGGATGTATAAATGATGGAGGAAAAGGGCATGTGGGGAGCCCAGGAGACAACTGCAACACATGTAATTTGCATAAACTTGGGTAAATGTTTGGATTAAAAGGGGAGATGCTGGCTAAATAGATATATGACTGAAAGAGGGATACGAGTGTTTAGAAGAAGAAGAGAAAACGCAACCTTCCATCTGGATGAAGAAACTTGGAGTCACATAGAGATATGCTGTCATGCATGCATTATCATGAACTGTGTGCTGCAACATGTTTGGGTGTTTCGTGACATGCACGGCACAAAATGTACCTTTGAGCATTAAGTGTCACTTTATATTCCATGGGATGGTACTCATCCTACAATATAAAAGATTTTGAGAAATTATGAAGGATATTGTTATGTTCTAGCATATTCATTTGACTTTAAATTAAATACACCTCAAAAAACAGCACTTGCCAGCATTTTAGGGCCCTAATGTCACATGCGCAGTTATATAATGACTATCAATGCCATCTCCCTTTATGTCGACTGAGAGGAAACCGCACTGACACCCTGAGCGTGCCTTCAATAATTTAAGGCCCATTTCGTATTGTCATTTTCTACCTGTTAACCTCCAAGGCAAGGCGTAATTTCACTACATTGGTATTCATGAGATTGGCAGGCATAGTGTCACCGCCGCTTTTCTTGAGGTAAATTATAGAAGGCATGTCAGCAATTGTAAAATGTGTCAGGGGACAGATGATTGCCAGGTTATTTTCCAAGATTCATCTGAGCTTTTAAGTTATTCCAGAGAAATGTTGATGGGTCTCTTTCTGAGATTTTTCTAGTGAATATGCATGAAAAAAAATCGTATTCATATTACACTGGCTCCGTAATATGTTGCCTAAAATTACTGTTATGATATGAATTAAAGATTAACTGAAAAAATGTTGTGTGGCGGTGGTGCTGGACCCAAAATGCAGACAAACAGACGAGGGAGAAGGAACAAAGCAGCAGTTTATTGAAACTGAGGGTAAGAGGTGAGGTGGCGTCTCCTGACGCAGGGAAGGCTGTGGAGGCAGGCAAGCTTGTGGGGGGGGGGGTAGAAGCAGGGAACGAGGGAGGTGGAAAGCGTGGCAAGGTTGAGACTAAAGCTGAAGGGTGCAGTGGCAGGGCTGGATCCTGAAGGCAGAGAACACAGGTGAGTAATTCCCTTGGAAATCTCAAGTAGCAAAGTCACAAAAAGCGCACAGGCCGACCTACCACGAAGCAGTGACAATCTGACAGTGAGAACACAGGAGGTCAGCCTCTATGTACTGCTCCAGATGATGATCAGGCTCAGGTGTGTGCAGCCAGCTCCTCAGCCACCCAGCAAACCACACCTATCTCTGCCAAGAGAGCACACAGAGCCCAACCCCCAGCCTCAACACACCACAGAGAATGTACCTCCCTTGGAAATAGTTTGCAGAGTGTCTATATTGATTGTGTTTTCTCTATTTGCAGCATTTCTTCTACGCGCTGCATGTTGGTAAAGACGATTGATAAACAAGTTGACAACTTTACAAACAGCCAAACACAAATGTGCAAGTGCAACAACACAAGACATAGCAGCCAGCTAATATTGCTTACTACTCCAACAGCCAGAAGCCCAGCTCGCAGCTCAGCGTCTGTCTTTTAGCCGTTTTATTTCACTAAGCTCCTGGTGCTCCTTCTTTGATGGCAGAAAAGATACTGTACAAAATACATCTTCATCATCACCAAGTCTGCAGTGCGTTGAGCTCTCAGGGCCTCCTAAGAGGCAGATAATTGAGACGTACATACATAAGTCTCTGCAAAAGGCAAAACTGTGTACTTTGCTTTGACGGCAGGAAAAAAGATGAAAAGAGAGAAATGCAAAGTGTGTGTAAGAAAAAAAATAAAATGGGAGGGAGGGGGGCTAGATGAATGAATACCCTCAGGGAGAAGATGAGGATGAAAGATGAGAACATGAGATGGTGGAAGGAGAGAAGAGAGATGGCGTGAGTCTAAAAGCGCCTTCAATTTTCCTCTATTCTGCAACTTGCGGGAAGTGACAAGAGGAACGGAGTTGAGGAATGAAGGGAGTGAGCCGTAATGGAGGCCATTTGGGTCAGTTTATATTCCACTTCATCATCAAAAATGGACACGTGTTATTGATGAAGTGGGTGTTGGGTGGCTATGCATAAAGTTTGATTCATAGTCCAGTGATGTGGTGTCCGCGATGAGCCTAACTCACCTTTTAAAACTGGGGCTGTCTACTCTTATCTTTGCTAGAGCACAGCAAAAACATGCATAAGCATTTTGGGTGACAGATTGAGTAACAAGTTTTGATAGAAGGCCAACAGAAAAGAGAAAAATGAAAAAGTGCGAGAGCAATAGTAAAAGAGGAGAAAAGAGATCTGGATCGGTGTTCCGTATCTGTCTCATCAGCAATATCTGGGAGAAATAAGATAATCACTCATGTCCTGTTTGCATAATCATGCTTATTTGTTATAATTGGCTCCGTAACATTTCTTTGAGTTAAGACTCCAGCTCTTGAAGATGCATCCCTCGCTGGTTGCTTCTGGTCTCTTTTTTTGCTCATTTGTCTCTTGAGCACTGTGAAAGAAAATAAGTTGCCTATTTTCTGTTCTCCCTGGTCACAGTATGCAGAGTGTTCCTAAACCAGGGAGGACGTCAGGCTCAGTTGCACCAATAAAAAAGCTGCAGAGTGGGTGATTTGGAGGCTAATGTGTGTTCACCCCTCCAGAGGGGCTGGATCTTACTTCATGTCTAGGTCACAGTAGATTTTGACTCATTATTCACGCATCTAACTAGACTCATAATGGCTCAGTGAGTTCCCAGCTCTGGGTAAATACAGTAATTTGCTCATTGGTGTACATTGGAGTGTATGAGTGCTTGCATTTACAGTTCACACTTCTTTGTTCATCTAAAGATTTTGTCCTGCTCAGAATCTTTAGCCAAAATTTTAAAAAGTGTTATTTTTCGTGCAAGTTTCTTAATAGCACATGAGAAAACACTTCAAGTTGTTAACAGATTTTGAACATAGTTTAAAAAGCATTGCCCTCCTCTTCTTTCTGAGTTATAATGTAAAATATTCATTATTGTTCCTCCTGACTTCATATAAGAACACTAAAAAAGGAGGAAGGGTCATTTTGTCTCTGTGTGCAGTTTGGATAATCTGGGTGATTGAGACAAGTGTTTTAGTGGGTTGGTATTTAGCTTATGTTTCATGTGTTTTTAAGGTGCATTTGTTTGAATTGTATGTTAATTTAATAATTTATTCCCATGCAAATTACATTAATGCAATGCTAAATTTATGTCAGACTGGACGTTCTTATGTGATTGAGCTTTCTAATAACTTTATGTGTGTGTTGTTGTGTTTTTTATAAAAGTTTCTGATAGTCATGAAATTAAATATATGCCTTTGTTGTTTTATAGATATAGATAGATATAGATACAGAGTTTGTTATCTGAAACTAAACATTTTCAAAGGACACTTCACTTGAAACTTTTCTTTAACTTGCCATGTTGAACATTTTCATCCGACTTACCATGAGCCCTGTAATGTATGCATGTAATTATCTTCAATTGAATGTGTACATTTGAAGAAGTTAGTCATTCTTCTCTGTGTTCTTGCGTGTTCTTTCATTTGGTAGAGCTGTTTCTTCATCAAAGGTCATATGACATAGATATGTTGGGTCTTAGTGTGCTTCTCCATGCATTTCCTATAGGTTTTAATAGGACTGGCACCAAACTGAGCAAGTGAGCAGGCAGGGTATAAAATCACTGGTCTATGATGTAATGACTCCTCCTTCTTTTTTAGTTTTCTTAACTGCACTCAGTCATTTGTTATCTCGTGAGTATGCCTACTGCATGCTGGAGATAATGCTTCTGCTTATGAAAGGAATAAGCGTGCAGTGATCAATTTTGATTTAGGAGCATCTATGGCATCTGGATGAGTGATGCCTTGTGGAAATGGATCAAATGATCCAGCATTACAGCATTTAATCACACACAGCATCTTGGCTTAATGTAGCAGAGAAATTATGCATGAGTGAAAAAAAAAAAAATCGTAAATGTGAAAATTCATGCCAGTAAAATGAACCTCCTGTTCTTAGCACTCAGCAGTCCTGAATGTGATTTTACACCTGAAGGGATTTCATGTTTGATCATTGCCTAAGGAGGCTTTGTCCTTAACTCAGGTCAGCTCTGTAGTTGGTTGTTTATGGAGATGTTTGACTGCAGTGTTTGTAATTGTAAGTGTAATGCAAGCAGCAACTGTGTTTTCTCTCAAGTGTACTCAGCAGGCATAATGGTACTACTGTATGTAATTTGTAAGAGACAGGGTTGTTTTTTGTAGGTGTGCTTTAATTAACTTGCAGTGTTCATCTTTGACCTCAATTAATACAGCAGAAATGGAATATATTATGCATAATTGTGTTTTCATTAGTGTATAATCACCTGTAAATAAGGATTTTTATGTTTTTGTTATCTTAGAATGAGACTTTTTTTTTATCTACAGATGCTATGGGTCCACAGAGTCTGCCGTGTTGAATCGCCATGTTAGTAGCCAAGAACAGACAAACTAAAGATTCACTTTAGATAGGGCATTTTTCCTCTTTCTCCCATAGTATCTGCTTCACGCTACTTAAAAGAGGGTGAAAAGAGGGGGTTGTAATCAGCAGCTACACCACTAAAGGTAACATAAATTCTACGTGCGAGTCCTTTAAATAAGCCACCACAGAAACAAACTCCTATGCCTTTATTTTTCTGTCAGTAGTGGTATTTTTTGTATTCACTGTTCATTTAGTAGTACACTTATAGTATATGTGAAACAGGGTTTGTGTTTGGTTCACAACCGATGTTAAACACTTCAGTTCCCAAGCTTGACTCATGGAAATGTTTTTGCTGCTCTCTGTTATCTAAAATATACTCTACAAACACAAAGGAGACTGGGAAAATGAGGGAAGCAGCTGCTTTTGGTGTGATAGAAAAACAGCCTGACGGTGAAGATGGTGTCTAGTTGGAATCTTTAAGGGAAACACAAACGTTGTAGACTCAAGGAACGTGTGTATTTGTGAATAGAGCGGTATTCTGTTTCCCAAATACGTTCAGGAGAAAATACACTCGCTATCTCAATCGCTTTGCATTTCACAAGGGTATCCAATGATAAGTGCGCACAGGTAGGATGTTTTCAGTATCAGTGAATTGTCACATTATCCCATTCGTCTTATGGCTAATCTCCGTCATTCTGCTTCCAGTCACGTGCTTGGGACAATTTCAGTCAATAGGATTTCTCTCATCCTTCACGTGTTCTCGCTCATTCGTTCCACCACCCCCCCACTCCTTTACAATATTTCTTCACTTCCCCCTCTCTCCTTGATGACTTTGCCCTCTCTTTCTGTTTGTACTGCATGTGTGTCTGTATACGTCTGTAAGCGAGGCTTAAGTTGTCACAGACGTCCCCTACAACGATCAGCCCAAATTCCACCATTCAGCTATAGGCTGACAGTCACTTTTTGACTTCTCTCCCTCTACTCTATAAAGCACTTTTTCCTCCTCTCACTCTGATGTGGGTGCGCAGAGGTTCCCCCCTTTCACCCTGCCCCCTCCTTCTCTGCCTCTCACTCATTTTCAGTCTTGACTTCATCCTCTCAGACAGGCCATTAATCCAGTGTTGCCCCTTGTGCCCCTGACATTGCTGAGAGGAGAGAGTAAAAGGGGAAGTGGGGAGTGAGCTTTAAACAGGCAGGCAAACACAGAATCATCTGAATGTGCAGCAAAAAGTCTTTTAGACGGATCCTTCTGAAAAAATCCCTACATCTTGCCAATGGCTGTTTTCAGGAATTAGACGGGAATACTTTTACACATTAAAGTCTATTAACATGTGCTGTTGTTGTGTAAAGACTTCTCTGTCTGATAAATTGCCTCAATTGATGTCACAGGTTTATAGAGTTCTGCTGCTTTTATGTGCATTTTCTTCTTAATTTTAGTGCGAGTGTCTTATATGAGCGCTTTGTTAAGTATGAGTTGTTGAGTATATTTTTTTTGGAAGGGTCTTGTTTTTGAAGTTTAGGGCAAAGCAATTTGAAGTTGTTGCAGTGATTTAAAACGGTGGCCGAAGACCGGTAGTGTGCAATCTAAACTCATATTTCAAGATAAGAACTGCATCGTAAAGGGAAAACAGATGTAACAACATGATACTCGGTTCAGATGGTAACGGATCCCCATCAGTCATTGTAAAGATGTTGTTGGAATCCAGGACTTTACAGCACCTGCATGTAGAAATATTTTTACATATTTGTGTCCAGAGACAAAATTTATTGCCATTGGCTGCTGCAGGGCTGGTCAGTGTTGTAGCTGAGAGGCTTTATCGTTTGTTAAAGTTTAAAAAGGACTCACTGGCAGTCCAACCGTGAGGTGGAGTCTGTTTAAATATGTTTGAGTCATTAAGGCATATACAAAAGCTGAAGGGAATTCAGCTTGAACGACTAGTACAGTGCAGTACCAAGGACTCATTTCCTCCATAATTTATGAAAAACTAATACATTTTTAACCTTTGTATCTTTGGAAATTTTAATTTTACATTCAAGAATACACATTGAAAAAAGTAAAAAGGAAAAAATATTTTCTTTTCATTTTATATGAGATGTCCCTGTGGGGCTACTAACATACTGAAAAGACAACAAACTTGTGTGAAGGAAAGTAAGAGGAGAAAAATAGGCTGCACATGTACACGTATCCCACAGTTAATCATGGAGAGTGCTAGATCACCAAGTTGGATGAACTTGCAGCCTACATAGGTCATCAGGAGTACTGGAAGTGCAACACATTTCTACTTTATGATGACATTACTTAGCAAAAATAATGTAACAAGTGTATCCTTTAATCATTTGTGGAACTTATTTGTACTTGTCGACATCCCCTCAGGGCTCAATAAAGCATTATCATGTCTCATCCATTCTCTGACTAGACCTCAGCCCCGCTGAACATCTGTGGGAACATTTGAACATGGAAACAGAGAAAAGACCTCTGGCACAACTTCACCTACTTCCAGAGTTGAAGAGTTCAAAACTCCAGCCATGTTTTAAGTATAGAACAACTTTATTGTCAGCACAGCGCGTTTCTTCGAACTTTATCAGGGTTATCATAAATGATGTAAATTATGTGTCTGACAACATTCAAAAAGGGAAAAGGCAAAACAGGAAGTATCATCACAAGAAAGACACTGAAAGAGGGCTGCGATTATGTAGAATAGACTGATGCAATAGACTGAAGCAGCAAGCACACGCTATGCAAAACTGTGGACACGGGGTAATTTATTCGAAAATTAAATTGCATGTATCAATGAAGCTAAACTAACTTTTCTTCAAGGACATTTAGAATCCCCTGTAATAGATGCATGGTGAACATATAAAACCGTATTTATATATATATATATTTATATACTATATTTATATAGATATTTGATCGATCTACTGACAAGCTGTGTTACACGCACTGAGGCCACTTAAAATTCTAATGCAAAGTTCATAATGTTAAAATAATTTCCTCACCACCAGTTCTCTTTGAAGATAATCTCCAGAGTTTATGGTAATATGGATTTATCCACAAGAAGCTCCACTCTTAACCCCAGGTGATTTAACTTGTCTCTTCCCACTGTTAGCTCTCTTTAATCTGTAAGTAGAGGTGAAGTCATTGAGTAAATAGAAAGGCTATGAATACATTTTCATGTTATCTCCACCCATTAATTCCTTGAAAAAAGATTGCCTCAGCAACTTGCTTTGGCCACAGTGAATACAGTATTGGCAGCAGGGCACGCTGTGTATGCAAATAACTACCTGGTTTTGCAAGTGAGACTGATTTTTACGTGAAGGATGGTATTGAATTTATACATGGAAGCGGCATGTTCTCTTCTCTTTGAAATTATAACAAGAGAAGAAGGTTGACACGTAGTAATTGCTCATCATGGTTTGTTATGTTGACACTGAAAGCTGATGAAAGACCAGTGGTACAGAGTGTGCTACGCTGTGACGCAATTATTTTTTATTACCACAAACTTCAGAATCATGAAGCGTGAGCACAGATGTGAACCACAAGAAGCTTTCTAGGACTGTGAATCTGGTTTGACTGCTTATTCAAAAGTGAAGTTAAACTTTGTTCATTATTGCAACATTGTAACAGTAGGGGTCTTATCCACGAGTCACTTCCTCTCCTATTTGAGGTATGGAAGATGTAAATTTGTAGGAAAGTTGTTTTGCTTGTTTTTTAAAATGCCTGAAAGCGAAAACACAATTATAAAGATTTCTTTCCTCCCTCTCTTTCTGTTTCTCTATTCTTGTTCTAGATGGGAAATGCCTCTGAAACATTTCTGCTCATTTCCACAATATCGAAAAATAATGACTTCCTCATGGGAACCGTCTACATCATTTTTGGTAAGCAGCTGGATTTTTTTTCTTTATTTTTGTGAAGGTATGTTCACATCTAACAGTCCTTAAATATCTTGCTACTCTGCCTCCCAGGTGTGCTGTCAGTGCTGGGAAACGGGATCCTGCTGTTCGTGGCCTATAAAAAGAAGTCCTCCCTGAAGCCAGCAGAGTTCTTTGTTGTTAACCTGGCCATCAGTGACCTGGGCATGACCTTAACCCTGTTCCCGTTGGCTATTCCCTCAGCCTATGCTCACATGTGAGTGACCATTCAGTTGTCCACCAATATTTCTTCTTTCATCTATTATGTCACTAAGTCTTCTTCACAATCAATATATGGCACATAGGAGGGAGATGAGGTAAAAAAAATCTGCTCTGCCTTCCACCATGTTTGTCATTTTGCGAGTGTGTTATGCACATATATACGTCATCAATGGGAATTTATCGTTTTTATCGTGGGATGGCATATTCTTACCCTGGGGAATGTTTTTGACGATATATCGTAAACATTGGCATATCGCACATTGCTACTAAGCATCAATCAAAGAGCACAGCAATCACTTATTACTGTGGCTTTGTAATAAGAATGTAAAAAAAGCTTTTTATTAATGAAACTGAATCTGATTTTAAGTACGGTCAGTGCAATAGAGGTCTAGTTTTTCAAAATGTTTTTAGGCTACCATTAGTTTTGGAAGCACAATGAAATAAATATTTATAAATGGAGGGAAATGTATGAACTTCATGCAGCGGATAGCTTTCCTATGTGCCATGACTGGGTCAAAATGCATCACTACTCACTGCAGTGTCATATAACTCTGGGGATGACCAGAAAATGTTTCATCTGCTAGGTGTGAATTGTGTAATTCTTTAGAGACATTTGCAGAGAAATTTCTCTTCTGTTTCTGTCTCCATTTAGGTGGCTCTTTAATAAGATGACTTGTATGGTCTATGCCTTTTGTGGCGTTTTGTTTGGCCTGTGCAGTCTGACCAACCTCACTGTGCTCTCCTGCGTCTGCTGGTTTAAGGTCTGCTGCCCAAATTATGGTAAGACAACCAGACTTTATGCTTTAATTCATTAAAAGTAATCATCATCATCATAACAACACACTACTTTAAAACACTTTGCTAAAGCAGTTTTTGATATTGGCTTGATATTTCTACTGATTTTGTTAACTAGAAGGCTGGCTTTACTCATATCGATCAACACCATTAAAAAAATAGATTTTTTTTGCTCTCGCCTGAAGCCAGAAACCTTGAATCTAAAGAGAGAAATATTAATGCAGTGAGGCCAGAAAGTCAAGGGCTTGTTATAAAGTAAAAGTGACCATGCTGCAATAATGATAATGTTCAATGCCTGCTTTTAACCTCTTTAAACAGCAGGATATGTAAATAAGGAAATGTTTACAAGGACTTTAATTTACTCTCTTCCCATTTTAGTGTAATCCCCTGCAGGATTGTATGTTTGAAAAAGCTCAAAAACTATCCAATTATTGGAATATCCTGATTCCCTGGCTGCATGCTTTCCATAATGTCAGTGTTTACTAATTATTTTACATTTGTGTTGTTAATTTCACAGAAGAGCAGGGTAAAATGATCACTGAACAGTAAAATACAGTTAATGTTAGTCTGAGACAATAAAAGTGGTACAAGAATGAAACCTTTCCTTAAGCATTCACTCACAGCCCACAGAGATAATGCTGTGGTTTAACTCAGAACATTTAACTAAGATCTATAATTGACATTCAGAGATCAAGAATCCTACTTGAGGTCCATGAAATCATAATTCTTTTTCAATCGGTTAAATACCGGCTGTGCACAAAGGTTACCGCGATGTCAAGGTGAAAGAGTTTTGTTTTCATTATAATCCGATGGAGTTTAAGTTAAGCTGTTCTCAATTTACAAATCCATCACGAGAGCTTAGTAGAAAAACAGAGATAAATATACAATGTCAGGGGTCGTTCTGCTCCGATTGTCATTTCAAGTGTCTCATATCTGGATAATCAGATATTTCGTATGCTTTTCTCCATTTGCATGCAAATAAGGGACAGATCTACAACATTCCATACAGCGGCAGTGATACACCTACTATTTTTAAGATCAAAATCAAAGCAAGAAATTTAAAGAATTTGATATAAGGTCATAAAAGGATAACTCTCACTTAAAATTGTCTTTTGTATTGTAATTTTCTTATTGTAAATTAAATGGACTCTATTTTAATTAATTTAATTAATTACCTTGTCATTTCTCATTTTCCACTTCACATTTAATCAAATTAGCTAAACACATTTAGCACCAGCCACTTCAGCAAGATAACCCACTGTGCAGTTAATGATAATCATCTATATACTCAATATGTTATATATTATTACAATAATGGTAATGTACATTGTTACGGTAAAAAAGGATCAAACATTCGTACCTTTAGATATTTTTTGATGGAAACTTGATTCTAATTAGCAGTCATATCCAGTAAGGATTTCCATGTTATAATGCAAATTAATTCTGATGTTATTCAAGGGCATTAAGAAGGACAGTTAGTTATTGACATTAAGGATTGGTTTCTACTTTAGATTATACTTCCATGCTGGGATTCAGCTTCCTTCTGCAAGTCTTACTCCCACAAATTCCCAAACCAATGGCACTCTTTTTATCTTTTTTGAGTTTTTTTTAGTCAGACAGCACAAGTAGCTATGACACATCCATCCTAAGATCAAAGTGGCTACTGCATGGCTCTGAAATGCAACGTTAAGGCTCTGAGAGAAGAGAAAGTCAGGTGAATTAGTTTTTTGCATACTATAAAATTCACGTGTGAGTCATATATGGTCACTTCCATGGGCTTTTGAAATGGTGCCCCATGTCTCTCAATGAAGGAGCAGAATCACATGACTTTCTCCAGCCAATCAGTGAATGTCAGACTACCTCACGGGTAGTGTTGCTATGACCTCTAATGCATCCTACTCTAAGTCTAACCTTAACCCTAACATTTTTTTCACTGACACTGAAATAAGTGTTATAAGTTCCCTAAGACATATGTCTGACTGTTAATTTGGAAATAAATGTTCTACATATTTATATATACCAATATATATATATATATATATATATATATATATATATATATATATATATATATATATATATATATATATATATATATATCATTATATGGTAACTGTTGTTTGACTTTGATTTGCAGCCTAAAACTGAAACTTTTTTAAAAAGTCAAAAAAAGAAAAAAATGTCTTCTTCTATCCACCAAATAACACTCCAGGGTTAAAATTTAAAATTTCCAAGTATTTCAATGAGTGTCCTATAAAGGGTTAAGGCCACATTGTAACTGTAGTGAAAGTCAAAGATACTTCTGTTGCTGTCAGGCAGTTTCACGTAACATTAACTCTCCAGTGTTTCGACGCTTGTGCATGAGAACTACTTTCACTACACACTGCTATGGCTGCAAACTGTTCAAATAGTACATTGCTAATGACCATAATTAATCTTGTTGTCTCTGAAGCCACTGAGGATTTATTTACATGACTGCCTGTTAAATCTCCTTTAAGCTGCGTAGACAGTTGATTTAGGGCCCGTATATCTTAATACACTGTACAACGTTTGATTTTATGCAGACATTCCCATTAGCTATATCCTTCTATATCTATGTACTGCTGGAGGTTAATCCATTTTCTTTTTTCCAAACTCATCAGTCACTCCTAATTTGCTCATTAAACCATCATAACATTTTTTTTGTCTTGTGAAAACGATGTGACAGCACCATTTAACCATAATTCATAAATCATAATTAACTTAAATATTGAATGTGCAATACATAAAAATTCATACCAGTTTATGGAAATTGTAAACAGTTTAATTTCACCCACAAGCACTGTCATCGTCAGCTCTCTTAATGTCCATACTCTATGAATGCAGCACAGATTCTTCACTCCTGGAATCTGCATCCCAGAGTGCAAAAATCCACGGATATTCCCATTTATATGCTTCACACTCACAAATATACACTGCAGGGTAGAGGCAGATCTGACACATGCTGTATCAATGGAATTTGTAATGTCTAGTATACAAGATAAAAGGCAAATGTACAAAGCACTACCATGACGACAACAGAAGGCAGATTTGATTGAAGAACAATCAGCACAACTCACGGAAGAAACGAGTAAATTCAGTCAGTCAGACTGTGTTATCAAACACAGTGGGAGATTGTTTAGCTCTGACGGACAGTATATATATCGAATTCATGAACATGTCACAATTGAACTAATTCAGGTTTCATTTGTCAACATTTAACTTCACAGCACTTTGGTACACCAGTTAGACACTTCTGAATAAAATTAGAAGTCTGCTCCAGACTCCACTATGTTCACCAATTGCTGCTAATAGGCACAGTATAATTGACGTCAAGGCTGTATTTTTAAAGAGCTCCTCTTGTCTGTTTACTAGAGAAACAATATATAATGCAGAGTGTAAAACCCCAGAGGCTACAAGCTTCACAAATAAATGTGTTTGAAATGCAAATCAGCATAAATAATTATGCCTTTATGAGAATTCACTGCTAGCAACCTTGTACAAATGTGCTCAGTTTACAAACACGCTGTTAAACCGTGCTGTCCTCATGTGTCTATGCCCGTGCAGCTCTTGTAGTCAAAGAAACAAACACATGCTAACAAAAATACATGATCAATAATCGGGGAGACATGGCATCACTGATGTAAAGATCCTGTCAATAACTGCAGACTTGTACTTGCAGCATCAGTTTTTTTCAGAACAACACACATCATGCAACAAAGGAGTTTGAGTTCGTACTGGTTTGACCTTGTGTCCCCTGTCATCCAGTATTGTTTTCTGTGTACTCTGGAGATGTAAGGACCGTGTTCTTTATATGTCCGTTAAAAACAACAAAAACAATGCTTCAATGCACATCCCAACATGATATCAGGAATGTAGGCAAAAAAAAATCGTAAGAGAATTTAACTCCCACAAACCAAACAGATGCTTCATATTTGCATTTGAATTGATTTTCTTGGTCACATGTTGAATATAACCTGATATAGACATTGAAACACTGCTATTGTTCTTGTTAATCGTTCTTTTGGTATTGTCTGTGTAGTGTAAGGGTGCCTTTAACAGGAAACAGTGAAACTAACAGGAAAATAGCAGTAGTAGAATTATTCACTTCAAATGGTAAATACCTGAGCTGTAAACTTGTTTGTTAATGAGATCATATCTGTTGTTAACACATTGAATAGTAGCTCCAGACAAGTAACTATTTCCAATGACAATTAAGACTTAATCTGTGTGACGGTGCCAAAGCAAAATGTTATGCCCAGTTAATAGCTGCAGAGTTACGGAGAAACAACAAATAAATTAATTTAGAAATCTAGGATTTACATAAAAGCTGAATCATATTGGTTAAATGTAAAACACACAAAGACAAGCACAACAGTGAAAACCCCAAAAGCAGTTATTCTCACTGTCTGGAGGTGACATAAACATGGAAAATTGGAGCAACTATCACTTTCTGTAGAAGGAGACATCAAAATGTCTGTACCTAAAGGCCAAATTGCTGCTGTTACTACTGTCTTTGTGGAAATGGAGCTTACTGATGTGTGAATAAGAGGTTGGGAAATGACCAAACAATTTCCTTGTGTGAAAAATCTAGAAACTTACAAGGCCGCTCTATGGAGTGCTTTGCATAAACACGAGAAAAGAACCATGAAATGTACGAGCTGTTTTCATGGAGTAACACCACAAATGTCAGAGGATTGGGTTACTGGGAGTTGGAGAGTAAAAACCATGATAACATTTATGGGCTGCTGACACAAGGTTCACTTTCCATGTGTGGAGTTATTATGGAGGCTGTCTCACATTGGATCCAACATGGGCTACTGTATCAGCTGTCAAAAGACAATAAACATTGGTTTAATTGGATGTATATGGGACTTTTTAGACTAGCTGAAATCAATTAGAAATGCTCACATTTTTCTGAAACATGATATAGTTTCTATGTTGCTGTGAAAAAGGAAAAATATATTAAAAAATGTATCCCACTGGAATTATTATTTAGTGCACAGAGTCTACACAGTTTTCTTCCCAGAACTGATCAGACAGCAAATTATTTCTACAAAGATTTTTTAAAGTTAGTTAAGAGTCTGAATTTTCAAGCTGCAACATTAGAAAAGAAAAACAAAATCTGCAGACGTAAAATTTTTAAATCTACCAGAATGACTTCCTTGCTGATGAGAAACTATGTAAAATCTTCAAATCTTTTTATACAGGATGTGGCCTCATTGTTATTACTCATGTAACAGAAACTTCATGTCATATTCTTGAGGGAATGTCTTTCAACAAAGCACTAAAGAGCTCCAAGGTGCAAACTGATGAAAGAAACTGTAGTGGAAGACATGGGTCATTGGGGAGACGGTTGGGAGTGATGGAGAGTGCTTCTTCCTGTCTCTGTTATTAGTATTTGTCGCAGCTGGAGTACCTCACGTGGTTATTGCTATTCTTAATGAACCCCTGCTGACAGACAAATTAGCCCTCACTTGGAGACCTAACAGCAGTGCATGGATCTGGTACTTGCCGTCTGATTTAATCAACAGCCACCACTGACTGCTGATCAACCTGTAGATGCTGGATCGAAGTCCATCAAACAAAAGGCTGAGTGTGGATGAGTCAGACACGTTTCTCAGTAAGAGGACTACATTCATTATATTGACATGAGCGATGGGTATGATTGGCCCGAGAATGAAGAGGGGAGCTGGGGAATTGCTTTACAGTTAAAGAGGGCTGACTTAAATATTACTGACAACAGATCCAATGCAGAATATTTGCACTGATGTCAAGTGGTATTGGCTGTAAAAATTGAGTAGACGTGTTTGAGCTTAAATAGATCTCAATCAGAGTCAAAGCCTCCATCTCTTTCAATATATGGCAGCAGATGACATGGTAAATACAGTGAGCATGACGGATAGTAGGGTAAAAAGCTTGTGCTGGCGTTTTCATTTAATACTAATTCATGGACTGACTAGTTTCCTGCATGATGCAGCCAAGACCAAATGCACTGTGAAAGAATAAACTGCACCAGATTAATTAAAAAAAAAAAAAAAAAAAAAAAAAAACATTTCTAAATATGTCTCGAATGATCCAATACTTTGGATCTGTATCTGGGCTGATATTAACCTTATTGCTAAGTATTTCAGTCCTGGTTAAACTGTCAACATCCATAGTCACCGTGGTAACACAAAGTGTGATTTAATGCTACATCAAACACAACTCTTTCACCTATTACTACTACTGCTACTTTGGCAGAAAACCACAGAAAAGCAGCCAAACAAGCTTTGTTTAAATATAGAAATCAGTCAAAAATAATCCCAACTGTGATCTGATGGATCAGAGGAGTTAGAGATGAGCAGCTTGCCGACTACAGTTCTTCATCAAACTGTGACTGCTCCTCTTCTTGGTCCATAGAGCAAAAATAAGACATGATCTGCTGATGGATGAAAGGTGCAGACTGTTGTCTCACTATTTATTTATTAATCTATTCAACTGCAGTGAGCCGCTGATCTCTGATACCTTATGAAATAATGATGAAAAGAAAAAAAAGGAGCAGTTACTGTACAAGATCAGCAGTTGGCATATTCGGATACTCTGGAGAGAAAAGGTTGCTCCACACCTTTTTAAAAAGTAAGAGCACATATTTGAGGGCTTCTGTTCTAAACTGAGTTCAGCTCTCCGTGAAAAAAGAGCTCAGGTTGATTCCCTCATGTGCCACACGAGTAGCTGGAGAGTTCGATCGGTGGAGGGATGATTCACATCAGATAAAAGCAGACTCTAATGGCTAACCGCTCCCATCCCCAGCACCACGCAGTTCACCGAGTGCCACGGGGCTTAATCACCAACCCCCCTCCCTCAGCTTGAATTGTAAAAGGGGCTGACATCCAGCTGAAGAGGCTGTGTGGTATCATCGATAAGGCTCCCTGTGTTATCCTCCTCGCTGATTACACACCGAAGAAGCCCTCGTCTAAATCAATTACAGTTAACAGTTGGTAGTGAGGGCTGTCTCAGCATTTCCCGTGGATCTCTTTATTTATACACTAGCACATGAGAGTCACAACAAGAGGAGTGTCCGCCACTAATTGTGCCAACTGAAAGGGCTGCTCAGAAAGTTAATTTAAGTTCTGGTATAAATAAAAAAGAAAACAGACTGTACAAGCACTGTAGGCTGTAAAACCATGACTTCAAGTCAGAGGAAAAGTTGTCTGTAGATTTTGTCAGTCAAATTAAAACAAAAAGGTAAGATAAAAAAAAGAACCTTATTTCCTGCATCGAGGTGACGTGTTTGTAAGATCTTTACAGAGGATCTTTGCAGAAAAATACATTTTGTATATCTTATTACAACGTTAGCATGAAGTATAGTTCATTAATTGCTGGAGTTTAAATCATGCATCATTTCATGTGGTGTGTTGTTGTTGTTTTTTTTCTCATACATTGGCCTCAAAATAAACATGCTGCGCAGCTCCTCTCCATGCACACAGAATAATGTTTATGTTTTGGTCCCTGGCATTATGGACTTGCGTTAACTTTACAGTACATGTGCATTCCTGTGGGCCATGTGATCTCTTATCTGAACATGCCTGAGGTCACATCAAAACATGCTTTGACTGGAAAACAAGATAAATGGGATGAATGCATCATTTTATCTGTGTAGTTAAGAACAGTGATTTATTCTTTCTGTCGATCTATCCTAGGGAACTTTCCTATCAGGTTGTTTATCTAACTGAATGAAATCCCCCTTCATCTCCCCCATGTCCTGCTCTTTCTCCTCCTTATTCATTGCCTGTTGTCAGCATCAGGTAACCAGACTTAATATGCTTCAGTAGCATATTGTGACTCTGCTGTTGTTTCTGTATCCTTCCTCCATGTTCCCATCTGTTAGTAATCACTCCCACAACTCTCCCTCCTCTGTCTACCCTTCTATGCTTTCCTCAGGTAACAAGTTCTCCTATACCCACGCCTGCACGCTGGTTGCTGGGGTCTGGTGCTACGCTGGAGTTTTTGCTGTCGGTCCCCTGGTGGGCTGGGGAGAGTACGGTGCCGAGCCTTACGGTACAGCGTGCTGCATCAATTGGCATGCTCCCAGCTATAGCTCTGCAGCTATGAGCTACATCACCTGCCTCTTCTTCTTCTGCTACATTGTGCCCTGCACTGTCATCTTCCTGTCTTACACATTCATCCTGCTCACCGTCCGGGGCTCCCGTCAGGCTGTGCAGCAGCACATGTCCCCGCAGAACAAAATCACCAATGCACATGCACTAATCATTAAGGTAAATGCAAGTTCACTTTCCAGCATACTGTTAACACTTAAGTGAATATATTTTTACATAACAAATGTATTTTTTTAATATTTTTGTGTCTCTTTTCAGCTGTCTATAGCAGTTTGCATCGGTTTTCTGACAGCATGGAGCCCATATGCCATTGTGTCCATGTGGGCAGCATATGGTAACCCAGCAACTGTACCAGCTATGGCTTTTGCTCTGGCAGCTATGTTTGCCAAGTCCTCCACCCTTTACAACCCTATTGTCTACCTGGTCTTCAAGCCCAACTTTCGCAAGTTCCTATGTCGGGATGTGGCAAACTGCAGAAGTACAGTCTGTGGATGTGTGTGTCAGCACAGCTCCGCACAGAAGGGAACTTGCATGGAGTCCCATCACAAAGAAGAATGCAACTGCACAAGGTTGTCAAATGGGCTAACGGAAAACCATGGGACCTGTAGACACTGTCCTTGCCCTGAAGTCACTGGTACCAGAGAAAACTTTACAGGATACAGCCACCAGCAGACTGCCAGGATACTTAAAGGGTCGCTACATAGTGAGGTGGCTGTCAGCCAGATGTCTAGTGAGTTGCAGAGTGACTTCCTCTAGAGAAACAAACAGCCAGAAAGTAAGAAGGTGGGGAAAAAAAGAGGAGGAAGAATGAAAAGCAAGAATGAAGGTTGAAAGATGCAAGTTGGGGAAAAGGGAAATGTATTTAAAAAACGAAATACGAATACATTTTACAACTCCGAAGGTCAAAGTTCTAAAACAAAGAACTTGTCTCATGCCTCAAATATGTGATACTGCCAAAAAAAAAAAAAATGATGAGAAGGTTAGAAGCCAATAGAGGAGGATGAAGGAGCCACATTGTCAGCATGCAACCAGAGATGTGCACATCAATGTTTCATCAGGTCAAATTAACCCACGGCAATAACGATCAATGTTAAGCAAACAAACAACAGGAAGGTCATAATGAAACTTTCTACTCCCCTAAACTACCTTTTGTGTATTTATTATGAGTACTGTATTGATGTATCTGATTTGATAGGTATTTATTAATGCATGCCTAAAATTGAAGGACCACAGGGTTGCTGTTTTTATCAAATAGGAAAATAGTTCTGTCTCCTCATTGTTGAGAACAATAAGCCTCAATTCATTCGATTACAGTGTGACAGCCTCTACCTTTGTCTAAGGACAAAGCACTGTGAGAAAAGATTTGTCTTTGCGAGATCATTGTTACATGTGTAAGAATGAACATAGACATCCTTCAAATTGCCCACAGGGCGCCGTATTGATTCCTCAGCAAAAAGGAGCTGTCAATATTTATTTTGTCTGATCAGTTGTGTCCAGGACGAGGCATGGCTGAATCGTAAAAGCAGAAGAACTAGGGACAGGGTTCAAAAAGTTGCATTGGAACAAATACTAATACTTAAAATGTCATATTTTTTATTTTATTTTTGTTTGTTTTACAAATCATGTGAATTGATTTTTTTACATAAAACCCAGACAAAAAAACACAATGAACACACTGAATAAATTAATTATTTAAAGGCTAGGTTAGTTTTTATATAAGAGAAAATTAGCTTTAAAAAGAACACAAAGTGGCTGTCTTCGGCCATGTTTTAAAATGTATGTACTCAGAGAGCTGGCTCTTATGGAAGTCACTGATGATGAGGAGAAAGCTGGAGCTGTGTCCACATCTCCAGGAGGCTGATCAGGTGCAATCAAGGCGCTATTTTATCTTAAGAATGAGCCTCAAAACAGTGTGATATTAAAGGTTTAATTTATTTTTTTTTATTTTCATAGTTTTTGTCATGAGTTCTATCAGTTCTGATTAAAATGTGCTCACCAACGTGATTGCTGAGATCACAGTGTGACAGATTACTACAGAAAAGTGAAGAAATGGCAAGAAAGGTTCAGCCGTACGCTGGTCAGATGGATTGTAAACAAGCCAACAATTTAGCCTGATTATCTAAACTACTTTATTGCAAAACCGAAAGTTCATCCATAATGCTGATAATAATCTTTAATTACAAAAGCTGCGTGTGCGCATAATTATTGCTGTCAGGCAGTCTGAATATAAAAGTGATGGATGTTTACAAAGGACAGAGATTAAATTCCATTCAGTTTTTCTTAGTACTACCTGGGGTTTTGTTTAAAGTAGATGTGAAGTCAAACTTGCATCTTTTGCCAGACTCCACCACGATACACATCCCCAGATTTCATCTTTTTAACTCGGTTAGTATGTTATTGTTACTAACGGGAATAATATCCAAATTTGTGAAAATAAGACCCAAAATGTAATCCACTGGAACGATCCTTTAAAATGCCTGTATGTGTGTGCATATGAAAGTAATGGAACAATTGTGGGGTTCATTTATACTGTATGGTTGTGTGTGTTTTTCTAATGTGCCTGTGTATGTGTGTGTTCATGGCGTGCAGTATCAGCAAATTCTTTTGGGCCAAACGCAGAAACATAAACAACAAAAAAAGAACACTAAAATAAGCATATTAAACATGTTCCTCAAGCCATTAAAACAAAAAGAGCAGAACTTTACATCTATGCATGGATATAGGCCACTTGGCTTTAGTGTTCTCCTAGCCTCTTGGAAAAGAGAGGGCTTGTTTGTTCAGTAAAAGGATTTGTAATATGAGAGACACAAGGCTTTGCCTCAGCACCTGCCAACATTATTCCAATAAAAAATGCCCAGTGAGCATAGCATTTTGTACCCCTCGCAGCAGCAGTGGTCATCAAATGAAAGTACAAAAATACCTGCCATGGACAAGATTAATTAGATCTGCTCTAGAATGCGTGTTGCGGTGACTTTCATGCCATGTCATGATTCCTGTCTTAGCCATGGTGGGAGGAAGATTGCAGTTCTGTGCAGTTTTCCCAGAATAACTGACTATAGAAACAGTTCACTTTGTCATGAAATAATTTTAAACATGTCAGCACGTGCTGTATTCTGCTGCGTGCTGCACTCCTTCAGTTACTGCTCTGACATTGGTCGTGACAGCTTCTTGAATAAATTGATATTAAACCACAACTGCCGCCTGAGCTAATAGCCCACTTGAGCTTTTCACACAACACTGTGATAAGACCTTTGTTAGCTCAGAGCTTAGAGCTCTGTTAGTTCAGACTGACATTTGCACTCCATGAAAAAAATGCAGCCCCCGTGATATGTTTCTGCATCGAGGGTTCAAGTACAAAAAAAAAAGAAAAAACACAATGAAAAAGAAAACGTTAAATGTGGCTCACTTTTTGCCGTAATGCAACGACACATTCCTGGTAACCTGAATAGTTCATTTCTACTGTTTACTTTGCTGAGACGGAGGATAAAACAATTGCCGCTGTGATAATTTTCTGCTGTCTAGTGTTTTAGTGTCTGATAAGCTTTCAAACTCATGGATCTATTACTTAAACCAGCCTCGTTGGGTTCTGTTTCACAACCCTGTTGTCACTATTGAGTGATTCTGAACTCTGGACATTGTCATTATTGCCAAGTTTTTAAATTTTAACTTTTTACAATATCTTCTCATTTCTGTATGATTAATGTTAGGGAACGATTGTGGTTATGCTAAACAATCTATGTTTAAGGAGCGGTTATCATGCGGATTCGACCGACATGACTCCAATGTTCCCACAATGAATCCCCAATCTGGAATATCTGGACTTTTTATGGTTATTCCAAAAAACAGATAAAAAAATGAAATCAAGTTTCAAATAAAGCAATGGAACATTTGGTGTTCAATGAAATTATCCCAGTTTTGTGGTGTTCAAGTGCACCAAAGTCAACCTCCGACTAAATGTGAGCTAAGGTTAAGGATAGCCCCAGTTTTCTGTAACAGGCCTTTTCACTGACGTATACAATCAGTAATTTTTTATCAGGAAGTTTGAGACAATATCTTCATCTGTTTTTCATCTGTAACTAACGACTATAGTATAAAGCTGCATGGATGTACAGGGTAGCAGCTCATTACTGTTTCTTGCTCTATAACCTCCAGGGTGAAGACATACTGTAAGTAGTACTACTATCCGTGTCTGTCAGAAGTGAAAATCTACATGATTGTACGGACTACTCTGTGTGAACAATGTTGCCGGTTTCATGCTGGCTGTGTAAGGCTTTGGAGAAAATGTTGTAAAAGCTAAAGGATCTGTGAAATGCAAAAGGAATTTTCTGCGTGTCATGCTGAAACCAAAGGTTACAGTCACCTTTACCTTCACTGTCAAAGCCAAAATGTAGTTTTGGACATTCATACTTTTTATACCAATATGCAGGTTACCATTACACGAACATACATATCAAACACTTGGCTTCCAGTACTGTGCTGGACAGGCTTTGTTCGGCCCAAATCCTTGGGCAAAGATGGACGCACAAACCAGGAAACATAACTGTGAAAATCTGATTCTGATGTCTCTTTTTTCTATTCTGCTTTACTCAAGGAACAAATTCTGCAGGTACCCGGGTGTAAAATCGGAGTCATTTACCATTCCCACCCGGGTCATTTCCACTGGCTTTACTCATTCAAACAATGTACATATATTTATCAGACGTCAGGGATTTCATGTAGACATTGGTTTGTTTGCATGTATGTATATAATATGTGTATGTTAATTCATATATTATTATGAGTATCAGCCTAAATACGAGATCAAGAAACCTCTTAGAGTGTCTTGAAATTGGGGGGTTTGTTTTTTATGTTATTTCAGCTCCTGACTGGTGGCTTTGAAAGTGTTTCCATAAATGTTTCCTATTATGAGGCTTTAGTGGAAACAGCCTCCAGGTTTGTGGCTTCCCTCACTGCAGCTGGAATCCATTTTTTCCTTTAGCTCCTTTAATAGCTAGGTGGGAAAAGGATTGACTTAGCTGAACTTACATCCTAAAAGCAAGACCACCAATATGACACAGCCATAATATAATGTCCATTAGAGCTGACCATTATTAATAAATCTCAATTTCCCACCATGGTGTTGTTGGGTTCTGTAGAGACACAATAATCCAAGTGGGAGATTTAATCTATAACAATATTATTGTATATGCAGCTGCTATGAAGGTTACTGTGTCTACCTCCCAATTAATCATGGAATGTATTTGTGGCTCTTGTGAATTGGAGATGTGCAGCGTTTAATAAGAAGAAGTAGCAGAAGTGTTTGATGTGATTACAGTCGCTTGGATGAGCAGTTTACTGCAAGAGAGTTTAATTACAAAGAAATTGAAGTGCTGATATGTTGGAAGTGTGTCTGAAAGCTCGAGCTGAATGCAATTATCTCTTGCCCATGCATCATGAAATCCTTTGTTGTTACCAGAACAGTAATTATCAACACTTTTGTCAAACACACTCATCTCAACTCTCTTTACTTTCTAAATCTTACCTGTCACAAAACAGCCTGGAAACATGGCAAAGACTTTGTTATTCCCTTTTGATACTTGAGGCTGAATCAGCATAAATTCCATATGCAGTATTTATAATGGCTCATAATGCACCTGCTATACACTCACGCCTACACTGGGTCTGAATGGTGGGATAAATCCTATACTAAGTACTGCTCACTATGTCTGGCCTAATCCGCTGTATATAAAGTTAAATGCGATCAGGATGATGCAAATAGAATCTGATTCTTCTGACTGCAGCTGGAGAGCAAAGTCTTTGTATGAATCCTTATTTTTCTTTTGTCTTCTGGAAAGCAAACACTGTATCCTCTGGAGGTTTGCAATTTTCGACTGCACTGTACTAAGCTGGCATATGTAAATACAAAGACATACACAGGTCAGAAGTTTTTCAGCACCCCGCTTTCTAAGACACAAAGAAGGCTGAATGTGATGTGTTGTACATATATGTATGTTAATATATGAAAACAAGTCTGTCTATGTATCTATATAGGTTCTGATATATTATTATATGTTATAATTATTGAAAGAATTATCATTGTTGTCAGTGAAGTTTCAGATGCATTGTGAGAAATGTTTACATCTTTTGGAATATTTTTTTTTTTGTTTAAAAAATATTGAGGATTGTATAAAAAGTGTTAAATATGTCTATCCAAGGACACGTAATTTGTTCTGGGGTAAAATGGAATGATAAATAAATATAATTCAGGATTCCATGAATGAGAGTATCACTGCTTTTATGTTTCATCCATTATCTATAACCACTTCCAGGGATGCAAGGGGTCGGAGCTGATCTCAGCTGCTATTGGGCAGGAGGCGGTGTACACCTTTGACAGGTCACCAGTTCATCACAAACTGACAACCATTCACGCTCACATTCACGCCTATGGGTAATTTCAAGTCATCGATTAAGATATTAATTGTGGGAGGAGGCTGGAGCACACTGAAATGTCCCAGCCACAGCCTCAGGAAACAGTGCTAACCACCACAGTGCACTTTTAATGTTTTAATGGTAACATTATGCCAAGCCATTTAGCTGGGCAACAAAACCAGCTAAATGGCTTCCTCAGTGTGTGTTACTGTAAAGGAGAAGATAACTCTCCAGTCAGTTGATTAATCATAGTTCTTTCAGTCCCAGCAAGTGCCTCTATCTGCCACCGTAGTCCAAATGTGCAGTCACATTTTTGAGGAGGCACGAAGCAGATACAGAATAGCCTACAGTGTAGCATCGACGTTTATACACATAGCTGTCATAAATACAGTATAACACATAAATCCTGTCCTCATGGCAAACCAAAAATATCAACCTCATGTTAACACAAGAGCAAAAGTTAGCTTAAGTCAGTAGGCTTTATTCTCTAGGTACCATGCATATATGAAATCAGCAAACAGAGAGAGTTCATTTAAAAGGCAAACATTGAGCCCGTACCCCTGAACACCAGTACAGAAATGCCTCACATGGGTTTGTTCTGTGTAAAAACGCACTCTAAAATCAGTTCATTGTATCTTATTGCAAAACATTTAATGGCCACGAGACTATACTCTACTCTGCTATACTAAGAAAACTTGTGTTGGTGTTTGTTTTTGTGGTCATTTTGAGAATCCTTTTCCATTCAAGGATGGTTCACACCTTCGCATTGATTCCTGTTTTTCTCTTTAGTCATTCCTTCTGTTTGTCCTGGTCATTAAGAGAGTCCTTCCTAATGTGCTTTCTGTGTAACTGATGGGAGACCAAATCCACAGTCCTCATTCTGTGGGTGCTTATCTAAAGCTATAATTAAGCTACTAAATCAGTAGTCGGAGTTAGCCCGATCAAGTGAATATCTGCTAACATTACAGTCCAGAATAAAATCCCAGTCAGTCTGTGTTTTTTGTTTTTTTTCCCTCATCTGTGGTGGAGGTATAGTAACAGAGTTTTTTTTGTACTAAATTGACTTTAAGTTGGCCAGATGTCCTCTTTATTTGTGTAATTTAGACAGCTCAAGCTTCATATTTGCTTCAGATAAACTTTGGAATGCGTATTTTTTTTACAGAAGGAGGTCAGTGAAGTTTGTCCTCTATCACTTACACTAACACCTTATTAGGAAGGAGTGACTACAAGCAACACCTATTTCACTATTTCACTTCACTTTTTAAGACAAACTTGAAAAACTGCGACCCATATCTCTAAAGAAGATGTTAAGGCATAAAGAGAAGTATTGAGGTGGGGATCAGACTATCACAGTTAGCTGTTCTGTTCTACCTCATCAGCCTCCATACAATCTCCCCCCTGTGCCTATCCATGTTTTTCTGTATGCACAGATGTATACATACACACACACACACACATGCTGCCATCTTACTGGGATCTCCTAGCAGGCTGTCATGGATTTTAAGCTCTAATTGGTTTTGTCACACTGTTCTGCATCTTCAAAACAGGACTATTGATTGAGATCATGAGTGTTTCCTGTTGCTGGGGAAAGTCAACTGTTACTAACAAGCTTCAGTCAACACAGCTGCTTTTACCACTTTGTCTATCTACCACAAGTTCATATATATGTGTGTGCATGTTGCATGAAAACAGAGAACACATTGCACTAAATGTGAAAGTGATATGATTCCCTTTATTTTTCATTATGTGACTGACTGGTTTAATCAATAATCTCTTATGAGAAGCTTAAGCAGTGGTATTAAATAATACACTTCAGTGCTTCAGTTCATTTCTTTACTTTTAATCTTAATCTTTAATCACAATTTCAACAATTTATCTCACCTTGAACCAAGGCAGGACAGAAAGCTTGTTTTTCTATTTCATTCACTGAATACACATGAAGAAAAAATATCTGCTGCTTCTGTTTCTGTTTCTGTTTCTGCTCAGCGTGTTTCCACTCACTTTGTCCTTGCACACACAGCCTATTGCATTAACCCTGCGGATGCAGGTACAGTCAAGAGCATTTATACTGCATTCAAACAGATGGACATAATCTGGCAGCCTCACCTTAACAAGATGTCCCTGCTGAACGCCATCTGCCAGAATATCTACGCTCTGCCAGGTCTGCAGCAGAGCAGCCTTTCAAGATTGAGAGGTATGTGTCAGTGTGAGCTGGACTGCAGCAGCTTAGTATGAGTTTATGTCAGTCATGAATTAGTGTGATTGACATACAAGCTGTACTGGCGTTTCAAGGCAAAATGATAAAAAACGGGACTCATTTATTAACTGTGCGGGGGGGAAAAAACATGTACACTCACATTTCCAGGTAGAACATTATGCATTAGTTGTATTTGTTATTTGCGGTATTATGTGATTATAAAACACAAAGTCACAATGGAAATGAATTACACTATTATACAATATTATACACCAGTTTTTTCTATAACATGGCATTATTATTGTGTAAAAAGCTAATTATTCCAAATTCATAAGCTCATAAATAAAATTGGTTAGGTAGGTCTATAAATAGATGGCATTTATAAGATCAGAGCACTAAAATAACTATAGAAAGATTAATCCCATTGTTCAGTGACTGCATTGTTAGCATACTGTATCTGATTGGCCCTTCATGTACACAGTGAAACACCAATGAGGCAGATAGTGGCTGACCTTGCTGTGTTAATGTGTTATTATGTAGCATTATGTACATTTCATAAATACCAATTTCCTTGTGTACACAGGCAGTTAAAATCCTGATATTCAAAGGACCAGGTGCAAAGAATGTTTTGCATTTCTATGAATAAAATTAATAAGGTAGCGTATTCGTGTTTAAAACTCATTCACATCAAATTCACTAAAATGTCACTGCTCATGATATTTTTCACACTTTTGTATATTTTCCTTAATTTTTTTCTTTGGTTCACTTGGTCTAAAATTGCATCTCATTTGTTTATAATGTCCCCTCCATTCTGTGTTTTTTTCCTGGACCTATATTTCCATTTCTCATAATGAGAAAATGTGCCTGTTGGGACCTAAGCCAGGCATTCGTTGCCCGTGGGCAGACCCCCTGAAAAAGCAAACAATTCATTTAGAATGACTGTTCTTGTCCTCACTCCCACAGTCTGTGTGGTGCAGTATATTGAACCAAATTGCACTACATTGCCAGGATAAATAATATCATCTTTGAACATTAAGATCCAATCTCCCATACATGAATGTGTCATCCACTAACACAGGATATGGGTCTAATTTGATTCTCTACCTGGCGGTGTTTTGGATTAGATCTGACAATTCAAACACAGAAGCACATCCCAACATAACATAGTGGCTATTTCCAGACATACAGAGTGCATTCAGAAGTAAAAGTGCGCCACTCTTTTTCTTTTTGGTTAGAACATGATCACATTAAAATAAAATAAGACATTGGTTTTTGAGAGACAGATCCTATTGAGAAGTTAGAAAAATTATTTTTCATTCAATCTTCGAATCAAATTTTGATTTATCATATCTCTGATAAGGTGACCCAGAATAATGTGTTCTTTTATCTTAAATCCCAAGTTTCAGTCAATGAGCCTTATTGAATTTGACATACTTTTTATTCGTTAATTTTACATGTTGACACATTTCAAGAATACTATCAAGAGGGCAAAACCTGTTTTAATTTTGCTCCAAGTCCACTTGCTGAGTTCTGGACATAAATCCTTTACACAGGTAACCCTGAATGTTTCAGTAAACTGTTCATGCTTTAAGAAGATATTAGCTGTCATTCAAAATGCACTGAGCTCATCTTTATGTGTGCTTAATGTTATCCTCAAATGTTTTCTTATGGATTTTTCTTGCCCTGAGACACAGTAAGGCGCTGTACTGTATGTTTTGAAATGAGATCATATTTTCCCACCAGATAATGACTTTTCAAATCAATCCACACCTTCATTTGCTTTAACAAAGATAAAACAAAATGACTAATGATTATGACATATTAACTACCTATGACAGTTCAGACATTAAAAAAAATGTTAAATGTTTTGAAAAATGGTCACTAGTATTAAATCAATTAAAATTAAGAAAATGTGCAAAACCACCAGCATGATCCTTTTAACTGTGATTGTGTATGACTGATAAGTGAAACTCATGATGTGATAACAACCTAGTGCCTAAGGCAGTGAAGTAAAATTGCACAGTAAAATGTGTCAAAGGCTGATTTACAGTCCGAGAGAAAAGAAGAGTACCTGCATCAATTTTTGGAAGAATCTTATCTTAAGATCAATAATCAATTATAGGCCTTATAATTAATGTGTGGTGGCTTCTGTGTCAGGATTTTCAAACCAAAGCTTGTTAATAATTACAGAGTAATGTTACAGAGTTGTTCATAGATGAAATTGGACGACACATAAGATATATTTTAATATTTGGAAGGGGCCTTAGCAAGAACTGTAGCAATATACGTATTAAACATAAACAGATCAAAAATGTGACCATTTTGTTTCAAATGTAGTAATGTAGAAGTAATGATGTAGGCCAAGATATGTTTTTTATGAATTATTATTTTAAATGTATTTTTATTTTTACACCTTTATGGGTGTAGGAGAGCAATTGTTCTTCACACAGCTTTCTGTCAGTAATGTTCTAATGTACGTTTCTGAACTTAATCTATAGAAAGTTATTTTGTAATACGTGTGGGGTAGCACATAAATCTATGCATGCCCCCTTCTCCTTTTAGATGCATACACGAAACATGCCTGCATAAATAACCTGAACCAACAAGTACACAAATACAATAAAACATACTACCACTGTTAGTGTTCCAGCCCTTTTGTGTCAACTACTGCAAATAATTGCTTGAAATGACAATGTATATGAGAAGACAAGTTCATTGGCTTCATTCTTGCTCCTAAAATAGCAGCATAAATAATCTGTGAACTATTATTCAGCCAGTAGAAATAATTAACTATAAAGCTCATAGTCATGTGCATCATCCCTCAAATCTGTGTGTATCTCTTGTTTTTTTGGCTGTTATTGTATCTTACATGTCTTGATCTCATATGTTGTATTGATCACCTGATCGACAGTCTGTCTCGGTTGGATAAATGAATTATGTTGTGCATCACTATCTGTTGTGGATCTCTCCATTATACAGCTAAATCAAATCAAATCAAATCAAATCAAATAAAAAAAAAACTTAACAAAAAAACCCTTTAACAGGGACAAAAGGTGGAAGCTATCATTCATTAACAATATCACTGATATACCATGTGATGTCACAGGTTCAAGGGGGTGAAAGAGTAAGCAAACTGGTAAGTCTGACCACATGAAAGGGGCATTATTTAAGGAAAAGACTCCCCTTTGTTCTAATTTCTATGCATCACTAATTTAGTATGTTTAGGCCACGAAAAGACTGGCTGTGTACTTTTCACAATCTGAGAGCAAAAACAAGGCTGTCTTTCAGGCTCAAAAAGTGCAGTCAATTCAATTAGATAGGGATGGAGATGTTAGCAAAGTCATTCTAATCTTATATTATTATTTGATGAATGTGTACAGAGCAGATGGTTATTAGAGTCTGATGCAGGCAAAGGCTTGTTTTCAGAACTAATAAGAACATTCATTGAGAAGGTTAGTGTCCAATAATTTTGATTGATTCATATTACGTGCTAGTGTTAGTAGTTAAGTGTTAGTTGATGATTACTGATTGCTGGTGAATTATTTTACATACCTACAGAGGATTTATTGCAGGAAGTAACAATGTGCTTCCAATAATACTTACCTGGTCTTAAATCAGACCATGTTCATTTCAATGCTCTTAAAGTTAAGCATGCACCTCTATCTTAAACCAAAGATCCATCCATGATCTGTAACCGCTCATCCTCACTAGAGGCACACAGCTGACTGACTTTTGGTCAGCTGGGAATGTCGCCTGGACAAGTTGCCAGCACATAGAGACAAACATCTGTTCACACTCACATTTACATCAACTGGAAATTTAGAGTCACCAATTAACTTAATAAGTGCATGTCTTTGGACATGTGGGAGGAAGCCAGAGTACCTGGAGAGACATGCAGATATGGGGAGAACATGCAAATTCCACACAGAAAGGCTCCAGCCGAGGTTCGAACCTTCTTACTGTGATGCGACAGTGCTAATCACTGCACCACCATGCTGCCCTAAAACCAAAGAACATTACAAAAATGTATAAATAGTGTACAGATGTGAATCGATGTCTGATTTCTCAGAGTTTTACAACTGGTAGTGGATCACTACTGATCACAGAGTGCTAAGGAACAAGACTTAACGTCTACAGTCATGCAAGAAGCTGTGTGAGTCTCTACTCTGGCACAGAAATAATGTTCAGCATTATAAACTATAAAATATACACAGAATACAATAGTGCAAGAGGACGCGAGAAGAACGCAAGGAGAGCAAAGTTTTTTTCTCCATTGTGTATCCATCTAATGTTGTTTTCCTGTGCACTGACCATTACAGCCTTGAAGTTTTATGTGTAAGATAAGGTAATTTAAAGGTACATACAGAGGAAAGTGACTGGATACAGAATGTAGTTCTTTACTTGGGTTGCCTAAATAAGAGAGAAAGCTTGTGACTCTGTCGTTAAGTAATCACATTTTACATTTTGCTGACCTTGTACACTCAGCTGACATTCTTCACAGTGGATTTAATAATCTGAAAAGTACAAATTTAACTGGATTAAACATTTAAGCCCGAGGAACATCTTAAAATAGATACTGTAAAACTAACAGACATGTCTGTATATATATATGTCAATGGTCTTAAGAGGTGATGATTAAGGAAAGCGCTATAAATATTTAGTAAAGAGGTTCTGTACTCTACTAGCTTCTGTACAGGTTCATTCTGATGCCGTTTTCTCATTCTTTTGATAAACTTTCTGGCCATATGCACTAAATGCAATATTCTTATTTTATCTGTTTATTTCAACCTGTCTTGCTGTAGCGTTCCATGCCGTACTTCCTTCAGTCAAGAAAAACATGGCTTGCATCTACATTTTTTCTTTCAACCTGTATCCTTCAAGAAGTAAAAGCCCTCATGAACTTGCTAATTTTAACATGCTAATTTTATCAGCTGTCACTGTAAATTGCTGCTCTCCACTTACTAACACTCACATGTCATGTCATGTCATGTCGTGGCATGCCATTTCTTCTCTCTCTTCTTCTCGTCCTACACTTGGTTCACAGATGCTTGACTGCTTCTGACAGTATTCACCCAAACCTGTTGGATGCTTCCCCGTCATATTATGCAGTGTTTTGTTAAGATTTGATCACCTAATCTAGTTATAAGCCCCTGTCCTTTGTTTCTGCCAATTGCCCTCAGTGAATTTACTTTGGCTCAGACTCTGCATTTCCTTTTTTGTAATCTCCAAATCCTTACTACACAGAAAAGTTTTGTAACCTTAGATCACAGCCTGCAACATATAGTGTCTCAGTTTTAACTATTTTGGTAAATGCTAATGGGTGGAGTGTACTTATACAGCGCCTTACTAGTCAAGTCAAAGTGCTTTTGCACTACATATCTCTTTCACCCATTCATACACTGATGGCATTAGCTGCCATCTCTTTTTCTGGAAGTTAACCATGCATACACATTCACATACCAATGCCACAGCCTCAGGAGCAATTTGGGGTTCGGTATCTGGCTAAGGACACTTCAGCATGTAGACTGGAGAAACATGGGATCGGACCACCGATCATCTGACAATTGGGCGCTCTACCCCCTGAGCCACAATCAGCCCCAGCTGCCCTTGGCTTGTCTACTTTGGCATAAATTGTTCTCCATGTTTCTCAAAGTGTTTTACTTTCTCTTAAGAATGTGCCCGGATTTTCTGCATCCTGAAATGAAGGTATTACCATGTCTGTCTCTTCCACAATGGAGTGCTCCCTGAGTGAAAATCTAAATAGTGAGCCCTTGCTCCTACTAACTGATACAGAACTTGATGCATAAAGTTATTAACCTTAACTGCACCAAATATAACTTGACAGGACGTGAAGCTATGTGGTCAACATTTAGATAATGAGCTATGGGAATAAGAAGTCTGCACAAAATCAAGTTTGGCCCAGAGAGGGTTTTATGTGACCAACTTTGATCCATTCTGTGAATGTTTGTGTTATTAGATCAGACACTGGCAAATATTATTATAAATCACTGAATGATTTATTGCCCACTGGTCAGTGGAGACAGATCATGCATGCTCTGATAATTTCACACTTCCAGTCTAATTATCTTGGATTTATACACGCCTGATGGGTGGAATATACATTTTGTCTTGTGAATGTTAAATACAATATTTATTCACAATAAATAAATGTACCATTATGTGACTGTGAGAAGACATTGTTCTTGAACAATATTCAGAAATATATATTTTACAGTAATAAAACGTGTACATCAAGTCTATTTTGTTTATTTTAAAATAGAAGTCATGACTAACATTCCTAAGTGAGCATAAAGCACATAAAAATATGGTATTTATATCAAGTTGCATTATGTGAGGTGTTTTTGAAACTTTGGAAGACACTATATTTTCAGTGAGGGTATTTTAGTTGAGTTTGGTTTGCATCTTGGTCCTATGCAGGACGTGCCTGCGCATAAATGTGCATTGAAGTTACAATTGAGAGTCCATCTTCAAGTTTACCACTGAAGATGTCCTTCAGCTTCTCAGTACATGGCATTTGAGTCCCTACAGTCTGTGCTTAGAATAATACCTAGGCTTGCAGAGAGCTAGGGGCTGTTTTTACAAGCATTTAATACTACCCAAGAGCTCCTAACTTAGCCTGAACTGTATTTAGCTTGAGTGATTTAGAAAAATTCCCAGAGCAACTCTGAGCAAGGAAAGGACAGAAAATTCACACTCTGAATGTTGTTATATTTATTTGTTTACATGTATTTATTGTGTGTCATTTTAGGACTTACTAATATATTTTATATTAGCTGTAATCATTGTCCATGAATGCCTTTTTGTGAGCCTGCAGGGCGTGGACATCCAGTGGAAATCACAACATTAAACTATGGAAGCGCTGTAATAGTTTTTGCGATCACTCTGCTAATGGATGGTTGCAACAGACCAAAATCATGCTGCACTGTTGGATTGTTCCAGATGGCAAAGATCTTAGTGTTACGATAATTCAACACATTATGGCATCATTGCGTTAGGCGGAACATTTGAGTATTGAATGTTCTCTAATGAGGTCTTTACATATTTTGTGTTTCGAGACTCACAGCGTTTGGAGAATATTTCTCCAACCTCTTTGTCTTATCACTTTTTCCTCTACTTGAGAAGCTCTTAAGTTAAAATGTTAAAAAAAAAAAAAAGAACAAAAGGCACATGCTGCAGTGTGGAGATCATCATTCGATCTGGGATTGAGGAACTCACATTGAAGGTCTTAGGGGAAGAGTTGACAGTGTGATATCTCTGGTATAATGCCACGGGTTAGATGTATTCTGCCCCCTTGTAACTTCCTGAAGAGTGGTCACAAGGACAACAAATATACCATAAACTAATGCCTAAGGTAAAAGTTTCTGTCCCTTCGTTACTCATGTCTGGCAGCATTTTGCATGCCTGAAAAGGCACAATAGTGCTTGCTGTGATGCCTCCTGCTGATATAACAGACTTGCAGTAGGTTTTCCACTGGAAGTGTCAGCTGATGCAAGAATTCCTTTACATCCTATGAGAGACCATTCAAGACATTACCCATTCTGACCCATTCACATACATTTATTCTCTTCAGACTTCATATATGTATGTGAGAGGGCCAGAATGGATAATATCTTGAATGGCCCCTCATAACATCATCTTCTTGATTGTGAAAAGCAGGATCAGGAGACAGCTGACCTTATGTCTGCCTGTTGATTATCAGCTTGTTATGAATGCTTTTTGTTGTACCAAATGTACAGTGATTCCTCTGTTTTCACACACTGTAGGTCAGTCCAAGTTAATCAATTTTTAACCTGGTGAGAGAGAGGCAATCTCAAAAGGCCGTACCTCTGGAATGAGTAAACTAAGAGCCCTGCAGACATGAAATCATGGCTCATATTTATATATTGTGATATGCTGGTCCTGGTAGTGATACAGTGCATGAATATTAGCTGAGATTACAGATCCTGTGGTCAGAGATGTCCTGGCAATTTAGAAGATGGTCAGAAACACACACACACAAAAAAAAACTGCAGAATGGTGGAGTGGAAATTGCGACACCCTCAGGGTACGTTAGACAAACACTTCAGACAGTTCTATAGAGACCAATTAAAAAGTTGTCATACTTCTTTACATCTCTGTTTTCAGCCTCAGTCCTTTTGACTCTTTGGTCTGTTTAGGTCAAGTATTCTCCAGAAAAGTCTGACCCTGCCTGTCAATTAGGAATTGTTTGAGCTTTTTGTCTATGTTCACATGTTTTCAACACAGGACAATGATTGTACAGTTGATAGTGTTCCAGGGCTGGGGGCATTGGGGGATGTTTTGGAGCGAGACACCTTGTCTCATTTTCTGATTTCATTTCCTTTCCTTGAGTCTTCCTCCCATCTGAGCTGAAAGTGGAGGAAGGCAAGGAACACACAAGGACAGAGGATGAGACATCCTTACTTCGAAGGAACAAGACCAAGCCTCTCATTAATTTAATCACACATATAATATAGAAGGAGTTCAGTTTTAACATGCAAAAACTATTTTGAAGCAGCCACGATAGAAAGAACTTTTTCCATCCCACATGTCCTTCAAACCTTTCAGCATGTTGTCTTTCAACTAGCAACTAGCAAAGCAGGCAAACTAGTGGTCACTAGTTTTTCACACATTTTTCATGCAGAGCAGCAATTGAAGGTTACAAAGACTGAATGAATGAATAAATAGTGCTGTAAGTAAGTTTTTAAGAACTCAAGTAACTGAACTTAACTAAAAGCAACCATGGACAGTGCAGAGTCCTGATTTTGACTTTTGTCCTGATTGACATTTTAAGGGGTATCTAAATTAAAGTGTGTCTGAGTTTTTCCAGGTCAGCTTTTAACATGAAGTCATTGAGTCTGTAAGATAATAAGAAGCTGATCTTGTTACTGCTTTTATATAGGCTATTTAGACAAAGTCAACTATAATACAATCCAAATTTAATAATTGGGAAGTTTAATTTAGCTTAATTGTTTAAATGTGCAGAGATAAAGACATCCACTTTAGGTGGTTTTACATAATGCATCACATTATTACATGTTTTTATTATTACAACATTTTTAATTGAGTAATTATTAGAAAATAAAGGAAAATTTATTACCTATTACATTCAAGCTGGGTGTTACAAATGTGGCCAGTTATTACATAATGTGTTGTTACAGCGTCTCTCTCCTGTTTGTCTCAGTTCTTACAACCCTGCTCTCCAAATCCCGTTCTTCTCCTCTTTCTTCTCCCAGTGGGCAGCTCAGGTGCTCAGCGATCAGCACACAGCAAGGATGTCATGGGTTTGATCCTCAGCCGTCCCGGGTCCCTTGCGTGTGAAGTGTGCACAGTCTCTTTGTTTGTGTTGATCTCTGCTGGGTGATCCGTTTTCCTCGCACAGTCGAAGACATGCATGGTTAATCTGTCCCTTTCATCTCACCAGTATCTTTGCCTTGTGCCTTTTCCTCCATGTCCCACAGTTTGAAACTTGTGGTCCAGAACAAAACAGGCTTGCGCATGTGTTGACATGTCTTCCTATTGTTTCAGTATGGTTATGCAATTTTGAAACATATGTAATTACATGTGATTAGAGATTAAATACTAGATGAGCATTATACACGTAATCTACCGGTCTACATTTATCTTCTTCATATGTACGCCATCTATACGAAGCTTTGTTTGTAAATGCCTCAGGCACTGCAGATGAGATGTTAATTTATCACAATTCTTGCGTGATTGAACAGGCGTATCATAGAAGACAACAAGCATCCTGCCAAATGATGCTCTTATACAAGTTAATCCTGATTAGTGGGAGCATGTCTTGTACTTTATGAATGCATGAGTTTTACATAATTGTGTGTGTCTGTGCGTGTGTGGTCGTTGTTGACCTTGCATCTTTGCTCAAATTTGCATGTTACTATACTTTCATATCCCTTCTATGACAGCAGCATATGTCTCTCTCTAGAGTGCTATACCTAACCCTAGTGTGTAAATGTTTCTCAATAAATGCATCTCCACATTGTGTGGATCACCACAAAGCCGGTACACTTTTTTTTTTTTTCTACTGCAAGGACCAAACCTTTCTTCGTGTCTGCGGGTCAGCTGGTGAGGAATCATGTCTGCTGACTCCGCTGTTTGCTTTTAGAGGGTGTAGACAGCCATATATCAAGTCAACAACACACTCATGCAGACGTATTTGATATTTAAACCTGGAGTCTGTGTTTACATGCCACAGAATCCTTGTTTCTGTCAGAGCTGAAGCCAGCATATTTGAGTTTCCTGTTCAAAGGCGTAAGCTGAAACCTGGGGCTTTGATTTAGCGTTCAGCTGTCTAAATAAAGAGAAAGTTGAAAAGAAAAGAGCGAGTGTGTGTGCAGTCCTGCTCTTTAAAGCCAATAAGTGCTCCAAAGCCATCACCAGCAGCATATAAAGATAATTTAAAGGTAATTCAAATAGCAAAGTACTCCAGAAGAACGCAGCTCATACGTATGTCCCATTGGCTATTCATGTTCTGTGATATCCTCAACTCCACATCCTTCACTTATCCTCATTCCTATATCCTGAGGCACTGTACAATACATCAAACACTTCTCTCTACACCAAATTAGGTAAAGTGGAATGACGAAAGATGAAGATAAAAGCAGACAGATGGATGTTTCTCCAAAACACATGAATGCCATGTGGCTGCCTTTTTACAGTCTGGAGAAACTATCCTCTCATTATAATGTGATAGTGAACCGATAAGGCTTCCAGCTGTCATACAGCCTACAGCTTATCTCCCGTATATATAGTTCCTACCCGAGGGTGCTACACGTTCAGCCTCGTGGTGGAACAATTCCTGGTCCTAATCTCTCTACTCACTCATCAAGCTACAGCTTATCTTGACGTCTCCTTACTTTTCACTGAACACATCTATGCAAATGTTCACATCTTAGATCCTCAACCACACTGGAGACATGAAACACTGGTAGATTACATGTGGAGGAGAGAGAAGGGCATGGATAAGAGAAAGCTGTGGAGCAAAAGCCAATTTATAGGGATCAGTGAAGGGGATAAAAGATTATGATGGCATGATTAACATTTATTCATCTTTTTGCAATTTGTTTTGTAATGCTTTGTGAACTTTGTTCACACAGAACAGAGTAGCTGTATTTGTCAAAGCACAAAGTGAGAGGGGTCTGCTTTTTATCAGCCTTTCTCAACAAAGTCTATTTGTGTTCTCAAGGACTCCTAAGACGTCATCAGCAGCAGTCATAACACTGTCCAAATTATACATTTTTAGGCACTAGCAGCACTATGGAGCAATATTTTAAGTCTACATTGCGTGTGAACTAGGATGCACACAGACACAATACACTTTTCCTACCACTTTTTACATATTGGTATTGTAATTGACAGTTGGCTGTGATGAAAAAAAGAAGTGTAGCAATATGCCAACAAAGGTATGAAGGACAGCAAACATTTATGTAAATGTTGCATGAATACACAAATATCCAAATATCTTAGCCTTGCAAATGTTTTATGAGGGATCCATTCAACATATTTGTAAGACCTCAAGGATACACACAATGCCCTTTGGTGAGTAACACAGAATGTGAGCATATCTTTGGAGATGAGAATGGTCTTGCTTCAGCTTTTTGGTGATTGAAGTGGCACTGACGTCACAGATCTTGCTACGAAATATGAAGGAAAATTAATAAATACATGTAAATGAAAAATAAATAATAAAACTAATTCTAGAAGCTTTTGTAAATAATAAAATAAATAAATAATACTTGGCTGCTTCAGTTTCAGGGACTTTTTTTTGTGCATGTTGGCTCACTATCATGGTTTATTGGGACACTCTCCATCTGTAATGTTATTAGTAACTTATTAGTTTTTTGATACCATGACAAGTCAAAATCTGCTATAAAAAGGCTTATATAACCCTATACATTTATATAAATTGCTACGCTCTAATATTCTGTATTTAGAAAGGTCTGGTGTGGTCTCATTCCTCCTAATCACCTTTAAGCTATTTGTCCAGAATGTTTCCCTCATGAAACCAGATACACCTGCAATGTTCTCGCAGAGCGTGACCAGCACTCACATGAGACTGTGTCTGTGCTGACAGGCCAATAACGATGCTTAATCTCTCTAACTTTTCAGTGAAGCAATACAGGTCTGTACCACAGGGCACCTATGGCTGCTCATTGACAGTCACAAGACATCATTGCCATCAATAAACGTTGCTCCACTGTAACCACTTGAATCCCGATTGTGTAATTTTTCTACCATAAAATATAAGAATTTAAATGAATTTGACATGACATGTAATCAGATGAATGATCTCTCTGTCATTCCTGCTCTGCGCCCCGTATGCCTGTTCTTCACACACCATCAACTATTTCACTTATTTTAATGAAACTAGATCATATTTTAGGGAGAAATCTCACCGTTATTGACACAGTTTCCTGATGGACAGTAAAGAAAACTGCAGCGAACTATAGCTGTGAGCTATAGTGTGAGCTCAAAGAACCAGGGGAGTTTTAGAGTTTGTACCACAGGTGTGAACATAGAAGGTGGGAGAGCAGAGTCAGTGTCGTGCCAGAACCGGAGCTGGGCTTTCAGGCAATGTGATATGTGCAATGTGTGTAAAAAAATAGACCCTAAGCATGAAAACTTTTAGAGGACTAGTCTGTGGGATTTAGTGGCATCTAACAGTCACCTCACGCTTTCCTTACCATTCAGGAGAAACTATAGTGGTTGCAAGACTACTGTAGAAAGATGGTGATTCAACATGGCGTACTTAAATCCTACACACTGGACCTGCAGCTGCTTTAGTTGTTTTTATCTTTAACTATTTTGTTTATAACTATCTAAAACTATGTTAGATTAGACTTATTGTCTCAGAAGAGATCATAATAGACGCAGTTCAGTGCAGAAACACTCTCAGTGTCACAGTGGTTTATCTTTTTTTGACTCAGCTACAAATCCTCTCTCCTTCATCCCCCCTTTCTGCTTTTCTCAATCTCTCAGTCACTTTCTCTGTCTCCTTCTCTCCCTGTCTGGTCCTCGTCTGCTGTCACTCCTTGTCTCACTCTCTGTCCACACATCTGTCTGTGAATCACTCAGCCCTTCTTAGCTCTTCTGCCGGCTGCTTTCATTGATTTTCATCCTGTCTCCTGGTTCATTCTTGTTTTCTAACATATTCCTCAAATTCCCTTTCCTGTCTGTTGCATCACTGCGCTTTATCCATCTCATCATTTCTCATCACTTCATTTTATCAGCAAGTGTCTCCCCCTGGATCCTCACCCACCAAGCAACCAAAAACCCAACACACACTCTCTCTCTCCCTCATGAGTACAGGCACACATTAACACACACACTCTCTCTAGTGTTCACACACACAGATCTTTTAACACTGCAAGGCTTTCCACTCTCATGTGTCCTCAGAGGGGAGTGCTAGCATATAGCATGTATGCTCTCCCTTAGCGCTTACGTAACACACGTCTTATATAACCAATTACAAAACATTTCTCATATCTTCTTTTTTTTTATCCGTTATCATAATCAGTACAGTGTCCATATGTTCAAAGCCGCTTATCTTGCCTGTGCCACTCCATGAAATTAGGAGAAAGTCTATATGAATGGGTTTGTGTGTGTGTGAATGCCACAGTGATTGTTTATGGTCCGATATTTTTCTGCTTAAACTTCATGGCACCACGTGGCACGGCACATGACCTCTTCATAATGTATGATACATGGATGTAAATTCTCTACGCCGAGCTCAGGATGAGGGTAAAGAGAACAGGATTTATAGAGATATAAATCTTCCTGTCATCCACACTATACACATACTTTTTATTCTCATGCATGGGCACTCCACCAAAACCAGATAGAGGCTTAGTTATATGAGCACCAGGTGTCTTTTTCTCCTCCAGTTTAAAGTATGTTGCCATCTCTCTTCCAGCAGATCAGTGTCTTAGAGATTGCCAGAGCGCTGTGTGATGCTGTAGTGAATGAACAGGTTGATAGACTGATCATACGGCCTATTAGGTAAACAGGCAGATCAATATGTCAGTAAAAATGATTAAACAAGACCACGTGAGCTTGTTTTTGTGTATGTGTTGGCATGTGTTGATGTTTTTTTCTGTCTTTACAGCATAAAATGTGTTATTTTGTGTTCTGCCCTTCTTATTTTATTGGGGCTGTTATATAAGCATGAGTTTTAACGTGCATTTTATGTTCTCATGCCCTATGTGGTCATGTTTCATCTGCAAGACGATACTGATCACATAACTAAAGAGAAAGAAATCTTCTGCTAATATAGAAGCTGAAGGCAAATTTTAAAAAATGCAAATGAGCTGCTGGTTATGCAGAGTTAAAAGTTAAGTTAAAAATAGAAGAAAATAGTTAAATGACAGATTTGCAATGTAAAGAATAAATATTTTTAATACAAGTATTTCTTGTCTAAAATGTTAAATAAAATAACATTTAAAAAACACACACTTTTAATTATTTACATGTAAAATGGTTTTATTCCATCTTGCCTTTGTGCCTTTTTAAATGAAAGTCTGAAAATAGCAATAATTCAGTCATAAAAATGTCCTTCAAAGATTATTGGCCTGTCGAAAGTCTACAGATATAATGATATACTGTGTGAAAGCCCCGCTTCAGCTCTTTCAGCTGGTTTTCTCAGCTTGTCTCTACATGACATATAAATAATGTTGTCTTAAATAAAATGTGTTTGGTGTATTCACCAATGATCAGGCAGAATAAGAATAAAAGAATATATCAATATAAAGCTGTTTCTGGTTTGTTCAAATACTGTTTTGCATATTTGTGTTAATAATTACACTTTTACCGACACAGACCACATCTGTGGGAAACACTGCTCACAAATTTGAATTATAGTATGTAAATATTGACTTTAATGCATCTCAGTGGAAGCTTCTTTAGTCTTTTTTTTTTTTTTTACTGAAAAACACTGATTACACATATAGGTAAATTAATAACTACAATGTTAAATCCTTTAGATGTAACTAATTAAAACAGGCATATTTTGAAGATGATTGATAAGTGAAGTGAATAAGTGGTAATTATTGTAGTGATAAATAGATAACACTGCTTTGTTAAAAGGTTTGTTTTCCTAACTAGCAATTGGCTATGATTTTTATCTGTCAATAAAAAAACTTTGATTTGTCAAATACAGGAATACAGTATGTAATCTCTTCTCTTTAGATGATTTAAAAATATTTTCCTCTGGCAACATCACTCAATTCATTTTACTCCAGTCTACGGAGTATTGTGGTAAACAGAGAGGGCAGACATGAAAATATGCCAAACAAGTCCTAGGAGGACTATTTTCTCATTCTGTCCATATCCATGCGTGAGTGTGCATTTGAAAAAGTCTAAGTATGAATCCAAGTAGCAAATAGCAGTGTGACACTGACATGCTGAAATTTAATGATGATGCATTGCGGGGCATTTTCATTCCACACACAGGAGGAGGAAAGGTGTTGTTCTGTTTTTAGTTGAGTGTTTTGTCAGCAACAGTTACGCAGCACAGTTTAATTCTGGTGTCAAGGATTAGGTTTGGTTCTCATGAATAGGTTCACAGTTTAAAACATCCTTGTCCAAAGAACAGTCACAATGTGCCCTTTTCAAGACACATGATATGGGTTTGGAGGAGATGGCAGAGCAGATCAAAGATCCAGTAAATGTTTGGCTGGACCTGACAAAGATTGTCGTCAACACCATTATGTGAGCTTATTTGGAAAAGATATTCATGTTCAGTACAATAAATCTAATTAGTAAATTAACCAACTAGCAACAACAAGATGTCATCAGAAAAATAATAGTATAAAGATATCAGCAGAAAAACAGACAAGGTTGCCCTTCTTTGTGTCTGGTAGAGTCTGAAGTCACTTACCTAATCTACTAAATTCTGTCACTTTAGTTTTTTTTCCTTGTGATTGCAATTAAAAATCTGTTGTTTATCAGGTTATTTACTTGTTGGCCCTGTATTTACTTCCATATTATGACTAGATATTGTACTAGATTCAAAAGTAAATTTAGTGTGTATTTCTCCATTAGGGGCATGTGGTTTGACAGGTATTCAGTTGTTTGCAATCCACAATCTCACCACTAGATGCCAGAAATTCCAGCGGACCTTTAAATATTATTGCATGTTCGAGTTCTAGTTTAGATGGAGTGAAAACATTCCCACAACTGAGAGCAAGGTCAGCCGACTATTGGGGAGCAAAGAGAGGAAGGAAAGAATCAATGCTGTTTGAAGTGATGACTCACTCGCCCTTGGTGAGCCAGAGACAGGTGAGAAAATGTGGCCATTTATACTAGCAGAGTTTTGGATTCAGTCCAAGTTGCCACAGGCCATCAACACGCAGGTCTCATGAGAAAAGAGAAAAATGGTGACATGGGAAAAATTGAACAGAATGAGCACAAGGGTTACATAAAGCACAGAGTCAAAGCTTCTGAAGGAAGAGCTCTGGACTACAGCCAACACACATGCTTTATTCCAGATTAAAGATGAATAAATTCTGAACAAGAAGCATTCCTGATAAAGACAGGAGTTTTTCTGAGAAACGTTATCGCAGAAAGTGAAAATATAAGGAGGATTAATTTGAGGACATAATGTGGATTTTGCATGGTTAAGCGTGAGATATTTGATAACAGAAAAGCATATTAAATATGTATGATTTATACATAAAAGATACTTAAATTAAAACACACCGGCATAAAAATGTGCATAGTTTTTTTTTTTTTTCTGCACGTAGTATGAGTGCACAGAAAATCACTACAGTTTAACTTTATATTGATTTGTATTCACATTTCTGAGCTTGTATACCAATATCAAGAAAATACTTGATTCTTTTGTTATTTTTTTCAGGAGTCACAAAGACTCTGCTGTGCGAGACTATAGAATATTTCCTTTTCAGGGTCACAGACGCAATATACACTGCACAATTCAGAGGCACTGTTCTTTATTTCATGACTACTCACAGTGGCAGAGTGTGTAGATATCTCAGGACAAACATAAACCTTTTCTTTCCATCCACTATTCTTCCTCCACTATGTCAAAGTTACATCACATCACGTAGGTGGTCATTGACAATGTTCTTTATTCACTTTCTGTTTCAGATTTTCTGTCTAAGTAACAAAGAAATGTTGAGTACTTTGCAGATAGACGATGTTCCACAGATGAAACCACAGACTAACTATTAATATTGTATATCTGTGGTTTTAGATGTGTTTTGAATTGGGGATCTGTCTTTTTCGCCGTTTTTTTTTTCTCTCTTCTGTTCCTCGACTGTGCACCAGTATACACAGTTTAGATTATAGTAGTGTAATACTAGTGTTGCAGTATTTGTACTCTTACAGTCGCAGTTCATTCTCATAAGCTTGTGATGACAATTACAAATTACATCCAGCTGCATTTTAGTTAAACCTATTCTCTCCCCTCCTCCCAGGTTTTATTTATTTATTTATATGACAGTGTGAATAAGTAATCAATAAAAACACATTATTTATAGACATTTTTTGCTGCTGCAGTGCAGGTCACTGAGACAGACATAAATAATTAACAATAAATAAATTATAATAAATAAAAGACAGCTATCACATCTAACACACACTGATATTAGAGTAAAATAAATGTTATTTGTTTGGTATTTTTGCCGTTCAAATTCACACAATAAAAAACTTTAAGGATGAATAGCTTCTGTGTGTGGCTGGAGATACACCTGTCACTGCTTTTTCATATTTTATATTAATGCATCTATGTATTGGCTATGAGTAAAGGTTGTTTAAACTGAAACAGCATCAATAAAATGTGTTTTCCTGCTGTTAGCTATCGTGCACAGCATTGTATCTGTCTCAACACAACTCATACAGTTGATGTCACGCCATGCTTTTCTCTCAGAAAACCACTGCTTCATAGAACTGGACCTTTTTTTGCAGTGACAATGGCTCAGAGGTGTTTTATAATTGTTAGGGTATGAAAGGAAGGAGAGGTTGGAGTGGTGAAAGATGCCAATAAGAGAAATGTCAAGGCTGAGTGGCTGACACAGTCTCCAATTTTCTTCAGAGAAAGGCAGCATGGTGGAAGAAAGTGGAGTGGGGACTGAAAATACTGGAAACATTCGTACGCACACTAACACGTCAGCTAATAAAGAAAAGGTGAGTTTTGGATTACAGTGTTTGCTTGGTTCCAAGTAACTCGATAACCTAAATAACCAAGTTAACAAGGACTTATTCAATAAAGGGACTGACGTCAACATTTATCTATCTACCGTGTCTGGTGACCTTTATGATATTCACAATTTTAACCCTCATCATACAACATATTTATAATACAAGGCATAAAACTACCAAGGATAGACTATTGTAAGAAACAACCTTGGTAGCAAAATGTTCAAAGTAACATCCATCCATCTATTATCTGTAACCGCTTCCTCATCAAGGTCACGGTGGGGGTGGAGCCTATCCCAGCTGTCTTAGGGCCAGAGGTGGGGCACACCCTGGACAAGTTGTCAGTTCATCACAGGGCACATAGAGACAAACAACCATTCACACTCACATTCAGACCTAGGGGCAATTTAGAGTCACCAATTAACCTATTGAGTGCATGTCTTTGGACTGTGGGATCAGACACGTGGAGAGAATGCAAACTCCAACGCTGACCTCTGCACAGATTTTATCACAGCGGACTATTGGCATTCCATTAAAACTTAAAAAAAGGGGGAACAAAAGAAAAGAAAGCCCATTTCACCTCCCCTGCTTCCAGTAAACAGTAGATTGATTTCTCTTGCTTGCCTATAAAGTGCTGAATGGCCTCTGCAATCTATGATAGACATATGATAGCGACCCAGACCTCTCAGATCATCTGGCAGTTGTACTGAGGATCGGATATAATTCTGGTGAACCTGCCTTTAGTCTTCATGCTGCTAGTTACAGAATTGCCTTCTTGAGGACCTAAAATGTACTCTTAGTACCTGAATAGCTTGAGAGTGTGAACTTGAATGGATGTCCCTAACTGTTTTAGTTGTGACGTGCATGTTTTTCTCTCTTTAATATAAAGTTTTTTCTGATGTAATAAATATACAAAACAAAGTGTTGCTTTGTGATTAAGACCATACTCTAATCAACACAATGAGATGTAAAGAATGCAAAGGAAAATGCAAAGTGAGCTGCTGCCTGCAGGGCTGTCAAGGTTGTGTGTGGGTGCCATGAGGACATGAAGTACGAAGAAATGTCAGTTCACTGTTAGAAATAAACTCCTGTAGGAGGTAAAGTATACAGCAATTAAGCTTTATCTTGTATCTTATTCTGTGGAAAACGCAGTTCAAATATGATAATTGTTAGGGCTGTTTCAACACCAATGAGAACTGGTTAGCAAAACAACCTGTTATAGACAAGCAGCAGCATTTAGCACAATACATTGCTTCATACCTGCATTAAACTTGGTGCCAGGTGTTGAGGTTAATGATTGTTATCTGTAAAGAATAAACATAAAGAAATCACACTTACTATTGATGAGTTGAGGGTTTGTATTTGCAAAGACATCAGCAAGGGGAAGGGAAAGGTGATGAAGGCTTTAATTCTAAATCAAAAAGCACACATTAGCTCCAGGCAATTATGCAGTGTGTAGCAGAATACTTATGACACCGGGCAAAGACCTCCAGTAGTATTTGCCTTGAGAAGATGAGAGCTAGAATAAGCACAGATAATAGGTGTGCGTCACTGCATTTATACAGAATGTGTGTGTACAGTCATGAATTTTTTTTTTCTTTGACTCTCAGTTATTGAAGACACTCTAATAGGGGGAATTAGATAAAGTGCCTTTTTTCATTAAAGAGTGACATTTAATGCAATTAATTACTCAGAGTGAAATTTTGAGTATGCATTTAACGAACATAGGAGTTAATCAGCTGTCACGATAACAAATCACGTGCAGGGCGAAACGAGCAGGAGAAAGGGGAAGGAAGAGAGAGAAAGTCCTTAAAGTGACACATAAGGAGAGAAATCATCACAATTCTCCTCTGACATGTAATTAACCAGATTAAGTCTTAGACAGGTCTAAATCTGATCTCTCAACACACCCACACCCACCGGTCTTCACCCTATGATAATTGGTTCTGCAAGATCCGCTCACCTCGTTCATGAGGTAAGATTTGTGTCACAAATGCATATATATGTGTGTATGTGCAGGTATGCACGCATCAGTGTATGATTTACACTGGTGTGTAGGTGCACAGTGTTAGGTAATGCGTGGGTGGAACATAAGTAAATACATTACCATACAGTGTGGTGTATCTGCAATTGCCCTGATTAGGAGTGACATGCTTTCTGATTCTAAATGTAGCCCATTAAAAACTGGGCTCACCTCCCTCGAATAATGATCGGCCACCGCTGGAACCTCAAGATGCATATTTCTTGACACCGACCCATTTTCTTCAAATGGAAATGGACGAATAAATGGAGAAACTGAAAATAAAATAGAGGAGGATAGAGGGGAAACATTGATCTAACGAATTAGAGAATACGGTACATTTAAAATACATTTCTTAATGCATTTTGTACTTTGGAAATGCACACAAACACTGTAACTGGTTCTCTGACAGCCTTCAATGACAACAAACCACAAAGATGGCATTAATGCTACTGCTGGTGCTGAATTTATTCAAAGGCTAAGCAGTGTGCCAGCAGTCATTATCTTTCTCTCCTGCTGAACAGTGCTCTTTACTCAGTGTGTCTTGGGCTCCCACAGGGCTGGTAAAGGATGCTAGTCAGCGTAGCGCTGACATGACCCAGAGGAGAGGATGATGCAGGGTGCAGGGACTGTCATTCATACTCAGCATTTCGGTCACTGCAGAGGTCCCTCTGATGTTCGTCTCTGCTATTCCCCTTTTGTGGATAATTTCAGCTCCAGCTCTCATATGTAACATTAGTGTGTTGGAGGCAGGCGCTGGTCCAGAAACTGATCCCATTTTTTTATACCCAATAGGGAAGCTTATTTAGACTAATGCTTGTGCCAGACTCCAGTTCTCATTTGTTAAAGCACAGTCAGCCAAAACAAGCATCTGCTAGTTTATCCTCAGCAGGTGTCCATTCCAATGTGATCCTATTGTGGCAGATGAAAAATACCATGTGGATCTGAGGTAACAGCTAAATGAGGCTCGTCATATGGGGACGTTAATAAAGAAATTCCACCTGAGCTTCTATGGGTCCAAATGAGGAATCATATTTCTAAATTTGGGGATTCTGCTGCCCGTCAGCAAAGAGGCACTTCAGGCAGACTGCTCATAATAAAATCTCAAAGTCACCGGTGTAAATCCTGCTCAGATGGAAACAGATTCTTTGTGCCAATTAACTCATGCAGTAATTTCTTGTTCTGTTGCTTGAACTCGTCAGATTTGGTTTTCTCTATACAATTGTTGTTTAAGTAGTTTGTGATGCTGCATTTGAACCAAAGATACTTATTTAATATCTTAGCACACAACCTGTCTGCACAGGTCATACAAGGTTACTTGTATTCTACTATATACAACAAATACTGTATTACATTTGCATTTCTATCACCTGGACACTGACTGCTTGCCTTGTTAAGCATACAGAGGTTTCGCCAAATGTTTTTATTGTGGTGTGTCATGCAACAACCAGTGTCAAAAACAGAGTTAGTTCTTGCTCTTTGGTTGCCTTTATCTAGATGGTCATGTTAGTCTCAGAAAAGGGAAAAACACAGCTTCTCATAAAATAATGCATTATTGATATAATACTAATGTAAATCCAGCTCAGGAATCAGATCTAACTCTACCGTTATAGAATTCAAGTTAAATGCAAGTATTTTTTTCTGTGGCTTTGGTGTATTTTATGCTGCCTCAGTTTCTCTGTTTATGGCCTTTTAACGCCATCTGCTGGTTGTACAGGAAAAAGACAACCCATGCTGAACAGGGCAGCCTGGAAACTCAATTATGTATATGCATGTGAGTGAGTGAGTTAGAAGGAAGCTATTATTAGGAACTCATTAGCTGAAAAAAAACATTACGGGGGAATGTGCTGAGATAAATATAAAATTGACAAAGTTAATAACAACAGGTTAAAAACTTAGGGGGTGAAATTTCAACACACAATGCATTAATATCAGTTCAAAAAATGTTCAACAACTCAAAGCAGAAAACTTTTTTTTTTTTCAGAATTTTATTCTTTAAATTATTTTATAAAATCTCATTTACGTTTCAATATATATATATATTTTCACCAATTAACAATTTTGGCTATTTTCCCTTTCCACCCCCATGTATGCCCACATATTGATCGTAAGGTCCATACCCCTTCACATAGACATTGTGCAATGATCCTCAGTGCCAAGGTGGAAGGAGGGAGGAGAGAGGGGAGACAGTAGTGAGGGTACATGTAGGTTTGAGGGAGAAGAGGTATGGGGGTTTGGGCCTTGTACAGAGCATGCCAAGAAAGGGTTAGGGGAACAGGGAATGGTAAAGGGGCTGCCTAACTACACCACCACTGTTAACATCATTAAGATAACCACACAAAGAGGTAAAGGGAGTATTGACTTCCACAATGACTTGAGTGTGTCTGGTGTGGGTTAAACCAATCATGTTCAAATGGCTCAATGTATTCCATGACACAAAATAAAAATAGCTCTTTTGTTCCCTCCCCTCCCCCCAACATCAGTAACTCATACCCACTGATGAGTGTTAAGTAAGCTCCACATCAGATATTTACCTGTGACAAGATTAAAACAGTGCCCACAAACTTAGCAGCAGCCCTCAAGACTGTTTAGCCCTTTGTAGTGACCTACACAAGTTATCAGTCCACTGATCTGAGTCAAATCCACGTCCCATGGTGTGCGAGTAGGTATCTATGTTGATGATTCTCTTTCTAGGCTTCATAAAAAGGCCAACACCCACAGACACAAGGCTAAACTTTAGCAAAACCACAGATTTATGTTACATTTACTGTACATCCGGGCAAGCAACAGGATTTTTTTTTCTACTCCAATAAGATATTTGTTCTTCATTTGGCAATATGATCACTCTTGCAACATGGCTCAATACTTCAGAAAGTCATCTTTGTTGCTGGTATGATTTGTGATGAAGAGAATCAAGCAACTGAAATATACCTATGATATATATTCAAACTATTTAGAACGGCTTCATTAGATGAAAACAAAAATTGCACACCTCCCCTAAGGTCACTCAAGACTTTTGTGATACCCAAGTTAGCTGATGTCAACCCAAGAGGATCTCTCAAAGAACCCTTAAGCCACATCCAAACGGTATCAGAACGTCCCTTCTTTGTTATTGAACATGATAAAGACACAAAACACAAAACTCAGTTTTAAAGGGAAGGAATGAACAGAAGTGTGAGATCAGACACGACTCACACAAAACACGTGCATTTAGCAAAACAAAATATGAAATTTGACTTCCAGGCAAAACATGGTAATTATTACAGACATTAACCCCTGTAAGTACATAAAATATGTATTGGTCTACAAAGTTTGAATTGCTGCATAATTCTGTTAGTCTGCATGGTTTTATATGCTCCATCTTAGTCACCCTGTGAGGAGGTAAAACCATACTTTTCTTTAATTACTCTGAATTCCTTCATTAGCTGTCATAAAACAAGCTATTTATTTAGTTCATGTGGCCTTGAAAAACCATATTAATGTTTAACCTACAAGCTAGTAAAACACAAAACAATGTAAATGACACTGAAAACTTAGAAATACTCTACGATAAGATAGCTGAATGAGCTTAAGGCATTTAGAGGTTATTCCTAACAGAACATAAAGGCTGTGGTTGCCTCAATGGTCTGTCAAAATAACCCAGATTCACTTTTTTTAACGAAACGTGATTTTAAATTAGCCCTTAGTGACTATCAACTACAATATACTGCATTAAGTTATGCTCTTGCATGGAGAATCAAAATCTAATCACCAGGGCAACCCTCGAAATTTACGTTAGCAGAGTTTACACGTGACATGATATAGAGAGCAATACCAATTTGATAAATACAACCTTTGTAAAGCTAAAATGTTATTATCTGTGTCATACAGGTGTAGATTCAACTCCATAGTCATTTTTGAGTCAATCATCTGTGACGGTCTTGTACTGAACATATTATATGTGGTTTCTGTCTTCTCGATGGGAAGAACAGAAACTTACAGAACAATGTGATCCAGCACACTGCCATCAAAAATGACTGAAGCTAAACCAGCACCAAATTAAACAGTTTTAGCTTCACAATGGTAATATGTGTCACAAGGCTGTTGTCTTCAATTGCAGTATAATTTAATAGTGTTCTTGTTTTTGTGCCCATCCACCCCTTGTACATACAGGCACTATAAACAGCTACAAGGCAGAAAACCTTGTACTTTGCATTATTATTATTATTCAGATGACAAAGCCCAGAATTATGTCACAAAATAAATAACCTCTGCGAACCTTTAAAAGTGACTGAATCAGCTGATTGTAAGAGGAGATGTTTTCTGTTCAGCTAAAACACAAGTTGCAAATTAGAGAACAATAATGTAATAAATAGAGTATTTCTTAGTTTTTTTTTTTAGGGCTAGTTTGAAACCACAATGCCGAACTGGGTGTACAAGCTGAAGCCATTTGAGGTAGACAGAAACCGTGTCAGAATATACACTTTCATACTGTCTAAAACCAATCAATAGGCTCACACACTGTCAAAGAACTGTAATCACTTGATTTGTGGCCCAGCGCGAGACTTCCTGCGACTCCACCTGAGACTGACAGGGAACCACTGATCTGGTAAGGGTGCACTACAACATCATGGACCATGGTAGCTTAAGGAGTGTAATGAAAAGGGGATGGGGTGGGGGCTGGGGTGTGTGGGTGGGGGTGAGGGTTTTGGGGCTTGGAACTGACACAACTCAACAGGCTATTTACCAGAAAGAAGTCAACGCCCACACATCTTCAATGTCTCAAGTCAACAGCAGCATTTAAACCTCAGTCATATAACCAGAAACAATTGAGGGTTACTTTACAAGGCATAATCTTTTAAATAGAATATATGGCATCTGACCATTGTCTTAATATTTCCCCCTTGAGATACCTCCCACCCCACACCCACAAACATTAGTTTATACCCCAGAAATCCCAATGACAGACTTCATGCCCATTTAACAGTCTCACATTGTTCTAGAGAATAGAGATTAAAAATATATACTATTGACTTATTGACTTCCAGTGTATGTTTTCTCTGTTTTCCCTACTATTTTTCAAGTTTAAAAAGATCTCCTTTGTCACAATGCAAGCTCGGAGGTCTTTTCTACACACACTCTCAACAACACACACAGCTCACTCGCACATACTCACTCACACACACCCATACAGTATATACTGTATATATATTTATATATATATATATATATTTATATATTAGAGGAATTTTGAGCTGAGAAGTTAGGCAAAGTATATATGTTCATTTGGACAGAATTCATTCAAAATGAGAAGGAATTAAACTTTTTAAACTTTTTCTCCAGTTTCCCTTTTGAGGAGGACAGAATTTGAGGAATTTGGGAAGCGCTACAACATCACATGACTACTCAAGAGCAGGTAGCAAGGTAAAAGGAAGAAGAAATAGATAAAAAGGCCTGAACTTGTACAAGGCAGAGAGATGGGCAGACGATATGGCTCTCTGTGGCATGTGCATTCCAGGGCCCTACTGACAGTAAGAGAAAATGTACAAAGTTCAAGAGCGGGTCAGAGAGAGCGATAAAGATCAGATAAAGGGGAAGATAGTGAATGAGTTGTTTAAAACGGGAAAAGAGCTAAAGCAAAACTGCAAGACTATGCAGCGAGTTAGGGGAGGGGACTAGAAGGGAGAAACAACTATTCTGTCTGCCTGATTCATCGGTACACCAGGTGAGTTATGGTGCCAGATTTGAAGTTGAGCTGATGGTTGGGCACAAAGCTGTGCTGGGGATTCTTTCGCGTGCATATATCCTTTGCATACAAGCCCATGCATGAGTCACATGACACCTTAGAGCAGTTCACGCAGGTGTGTGATGCACCTGGCTTGTTGCAAAACCCGCATCGCGATCCCCCCATGCTTAATCTCTCGCTGCTGCCTCCCTTTGGCGTTGTCAAGGCAACAGACTTGCTTGGAAACAGCTTAGTGGACATGAGGGGTTTCTCCACCATCTGGGGGTGAGGGTGAGGGTGGGAGTGTGAGTGGGTCAGCGTGAGGGGGTGCGGATGGAGATGGGAGTGGGAGTGAGTGTTAGAGTAGACAGAGAGCTTTTCCTTAACAGGAATGTATCCATCGAGGGGTCGTGGGGATTTTGGGTGGTAGTCCTGGAGGCCACAGCAAGGCGAGGGGTCCACATCATGACAGGCAGAACAGAGGATCATGTCACACCTCTGGCAGGAGGCCATGGAGGTGCAGCCCAGCCCACAGCCCTGACACTTCATACTACCATGACCTTTGAGCAGCCATCCATCCCTTGCCTCTCGAGGCTCTCTGGATGGAGGTCGCGAGGAGGTCTGCTTTCCTCCTGTCCCAGCACCACCCCTTTCAGTGTACAAGTCAATCTCATCCAAAGAGGACAGGTGGTAGGATGTGTAAGCATCAGCCGGGGGAGGTGACTGAATTGGGAAGAAATCCGCAATAGGACTAAAGGAAGGTGGAGCTGCCACAGAAAAGAGAGATGCTGAGGTGCTGGGCCTGATGATCTCATCCTTCATATCCTCCTCTGCATCCACAAACAGAGGCTCCTTCCTCAAACTCAATGAGGCCTTCAAGACAGGCTTGCTAACTGCTGCGTGCCAGTGACCAGCCCCATCTGTAACATCCACAGACTTAGACGGTCGGCTACCTCGCCTCAGGTGGTGGGCATGAGGCCTCTCTATATCCAAAGGCCGCACAGACAGCCGAGCCATATCTGCCCCAAGGCTGTCGCGTCTGCGAAGTGCCTCGGCACAGCCAGCTGCATCATCTCTGCAGCCTCTGCGGAGTTCCAGGGCCTCCAGCTCTGAGGCTGAACCACGGGCCAGAGCCACTACCTCTCCCAGTAGACGACACTCTGCCTGGGCCAGGAAGAGCTCAAATGCCAACTGGCGGAGATGATTTGTGCCTCCTGGGTGCTCCTGCAAATGGAACTGCGAATCATGGTCACAGGCGTAACCAATGGTGCGCATTAGGGATCGGAGTTCAGCATCAGAAATGGCAGACTGCAGATGGTACACGTAAGGGCCAGTGAAGGTCTGCAAGAGAAAAGGGTTAATTAGCATTAGTGTCAATCAACTGAAAGAGTTTCTATGATAACATGATTCAAAGTATAGGTTTGCTTAAAAAAAAAAAAAACATTAGATAACATCTGTATATAAGGTAAAGTATTAAAAAAGGGATGTAGGTTCTAGGTGGTCGAGCTAAACTTTTGTTTACATATAACACTGTGTTATTATGTGTGAGTTATGATGACAAATAATCTAACTAAACACAAAAATTAGACTAATAATAAAGAGAATTTGTATACATTAACCATATATTATATATTGTTAATAACTCAGTTGCTAATGCTGGCCCACCTTATGTTACTGTGTTCTTCAAAAAGCACATTATATTTAAACAGAAAAGATCAGTTGCAGCCTACACATTACAAATCTGTCAGGTTTCTCTACTGCCTCTGTACAGATTTGTACTGTAGTGTTTATAACCAGTGGACAGCTACTACAATGGAGGCCCATCACAAAGATTAATGATTAAAACGAACCTTTCTGCTGGGAAGTTGTAAAAGCTATTGTATTGCTATCTTTCTGTCTGCACACCACTTGTTTTATTCAAATCTAAAAAGGTTGCACTATACACTAAAATTAGATGAACAAAAATTTAAATAAAGATTTGTTTACATGTGGCTGCACTTTTATCATTGAAACTAGAAAGTTTATATAGTGAATACACAATTGTGGGGAAGTAATGTTGGATGCTGATGGCTACTGTTATCTCCAGTATTTTAATAACTAAATATTTGGTTTATGTCAGCTTTAAGTAAGTACGACAACTCTAAGAATCTAAATTCACCTTTATACATCTGAACTCCTTCTTCCAGGGGAAGAGCAAGAGGTTCGTGCAGATGGTCTCCAACGTATGGAAGGCTCTTTCCAGGCTCTTAAGGTTGCCCCCTCTCTGGCAGCGGAGAGAATTCTCCACTACTTCATAGAAACGCACCATCCGAAAACGTTGCCCTGGATCTGGCTGGTAGGCCCCTAGCAGAGCTGTGGCTGTAGAGAGAAGAGCCTCACTGTCCTTGTGTCTTCCTTTGTCCCCCTCTGGTGCAGTCCCATTCCATGTGTATTCCTCCTCCAGACGCCTCTCCAGTGCCGTCACATACCTCCGAAACAGGTCCTCTTTTAACTTGGCATCCATTTTCGACAGCAGACTATCAGTCAGCTGTTATACTTTTCTGAGAGAGCCTCACCCCTTTTAGCATACCCTGCACCAGGAGGCCACATTCAAGCACCATTTTTGGTCACCATAATTCACTGTGCTCGCTGGCACACACTCAACGTTAATAACGTTTTGGAGAGGTGGAAGAGGAATGAGACTTTGTGTCCAATCAGCAGCACATCCTTTTAAACAAGAGATGCAGTTGTCTGGTACTTTCAGTTGGCGTAGCTAGGCTGCAGCCTGTAGGGATGCCTTCTTACAGGCATCTCTGGTATTGGCTCAAAGCCTGACTTGTTTCCAGATAAACAGGCCTATGTCGTGCAAGATGAGGTCAGGAGCAGCTTTTTCTTCACGCTCTGTCAATGCAGAGTTGTATCTATTCCATTCCTTGGTTTCAGTGTGTGCAGAGTTCAAGGTCACTTATCTTGAAGACACATTCATGATTCTTCTGAGCCGTCTCCAAGCTGTAATGACACCGCAGAGCTTTATAAAAATGGAAATGTCTCATTCTGGCACACACAAATCAAGAAGGAAACACACATTTATTTCTACTGATCGGTCAGTGCAAAAGAAAACACATTTTAACCCATCATTAGGAACGTTTTTGAATCGAAATCTAATGGTTAAGATAAGAGAGAGGGTGTGTAGGTATCACTATTTTGAGAAACAGTGTCTGTGCTCTGAGTGGGATGATGTGAGGACGCATCGTGTGGGCTATTTTATAACAGTCATACAGCTAATACGCAGGGCTGATTAGATTATCATCATGGTGTATGCACCCAAGAAAAGGAAGAGAGGAATTAAATTGAACATAATCGGAATCAATCACATTCCTTTTGCCTTGCGCTCGTGTTTGCGCCAGTTAATGTGTGTGCTGGCGGTACTACATGCGTGTAAACCACGGCACCATGCACTTTGCTTGAGTTAGCCAAAATTAATAACGCAGTGTTAGACATGCGGATGCGTGCAAGAATAAGATATGCCATGAGGCTTTAATCAGATGCGGGTTACACCTACTCGTTCCCATGCAAGCTGGCCGGCTATTCCAGTTACCTCACACATCAACCCGAGTATCCGTTTAGCGAGCTAACAAGCAACATGCTTCAGCTAACAACATCACCATGCATTACTATTGCGCATCAACTGCAACGCAACCACTCCGTCACGACAAATGTTGATAATAAGAGAGACGCCCTGAGGGCAGCTTGTACGTTAATTCTTCGTGAATTTCAAACTCGACAAAACCCGATGCTGCCACTGGCGTGGCCCCCCAACTGAGTACAAGCTAAGCAGTGAACGCCCATTTCAGCGCAGCTGGCTAGCTAACAATTGCTTTAGCTAGCAGGGCGGTCCATCGTTTGATGGAAATGTTTAGCGATTTTAGAGTCCTTTATCTAAACATATACCGTCATTGTGACGTGACTCTTGTACGGCAAAGTCTAATTGTGCTTCGACTAAGAGATAACACCGCTTTTCTAACCAGAAACACCACCACCACCCGCTCATCTTACCTTTAACAAGTGCTAGCCGTGGCTAGCTACGCCTCCTCAGCTGTTGGAAATTCCCATCATCGCAACGCGCATGCGCGCCAGTTCTGACAGTTCACCAGTGTCAGGTGCCCACGTGCTGTTTTAAAAGAAGGAGCCGGAGGAGGAGGAAGGATGCAGACCACCACGCCTTCACTGCGAGCCTCTATTGTGTGCGAGTTGAACAAATAAATAGACTTTTTACAGGAGCTCAAACGTGTAGTTTGTCATGCATTCAGTGGTGCGTGTGTGCCCGCAGAAAATGTTTATCTTAACCTACAATTAAACAGTTTAACACATGAAGGACAACAATAACGTCCAGCAAACTATTTTTGTAATAAGTAAAGCCTTCATGCACATTGTGCATGATTTAAAGATCCAGTGTGCAACATTTAAGGAGATCTATTGGTAGAAACTGAATTTAATATGCATACTTATGTTTTCATTTGTGTATATTAACTTGAAAATAAGAATCATTATGTTATTTCCTGTGAATGAGCCTTTTATATCTACAGAGGGAGTGGGTCCTCTTCCATGGAGTCCGCCATGTTGAACCAAACATTGGCTCTATATACAGCCAATATATACAGTATATTTCTGTCTTTTGCAAGTTTCACAACCACTGTAGTTTATCCTTCATGCTTGAAATGGGGGGTGGAGAGTGGTATTCAGTTCATCCTAGACTATCTTCATCCTAGAAGTGAGGGAGAGGAGGATGTTAACAAAGCTGACGTCCATCAGGAAGAACTCCTCTCACGGTGAGACTCAATGTAGCACTGCTACTTTTTTTGTTGTGTTAATTATGTTTACAATGTGTAATTGTGCAATTATGTTGTGTTAATATAATTAATGTTAAGTTAATGTTAAGTTAATGTTGTTAAGTTAATGTTAAGTTAATGTTGTGTTAAACATAATTAACGTTGTGTTAATTATGTTTACAATGTCAATCTCAATGACTTAATGTAAATGATCACATTTCTTGATGTTCATGATACAAATGATCCAACATGCATATCTGCATGCCTGACAGATGTATATGACTTTACATTTCACTTGCTATTTTCATTTGTTCTATATATTTCCTTTTTATGAGTACTTTTCTATCAACCTTGTGTATTGAAGCTATTGTAACAAGTGAATTTCCCCAGTGTGGGATCAATATAGTCTATCTTATCTTGTATTATCCAAGCTTACATGACATTTTAACAAACAATTGTTTTAATATAAATTGGGCTAGGGGCTACTATTCTGAGAATCATTAACGTTGAGGTGATTTAAAGCAATAATCTAAAACATTGGCATGTCCCTGCTTTGTTTGTTTGCTGCTTTTCTCTGGGTACTATTTTGGGAATGACTGGACGAGTCTATAAATGACATTTTCACTTTCAGTTTTACAAAGAAAACATGAAATCAAGAAAATAATTAGTCACAGCATGGAGTCGCTTATCTACTTGTAATGTTGGCTGTATTGTCACTATTACCTTTTGTTGTGTTTTGTGTTTTTTTTTTTTTTTTTTTTTGCACACTAACTTGAAAACATGATCTTGTTGCACTTCGAACGATAACTCCGCCCTCGCGCATAAAAAAAAGAACCCAAACCCGGTGACGTCGTTCCAGGAACGGTTGGTGGGGGGACTGACTCAGTGAAGAAAAGAAATGGCGATGCTCGGAGGGTTTAGCGCAGCACAGCACAAGAAAAACGTCTCTGACGGGAACAGCGACGTGTCAGAATTCGTCTGCCCTGTTTGTCTGGAAATTTTCGAGAGTCCCGTAACAACAGAATGCGGCCATACGTGAGTATTTAGCCTTTTCTTTCGATCGTCCTCCCCTCAACCCACGTCTGCAACCAGCGATTCAATGATACGGGGCAAAAGTAACCAGGGGAAACGCTTGTTTTCAGACATGTCGTGCCACCACAGTGGCAAAACATCGACCGTGTGTGGGCGTGCGTTTGTTGTGACCCTGTTGTTTTATTTTATTCACTTGAATATTTGGTAAAAGCGACGCGAGCTTGCTAAATCAGTTTCAGTTTTGTTTACATCAAAGAGGAGGCCTCACCTGGGAGTTGTAGTTTAGATCGCTATTGCTTGGACTCGTCCAGTTACTTAAAAGGACTACAAATCCCTGCGCCCTCTTGAGGTGGGGACTTTCCATCGGATTTACAGGAAACTCAATTTAGGAGCTTTACATAGATCTCCCAGCAAAAACACGTAGTGTGTTTTAATGTCAGCCTATAAATAGAAGGACAACTTATAAAGCTAAATGGCTAAATGAAAACTGATAACAGTTCAGTTTCCCTTAATTTGTTCATCATCACAAGCTATTTATTGCCTATCAGAGCAGGGACGTCCCTCTCCACCTTTAGAAAGAACTCCTAAAGACCCAGCTCTTCAGAGAGTACATGCTGAATCAGCCCTCTCTAGAACTGTGGCTTGATTATATCCAACTACTACTTATATCTTTGTCACACTGGACCATGATTGTTTCCCTCTCATCGGCTCAATGACTTAATGTAAATGATCACATTTCTTCACCCATCTCTTGTTAGGTTCTGCCAGAGTTGTTTGCAGGAGTGTTTGCGTCCACAGAAACCTGTTTGTGCTGTATGTCGGACTGGTCTGGCCCACTGGTCTAAAGCTGCTGAGATGGAGGCACTTATCCAGTCATCAGTGGCATCTTGCAAGGGATGTGGAGTTCAGGTATGTTTCATGGCAGTGGCTAACATAAGGCATCTGAATGACATTTGCTGGTTTGTTGTGAATGTACAAGTCAGCTACTTTGGCTGATGTCATAACTACATATGCACAAACTTCATCTGATACCGATGAGTCTAAATTTCAATTTTCATATTCACATTGCACATATGGAACAATTACATGATTTTGGTTGTGCTGATTGTGTGTGTGTGTGCTTGTTTGTGTGTTTTCTCACTATTCAGGTTGGCCTTTCTCAGATGAGAAGCCACACAGCTGCTTGTTCAAAATACCAGGAATACATTGAGGAGGGAGTGAGGACCACTGCCCAGAGCCAGCCTGCCATCATCAGGTGAGATAGAGGCTGCTATGAAAAACACATGACTGAAACCTGTCTCTCGTTCACTCATTCACTATTAATTATGTAATAAACACTCAGTGCTATAGTGAGCAGTAAAGTGAGATTTTGTGCCATCACTGACAGGTGTAGTGTTGCATAACTAGCATACAGTATATATCAAAAATGAAACTGCTTTGCGGTCTTGTTTTGTTTTTGTTTTTTTTGTCCAATAGTAGAGGTGAATTCCCGTGTATGTAGTGCAGTCATTTTATGCTTATAATTACAAAGAAAACTAACAGAAAGTAAATATGTTGTAGTGAACCAGGTAGCAAATAGGGTGTGATTTCTGACACAGCTCAGAATTTATCTGTTAGCACAGTTGTATATTTCATTGAGGAATACAATTATGATTAGAAGTATGTCTGAATTCTATGTAAAAACGCAGGTTTTACTGTACGTATAAGACGGCATAATGTTTTCTCCAAAGTCTTCACTGTAGGAAAATACTAGTATTATTTTTACAACCCAGTCTGACTTGTACAAGGAAACTGGTTCTTTTAACGACAACTTTCTTTGCTCCACTCACACCGTCAGCATGACTTGTCACTAAGTTTGACTTCCCAGTTATCTTATCATATCCACTTCCTTTTGTAAACAAAGCAACCAGCAGGGTGAACCCTTAAGAAAGTACCTCTGCTGTGTGGAAGACAGTAGTAATACATTATTTGGGTGAAACCTTTTAACCTTAACCTTTGTTAAGACCCCATAATAACATTTCAGAGTTGTGAGAAGACTGGCCTGTCTTATGTCCAATGTTTGTATTTCCTGAGCCTCATGATCAGACACACACACACACACACACACACACACACGCACACACACTTTAAAAATGATGGAGGACATGAATTCCTTGATTGTTATAATTATCTGTAGTTAAAGTTTTTCAAAAGCATTTCATTATATTTGTTGAAAGTGCTTTTACATCCTAACTGCAGTAAATAGATCAAAGAAAAACATTTGTTATCTGTGGCTGTTGTAAACCTGCGATAAGCCATTTCAATCCTTCCATTCAGCCTGAGCGAAATAATTGGCTGCCCGTCACCTACCTATCTACCTGCACACACATTGTGCATGAAAATGTGTTATAGAGGAGTGGCTCTAGTTGTAGGCCTGTTGGGAGGGGTTGGGATTTTTTCTTTCGGTTGGATACTTTGCAATCTCTTACTATTTTCTCCAACATTACCTACTCAGATTGGCCAAAACTACAACCAGTTATTAAAAAACGAAATTAGTTTTTTTGTTTTATGAGAATAATTTCACATTTTTGTTCTTTGTGCTTTCTTGAAATAATAAGAAACATAGAAAGAGAAGCAGGAATTTGTACTGTGGATATGATGACTCATCGGGTAGTGGCCTTTATAAGTCATTTCACCCGGATGGAATAGTTAATCATTTTAGGAAATGGCATCACTTTGAAGTGATAAAAGAAAAAAAGAAGCCTTTAAAACCAGAAAAATACAAGTGTTATTCTAGCTATAATCTCTGATGTCTTTTTCTCTCATATCATAAAGTCAATGTTATATGGATATCAGACAACATAACATCTCATTTTGGCCCTACACGACGACGACTTTTACTGTTGCAGACACATTTCCAATTTCAGTATGAAATCGTATTATCTTGGTGTGGTGTAAGGTGGTCATAAAATCCAGCCCAAGCTGTCTTAAAGATATTTTTTTGGCCCTTTTGAGCTTTATTTGGTAGAGACAGCTGAAGAGTTAGAGGAATGTGGGGAGAGAGAGATGGGGAATGACATGTGGGAAAGAGCCACAGTTCGGATTTGAATCCTTGGCCGCCACGGCAAGGATTGAGCCTTTGTACATGGGGCGGATGCTCTACCAACTGCGCTAAACGACACCCCCAGCCCAAGCTGTCTGCCCAATATGCAAGCTCTCTCTAGTACCATCAGAAAGCAGGCATGTTTACTACTTAGTAGCCTCTTGTCTACTCACTCCATTGAGGTGCAAGTACTGAGGTGAAGTCTTGGTTCTTTTTGGTTCTGTAGAAAAGGAAGAGAAACTGGTGTAGTTTTGGAGTTAATGAGAGTGCTTCTTTGACTTATCTTCCCATTTGTACCACAAAAGAGAGGAGGATAAAAAAAAAAGTGAACAGAAACTGCTGCAGCCCTCTCAATGCACACAAGGACAGCTGTGTCCAAAAGCTGCTTTAGTTTCTGCTCCATTGTTCAACAGTTTTTCTTCTTGTAAATTTCCAACAGGTGCAGGACGGGAAATAATCTCAAAATGAATCTAGCTGTAGTCTTGTAAATAGTCCCCAGTCTTTGCAAAATCATAAAACCTCTGGCACGTTGTCTTTAGATGTGAGATGAGGGTGTCACAGTTTTAAAAAAAAGTCTTTTCACAGTTTAGTTCAAATACAGAATCAGTAGTTTTTTGTTATATATGTATGTTCATATGTTATTGTTCCTGTTTCTTTCCCACAGTCCAGTGCCAAATCGCTACACCTTCACCTGCCCGTACTGCAACTGCCAGAACCTCGATCAGGATGGCCTGGTTGAACATTGCACTTCCCATCATGCTCGAGATGCACGCCAAGTGGTAGGAAATCCACACTACATTGTGACTGCGAGAGTCCCTCTTTTTAAAAAAAAAAAGGTTTCACACACTGTTTGGATTTCAGTCGACTTGTTCAAAGGTGTTTTATTACTCTCACTTTGTTTCTGTCCAGGTGTGCCCCATCTGTGCCTCAATGCCTTGGGGGGACCCTAACTACAGGAGTGCTGACTTTTTCCAGCACCTGAAGATCAGACACACCTTCTCCTATGATACTTTTGTCGTAAGTTGAGACCCAAAACACTATCTTTCTTTTTGGCGATGCTAATGATTACTTAACTCACTGGTTCTGTTTTCTTCTCATTTTACAATAATGTCTTTGTAGGATTACTCCACAGATGAGCACACAATGATCCAGGAGGCTCTACAGCGCTCCCTTTTGGACAACTGAAGAACAATCCACCAGAGGAAGAATCTAGTGAAGTGAAGGGGAGATGGTGATGTGAAGTCTTGAGAAGACGGAACAACACACTGTATCATCATTGTATCATGAGGATGGTGGTACTGTACTACTATGGGTTATCAGTTTCACAGGGAATTGGTCTTGTTACTATGAATCTATAGGTTTCAGAAAATAAATCCCACAATATGGTTTAAAAAAAAAAGCATATTGTACTGTCTGATTTAGGAGTGATGCTGTGTTTCTGGTGTGATAATCTCTTATCCTCCCCCCCAGTTGAGTCTGTAGACTTAATAGCTTGTTGAATATCTATTAAACTATGTTTGTTAACGCAGTTTGTTCATTGATGACATGGTGTCATATAGCCAAAAACTTCCAAAGTTGTAATTAAATTTCCCTGTCGTCAATACTTGATGTTATAAGAGGGTTTGACCACTAGGTGGCTAACTATTGCCAGCAAACGACAAACTTCACTCAGTGAAGTCGTCAAGTAATGTTAACAATAATATATAATAATCTACTCGAGTGACTCTGCATGTTTTCTCTCAAAAAAGGTGAGGGAGTTTTTTTTTTTTTTTTTAAGTTTATTAGCAGGTGGAAGCGCTGTTGTTTTATTTTTATGTCGTTTCTGGGTGAAGTGTATGTTTGTATGAGAGAGCGTGTACTCATTCTGTTTTCAGAGATCTACTGGAAAGAATAAATAATATGAGGGTCAAACAGAGCCACAGAGGGCTGTTTGCTTTATTGTAATGTTTCTCCCTTATGTCTTTGTGCCTGCTGGTAGATCTTGTTTCTGACTTCCAAAACTCATAGGGCTAATAGTTCATCTGGTGAACCAAAAGATGCAAGTAATAGAGACCATCAGTGTGTTGTAATCGGTCAGTTCTGTGATTTATTTGTTTTCATTTTGGTAAGAATTTATTTGCATGTTTATGGCCATAGGGGGGCAGTAGAGTTCCACCGTCCTCTGGCCACCCATAACCGCCACCAGGTCTCAGCAGCCTCCTGGCTCTGTTGCAAGACATAATTCAACACAGATTTCATTCTATAAATGTGCTTTACTCAACGTGTTGTTCTCCAGCGTAGCTTTTTAACGGGGTTTTGTTCAAATGCCGCGTACAAAAGTGTCATCGGTCTTTAGAAACTGAGGTTTTTGGAGTTCATTTGTTCTAGTTTTAACAGAATAACCACAAGTTTGCTTTTAAACAGTTGACGCATTACTTAAGATTTTAAATGTAACTGACTGTGGTGTGTTTTTCATGTCCAGTGTCTTGGATGCTTCATCAAAGAAAAGAAAATCCAGTTTGTTTTGCTGGCTTTCATATTTTTTATCACTGCCAACAGTTCTGGAAAAAAAAAAAATCAACATAGTTATTTGTATGCTTCCAAAAGTGACAGCATGTAGAGTAACAAAATTCAGTTTGACTTGCGCGATTTCTGTTGGATGTTTTTATTTTTATTCTCAAAATGTGAACTGCGTCTCTTTTATTTTACGTCAGTGTTGTTTCCCACTGACTTGTAATTGTCACAAATCAACCATATACAGTTGTGCAAATCTTCACACACAGTTGCATTGCATTTGTCTTCTACCAACAGGTAAATAAAACTCAATACACCCAGATCAAGTAGCTCTAGAGCAGAACCTTAATGCCTTTTCACGTTGTCTTTGGTGCCACTTAGCCCTAGATGTTCCTTTTTCTCTTCAGTAAAATGTGTGATAATTTTGTATATGTATCTCATGTGTAATGACCTTTTTTTTTTCTCAATATATCTCTCATTCTCTTTTGTCATCCCTACTGTTAGTGGGTGCTAAATCCTGATAAATTAAAGCTCTTTAATTATTTAAACCCTGGCCCCAGAAATCAGGCGCAGTGATTTATACCTGTGTGTATGAGACGTGTGGGGGAAGAAACAACACTCGCTGCTTTGATGGATGACCACTGTGTGTGTGTGTGTGTGTGTGTGTTTGTGCTTGTGTGCGTGTGTATGAGAGAGAAAGAGAGAGAGAACAGTTAAAGGGGAGTCTAATGTGCCGGGTGCATCAATCTAAACTCTGGATTTGCTCAGTTGTCATAATCAGTCAAGGGGCAAAAAGGTGTGTGTAAGTGAAAAGAACTAATTGTGGAATATATTAAATAAGCTGTCCTTTCTATAAACCTTTGTTCATCAGGGCATTGTCATATTATACCAACAATGATCTTGTGATGTGTTTTGAATGTACTTGTATCCGTGATGATTTTATGATGAAACTCAGGCCCCCCGGTGTACATTGTCCACAGGGAGAGAAACCCTCTCATCTCTATTCTTTCCTCTGTGTGCTTCTGTATCTGTAATTACTGTAGTTAAATGATATTACAGTTTCTCACCTACCTCTACGGAGAATCTCACCCACCAAAACTTCTTGATGTAGTCCCCTCTTTCTTCTCTTTTCTTTTATATCCCCCCCGATCAGGTTTTTGCTCCTGGCAGATAGAGGAGAGATGTTAGCTGTGAGAGAACTAACGAGATACTCGAGTGCTTCTGGGCAGGAAGGAAGTCGAGCCGAAAAACATGGCAGAGAGAAGTCTTTCTTGTCTGTTTGGTGGCGGAGCTAAAAAGGGAGAGGGGGGCCAAGGTGGGGAATAGGAAAAGGAAGAAAGAGAGGAAAAAGGGAAGAGAAGTGAACACATTGAATAAAAATTTCATAAAGTTCAGCATGTGGTTTCTTTGATGCGAGCGATAGATAGTGCGTGCAGTCTGCAGGCTCTGTGGAGGCAGCAATTAATGCTACATGTGCCCAGAGGCACACTGAGAGAGGCATGGGGACGGTGGCTTGTTTTAGAAGTGTGTCGCACCATCACTCTACCATTTCACAAGCCTTTTGTTTTCTTTCAATGTATTGTAACCCTCCTCTTCCACATACTGTAAGTCCCTTGAAATTCAGCTTCCCGAACTTGTGGGGGTTAATTCCCCCTGTCTCAACTGGTTACCACCAAGACGTAAGAACAGTCACAGGTGAACGCACCATAAGTCCCGTCAATATTTTGGTTGTATTGTTGAAATTGCACACTTTCGAGTCGGGGCCCAGCGTAACCCCTCCTCAGAACAGAGAAGACTCCTCTCTGTCTCCTTTTGGCAGCAATCTTTAAATACTTCCTCTTGGACCAGGTACAAAGACATGGCTTTCTTCTTGGTTTAGGCTATTTCACACTCATCACACAGCACATTCCATCCAAATGTTTGGTCTGAAAGAAGTGGTGTATACTGAAGTTAGTCAAGTTGGACTCAAGAGGACTGATGTATCCATCACCTGCTGCTTTTACTGTGAGAACAATAATATAAAAAGAGTAAGCGTGTAGCTGTGATATTAAAAATACTTGTGAGATACTCAGAAAGGGTGACAAGAGATAGGAACTCCTCAAATGCCTGGAAAGTTCTCTCTCTTGGTCTATTTCCCTCTAGTTTTGCTGAGGCAGGTATCTGTGGCGAGGTGCGGGGCGTGTGAGAAGAGCATTGGGAGTTTGTTCACCGTAAAATTCCTCAAAGTCAGGAGAAACAGGAAGAGCGGGAATCCTGCCACCCGGGCGCTGCAACTTGGGCAGGTCGGTCCTCTCAAATGTTTGAACAGAAAGTGCCAGTGGGCTTCCCCGACATCAATACTGGTTCTACACCAACTCCTCTTCCGCTTTTAAACTCTTAACAACCGACCCCCTACCTCAGCCAGACACACACACATACATTTAGCCTAAGAGCAACGAGGCTTAACTTTGATTTAATTATGCCTGCAACGAATTTGGCCCCGTATCAGCTGAAGTGAAACTTGCACATCTTGTGTTTGCGTGCATCTATTTTTGTGCCCTCTAAAAGTCCTGCCAGTATTATGCCAGAAGTACCGGGACCAGTTCATCCTTCCTCTTGTTTCTAAAAGTATTATTTGTTACTGCAAATTAAATATAATATATTGAAGGAGAAGGATCATTATTTGATATGTTTTGTGTAAATACAAGCAAGCGACTTTGAATTCCTGTTGAAGCTACAGTGTGTGACTGCTGCTGTTGCTGCTGCTGCTGCTGCAAAAAAAAAAAAAACTCCTCACACCAGTTTTAGTCCGTCTAAAAGCTTGGAAAGTTCTCAGAATCACTGTTTCTGCAGAAATATTCTCCTGGAAGTGAAAATGAATATGAAACGCATTGATAGAACTATCAGGAGAATTGCTAATCATTCCTTCCTCATTTATTTATTTATTTATTTGAAATCCGCACAGCCACTGTACTAATATTTGAAAGTTATGCCCTCTAAGGTGTGAATGAGGAAGTGGGGAGCAAGGTCCCTGGTGTATGTGTGCGTGTGTGTATGTGTGTGTGTGTGTGTGTGTGTGTGTGTATGTGCATGCCTGTGTTACAATGGTACAGCAAACCAAGTGAGGCGAGTGGATCAAAATTTTACTCCCCCTCCGTGTACCCCTGTAGACCAACTAAGATGTGTGTGTGGAAGACAGCAAGGCCCAAGGCTATTATTCTCCCATTAATTTTTCCATTTGAAATCAAACCTCAGCGGGCGTGCATGAGGGAATCAGAGGAGGGGGGAAGAGGACTAGAGTGGGGATAACCTCATCGGGGTGGTGTGTGTGGTGGGGGGAGCAAATGTTGGTTGTAGCAGCATTAATGTCCAATAGGGGAGGCAATTTCACTTTCACAGAAACTCTCATTATTTGTCAGATGGTCTCCATTCTCCTTGTATGGTCTCCCAGGACATTAACAGATGAGGACAGTCACACATTTATCTGCTTTGGAGGAAAGTCTGGTGTTTTTTTCTCTGTTCATCTACAGACACATAGAGCACACTTGCATCTGTAAACATCCTCATTTTAGCCATCTCTTCCACTCTCCACTGCAAAACTTTCATACAGGATATCTTACATTGTTAAATTCCTCAGCAGACCTGTTAACCTTCCTCCACCCTACCTACCCACGCAAACACACACCTTCCTCTACCTCACACTTCCTCTTTGAGTCTCCTTCAATACCAATCACTACACTCCACCCTGTTTCCCCGAGTCTTTCTTTGAAAAAGCGCCAGTGCTTGCTAATCTGTCAATCAGATGTTGTCCTGTTGTGGCGATGATGGGGGTCCGTGACGGTGGGCCATACACCTCCAGCAGCTCGCGGCTCGGAGTGGCTCGATGATTAACTAAGCAGGTAGTGAGTCAAACTGCTGACAGCAGAAACACACTGACAGCTGATTTGGAAGACAATGGTCCCGCTCCCTCTACTTAACTTGTCACGGCAGTCAAAGCACCATTAACTTTTGACATATCTGGACAGATGGAGGGAAACACTCATTTACTGCATTGCCCTCATAGATATTTTGACATGTTCATATAGGCACGAATACTTATAAACATCCAAACAGAACTATTTTTAAAAAGAAAAGAACAGTTATTGTAGTTGTAGCCGACTATCATGCGCAACATACAAATGGACAGATTAGAAACTTGAGGAAGCTTGTTCTGGGAATTTCAGATTTATGGCCTCAGTATTTCATTAGAGGTCCATCAGAGCTTGAAAGTGAATAACGGTATAATGGCGTGATTAAAGCACTGCAAGTCCTGGTTGTGATGTTACGGTGAATAGCTGATGGGAAACATCATGAGATCCTTTAACTGTACGCCCAGAAGTAAAGGCCGTACAGTTTGGCGTCAGAACACCCAACATCGCCTTGTCTCTCAGATTAATAGTCCAACACTTCCCAATTATTAACCGCCCCTGCAGTGTACCATTCATATTCAAAGCTGTTTACCTCCCTCCACTTCCTGTGCTTTGTGTCTTGTGTCTTTACAGGAGGGAATGGACGACGCAGGCAGATCTGTCAATCAAACAGCAGCCCCCAACCACCGGTGGCTGCCCATAGACAGCCATCCATACACCTCCACCGGCTCCGGTCCCTCCTCAGCTCAATGAGTAACTAACCTGCAGGTACTGAATCAAACTGCTGACAAGCACGTGGAGGGGAGTGGAGCGGTGGGGAGATAAGGGGGGGGTGTGTTGTGTAGGTGGATTGATAGAAAAATAGAAAGGGAGGGGAGGATGGAGATGACAATAGCATAATTTTATAGCCCGCATGGTGACGTAACCTTTAACTTTGCAAAGAAAGATGGGTTTCTTCGCTGTCCGTCCAGCCTTATGTTTTTCTTCCCCCCTCCACCGTCCCGTCCCCCCCCTCCATCATTTCTCCTTCTCACTCTCTAAGTGGCATCCTTTGATGGGCTGTCCCTCTCTCTCATCTTGTCTTCTTAGACAGATGAGTCCTGTCAGCGCCGCCATCACTGCCCAGCTAAACATTAATGACTCTCTTGCCTGACAAGTGTTGGCGGGGCAGAGGAGAGGTGAAAGGGGGACGCCTCTGGACAAAACCAGCAATGAAAAGGAGAAGTGATGGCTTTATCTGCCTGACAGATTCTCTTTTGTCTCTCTGAACTTGCGTATATGTATGTGTGCCATCAGCAGATTCTTGGCTTGACATGATGGTTTTATTGCCCTGTTTTTCCTCCCCTCTGAGGAGTTGGACCTCTTTGTATTCCCATTGCCCCTCATCCTTCCTCGTGGCATTTCTGACATTCCTTCTAGTATCTGTGCGTGTCTGCAAGTGTGTGTGTGTGTTTATTTGGAGGCTTGTGTGTCTCTCTGTGCCGCTACCTATTTGTAGGTCCACGTGTGTTTCCTCTGTATCCTCATGTGTGTTTCTTGGAGAAAGCATCCTGGACTTTGATGCTGGCAGCAGCGATGGTGGTGACGGCAGGTCACAGGGAAGAGTCATCCCAGAGGGACGGGTAGTGAGAGGAGAAGAGGATGGAGAGGAGGGGGTGAAGCTGAATGGAGAGAAAGGCCTCTGCTGGTGTGGGCCAGTCTAGTAATACACAACTTCATGTTACGTTAAGGTGCCTTTAGGAATAGTTCTTTCTTCTGTAACTTCTCCATGGTTCTTCTCCACAGTCCTTCCTACCACGGCCTCTTTTTCCACCCTCTCACTGGTCTCCATCTCCGTGTTGTCACTCAGGCCTGTGGCCTCTTTCCCCATCTCTCTTTTGAATTATTAACTCCTCAGCTCAAGGGAGTGAATGGGTACTGCTGAGTGGACACAGCACAGATCCGGCTTCACATTGCCCACACTTCAGAGGTCCGACCATTTAAGGGGATTACATTGCTGGTCCCATCAGTCCCCTACTACCATGCATATTCATACAACACACATCCAAGCATGTAAACCTGTGCAGTTTGTTAATATGAGCAGCTGATGGTTGGACAGTGGACAAACAGACATGTGGTTATGTCTTGCTGCCAGCATTCCTTTACTGTAGAGAGCTGCAGGCCTCCTGTGGTGAAGCCGCCCACTCTCCTGGCTTACTTCTCCCCAGGCAGCCTCTATCTCCTCTGGGTTCCCGGAGCAATGATTAACCCCGGTTCTGATCAATGCTTCTGCTGACTCTGATACATCACTGGAGCCTTGCAGCTGCCATGTAAAGGAAGCGTCAACTCTGCGCTGCTCATGACAGAGCATACCCACTCCATCACTTCAATCAGGACACACAAACACACACAGTGGTCAAAATAACGGGAACACCTGACAATACCACGCAAACTGCTGCAAAGCTTCTGAATGTCAGTTTTTGTTAAGACTTAAGTGTTTGTTAATTTGTATTGAATTTTATTTTATTAGATAGATATATTTTGTGTTTGTATGAAAGAAAATAAACTATTTTATATGAAGGAATTTTAAGCAGAATTAGAACACCCACAGTCAGATTTTAATAATTATTTTAGGCATTTAAATGCGGCTCAGCTGCTCTGCTGACTCTGGTACTCTGGACAGATATTGGATATTTTACTAAAAGACATTTTTTGTGTGTGTAAGCATTTTTTTTTCCCAAGGGACATAAAGAGTGGTAAAGAGAATGAGATAAACATAGAAACAGAAGAACAAAATAAAAGGAGGAACGAAGAGAGAGATTGGCATCGCTCATCACCTAGTGGTGCTTTACCTCGACAGCAGGGGGAAGCCCTGATTTCCTGAAGATGACAGGAAGCACAATAGCAGAGTGTTCTGTCAGCACATCCTACTCACAGAGCCAGGTTAATGATTCTGTAGCCACAGCTGAGCAGGAGAGAGGGATGAGCGGAGGGAGGAACAGAGAGGAAAAAGAGGTGGAGGGGGGTTGGCATTCAGCTACACTTAGGCCGTCATTACAGCTGCATTAGGAATGATGGTGTGTTTTTGTCATTTTAATTACCTTTAATCTGATCTCTTCATACTCGGGCCGTTCGTTAATGAGGCAGAACAAAAACTACATGTCAAACATGTTTAGCATGCATCCGCGCTATCAGTCATACAGCTAACATGGCACAGCAGGAAAACCCTCGAAGAGCTCTGCATCTCGGCAGAAAGGTGTAAAAGATTAAATAACTTAGTGGGAAATTATGTTGTACTTTTCTTGGGTAATAAAATCAAAATTTTACAGGCACCATCCCACAGTTTTATTTTAAAAAATGACAGCAGTTATTTACATTTAATATTATTATATATATATATATATATTAGACTTTAACATTATGTATTGATGACGCATAGATGTCTTATGCTAAGCAGATATTTTCTTCAGTATCCAAACTTGTAAAAGAGTTTATCCTTTATTTCTGATTATGTGCTGATACTGCGTGTGATACAAGTAACTGGATTTATATTTCACAACACTGCAAGTATGTATTGTTATTAATGTTTATTTTACATTTTCTAATTTTCTATTTGATGGTATTATTTCTTCTTGTCATCTCTTGATAACCTGGCGCCTAATTAAAGTAGTAAATGCAGTTTCAGACAATAACAATGCAGCACAAACTCCAGATATATCAGGATAAACTACTGTCAGACTAAAGAGAGGGGGAAGCTGGGAGTACAGTTCCCCCTCTCTTCGTCTCCATGCCAGGACTCGGTTAAAGTATTAACCAACTGCTGCTTAACAATATTGCTGACTGGTGTGTGGAAACAGGAGGGATCAAAGTTATCATGTAGAAGAGAAAGGCGCCTTTCACTGGGCCCATACAGCCTGTCCACTCCATCTTACCAGCCCATTCAGAGCAGCTACCCAGAGCAGCACTCAAGACACTCCCATCCTCCCACTCCTCACCTCCCTCATTCTACTCTCATTTTTTATTCCTCATCCTTTATTTTACCACTTCCTCTACCTTCCTTTCCACACTCATCATTCCTTCATATACAAAATATGAAATAATTATTTATTTCCACTTGAAATCTATCTAACCCCCCACTCCTCATTTTCTATCCCCTCTCTCATTTCTGTCCATCCATCTCTCCATCTGTCACCTGGCAGAGTAATCACATCCACATTTGATAAGGCTGGTTAGGTGGGTCATAAAAAGTTTATGCTTGTGATGCCGGAGTCTCATTTATTATCCCTGCTAATGTAGCAGTTGGGAGTGGGAGGAGGGACGGAGACAGAAAGAGTGCGAGAGGTTGAGAGAGAGAGAGGCCACCACATTAAGGGATCATTACTCCTCTATAGGCTCTGTCCTCCGCTTTCAGCGTTAGATAAGTCCTCTTTATGCTTTATGGCCTTGATGAAGCCAGTACTCCCTGTATTTAAGTGTTCCAAAGCCACTAAGAGTTCAAGATGCTTATGGCACAGGAGGTAGTTACCATTCTCTAACCACAGAACTATTGGCTTAAGCCCTAATGCTTGTATCTATTTCCCCTACATTTACTTCACCAGCCAATGTAAAAATGTGCCGGCTTTTAATTGACATTGTTTAGTGCTGCATGCTAACAACATGCATTAATCTGAAATAGCAATCAAAAATACAATAAACATTTAGCATAAGTTTGTTAATCACCGATTCTACACAGCCGACGTGAGAGTTGCACCGTCTGTCTGTTTCTAGTGGAGTAAACGTTGCTGTTTAGAAGCTACAGCATTTCTAAGCAGATTTTCACATGATGCCGTGACATTACAAGACTACGTGTGAAAACAGCTCTATTTCCTGCAGGCCATGGAGCACATTAAAAGTGATAGTCATTATTGTTAACAAATACTGTTGAAAGCCCAAAACTGAACTGATCTTACTGACAAGTGATGCCGGTGTATCAAAGCCCGATATGTCTTATTCCTCTCTGCCGTACGCCTCCATTGTTGTCCAGATATATTTAAAGACACTTTAAAGAGCCACTCTGTTGACCTGGGTGGTATTCTCCTTCATTATAATGAACATGGACCCCTTCATTTTATTTTTAATCAATCCCACATATTCCATCCATCTGCTCCACATACTCACTAGTGCAACAAATCTGCCAAGTAATCCCCGACAAGTACCCTATTTACTCTGGTATGAGTAACATTTGCTAAAAGCTAAAAGTTCCCAGCTGTTGTAAGAAGTTATTTAGCCTCTCTATTACAAAATAATGTAATTGTGACCTTTTTAAAAAGAATTAGGTCCTCAGTAGTAACCAGTGAGCTTAAGGCAAGGTGCATTAGAAGGAAATCAGGCATAAGTAGTGAGAGGTGGACTAAAGAGATGTTGTTTTAGCCTTTTTATGGGATTTGTTGTCAGCAACAGTAAGTAGAGAATAGCAAGATAAACGTGCTCTAATGTGGAAATACTGTTTTGCTTATGATGGATTGCTTCTACGCGCTACAACATTGAAACAATAGACATAGAAATGTGTGGTTTTATAAAAAAGGAAAAAAAAAAAGAGCATGATGGGAACGTGCAGATGGAACGGCGAGGGAGTATGGGCCTGTATGAGTGTGTTAGTGTTGGGGGGAGGCTACCCAGAGGCATAGATAGTGATAGATTGGCCTGGGAGAACTGTGATGCAGATCCACTCATCAAGATTGATGTTCTGCCATTCTGCTTTAAGTGCAATTAAATTGGCCCCTGTGTTAAAAAGCCCAGCCGATAACGTGGCTGAGGCTGAGATTACGCTACATTTCCCTTGCGCTTTCCTCCACCTGCATCCCTGCCACAGCCACTCAGAGATTTACTTTACATTCTCTGCCTCCATTGGATGGGAACTTTCCCAGCATACTGACCTGTTCGTCATCCCTGATTTACAACTTTATGTACAGCTTGAGTTTTTTCTTTTTTTTTTTTTTCCACGTAGCCTGCAAAGTAGTTTTTAAATCAATGCCCACTAAAAGTTTTTAATCACTTTCTGGTTGTTGTCTTACCACAGAATTGATGACTTGTACATTAGTGCATGTTTAATGTGTAATAATGCATGTTGATTACTGGAGAGGAAGGAAGTTTAATGTCTTCATGAACAATTCCAACGTAACTCATCTCTGGCGGCAAAGTTGACAAGCTTGTCTGTTTAGTTGTAAAGCAATACTCTGAAGTAAGGACAAGGTCACGAGGAGATACATCGCTGCTTGTTTTCACTTCTGCCGCATGGATACTGTTTGTTTGCAAACAGTTTTGATCCAACCGCTTCCGTGTACAACACCCCGGAAAATCACTCTCACTTGTCGAGCAGCATGTACACTTCATAATGAACTCAATTTTCTGCTAAATGGAAATATTTGCAATAATTCAAATTGAATGTCGATCACAGTCCAATCCATCTCTCTCTCTGTCTCAGTCTCCATTTTGCCGCAAGCCTCGCCCACCTCTGTCAGTGTCAAGTTGTTAACCCCGTGTCAACAGTGGCGCAGGGCGTATTTGGACCCGGTTGATGGATGGGTCTTGGTGGACTTGTCCCACGCAAACATATTCTCAGAGTCAGCTGAGAGAGGTGCAGCGCGTGTGTGACAACCCCTCCACCCACACACACACATACACATACACACGTCCATCCGTGATCAAGTCCCCATATTGGGGCAACATAGTGCTGCTCTTCGTCACCTACTGACATCCAGTGTCTCCAGTTTAGACCCAGATGGGTGGAGCTGTGACCCCACTGTCACAGGACGAAGGAAAACAGATTCAAGATTTTTTTTTTCTCTCCTGCAAATGGTAAACTTGACCCATGTCCTTCGCATGGGCCCTTTACGTTTCCTTGTGAGGGCTTGACATTGTGTTCCCTTAACAAACCAGTAATATTAACTTTGCCAGCTCACCCCAAGGGAAACATGTAATAATCAAGGGGAGGACGTTTACAAATTAGCATGATTTTCTTTCTTTTGTCATTGCCTGAGGAGTCTTTGACATTTCACTCTTGAGATATTAAAGTCATTATCTGTTTTTTATTTACTTAAAAAAAGGGATGCATTACTTTGACACAAGTTTTCTGTTTCAGTTTTGAAATTTTGTGTTCAAATGTCAAATTTTAGCTGCTTTTGTCGATGGTGATGTTAATTAAATGAAAAAAATACTTACCAGTAACACTCTTCTGCTTGGAAAGCATCACCAGACCTGCCGGAGTGGATAATTGTCATAAAAACAAATAATTAATATGAATTAATATAAATGAACTATATTGATTGCATACAATTATTACAATCAAACTTAGGAAGACAGTATTTTGTCTTCTTAAGTTGAACTGTTTTATTTGCTCTCTAAGCCCCTTTGTAACTTTGCAAATGTTTATTTTTTACATGACATCAGTTTGATGTATCTTTTTCTTATAATCAAGACAGAAAAAAAAACAAACAGCGGCAACATTACGACACCCTGTGCAAGTGAACACATGGTTTGGGGCAGAGATGGCATCAGTACATGACTGATCACTCGTCAATATCACGGGTTCATCCAGCACCATTAGTCATCTGCGCTGCGTCCTGTCACTCCACACAGCTGCTCGCCGTCTCTCTCCTCCACCTCTCATTTTTCTCTTTCTGCCCAACTTTCTCTGTTCTTTTTATACTCCTCACCAAACGCGCTCAGCTTCTAAGGCATTCCTGTCACGCTTTATGGAAGTGGGGGTGAAAATAGGCTGAATAAAAAGGAAAAGAGGAGAGTGCCGTTGCTCATATGTAGGCGGGTGAGTTTAGTTACATGCTATGTGTCCTTTTTAAGCTTTTTTTTTTTTTTTTTTTTTTTTTTTTTTTTTTTGGAGAAGGGGGGTGGTGGGGTTGTCATAATGTGTTGCGTTGTCCACTCTGGCTTAGAGGGTCAGATTAACAAGGAGTCCAGGTCCCTCTTTGCAGTGGTCCCCTCATAGGGCACAATGACAGGAGCGATCCATCACTTCTGTCCCTAACAGGGTGGGGGTCAGTGGGGGTGGAGGCCATAGGGCTGGGCCCAGCTCTGGCTGGCTGATGGAGGATTGCAGAGAACAGGATGGGGCTGGTTAAACTTTAACCAGCTCTCTTCCTACACACTGAAGACCACATTCAGCCACCATTCTCTGTTGTGGGAGACTCTGATGTTTCGTCCACCCAATATCCATGACCTGCCGCCCACTGGGACCTGCTCTCGCCCACTCATGGCCCCACGCCCACCTGCTTCCATATGGATCACTGCCGCAGAGCGCAAAACTTTTGGCCGTAGCGTGGGAAGAAAGTGACTCCGAGGTCTCCTCTCCATCTGTACATAGAGCAAGTGGCTATATTAACCCAGCCCTCTGCACGCGCCATGCGGCCCTCTGATATACTAACCATGACTTCATATCCAAAACTGTCTCTCGCCTCTGTTTGTCTGTGGCACTATCAAATCTGGCGTCGACACATTTTCACAGCAGATCAATAGCAATAGCCTTCTTTGTGATTGTAGAGGGGTAGGTCCTTGGGCACACCATGGTTATGGCATGAAAAATGATGGCTGGCCTTTTGATAGTCATTTAATACACAGTTGCACACTTTGATAGAATTTGGCAAAACCCTCTCCCCGGTGAGTTAACAATGCGTACTGGAAATCATATTTCCATGAAGGCCCATTCAATCTTATCCCCCTGTTCCAGGAAAAAACTGCGGTGACAAATGGGATGTGAGCACACTCTGGGTGGCTGTGGGTCACATCAGGTGCAGAGCAGGTTGGAGGTGTTAACCCAATGTGTTCCTGTTCACTGGTCCAATCATCTTCATTGATTGAGCCGATGATTGAGAGGGTCCTACCTTTCTTTACGATGCCAGCGGGAGGAGGTGAAGGACTGAAGAAAGGCAATAAACCCTAAAAGAAAATGACAAACAGAGAAAAATACTGTCTGTGTGCATTTTTATACATATAACCCTATATGTTATATCACAGTGCACATTAACAGGATAATTGTTTGATTGTATGATAATGAAAAACAAGGAGGCAGAAATAGGTTCGCCGGATTCTCAATTATTTAAGGCTCCATATTTGTGCATCATGTCCATAAGAGTGGACTCATGTTGATTTAATTAGATTTGATGAGGCTCGGCCCTCGACACACACTTAATAATGCAGTAATTTCTGCCCATTTGACATGTGGAGAGTGAGGGAGTGACACTCTTAGGGGAAAGGGTGAGGGCAAGACATTTGGAGAGTGGTTGAGTGAGGGGGGGAATAGATGTAGAAAAAAAAAAGAGGTAGGGGCACAGAGAAATGAGGTGCTGCTGAGTGGCGGAGAGAAGAGGTGAGAGGTTTGAAGTGAGAAGGAGGGGAGTTGGGGAGCTGTCCATTTGTACAAACCTAAGAATCTGTCATGTGTCGGGTCGTGTTTTCTTCGCTGCAGCGTTGAGGTGGTTTTGACAGCCAGGACTTTCTCTCCTTCATCCATGCTGCAAATGACATTACGGAAATTGTGTTTGTGGCGTTGCCTAGGCCAGGGACTCCTGGGAAACTGAGAGGGTCACAAGGGTCAGAAAGAAAGAGAGAGGGAAAGAGTGAGAGGGAGAAACCAAGAAAAAATAAACGAAGGACTCTATTTAAAGCTCAGAAAACTTATTTTAATTAGAAGATAATGAACCTAAAAATAACAAACTGGTTAAAATAGTGATAATAAGTGAAATAAAAAAACAATATCTGACAAGATTTGAATCATTCCAAGATACACGTGCCATAATGCTGGTTGTAATTTATTTTAACATCAACAACGCTCACCAGGACTGGGATGTGCAGGGATTACTGCTTCCAGCATATATATAGGGCTGTGTCTAAAGATTTGCTACTTCAAGTCTCTTAGGGCATGCTCAGACTCCTAAATATTTCAGCAGTAGAAATGAACTGCTCTCTCAGGGGGGCAATCCTGTGTCTGATTGCCCTGGCCTGGCGTTTATAGCTTGGGTAGATCTGGGTTGACCTGGGCCAGGCCATGGTCCCCACCATCGCAGGTCTATACATCCCTAACCTTCACTAACAAGGACCAGGGGAGCAAAGCTCCTCTATAAAGCACAATTACAAGCTAAAGGTAGGATTTTGTGCCCTTATGTGTGATTTCCCCCTTTACAGCTCATAATCAATCTTTAATGAGGCATTGAATATTAACTGGATTTGTAGGAGCGGAGTGTCAACTCCCATGAGTGTAAGCTGGAGGCCCAAGGTTTAGCAGACAGTGGAGATTGAGCAAAGAGGGGGGACAAGGAGCATTTGCAAGGTGGGGGATGAGTGTTTTACATGGGGTTTATATGCAAAAAGTGGTTATAGTCAATTACAATTACAATCATTCACCATGGGAAGGACAACCAGGGTAATTGTAGTCTCAGTACCCCCCTTGAAGCCACTACAGTAACTGCATTACAATGGAGCAAACACTGGTGCGTGAAGGATGAGAACGGATGAAGTAACAGGATCACAGATCTTAAGAGATTTTAGAGTTCTGATGAATCCGTGAAATCACAACTCAGTCACAACAAATGTTGATTAATAACTCTGACAACAACAGAGGCCCTTGTATGGTCCCTTATGCAGACCTCCACTGGCCTGGAGGACAGACTGGGCCCCGCAGCAGGGCCGAGGTAGCTCCCTGGACTCTAACCCCCTGCCAGGCAATCTCTTTGTCACTGTGCTGCCTGCTACTGATTAATGGACGTAGTCTTGTGATCAGAAGGCTTGGACGTGGCTGAGGTCCTGATCTCTCAGAGTCTGAGAGCTACAGATGGATCTAGTGGACTGAGACAGATTAGGCCTTGATGCTGACCCCTACGGAGAGACCTCTGGGGTGGAGGAGCAGGCCGGGGGGCCCAGGGATAATGGGACCCCTCTCACACCTTTTAAAAGAGAACATGTTTATGGCTACTTAGAGGAAATTGATTTGATTGTGCCAGAAACGCATGTGTGAACACCCCTGGCACTTTTATTGGCTATTTGTCTTTTAAGTCACAGCTGGAGAAATTTATGCCCACGTTGGGGTTTAGGAGAGTGGGTGCATGGCTGTGTGTGTTTGTGTGTTTAAGAGAGTAAATATTAATATGTGTATGTGTGTGTGTGTGCGCGTGTGTGTGTGCATACAGGCATGTGTGCATGTCTGTGCAGTGCACGACAGCAGGTCATGATAAGCGATGCACTGAAGGTGCACTTTAACTGGGTGTCAATCATTAAGTATCAACCCTAATGACTAAAAGCGCATAATGGAGGCACTGGCGGAAATAAAACAACAAGATTTGTTGGGGCACATTAATTCTCTGAATTGATGTCAACAGGCAGCTACTTTCCCCCGCTTGTGTTTTCTTGCTCATGCATCTTGACTCTATTAAATGACAAATGTTTGAACATGAATTTCAGCTCATGATTTCATTGGGCCATCGAAGGAAAATAGAGTGTTTCCTCTCTGCCTTCAGGGATTTTACAGAGTTGTTACTTTGGGAAAGAGGGATTATGAATCTATGAAGTGCTGATTGATAAGATGATCCAGAGTACCAGTGAAATGTGTGGCTGCTTTCTGAACCTAAAAGGATTAACCTCTTCTCTCAACTTCATCTATACAACGCTTTGTTGCTTCGTCTCGTGTCTATGAGCTGCAGGCAGTTCAACCAAGGAGTGATGTTCCCTTCTTGGATGGAGGCCAGGAGAGGCAAAGCTATCCACTACTCAACAATAACATTGCAAAGGTATGAGAAAAGCAAGAACAAACACAATTTTGTTATGCACAAATATGTTTTATGGACGATATCATGTTAATCATCTCAAATCCCCTCAGATTTATCTCACATCCCTCTGGAATGTCCCAGCCCCCAGGTTAAAAAACACTGCTTCACAGTCATGGGAATTATGCAAAGAACTATTTGTTTATTGAGCCTGTTTGTTTAGTGCGAGTTTGATGATCAAGTAATTAAAGTGATTCAGCTTTTGGTCTCACTGAAAAATCAGTTTGGAAAATAGTACAATAGAGGTATGTTTATCTAAATTTGTGAAATATTCAATATGTCTGTCCCCAGACCACATCGTATTCTTGAAAACAATGTCACATCAAAGTCGGGGAGAGTGTATGAAGAGATGGAGGGATGACGGACTGAGAGAGTGAAGATGAAGGTGAAGAGCAGAAGACACAAGAGGGAGGGGGAGCACCTTGGTGCTCAAAACAGTCTGATCTATGCAAATTGAAGAATCTTATCGATTGGTAATTGATTTACTTTGATACAGGCATTCACGGCTGTAGTAGTAATGCACTGATGTAGGGCCCCCCGCCACATCGCAGTTCGCCTGCATTAAGACAAATCAAATTCATCTGTCCATCCCTCCCCTCGCCCTGCTGCCATCCATCAGCCTCATCCCATCATGGCTGACGCGTGTGCGTGTTTGTGTGCGGCTGGCCGCGCGTTTGGGCGAGTGCAAAATTGACCTGATCATGTGTAACCTCCACCTATCTCTGCATAGGGCACAGACATCTAACAGTAGATCAACTCAGACACGAAAATAATGGACAGCGTGAACACAGATAACCTCGCAGGCAGTGTAACAAACAGACAAATCAAAGGCACAGGTAGAAAGATTATTTCTTCGCCAAGTCTTTGTGATATAATGTCTTTCGCCAACTTTATTATGGATCTATTTAGTTGCCATTTATTTACATGCAGTATTGATTCTATTATCCTGCTGGTAAAAAGGCTTGATGGAAGCCTGTGTTCATCTTAATGACGGAGCGTGTTTGTGCGTATGTCTGCACACTGAAGCTCCAATCTATTTAAGCCTCAGAGTGTATGTTAATGTTTGTGTGTGTGGCAGAGAGCAAGAAAGAGAGAGAGGGAGAGAGTTATTTGGCCATCCCCAGGGGGACAAGGCTTCTGCTCCTCTCTCTTAGGTAATGGAAGCAATGTGTCCATAATCCCAGTGAATGACTAATAAAAGAGAGTAGCGCCTTGGGCCTGTTCCCTCAGCAATATTATGGCTGGGTATTAAACTGAGTGCCTGTGTAATACTGTCAAGTCACTGTTTTCTCAAACACATTCTGCACACACACCCTTAATTTATTTATTTTTCTTGCATATCTTTGTATTCGCAAATGAAATCGAAAAGCGCTCTTTATGAGGGGAGATTGTTCTCATCGATGTGAGAGCTGTTTATAAAGTCTTGGGTGCGTGAATCATCACATCACCAGCGTTTGGATCCATGGAGACACCTGAGGCGCTCGTGAACTCTGCCTTAATGGAAACCAAACGCTGCTTGAATACTAATAAGCCATGACACCATAACCCGCAGCCCTCCACCCGATACCCCTGTACTCTCTTTAAACGCTCTTTAATGGCCGTGTTAGTGTTATACAAGACGCTCATTAGACACTTTAATTGGTTTGGCCGATGTTGACAGCAGTGTTGATTGGCCAAGCCAGACTACGGAGTTAGCGTGGCGGTTTGTGGGGGTCAGTGGTAGGGTGCTGTTGGTGACTAATGTAGTCATGGTGGACCTAGAGTCCGGGCGGCGGGTGGGTGAGGGTGTCTCCCAATGGCAACATGAGGTCATACTGTCCTAATTCTACCTAGTGAGGTCTATGAAAATCAAGGCTAGGAGGGGCGGGTCGTGTGTACTAATCAGAAGAGTTTTTAAAATGATCAGCCTCCTGTGCTGTTGTTTATTGATTATGTCAGTTTTGTGGGGATGATGTCACTTTGTCTGGCTCTGTAATCATGGATGATATTGGTGATCAGGGAGGTGTGGTATCACTGCTTTCTGACATCAGTGCAATCTGTTTCTCTTGTGGCCTATAAACCAAAGTTAAAGACAAACTCCGCTGGCTGTACACAGTTCAAGTCAGGTGAACCGTTTAGTTCTAAACATGAAGACCAGATATCTGGTGCTGAATGAACTTGGAACGAATAAAACTCATTGTCATGACAAACTTTTCTTGTGTTTACAAGATTCTTTTCACAATCTAAGAAATTTCTCATGTTATTCCGACATATTTTCTCTTTATTACTAGATGCAAAATAATTCCATTATATAATAATAATAAAAAAAAAAAAAACGTGTCCCAAGCATCAAATAAAAATGTTTTGTTGTGATAACAAGATTAACTGACATGTTTTCATATTGAGAAAAATCTGTATTCATGACTGTATACCACTTATCCTGTGCAGGATCACAGGGCGATATGGGTGGGTACACCATGGATAGGTCACTGGTCTACCACAGGACAGACAGACAATCATACTCCCATCAAAATACTTAGGGAGGACTACAACATATGTGAAAAAAGTCATACAAAGGGGTTTTGTGGCTCCAGAAGGAGCTGCACAAAGTCTGATAAATTGATTCATGTGTTGTCACTTAGTTGGAGTTGAAGACTACAAGTCGGAAATATTTGAAAGAGTGAGCTTTCTGGAACTCTGTAACTAACTCCTCATCTCTGCTTCTGCTCGAGGTCACATTAGCCACATTTTGACAAGGTAGCAGAATCATGGAATAAAAAAAGATGATATAACTGATTCTGCTGCATCAATTCTGATCCTCTAAGCCAGACAATGTTAGGGGAGTGCAATGCCAAATCGGTGAACAGTATGGTATTTGTCATCTTGGGTGCTATTCTGGTATTTTTTGTCCATTATGACGGTCATTCATGCATTTTAATCACCACGTCCTTCATAGAGATTTCGGAAACCCGTGAACTTTGGGGCAAGGAGCATGAGCCTTCTTGCAATTTCCAAGAATTCAATTTAACATAAATCATCCCCATCATTTGTTTTGGAGTCTGACTGAAAGTAAACAGAGAAAGTAATAAGCAAGTCTCAAAAGCTGTTGAAGAACTGCTTGGGCAGACAAGATCAGCAAGGTGAACCGGAAGTGGAGATATTTTCCCCCCAAAAGCATGAAATATAAATGCACATAAGAATGAGATATAGCAGATTAATCATCTTCTTATCTGCCTAGACCTTTTTAACAAAAGACATTTTGACATGTTAAGTGAGAAAACCACAGGTCTAAATAATAGAACTAATAATTTAATATTTCAGGGTCCCGGTATTTGAATATTTTAATAACTATTAGGAAAATATGTGTTTTTTTCTAGATGACAAGTCAAAAATGTCTGCCATGGAAAGAAGAAGTACAAAAAGAAGGCTCTTCTGATATGCAGCTCTCTATTTGCTATTCATCTTTGATCAAACTATAAAAGGAGTGAATGGAGTCCAGTCATCCCTCTGTCCACTCACTGCACTGTCCCAGCCTGGCCATCCTGTAATTATGATTGATTTGGGTCTGGGACATATATTGCTTGGCGGGCCTATTCTGACTGTACTTCATCACCAGGCATGGCTAAATGCTTTAAAAGCATTGATTTGCCTGAATTACAACATGGCATCAGACCTCTCACCTGTCTGTGGGAGGCTCTGTGTGTGTATGTGTGTGAGTTAGTGAATATGAGAGAGAGAGAGAGTAAAGACAGATCTCACCTCCACATATCATAACACTCGGCTCTCCTCTCCCTTTATCCCCATCGTCCACCCCCCCCCCCCTATCATCCCCGTCCCATCGATTTGCCCCATAAAAGGTGTTTAATTCAATCAAGAGGAAAGTGAGTGCCTGTTTTTCTGGGTCCCTGTCGATAGCGGTATAATCAATTAGAGTGGGCCTACACCTCCCTCCCTCTCTCTCATATACACTCACTCGTACACTGGCTCAGTTTCTAAAAACGCTTGTACGCCGTCTATTTCTGTTCTGCATGTCCTACACGACTTCCTCACTATACGCACATGCCAACATGTGCACAGATCCATAAATAGGATTTGAAGTTTTACTAACAAATCATTGGGTCCACACTGTGGAGCTGGTTCAACTTCATAATGGAAGTTTCCCTGTTACCCTAAAAATGTGACTTATCTAAGTTGAAAAATAAGTTCAAAGTCTGATGTGGGAAAATCAAAAAACAACTAAGGTAAGTTCAATGAAAGTTCACTTGAAGAAAAAGAAAACTTAAAAGAAAAGAAAAGAAAACTTAAGCTGACATTTTTCAAGTCAGAAGACTCTATCTCATATTCCTGCCAACGTGACAAAAACACTGTTCAGTCTAAATTTTTACACAATCCTTTTTAAAAAACAAAATATATTTTTCATGTAATTATGACATTTTCCCTCATTATTAAATATAAAACTCAACCCAAGCTGTGTTCAGTCTGTGGTCTGTAGTCGGGTTATTCAGAAGACTACAGACATTTAAACACAGGCAAAGAACCTAATGTGGTACAGTGTGTGGTCAGGAAGTGGAGGCAGGTGTTAGACAGATGTTGGAACACTGACGATACCTAATGTCAGTTACTGTACATACGCTGCTCACATTATAGTCAGGAGGTGGCAATGGGAGACACTGCACGGTCAGTGACAATCAGTGATACCAAACACACAGAATAAATACTCACAGGAGTACAAACAAAACAAAAGCATGCCACAGCCACACAATAACATGAAATATATTTTGCTATAACATGACAAGGAAAACAAGGAACTAAACATATATTCTGCCATGGTGGCACCAACACACCTCTATGATTCTTGTATGTCTCACAGTATTCTGTGTTTGTCATAAGCTCCGGTCCTTTGAGCAAGGCATCTCTTACAGAGCCTCTACTCTGAGCTTCCATTTATCTAATATTTCCACACATTAAACACATATTTCTATCAGCAACACTGTATGTTATAGTTGTATTCACATGGGTACCAGCACTCACCACACTTGAGTGCACAAACACACGACACCTAACCACTAGACAATAAAGGGAATGAAGAAATAAAAGGTCCGATTCATCAAAATCACACAAGACTCTACCACCCAGTAAATTAAACAATATTTCATAATCACTCTGACAATGAGACAAGAGACAGCAATTTGGGCTGAGAGCTACTTCTCAGCGGAGGAGCGCACACAAATACACACACACGGACACATAATTATCAGAGCGGACATGCTCTGGAGACCCCAGACACTCCCCCTAGTACCTGCCCAATCAACTGTCCAACAACAGACACCCACCCAGCCTTCATTTATCTTGTCTGTGCGTGTTTGTGTGTGTGTGTGTGCACGTATCAAGCTAATTACCACCATGAACCATCCCACACACAGACCTAACCCAGACATTGTGGCGCTGTCCAGGGACATGGGAGGTGGGTAATTAGCCTTCCATTATTACAACGCACACACGCGCACGCACACACACACACACACACACACACACACACACACACACACACACACAACACACACAGACCCGTACACACCTAAGAGTCAGCGGAGGGGCAGCAGGAGGGTTGGGAGGTTGTGTTTCAGGAGTTGTTTTGGGTTTAAGGACACTGTAAGAGGTCACAGTTAACAATCCGTGTTTAATATTGGTTGGCATGAAACAAAGCGTGTGATTTGGTCATTTTACTTCACTCTCCTTCAACATCGGGCCAGCGGTGAGGTGAAGCAGTTTCTGGAAGAGCTTGGAGCTCTCTTAAAAGCAGTGATAATCTACCTTTAAGTAGCTAATGGCTATATTTACCACAATGCTTGCTTGTTTGCATATTTGTTTATTTATTTCCTCTATTGTATTGTAATTGCCCAGAACTTGATTTCAATTCCATTTATTTCATTTCTGCCTATTTTCTTACTTATAATATCAAAGTATAAAAGTACTATTATGTTTCTTAGGTTAGACTTTAAATATCCTCCACTATGAGAAACTGAAGCTCAGAAAGTCTCCTGGCTTAAATCTGTTTTCACATCACATTCAGTAGCAAAGTCACCGCAAAATGGATAACTCATTATATTATTAAATCAGTAGTGCACATACTCAATAATTTTCTACTTGTCACATGCTGTTAGTACTGGATTGGTTGTGGCAATAATTGTGTTTATGCTATAATTGTCATAATTGTGTCCATTACATGGTTGTTTTTCATCTGTCTCAATGGAGAGCAGATAGAGGAGGATGTAGAGAATGAGACATTAGTCATCGGCGATAAAACAGCCAACACAAACACAAACTCTTCTTCTCTCCAAGAAGTCTCCACTTTGCCAAAGCTAACTCCACCACAGGGCCACATGTACTGCGCAGGGAAAACGTTCAGGTGGATTGAAAGTGTTAAAAATAAAAAAAAATCTCATAACTCAAGAGCTGGCCCAAAAAGTACCCTATCCCACCGCTGGCCCAGCTGTTGTTTGGGGGTGTGTAATTGTGTCAAAACCTTCTATTCCCCTCCAAATGCGCCCCCCTAAAGCAGTTAGACGCCTCCCCCCACATGGTCCTGGGCATCATCATTTTCCTGCAACCATCCATCTTCGGCCTGCGATTAATTCTCTTCATTTCCGAGCACAGGCCATAAATCCTGGCACACTTAATTAATTTCACGGCCAACGCGGGGCTCCCGTAAAGCGGGGATTGTTCTCGCAAAAGCCCATATTAATTATGCTATTTTACAGCCATCTCATTGAAGGCTGTGTTTCATCTTTCATAATTACATTTTCAACAACAACGGGGGCAACAAAAGGAGTCTAATTATGGATTTGGCGGCATGCTCCCTTGTAATAAGTCAATGTTAGCATCGAGCGTGCGACGTGGTACTCAGGCGTTAAGACACACGGCGTAGAGTAACCCGGTAGAATCAATTTGAGCGTCCATGTTTTATTATTGTTATTGTAACTATGATTTTAGCTGAGAGGACAACCATAATGCAGAACATACTGAAAGCATTTGGTGGCCTGCTGGCATAAATTGTGTTGATGAAGTTAGAGGAGATTATTGTCACATTGAGGCTCTGGTGATCATTACTCTTGTGATGGAGCTGGAGCTCATCAGCTGTTCTCCTGATGTTCAGGCAGCAGCACCTCCCTCCTGTCATCGCCTCAACCCACCATGCAACACACTCATCTCTCATGTGTCCTAAATGTGCTTATAGACCCACAGAGCAGCACCGCAGATTGAACAGATGAAAAGGAGCTAAATTACAGCGGCCGTGGCTCCATTTGTTTATAACATGGTGTGTCACGTTCTCGGCTGTTGCACTCTCCTGCTGGTCTGTGCCACAGGTCACCACCCAGTCATGATGGGTGACGGAGCCTGTGTTAACAGCCACCTACACACCCCGTCCGGCGTCCAGCTTTCCACCCACACACTCTTGGAATTGAGCAGTAATAATATACTCTCACACACACACGCTCATACAACGCAGAGCTGCCGTAAGTATGCTGTGATGCATGGGCTGTCATGGCTGCCTGGTTGGTGGTGAAGTTAAGGCAGAAAGCCTGCGCTTGTTAAAACATGATGTCACTTTTGACAGGAAGCTGTTTTTTTGATAACTGACATGGCCGAGTGCTGAGACGATGAGTCAGTTAGTTGATTAGTCAACTACAATTTTGAGTTAATCAGAAGAAAAACTTGCAAAGCAACCACCGGTCCCAGCTTCTCCAATTTGGAGATATGATTCTGAATTTGGATGATGTTTGGATGTTGGTCAGACGAAACGATCTGAAGGAGTCACTTAAAGGATATGTTTGTAATTTTTCAACTTCATCTTTAAACAATAGTCAAGTCAAGGTTCCAACCTCAGTGGATATCTTTTTACAGCCTTTTCAGCCCAAACTTTCTTCTTTTTGTTGCCGTTATTTCACTTCAATGGGAAAACACAAAGAGGAAATTCATATTAAAACAACTTTAGCCATTTTATTTGTCTCTTTATTTGTTTAACTCGGGCAGTTGAAGCCTCATTTAAGCTCCAGATAAACTTTTGAATAAATGTTTGGACTGTACGAGTATGTGTGTTTTGTCTCCCATGAATTACTTAAAGCAGATTAGAAAGGAATCTATGACCAGCGAGCGATGTAGCAATGTTGGCACCTCACTAGTGTTTTAAGGCAGATTTGAAAAACGGTGAACCTATCCTTTAAGCTTTACATATATATCCTTTAAGCTTTACATTTTATAGACAAAACAATGAAAAAATAATCCAGAAATGAATCAACGACAGAAATAATTGTGAGTCATGTTCGGTGTCACCTGATCGTTATTAAACTATAGCAGACGAGAAACATGATTAACAGGCGTACCTTGAGGAAACTGTTGTAGCACAATCATTCAGTGGAAGTGTGTTTTGTCACCTTTTCATCTTCTACAAAAGACAGAGGACACATCAAATTGTAAAGATCATTGGTTAGATATTGAGAACCAAACCGTGTGTTGGGCACGTTATCAGAAGGAAGACAATAACCCTAAAAGTGAATTTGTGATAGGGATGGTGGTAATAATGGCCGCCTGGCTGACCTCAGAGTGCAGCTATGTCACCTCTGATCAGTGGTGTTACAGTCCGCTGCCGGATAGTCCTTTCACTTCCTATTAGGCTCCTCACACTGAGAGTCTGCGTGGAGAGGCAAGGGCCATAAGTCCTTTGACAGCGACCTTGAACATATGTGTGTGTTCATCCATGTGCAACAACGACCAGCGTCTCTACCTGTGTTTGTGTGTGTGTGTGTGTGTGATATCTCTTCCTCTTCCCTCCGCTCCTTCCTTGTCAAGGCCATCGGTGATCAGTGGAGGTTAAAAGTTACAAATCACCCCTCCTCCCCCACTCTGCCCTCCAACCCACCCCAGCCCACCTCCACCTACCCCCCTCCTTCTCCATCCCCTCCCCTCCCCACTTGTCCTTACGCTCTCACCTAGGCGAGAGCCTCCAGGGGCCCGGGTCTCATTCGTATTTGGGGCCACGGCTCCTGTTGAGGGTCTGCAGGGGATCAGAGGCAGCGGAGGGCAATTACTCCTCTGCTTTAATTGGCATTATCATTTTAGCAGGCTGACAGAGATGGATCACCCAGCAGGACCCGGCTACTGTCGGTACAGGAGCAGAGGGGAGGGGGGCGAAGGCAGGGGGAGAGGGAAGGAGAGGGAGGAAGGTGTTGGCCTGGTGGGCACGATGAGAGAGAGGATATGGGGAGAAGAAGAAAATGTAGGTGGAAGAGAGGAGCACAAAATGAAGGGCAGAAGTGAGGAAATAAATCTGATACCAACATCAGCCGAACAACTTGAACAAATAACCCCCATTATACGAGAAAGGTGTGCGCAGGAATTGTGTGGGCCAGTAGCTCTCTGGGTGAGTGAGGATGTGCTAGCCCTCATAAATGTGTGTGTATGGCTGATTTTATGTCTGTGTGTGTGTGTGTGTGTGTGTGTGCAGGGGGAAAGGGCACGGGAGGGGGAAGGAGGTGTATTAGTGTAACCCAGTGTGAAGCCTGGCGAGGGCCTAACGAGCAGTATGGCTGTGGCTACATAACTCAGGTCCTGTAAAGCTGTCAGTGGAATTAAGAGGCACCCATTATAGGTGCCCATACAAGTGCCTCAATGCAAAATACCAGTCTTCTCCCTAGGGCCAGAAGCGGCAGATAATTTTAGCTACTTAGTGAATCATCTTCAAAGCCGGAGCAGAGCTTTTTCAGCTCTGTGGTTACAGCTTCTACTGTAAGTACACATTCTTATATTATTTTGCTCAGCGGCTTCATTTGTGCCATTTGAGTTCAAGTTAGCTTTTTTTTTTCTCTTCTCTTCGCTTTGCTTCTTATGTCGCAGACTCCCAGGTCTCCCATCTAAGAATACACCAAGATCCCCAGAGGGTGAACCAGACAACATGCCAGAGAAACACAGTGATGGATCGATGAAAAATTATTATGAAGCTGTCCAACCTGAATTATTGTGCTGTCTGTTGATAATCCCTTATTTGTCTCTTCCTGGCATCCAACAAAATCTGTCAGTCTGACTAAAAAAAGCGAGGGACGGTTGATGGAAGATGATGAAGTGAGTGGAAGGGGGGTGGGGGCCTCGCTTCCCGCCTCTTTTAGGGAAAGAACATACTTGAAGGGAATACTGTGTGTGCTCTCTCTCTCTCTTTCTCTTCCTCTCTCCCCGCTATGAAAAATGAAAACTATAAGGGAGACAATAATAAAAATAGCAGAATGAGTGGACAGGCCGGAGCAGTCCATTACTCACAGCTGCTTTGGGCTGCGTGGTAAAAATGTGCTGCTTGCTGCAAAAGCATGCATCACCGCCGGCACAAAACAAATGGGCTGTCTCCAACGTATTTACCTCCAATTGTTCAAGCATTTGTGGGGAGAGCTACGGCCTGTCCAGACAACTCAGGCCTGTCCATCTGAGGGACAAGAGAGTGGGTTACTGGGAGACACGATGAGAGAGATGCCGGATGTACTGGATGACAATAACACGGGAGAGGAAAGATCGAGATGGAGGAAAAGCAGGAAGCAAAGAAAGATCAGAATCTGTGAGGATCTAAAAAACATTAGGTTTAAACTGTATATGAGGCAGGAAGTAGTGGAATAAAACTGATTAGTCGGTCGATGAAAAATTAGACAACAACAAATTTCATAATGGATTCATTGTTTGTCCTGTACCAAGCAAGATGTCCGACGGGTTCAAGCTTCTTATGTGTAATAATTTTCTGTTTTTTTTCTTCTTCTGTGAAACGTCATTGTAGATTGATGATCTTGGACTTGTTGGTCAGACTAAACAAGGTTCTGTTGACTTGGCTGCACTACAAGACAATAAAAAATGAAAATGTTGGGTTAGGCGGCACTCAAGAGTCGAAGCCTTGTTTGCAGCTTTAAAAGTCCCAGACCGGTTTTAAAATTTGAACTGTAAAATGTTTTATTGTGAAAGCGAAACATCTTCCTTTCTACATGTCTAAATGGCAAGTTCAGTGACCTGGAAAGACGAATCCTCCTCCTGTTATTTGGAGTATTGTTCTCATGATTAGAAATCTATTTGTTTCCCACTGATGATTTTGGAGAGGGAGACGGGTAGAAAAGGGAGTGTTGTGTATAAACAGAGCGTAGGAGACAGAAGGAGCCCCCCTCACCCGCCTTCATGCTATTGACTTAAGTTTGTGAGTGTCCCTGGGAGGATGCGACTAGAGACCTTCAATGTTGGGTAATAATTTAACTTGGCTGGATGTTTCAGGCACTTATCTTTCTATTCTTGATCATTATGGATTTAAAGCAGCGATCAGAACAACACTGAACCCCAGTGGAGCTCGAGGCTGGGGCCTGGGCCGGCTTCACAGTGCAGCTTTACAGCTCAACATCTCCCATATCCTGGTGTGATACAGCTGTGCGTAATGACAGAGCCCCACTCTTAAACGGCCCTCCTGATTAAGATGACTCTCCACATCGCCCCTGTTTATCTCCAGTGCGGTCGTTAGCCGGGATGGGCCCGCTAATGATGAGTAGTTTACAATATGGCACTCTGGCATAATCGGCCTCCTGTCATCATCTTGTGACAGAGAGGAACCCGCCTAGCTTCAGCCTGTAGCTCTTTACCCAGCGTCCATTTGAAAGGCAGCAGATTTAGAAAGCATCACAGTGATAAACAGGCACGGGTAAACATATTTCCACTTGTGATGAACCGTCCTTAAGTACATCAAATGTCGCCTGATGACGAGTACATCAAATAATATGCTGGAGGCAAAGTAGTAAACAGTGGAAAAGCACCTTTATTGTCTCAATCACATTACAGGGAAATTTGTGATTGAGATGTATGTAACAACTGCATTATTATTACTCCCACAACATCAACGCTGACTGCCGTGATTTTGATGTGTGTTTGTGAAACTGATATAAAATGTGCTAAATGTAATAAAACGAATAAAGCTTAAAGGAGTAATGAAAAGGGAATCAGGGAGGAACAGATGAGAGAAAATGTGAGAAGTAGAAGAGAGGGAGGGGGGGAGAAAAAGAGAGAGAGAGAGAGAGAGAGAGATGGTTATTTAATTTATGTGGGGAGTGGGAGAGAGTGGCAGTGATACATGGGTTTGTTAGTCAATTGATAAAGGAGAGGAAATTTCTAAAAAACATTCAGCACCAAGAGATATGGCCACCATACATCACCTATTTGCAAACAACGAGGGCTAATATTTATCCCTGGGAGGGACAGAGTGACCCTCACGCACACACAAAAATGACTCACAGCTCACCATGACCTAATTAAGCCAAGAGAATAGACGTTAATTGGAAACAGAAAAAGTGAATTCTAAAGAAAACAACAGAACGGCAAACATCTCGTCCCTTTATTGTGAAAGTGAAAGCCTTTATGCTGTTGTTTTGTGGTTATTCGTCTTTTTTTTCTTTTTTTTTTTTTAAACACAGACGCATATTGCCCCACATGTGAGCTTTTAGTGCTTATAGTAATGGAAGTGTCTGGGAGAAGAGGCCCAGATAAGGAAAGTGAATCTGGTGGGCCTACATGGTTAGTTGAAGGTACTTACTATAGCCTATATGTCAGTACAGACAGCACAATGTGTGTGTGTGTGTGTGTGTGTGTGTGTGTACATGCATGTACATAAGCTAAAAACAGCCATATGCTAACACACACACACACACACTCCCTGTAATGTATTAGATGTTGAATCCTTCTGATACATTGCTGCAGGCTGAATCTTTCATCTTTCCCTCTTTCCTCATTCAGCCGACTATGTGTGGGGAGACTTTTAAATTGTCAAGGCTGAAATTTAATTATTTAATCCCCTGTGATCGATCATTAGTTAAAGCGCCCGATCCACAAACCCTGCACCCCCCCACCCCCCTCTCTCTCTCTGTACCCCACCCATCCAAACCACCCATTAAGACACAGACAGCATTTTAAGGAAAGGTGGTGTTGGTGGTGATGGGGGGGTGGGAGAAAAATCACATTTCATTCACAAAAAAAAAAAAAAAAAAACAATAAATACACTTTCCAATTCCCCACTAGCAGTTTTCATTTAATTCAACAAACAAACAAACAAATAAATAAATGTGTAAATAAATATAGCGGCTGTGTGGGATGGGTGTGTGTGCGTGTGTGTGTGTGTGTGTTGGGGATGTATTGGGGGCGTCTTTGTTGCGACTCATAGTCCAGATGGATGACTTGTACAGGGGAGTGTATTTATTTTGCGGCGAGGCGACATCAGGAGATTTGTTATTCCCTGGCGTTGCCGAGTTTTTCACATTGCTCCACATCCCTGGGACCATATTTCATCCCTACACCCCCAATCCCCAAACAGATTTATTTACAGGCTCTCTTCCTGTACATATATACCCCCTTCCAACACATGCATACTGCTACAGACACGTATACTCATGCATATACGCTATAAACAGCAGACGTGTTCAAGCGCTGAGGACCACAAACACACCTTTTCTGAAATCAAAAGTATGAACACACGCGGCACACATTTTTTATCGCTGTGCTGCAGTGCTCTCTATGAGTTTCCAATGAGGATATTCAACAATATTGCCAGTTTACCATTCTGGTCCACAGTCTCTTCATGATGGGGTTATAATTGCTCTCATATATTCCACAAAGCAATGGGCTCTTCTTCAACCTGGAAAGAGATAAAATGAGGAACCAAATAAGGGTGCAACTGGGAAAGATTTGCTATAAATCCCAAATGATTATTATAAATATCCCAAGGAAACTGTGCCAGAAACTTAAATTATACATTCATAAATTTAGTTTTTTTTGTGAATGTTTCACCTTCCCTAAACTGATCCCACTGAATGAGGTGAACATGGCAGCATTCATTTTAATAGTGAACCTATCTGCTATGCTTATCATAATTAATTGTGCTTATTAGAGGCCATCTCCGCCACTATAGTTGGACTGAAGTGCCAGAGTCTACTCACGGTTCATTGACTTCTGCAGGAACTCCCTAAATGTCTATCATTAGTGTGAATTATGTCATGTACATCAGTGTAGTAAAGTTTTACTACGACTGGAGGCGAGTAGCTGCTGAGAAACTGTTAGGGAACTCGTACACACGTCCAAGCAAACCCATGCTGTAAGTTAGCAGAGGTATTTTTTCATCCTTACCTTTGGTTTTGTGAAACAAGTAGTCGTCGGGGGGGGTCGGACACCTTCCCTAGAAACAAAGCGAGAACAAGACAGAAAGAGAGGGAGGAAGAGAAGGAAATGAAAGATTAAGAGAAATGATGAGAGAATGGGCGAAGAGAAAGGGTGAAAACAAAGAGTATAAGGCCCAATCGAAAACCATCCCTCACTACCCCTTTCCAAGAGGGAACCCAGAGCTTCAGTCTCTTAATAAAGGAGGGGGGGGTGGATGTGGTGAAATGCCAGGCACTCTGCTTAGAAATGAATAACCTGGGGACATACGTGTGTGTGTGGGGCGTGTGTGTGCGTGCGTGCATATGTGTGTATATGTAGGAAGGAGGAGGATGTTAGGGGTTCCTCGGCCCTGGGTCTCTCCCTATCTTTGTGAGTAATGATTCAGACTGCCAGTGTGGTGGTGTCGCCCCATCTATAACCATTTACACACGGGTGCACATACAAACAAACGCACACACATACACACACACGCACACACACACACACACACACACACACACACACACACACAGAAGATTAATCAGACAGGAAACAGGGCAGGTGGATGGACATGGCGGCAGGCTGGGTTCATCCATTCTGTCCTAAAACAGACACGCTGTAAACACACACGGGGAGAGTTGACCGACCAGCAGTCTCTCTGACAGCTTCACTAACACACAGGATGAAAGAATATTATATTTTCACATACACACACTTACAGCACATGAACACACACACACACACACAGTTTCTTTCACTGCTGCCCCACATGCCGCCTCACCATAGAATGATATTGCAGGGATGAAACAGATCCTGTAAGCGCGCAACAAAAACATGAATGATAGGAAATATGGACAGTACATAGTATTAATACAGATCAAAAGACATTTAAAGGTCCAGACCAGTCTGTAATAGTCTAGAGCTTAAATGACATCAGCAAATATCTCTTCATTGCTCACATGCCCATGTATGCAGTGAAATACATGTTGTCCATACTGGCTGTGAAGAGACGCCTTCCTAGCATGCCATCATTGTGATGCAGGACCAAATCCCTCTTTTAGTACAAAAATTTATTCCAAAGTTCAGCTGAAGATAAAATGAGGTGTTAATTAGTCAAATCAGGTGGGTATTTTCCAAAGTTACAAAGCCCCCCCCCTCCCACACACACACACACACACACACACACACACACAGTGTTTCCTTGCTGAGCAGCAACAGAGGGACAGTAAAACAAAGAGGCTGTTTTGTTTAACTTGGACTGCTGAAGCCTCATTAGCTTCATTAGCTTCACCTGAACTTTGGAATGCATTTTTGCACAGAACAAGGATTGTAGCTCTTGTCCCCCCATTACTTAACGGACCAGTGTGTAAGATTTAGGTGGCTCTGTTTGCAGAATATGGCTGAAATGGAATACAATAAGCATAACTGTGTTCTCATTAATGGATAAGCACCTGAAAACAAGACTTTTCTGTTCCCTTGCAATGAGCCTTTTATATCTACAGAAACCGTGGACCCTCTTGGGTCACCATGTTTCTAGCCCAGAACAGACAAACTAAAAACTCTAGATAGGAATATAGGGAATTTTGTGTTTTTCATTTGTTTTGTGGCCACTATAGTTTTTCCTTCTCATGCTAGACAGAAGAGGGTGAGACAACAGGGGTGCAATCAGCAACTACACCACGAGATGTTTCTAAATCCTACACACTGGTCCTTTACATTTATATTGTATTAGGCAGGGACCTCTTCACAGCCAGTGTGGGCAGAAATCTATCCTTTAATGTTCCCATGTCATGATGAGAAGTGCCAGAGGATGTGCATTTAAATATGAATCTTCTTAAATGGCAAAATCATTGGCTAATATATTTCAACCAGTGAATAAACTGTCATGCTATTTAACTGTGAAGACCATTTAGAAATCCTCTTACAGTTTAGGGAAAAAAAACACACATATTTTAGAATAAAGAAGATAAATCTGTGTGTTTATAGACTTCAAATGAATAAACATGTCAGTGTGAATCTGTGTTTCTGAAAAAATCCAGCCAGTAAATAAAACAACCATTACATTACGTGATGTAAGTGAACATGAGTCCTGCGTAAATAGTGCTTGTCCTGTGGCTTTAGAGTAGGTCGGGGTGTGGTCCAGTGGTCAGGGAAATGGCCGGATGACCTGAACTGTGCTGAGTCATGTCCCAGGTGAGGGATAGAGCTGCCTCCACTGGGCTCCGGGACGTGCACTTAACCTGCAGTAATTACTGGAAACAACACTGAGAACATGGCAACATGGAAGTCGTGGAAGTGGCTCGAAGATTTCAAATTACTCTGAGCCTCTTGAGGCACACTGCGGGGAAGCCTGCCAGGATTGTAATGCAGACACTCAGGTTGGTTTCTTAACATCGTCTTGATTTATCAGGCAGGAGCAAATCAGTCTGAAACAAACAAGTGAGATCACATATTTAGCAACTCCATTTTACATCATTTGTATCATAAAATCTGTAATGCAGAGACAATTATTATCCAAATGTGGGACTACCATTAGTAGCAATCACTAAAAAAAACACTTGTATGGTTAATGACCTTACAAAGTGAAGACACAAACGGCCAACATTGATTGGGGTAACAGTGAAAGGGAGGAGGGGAGGAGTAAACCAGCAAGCGAAAAGCGAGAAATCGGGAGTTAGAGTAGTAGAAGAAATAGGTTAAAGAAAAAAAGAGGACAGAATGAGTGGAGAAAAGAGGAAAAGGGGCAAAGAGAGAGAAAGAGAGAAGGACCCTGCGAATGAGACCCAAATGGCTGCTAAAAATCATTAATCTTGTGGGGATCTGTGTCAGCGAACGGCGGCGACACAAAGAGCTCTCGGAGCAGCACGGAGAGCAGCTCAGTGACCCGAACCCAATTGGCTGAGAAAGGCCCACCAGGCTTTAATAGACTTTTGCTGATCCGACACTTGTTTGCTAGGAGCCACAAAGAGGCGATTGCAGGGGCTGACAGGGGCCTGCAGGCCCAGGGGCTCCCCTCCTGGCCCATGATAAATGACCCAGGGTGGGCAGGCCCAGCTAGGGCCATGGCCAGAGGAGAGAGGTGAGAGAGCCAAGAGGCAAGGAGGTCACCCAGCGAGGGAGGGCACACAGAGGAGGAGAGAGGAAGAATAAAAGGGAATATGGAAGAGTGGAGAGTAGAGATGTTTGATAAAAGCGACCGTCTTCTGATCCATGGTGAATGACAACAGGTCCAGAGATTATGTCATGCAGGGATCGTGTATCATCCTGGGAGGAGGGGAGAGGAGAGGAGAGGAGAGGAGAGGAGAGGAAAGGAGAGGAGAGGAGAGGAGACACAATGTCTGAAGAAAAAATGCCCGTTCGGCTCTTATCCCTAAAAAAAAAAAAAAAAAAAAAACGCCCGCTGCAGCACCCACCCACCTCCAGATCAATCATGCCCACGCACTCATACAATGGCATAAAGCTGACCTGGGGTCAGCCAGCTAGTGGTGAAGAGTTAGATAACATGTCTTGGACAAACTCTTATCATAAACATTTTTACATTACACACTTGACAGGAAAATAAAAAGTCTTCTAAGATATTACACAGAGCCATTGGAGGCCTATTAAAACCCTTTCTTTACTCTTAGCTTAATAACACACCGGTGCTGTATACGCTCTACTATAGATGACGTGTATTTTCCAGAATATTATATGAACTGGAAATTTAATATAAGCCAGAGATACGGTCTGACAGCTCCATACGCAGATAATTATAGAAGGCCATGAACAACAAAGGACGGTCCTCAACACTGACATGTTAATGCCAGACAGAGTTTCACTGAGCCGACTGATTACATGCAAAGAAAAAAGCAAGAAAAGGACGAGTATACGTCCATTATTTTTCTTTACAAGAAACAGGTGCTCCACACGGGTAGAAATTATTATAATTATGCATCCAATACATCATAAGAATTTACTTACTTGCCTGTTTCTTTAGAATTACAGTAGCCTGTTATTGGTTCAGAAACACAGATGTAAATTGTGGTCATGACCAGAGAATATGGGCTTTAATTATGTTATGCCTGCGCTCTGATATTTGGTTCTTGTGGTGTCGCCTACATACTGTGGTTACACAGTCCCAGTTTATGATAAGACCCAATGTTATGCATGAGCCTCAGCAAAGAGCCAACTGGAAGGATGCCAAACTATTGTACATAGCATTGCAATTTACATTAATGAAATGACCACAGCAAAAGGCAGATTTATTGTTCTTTTCCTTCTGGGATTAAGCCAGTACAGTGCATACTGACATTTATTTGTTGTTATATTTACAACATGTCAATCAGAGACATCTAATCTCAGAAAAGGCCTACAATTATACCCTGGCCTCCCCATCATATTTTTATATCCTCTCTGCCTCTCTGTCATTTAAAAAAAAAAAAGAGACAAAATAACTGGAGTTCTGGAGTTGAAGCTGTCTGCATGGGGATAATGCCAAAAAAAAAAAAAAAAAAAGACTGCATGTCACTGATGATACATATCAAACTATTAGCAATGAGTAAATGCGCCACCAGAGGCGCCCTGTCACAAGAAATAAGCTCTAATTTCCCCTGCAAACACAACTACCTTCTCACCGGGTAAATGGTGAGAGTGTAACTGCTGTGATAACACTGAAGAATTATGACTGTCAAAGGTGGGCCTGACACGAGGAAGACAACATGCAGGGGGGGGACTTCTTTTTTCTTAAAGATAAACAATTGATGCTCTCTGTTAAATCGATGCTTTTTCATATTAATGAGATTGCCAGAATTTGTACTTATCTCCCCTCTTGCTTTTTTTTCGTGAAAGAAAACACACACACACACACACACACACACTCCTCAGTCAATTATCCCTGATGGGGATGTTAGCTTTCTCCAGAGGCTGGCCTCTGCCTGTTTACACAGACGACACGTCTTAATAATACATGTTTTCACGGAGATAATCGATCAGTCTGGAGTAAACAAGACTGCTTGAGTAACTTCACGCTGTAAACGGAAGATGTTAGATTAGTTTACTGTTTTTATAATCACACTGAGATTTTTTTAAAAAGAGCAAATGCACCTCAAGCTTGTCTGCACTTATTTTTTTTATGCCAAAACACAGAGTGAGATAATTACTGGAAACACCTGTTCACACACCGTGATTCAAGGTGGGGAGATGGATCATACAGTTGTAGTGATAAAATGCACTTTCAATCAGTTGAAGCTGTAACATTTCAACATCAACGGCGCGTTTTTCGACTGACTGCCTCTGTTTCATTCTGGAAAACCACACAAACATGACATAAATCATATGGCAGCCGTGTGCCAGTGAAAGAAAGTTGAAATTTGCGTTTGCATCTATTAGTTCTGCAAGTGAGAACTCGCTTAAACACAGAAAAAATCAGTAGTCACTCTACAATGAAAGCGGTTACGGGTAAAACTTTTGGACGCAGCAGCCGGGGCTGCACAAGCTCTGCGCGTCTCTTCTCTCCCCTCCTGTGTCAAAGCTCATCAAAGCAGCACTTCCGAAAAGCACCGTCTCTCCATCTCCATCCCTCACTCTCCCTGTCAGGGGCCTTCCAACACGGCTACCTTCCGTTTTGTTCTGCAACATTTCCAGGAATGGTCGGGGGGGACCATTAAAGTTAATCATTACGCACGACAAACGGCCAAAAGACGACCAAATAAAACCAAGTGTTTACCTCAGAGCGAGACACAGAGTCTGATTCTGACTGTAAAAAGGGGAGGAAAAAGTATTCCTTGTAGCCACTGCATCCTCCCATGCAGACGAGGTTTGAGTTCATCCAGATCCAAGCGGTCTTGGCACTGCAAACCCCGGCCTCCGGACAGCAGGTGCACATGCATGGATAAGTCCTGGAGCAGAATAGAAATCCATATTTGAGAGGGGAATCATGTCTCTTCCTATAGACGCACCATGGGCCTCCTGTGTGAAACCAGCGGGCCTGTTGCAGGTGTGAGATGTGAGCTGTGGGAAGCTCTGCAGCCACTGCAGCCTCCATGCCTCAACTGTTAAATGCAACATTTTAAAGGTGATTTTATTTCTGTTATTCATTCCTAAAATCCGTAGGATGGGACTCTCATTAGGGGCGAATAAGCAAGCATCAACACTTTTTTTCGCTGTCCATAAGCACACGGATCACTTAATAGATCATTAACCACCGATATGCTGCTGACATGGACGCTTTTTTACATCTCGTCTCTCCATTACAGCCCGTTATTACCGAAGGGGGAGAGCCGCCGGCAGGCCTGCCTGGATCTATTAGACGGTGGACTCGGGCTATATTAGAGAGCATTACAACCTAATGGGGCTGCCGTCGGGTCGGCCTCGCTGGGAAGAGGTTTTAGATCAGCTCGGCTCGGCACGGCACGACTCGCTCGGGGCGCTTTTGAAGTTGGAGCAGAGAAGTGAGAAGCTCGCCTGCTTCCCAGGTTCAGGGAATAAAAAGAGGATGACACCAACTTGAAAAGTACCTGCACATTTTTGATTGTGCACTAATATATATATATATATTTAAAAAAAAAAAATCTGAGGCTGAAAAAGAAAAAAAGTAGTGAGTGTCTTGATGTTAGAAAGGTTCCGGATAAATGAACATTCTCTGATTATGAAAACTAAAAATCACATGAAGAAGAAATACAATCCAGGGTTAAAGTGCAATTTAATTTTTATCAAAACAGACAATTATGAGGCTATAATTTACTTCTGGTCCAAAATAATGATGCAGGCGTAAAAATCTTATAATAACAAACTAAAGATAGGCTAATATTATTAATATCTATAATAAAATAATGTTATTAATAATAATTGATGACTAATAGGTAAGGGATGATAAATCATTCTACTGTTTCTCTAAAGTTTCTGGTGTCTTTCTCTTTAATGCTTCATGAAAATGTCCATATTCTCTTCAGAAATGTGTAATTTTATGATTTTATATATTTTAGCTTTAATTTTCTTTTTTTTTTACCTTAACAGTCGTGTTCAGCCATTTCAAGTCAGACTTTTAGCCAAATACAAAAATATCCTAAAATTACCCAAATTATGACTTGAATTACGTTGTTTAAAAAAAAATAATAATAACTCAACGATGATTATTTATGGCGTGTTGGATTCAGAGCTCATCGCTGCTGCACAACTGAAGCTGATTAAGAATTTAAGGCAAACAAATAAGCCCTTCATTATCGGATCTCATCTTTGGCAGCCTCCTCTTACATCCAAAGCCTGATCAATACGCTCTGGTCGCGGCTGTACTCAACCGTGGATATGAGGTGGAAACGAAATGATAATCCAATCGATCCTTCAAATTGACTCATTTACAAGCGGTTTTCTTTTTGCAGGGAAGCGAGACATTTGCTCACACTACTTCTTGTTTTTTTTTTTTTTTGGCAGGCAATTAAAATGCAGATAAAAAAAAAAAAATCAACGACAGACGCGCAGATCTGATCCTATTCTGGCCAAACTACCTGTTAGACAGTGTCAGTGAGATGATTAAACATGTGACACTGAGTGTTTATGAGGCTCAAATGACAGAGATTAATTGTTGTCAGTCATAATTGCAGGATGTGACCTTTAAAACGAGCAATTAGCGCGGAGAGATAAAAATCCAAGCGCAAAATAAAAAAGGAAATCCATACAAGACGGAGCATCAGCTCAGCAGCTTCGCCTTGTTCACGCATTGACCACGCAGGGGCAGCCTTGAGCCTGTTTTCTGCTCAATCCCCCCCCCCCTCCCCGTTTGTGATGCTGCTCGGTGTAAAACAAACTGTCCGAGCCAAGAAGAGCCTGATGTGGGAATCTGGGAGTAATAACAGGCTCTGAACAAAGTCAACTTTACTTTTACCAGGAAAAATACACTTAACCCATAATGATTATAACACGGGGTTATACAAACACATACAGGGGAGTGCTGTGGTTGAATCATAGCAGAATTATTTTAACAATCTATGAAGTTGAGTGCAGCAAGGTCACCGTGTAGTCACTTGCTGGGGATCACAGACATGTAAGTTGTTTGAATTCTCTGTTGTGGTCTGAAAGTCCAAATCTGACTGGAAGCAACACTCACAGCGGAATAAGACCGTAAAGTTTTACATGTCCTTGTTGGCGAGAAAAGGTCAAGATTCAACTTTTCAAAAAAAAAAAAAACTGTTAAAAAACTGGTCAACAAATCAGGTCGACCTTTACCTCTTGGCGGATACGAGTGATGGGTTACTTTGTTAAATATTATGTGAGCATTGCAACATTTCTGAGGTGCAATGTGGCATTTATTAAAAGTCAATTGGATGGATTGTTGAATTGGTGATGTGAATTGAAATGAAGGGGATGGTGTGCACTGTCTTCTTCTAGGTCACACTGATTTTAAAATGCATTTGGACACAAACTGATTCAATTTCAATTTTTAAAAAAAAAAAATATCTTCACTAACTTTTCTAAGGGAGTTCTGTGCCATAAAAATGTTACTGGTGGGGTTTCATTTGGCTCACAGCACTGCAGCCCCCATACATCGCTCTCATTACTCTCACTGAGATCTGAAACAGTCACAAGAGAAGACGAGACCAAGCGGTGCGTTACACCGGAGCCTCGGACAGCGTCCATGAAGTGAAGGCATTTCTCTCTCCCTTCTCCTCCCACCTTCTGCTTTTAGGGAAGTCGGTCAGCTGACTGTCTAGCTGTCAAGACCGTGCGCCCTCCTCTCCGCTTGTTCTCCTCCTCCTTCTCTTCCTCTATTTCAGCGCGGAGTCTCGCTCCCATTGGAGCCTTTCAGCGCGACGTCACGGTGCGCTATAGATAAAGCTCTGGCTGGCTCCAAGCGCAGTCTGCTGGATACCACAGAGTGGGAGAGAGTGAGAGAGGCGAGCCTTTGAATCTCTGCGGTGCAGAGCTGGAAAAGCTGCTTCTCAGCGAAAATCAGACGCCCTATTTACTCCGCTTATTCGCTCCTATTATTTTCCTGGAGAAAAAAAAAGGGACTTACAACCAAGAAGTTGCAACGAGGACTGGTGCCCGTTTCAGCGAACAAACGTGGTATTTCCTTTATTATTATTTATGCTGATTTTTTTTGTTTTTGTTTTTTTTTTGTGTGTGTGAATACACTTCTACTGAAGGGACTGAGGTTTTTACTTTTGCACTGAGACGCATTGCTTTCTACCTCCTGCCTGGTCTCTCTGCCAGATTATCCCAGCAGAAGTAGGCTATATGACGCAAACCGTGTGCAGCGCATTAGTCTGAAACTTTTCCTCCACTACTTTTTTTCATTTTCCTTTTTTTCCCCCCACCAATCACACGGTGTTTCATGCTACAGCAAGTCAGTGCGCAGCGGTGGAGGAGCCAAAAGAACTATTGCATGAAACAAGAAAGGAGAGAAGAGACGCTGATTAATAAGTCAGTTTTTGCGACGCTCGCAAGTACCTTTGCATATCTGCAAAAGAGTCGCGACAGCAACATGAGCACAGAGCTGAGCATGGGCCCGGAGCTACCCAGCAGCCCTCTGGCTCTGGAATATGTCAATGATTTTGACCTGATGAAGTTTGACGTGAAGAAGGAAGGCCTGGCCGGGCTGGAGCGCAACGGGGTGCGCCAGTGTAACCGTCTCCAACCCCAAGGCTCCGTGTCCTCCACCCCCATCAGTACACCCTGCAGCTCGGTGCCCTCTTCGCCCAGCTTCAGTCCCACAGAGCAGAAAAACCACCTAGAGGAGCTGTACTGGATGCCGAACAGCGGGTACCACCAGCAGATAGACCCGCAGACGCTAAGCCTGACCCCAGAGGACGCAGTGGAGGCCCTGATTGGAGCCACAGCTCACGGCCACCCTCCGCCTCCGCACGTCCAACAGCAGCTGCAGCAGCAAGGCGCTTTCGAGGGCTACAGGGGCCCGCATCACCATCACAGCCACCACGGCCACGGCCAACAGCACCATCACCCATATGCTGGGGGCATCCCGCACCACGCCGAGGAACTGTCCGGGCACCAGGGCGGACACAACCATCCACACAGCCAGCACCACCATCACCACAGCCAGGACCCAGACAGCCCGTCCCCGGTCTCCCCAGAGTCCCACCAGCCGCTCCATCACCACCGCCACCATCATCACCACCATCCGCACGGCCACCTGAGCCAGTCGGCGGGGCACCACAGCTCTGGGGGCGGACTCAACGTGGAGGACCGCTTCTCCGACGACCAGCTGGTGTCCATGTCGGTGAGGGAGCTCAACAGACACCTACGGGGCTTCACCAAGGACGAGGTCATCCGCCTCAAGCAGAAGAGGAGGACCCTGAAGAACCGGGGCTACGCTCAGTCCTGCAGGTTCAAGCGGGTGCAGCAGAAGCACGTGCTGGAGAACGAGAAGACGCAGCTGATTAACCAGGTGGAGCAGCTGAAGGCGGAGATCAGCCGGCTGGCGAGGGAGAGGGACGCCTACAAACTCAAGTGTGAGAAACTGACGGGGTCAGGGCCCAATAACGGGTTCCGCGAGGCTGGCTCAACCAGTGACAACCCTTCATCTCCAGAGTTTTTCATGTGAGTTGTCGTAGCCTTTTCTTGTGAACCCCTTCACAACAAACTTTCCCCTCCACCCCCACCTTTCCTTTTTCTCCACAAATGACTGACTGGCTGATGAACAAACGATAATAATCCACACTTCCCATACTGTTTATGATTATACTAATAACGGTAACAATTATATTCATATTAGAAGAATAATCCATCAAATAGTATTCTCATATATAATCATCTCTCCATCCACGTGTCAACTGAGATACAAAGAGCAATGTAGAGTGTCTGATCAGTCGCAGCATCTTTGTAGATTAGTTGCTTGTAGTGAAGAGACTTTTTTTTTCCTTCTTCAAAGAAGAGGATCGGCTGATGAACTTTTTCTTTACTTTTTTTTTTTTTTTTTTTTTGAGGCTACAGCTTTTAAATAATCTGTAAGTAGTGTGGGATGGCGTCGAGGCAGTTGTCTTGTAATTGTGTTCTCCAAAAACGATGACATTGTTATGAAACAACAAGCAGGCCTGGCCTCGCAAGCCTGCATCACACCAGACTCTCTCTCTCTCATTCGACAAAAAAGAAGGGGGGGGGGGGGCCGTAAATCTGAGAAAAATCTCCAAAAAGCAAGACTCCACTTTATGCAAATTTAAAACTTCTGTCTTGGGGGGACATTTTATGCAACATCTCATTGATTTATTGCCTGCTTGGTTATATTCGAATATATATTGAAACAAAAAATCTGCATTAAATATTAATCCTGCATGCTGGACATGTACGGTAATAATTTCTATTTTGTACTTTCATCTTCTCGTGTATATTAAGAGCATGTTGTTGATCTGCGCTTCTCCATAGTTTTTTGGGGGGTTAGAGAAATGCAGCGGGGACAGAACAGCAGGACTGCCGGTGCAGTGTCATATGGTGTGGGTTTCTTTGGGCTTGTAAATATTATGCAACCGCAAAACTGCACAACAAGATTGAGGAGGCTGGTTTGTACTTCTTTCTTTCTTTGTGTTGTGTTTTTATTTCATTTATTTTGTATGATTTTTTTTTTTTTTTTTTTTAACATTTTTGGGGTATTGATTGAGAGGAGTGCATTTTTTCAGTTGCATTTAAATACAACAAACTTTGTGTGTCAAGTGCACTTTTGGATAATGATTTTTGAACGTTTTCATTTTGAAATTTGTGCAGACCTCCCTCCAGGAAGACATACTATGATACCATATACTAATATTATTCAACACAGGGCCTATGTGCAAAGTTTTAGAGTAATATTTGGACACGTGTTCTGTGAGGCTGAGGAGGACAAACATGTGGCCACAATATTATTGGACCCAGACTGCACAGAAAAGGCTATTGCGCACCAAGTTTTCTACATACTGTTTAACTTACGCAAAGTGTGTTAATGCTCTCTGCCATTTTAACTCAGCGTGGATTTTGTGCCACGGATTCAGAAAAGTGTTGTTCTGCCTTTCTATTAACTCTTTAACGGTCCACGTCAAACCCCAAACAAAAAGCTTATCCTCTCATTCCGATTGGCGGCCACCTGTAGCATATTACCACTGGGCCTGAGATTAATGATTTGTATTTTTAAACCATATTTAGAAGGAGAAAAAAAGTGCAACAACTTACTTGTCAGGGGTTTTATGTAGAGTTAATATTTAGATAACGCCGAGCATTTTAATACAAAAGTTTGGACATTAATGCTCTATGTTTTCCTGATTTTTTTTCCTGCCGGTCAGTAAAAAAAGGGACTCAGGTTGTGCAAATTCTCAAAATGAAAACAATGTGTATGTTATGTAATACGTTCTTTGTCTGTTTTATTATTATTTGATGATTCTGGTTCTGCTGGCCAGATGCATAGTTAAAGTTTTTATTTTAATGATTTAAATTAACAAACTGTCAGATCATATCGAATAAGCATGGTGCTTGCATTTGAAACTATTGTTGAAAAGTCATGCATTTAACAATCTTTGGTTTGTTACTGATTCAACTGTGTTGAAATCTAACTGAAACTGCAGCAGCGGGTTGTTGTTTTGTTTTCACCTATACCATGTACTTTGCGATGATGGGGATCAATTTTCAATCCTGTTTATATAAATAATAGTTAAAAAAAAAAACACTTAAATTTGAACTGTTCCATTCAGGCTGGTTTCTGTTTCGTCTTATTTTTTGGTTGTTTTTGGAAGAAATTGTTTCCTATTTTGCTTATTAAAGTCATTGAAATGGCAATAATTACCTCTCAGACGTTTTTTTCTGACGCCATGTGACAATAACTGTCATATTAACAACAGATTACTAATAATTAATAACATACACACACACACACACACACTCATAGACACACACACTGCAGTAGCGCCAGAGCACACTCTGAAACAAAATGTTTTTGGTTGTTGCCACATCACTGATAGTCAGAGAGACAGAACTGTGTGCAGCGCGTAAGGAAAATGATTTAATCCTCTAAAAAACTTATTTGCACCGACCTCTAAATTTCTTGAATTTCTCTTTGTCCTGCGAACCTTTATTTTATTTTCAGACTTAAGCATGATGTAGAAACTTTTTGGACCGGAGCCCACTGGCCTCCTGTGATTAGATCACCGGGGTCTGGCCGTTTATGTGGTGCTGCTGCAGGGAGATTCCTATACATGCTGGCTGGCCTCTGCTGGCATGCTGACTTCTGCAGAAACCCCGCCGTCACGGGAGCGCGCGGTAAAAGGAGATCTTTGACCTTGCAACATACCGGGGAAGAGACGAAAACCTCAGATTTACATTAAGTGGTAAACGAATTTTAGGTTTACGGGCGTGCGCGGCTTTGAATACACTTAAAGGCTCTATCTGACTGGCTGTTACACAATTTGAATCTTAAGAAAGAAAAGAAAAAAAAAAAGTCCGACCCTGTCGCCCAACGCGCTGAGCCAGACCTCAGCTTCAAAATAATCCCTTGTGCGCGCCTGCGGGTGTGATATTTTTATGGTTAACATTAATGGAATTTATGATTGCCATGTGTCAACACACTTGCACTATCCTAGAAGACTGTATTCCCTTTCATCTCTGCAGCAACCGAGCAGGCGCACAAGCATATGAAGTTTGAGGGATTTCTATAAGGTTTACAAAAAAAAAAAAAAAAAAAAACACACACACACACACACACACACACACACACACACACACACACACACACATTCGTGACTTCATACACAAATATATCAACAAACAGTGTAGTTCTTCAATCTGCATGTCCGGATAGTATGACAATAGAGGCAGAGAAGTAGAAGAAGAAGGGGAGTAAGTGTTGATCTGGTCCCGGTCTAGAGTTTCTGGTGTCAGAACATTATCTGCCCCGTGTCTGCACATTCTCAAGGACAAAACCGCTAGGCAGAGAATCAACCAATGAGACCCAAGGAAGGCGAGTCTAGTTTACATTCTCTCTCTCTCTCTCTCTCTCTCTCTCTCTCTCTCTCCCTCTCTCTCTGGACAGCCACTGCAGCCTGGGGGCATGAGTGCAGCTGGGGTGAACCAGGAGAGAGAGGCCTATATTTACAGTTATGATAACATCACAAAACAAGTGTTTTTAAGTGTCTATAGGGGATCTTTTTCACCTTCCCTCTTCAGATATTTCATATATAGAAGCTCCTGTGTGTGTATGTGAGTCACACAGGAGAGGAGACCAGGCTGTGTGTGTTATACACAGTATCATATGGTGTATTATGACTCCAGAAGTCAACACACATGTTGACACTCAGCTGGACTCACGAAAAACCGAAAGAGCAAGAGACTGAGAGTGTTCATCAGAGGAGTCAAACACACGACCAAGCGGTCACGTTTATTAAATGTATAAAAGCTGTCTGACTGTGGACTGATTCACAAGAGGGCTCAGAATCTGTTCACACTTCCTTTATGATAAATCTCTAAAAGCAATAAAGTAATAAATGAGGACCGAGGAGAAAAAGTGAATTCTGATAATGTATCGACAAGCTGATTTATAAATCAATGCTGATCCACTAAGCTGCATTTGTGTAATTTTTTTTGCATTATCGCTCATTGTGTCATCACTGAGTTGCATGAATTATATTTTTCCCCCAACAACTTTTTTTTCACAGATTCTTACCTCTTAGAATAGCATGTTTTCACTGAGACGAGGATGTGTAGTACTTCACAGAGAAATGGATAGCGGAAAATTGTATTTAAAAAAAAACAGGGAAGAAAAAGTAGGGGAGAAAAAGGCAGAGGGGGGAAAGTAGAGGAAAGCATCAGACTCGGCTCAGCGGAAGAGCCAAGGACACAGTGACCAGGCGTACTGTAATGATTTTAGTCTCCGATCACACATTCGTGCCCCCCCACAGAGATCCTATCTGCATTCAGCCTGCTCTGCCAGCCTCCAGCTCCTTGTATCAGCAACAGCAGCAGCAGCAGCAGCAGTGAAGAAGAGCCCGGGCACGGCAGCTTCCAAACCTGGCCTGCTCCTGCTCATCGCACTGGACCCCACAACGTTTTTAAGCTCCAGTCGGCTACAGCAGGCCGACAGCTTTTAGAAGCTCTCCAAGCGTTAGTCCGAGCCGTGCTGCAGGTATTTCAGATCCTCTGAAGTGTGTTTGTGCACTTCTGCGTGCTCTATACATCCACATCTGAAACACCATGAACTCATTTGCATCTTGCATAATTTGTAAAAGAATGTTTGTTATTTTTTTTTTACTGTATTTGCTCCATCCACAGGGCTACATATGGTTATTTTAATTACCACCAGCTTCTATGTGGTTTGAACTCCGTCTGTGTTATCATGTTGATTTAATTACATTTAGATAACATTCCATTTAGGTATATTATGCACACACACACACACACACACACACACACACACACACACACACACACTGAGACACAAACACACTTGCACTGAGAAACGTGCACAGACACACATACAAGCAGTGCATGCACACTGCCACACCAGCGGTCCATTGACTTTCATTGGAAGTGACTTCCCTGCTACTCTAAATCACAATGATTTCCCAGGGAATTAAAGCAGGCTTTTCCCAAGGGGGACACACACACACACAGACACACACAGGAGAACATTAACCAGTTACTAAGAGGGTGTGTATGTGGGTGTGTGTTAGTGTTCACTAACCAATACAAACAAAATAAGAATAGGAGATGAAAGAAATATGTTGCTCTAATTAGTCTCTGTCTATTTGTGTGTTACTTTATACTGCTGAGTGTTTTCAGACTCTCCTTGGCGTCGGAAATGACTGCTTGTGTTTTCCAACTATTCCCCATATCTCATAGGTGTGTGTGTGTGTGTGTGTGTGTGTGTGCGTGTGTGTGTGTGTGTGTGTGTGTAAGTGTTTCAGACTGGCTGCTGGAACCTCACACTTTTCAGCATACTGGACCCGAGTCAATGGCAATCAATCTTCTCCATCTCCTTCTCCTTGTCTCTCCCTCATCTCGCTCTCCATCCTTCAACCCTCAGCCAAGCCCAGCCGTGTCTGCAGTTCAGATCAAGACGGCATCACTGTGTCTGTTATTTATCTTCAGCCTGTTACACACCCAACACACAAATACACACACACACACACACACACAGACGCACTCACGCGCTCTCTTAAATAATTGCACACAAATAACCACATCACGGCTTTGACTAACAACACACAGACTGAAACAAACAAATAGATGGACGTATATATTATTTCCTACAGTATGTGGCCATTCATTGCACACAACCACACACACACGCACACACACATAGGAACAAAAACACACACTGACAGCTACTTAAATTTAAAGCTTGTGGTTAAATGTTTTGTATTGCATTTTGATACGGAAAATCGTGACTGGAAGAAAATATGATTTTCCATATAATAAATGCTCAACCACACGGCCGTATGCTCGACAGTAATTCCACGACAAAAACTTTTTTTAACTATACGTTCATGTAATACTGTAATTACTGTAATCAACATTAATGATAATATCTCAGAAGGCTCCTTTTCCACATGGTTGCAGACTAGAAGTGGCCGCTGCTTTCCGCTGACCTCGTCCACCGCAGCTTCTCTTTGTGATGAATTTGTACCTTCATGGTCACAACCAGTCAATGGTCTATATGATGGATACCTATGGCCATGGCCGCAGTGAGTCGATGAAAGTGACCCATGTGTACATCTCTGCTTCCGGGATGTGAAACCCAATTCCGGGTGGGATTGATCCATGTCTGGCCGCTGCGGGGATAAGGCCAGAGGGAGAAGATAAGAGCAGACACCGAGCGGTCAATGATACGTTTGAACCATCAACCTCTAATGCAAACAGGACGCTATGATGACCCACCCACCCCCACCCCCCTCCTCCTCGGAGTTTTAAAGGTGCACAGACCATATTTCATCAGGACACGCGAAAGGCACTTTCTGCCGTTTTAAGTACTGCTGACTTCCGCTTAAAATCGGTGGTGAAGGAAGCATTCGGAGCAGCAATACTGCAATAAGTACTCAATCATAATAAAAATCCTGCTTTGATCCTGCTTTCAAGTAAAATTACACAGGCTGATGATGCGGAAAAATGCCCCCATGAGTGTTATACTATTACGTATTATATTATTGGAGTGTTTATTACTGATGCATTAATGTGTAAAAAGCATATTTATGTTGCCAATTTGAACTATTTTATATACTTTTGGATAGTTTAACATCACATCGTATTGCACACATTCATTTTATGTTACGTATGCATTGTAAAGTAACACATCACAAAAGTTGTTTAACAGTAAAGGAGTAAAAAATACAAAGACATTTCCCTCTGCTTGTTCCAGCTCCACAAAAATGTGAATTTGGCTCCATTTCTCTGTTTTATATAACTGTAAATTGCCTAATCAGCCAAAATAAGTAATTCAACGATGTCACCTTGAGCTCAGAGACACGTATGATGGGACTTTTAATTATTATTTTTAAGAGACTGAATGATTAATTAGAAACAATAATCTGTAGCTCAAGTCACCACAATCCAAAAGGCTATAGAGATCATTTTCTATTCACCAACACACTATACATGTATATCACCACCAGTCAATTAACTCTACCCAGTACCTGAAGCGTCTTGCATGAGCGCTGTCGGTGTGCTGTATCATCTCCACCCTGTGTACTGTGCTCTGGCCTGTTGTCGCCCTAAGATGTGAAGTAAATAATTGAATGGATCCATTAATAAATAAAGTGCAGGGGGGGAGAGAGGAAGGGGAGGGAGGGGAGAGGAGAGATGGGAGAGACAGGTCACTCATCTTTACAATCACTGCACAGGGAGTGGCATGACTGCAAACACGTTGCCATTTCTCTCCCTCTCTCTGCTCTTTTTCTCCCTCTGAGGTGTCTGGACATAATAAGCATTAGCTGCACTGAACTCTGACTCTGAGCTCGGAGCAGGATGTGGCATTTCAACACATTTCCTCTCTGATCCACCGGGACAAGGCTAGTTCCTGTAAAACAGGTGGAGGGAGGTAACATGGAGCTACCACCACAGAGCGGGGCCAAGTCTACCTTCAACCCAGCCAAACAGTAAATTTTGTAAATTCCTATTGGTGGGTGTTATTCTTATATGCTATAGCCTGCTATTTAATATAAAATCCTGCCAAGGGAACTGTAACTACATGAGTGAATATGAAGTTGTGGTTTTGAACCATATAGAATTTTACGAGGATTCATTATCGCTATTGAAAAGCTCCAGTAGTTTGATGAAAATGTATGTTTCCTGTTACAGTCCGTCCATTTTTGGCTGAATATAATTTTATTCTAACTTCATCTCAAGAACAGAGGCATTACACCAGACTTTAGTATTCATTTCTGCCTATATTTGTCTGTTTTTTGGGAAACAAATCAGAAGATACAATTGCGCGGCGAAACACCAGAGTTTGAATCCAAGTTCTACCAACAAAACTGCAGCAAAAAAAAAAAAGCTGCCCTCAAGTCACATCAATGCTCTTACATGCCCAGAAAGTATAGTTTTTTTTCACTCAACTAATTCTATACTAATGCTCACTCACTGCTCTCTCTCACCCATTCACCCCATTCTCGCATTTGCTCTCTTGCTTTCCCCTTGTTTTCTCTTTCTCCAGGCCTTCTTTTTTATTTTACAGCCTGATCTCTATTTAGATTTCCTCGTTTGGAGTTGCCACAACGCTCCCTGCTGCCAACATCTGTAAGTGGTTTGGAGGCAAGAGACACTATGGAAAAACATCAAAAAATAAAAAGAGCAGAACGGCGCTCTACTACCAGGGTTATATACAACAGAGGCTGTGAAAAGGATACGAACTGCACTGGGATCAGAGGCACACGCAGGCAGCAGGCCGGGCTCTACGTCTCTACATCTAAGTCTGGCGGTGGAAGGAGGTAAGTGTCTGAATCGGGGAAAACATTCATACATTCAGTGCAAATCACGACTGCAATACCCGCACATACTGTAACTGCAGCTTAGATGGGTGGGGGTGGTGTGTGGAGTTCTTGGGACCCCACAGTTTGGGGTTTTACTGTGGATTGACCTCAATCACGTGTCAGGTTTTAGGGAGATTGGATTTAAGCTGCAGCACTTTTAAAGAGATTATGTTATTGTAACAGATTAGGGGAAGTAGATACATTGAAGGGAGCTAATGAGGGGTTTCTCCCCTCCCCAGCTGCCAGCCTAATTCAGTGCTCACTGTCCTGTTGATAATACACACTACAATAGTATTACTGTGGCATTAGAGGCTTTACAGTGTTGTGGCAGAGAAAGACACTTTGTTGACAGACGGTGTGGTAGAGATTCAGATGGTTGTGTCTTGCTTTTACTATACCATTTAGTGTGAGCATGTGGCTGCTCTTTATACACATGTGTAATGGGGAGAGAGAGAGAGGGAGAGTTTGTGTGTACAGTAGGGTCTCATTAGGTAATGAGGATGATTACGCTGCATTAGGTGGTGGAGAAGAGAGGCAACAGCCACAGGGTGGGAGGGGAGAAGAGAACATGTGTCTGTGATTTGCGGCATAAGCACATACCATTTAATTGACACAAGCTCTCTCTGTCTCCTGATTGGTGCAGAGCTGTCCTCTGCATGTCTGCTTGGCCCCTCTCTCTGTCCTTGACTCGGAGGGCAGAGAGACAGATGTGGTGTGAAAGGGGCGGAGTAGGGTAATACAGAGAGTGTGGAAAGGTACTGGACTGAAAGTCGGCTGCAGTTAGAGGTGGAGAGTGGAATATTGGACGGGTGTAAAAGTGTTTTGTAGGTCAGTCTGTCGCTGCCATGTAAAGCAGGGGAAGAAGATGGAAAGGTTTTGTCTGGGAGTCCCCATGACAGATTGTTAAGTAATGCTATATGACTCCTCTAAAGGAGCAGTGGAGAAACAACGAAAGCATTGCCCAACGTAGAGGAGCACTTGGCTGGATGTGTGAAGACAGGCTTCCCTTTGCATGGCGATGCCCTCTCTATTCCCCTTCTATAAGTAGGCAGGTATTTTTACCCAGGATAAAGTGCTGACCCAGTCTCAGGTAATTACACCCCTGTTGGGCTCTGGCACAGACATGTCAGGGCGGTGCTGAGTGCACCTTACACCCTAGCTATGGGTAAACCACACTTATCTCACTATTTACAAGCGAGTATGGAGCCTCGCTCCACATGAGAGAGAGAGAGAGGGAGGAGGGCATACCTTGGCAAAGCCAGGAAACCTTTCTCCTGGCAGAGGCCCACTGACATCCCATCCCCCATCAAAGAGAGACAAAAAGACACAAAAGAAATGAAACTATATTCCACATTTATGCAGAGGGTGTAATCAAAGTAAAGAAAAAAGCAGGATAAGTGCTGCCAAACTGAAGGATTCTGACAATGTTGTGCCCGTGTGTGGTACATTTCCTGGCATAAATTCAATCCAATAATCCCTAAGAGGGTTAGGCATGTTCTAATCACTTCTAACATAATAACGGTGAATGATCATGAATGATGCATATCTTCGTTGGAAGAGGTTTTCAAAGAAAACAACGGCTCTTTTAACGTGTCAGGATGTGTTGATGCTTCGAAATGATTTTGAGGAGAATGACACCGACTTTGTTTTTAGACAGAGTTGTTAATAACATAATAATATAATACCACCATATGATCCTATATAAACATTCTGTACATGAAGGTATTTAGGGTCTGCAGCCGGGCCCAAGGCCAACTGAACCTGGGGGCATTTAAATCGAGATCAGTTTCATCTTCAGGCTCAAACCAAAAATATAAACACGGAACATGCAACGTTACTGTTAGATTGTGGTTTTCATATTAAATCTTCAATGATAGACTAAACACAATGCGCTCTGATCATTTTGCCCTTGGCTTGTCACACACACGCACACTACGAGCAATGGAAAGTCAACAGATTGCAACTTGCTTGCTTGTGCAGTTTGACTGGATTGGACAGATAGTTATAGAGAATATTAAAAAAAAAAAATCCAATGGGTAAGGCAGAACTCCAGTCCGACGCTTTTGAACTTTCTTTTGGTCATCGTTGGTTTCTCACAACAAGGCAAAATGACTTTCCGATTGACTTTAATGGGGAAAAAGACAGTTTTGACATAAAAATATTGGCTTCAAGCTTCAGGCTGAGGTTTTGCAGTTGTCGGCCCAGACTGGGCTCTGGTCTGAATGAGGCTGGGTCAGACTATGGCCGAATTTTCAAGCCAATTCAGTGTCTGACGTGAACTGTTTTACTAGCTTCAGAAGGACAGAGGGTTCAAATTAGGATCACTTTGAATCACTTAGTTTAACAATGATTACTCTTTGTATAAAGGCTGAACTAAACCCATCACAATAAAAACACAACCCACCACCACAAGGCAAAGTAATTACATTGGTGTTTCATTTATCATAACCATAGCCTGTATTTATGCTTGTGAGGATGATATTAGCCCTGTTTCATCTTCCATTCTTATATAGTCTTCCGCTACATGCCTTTAAGAGGAAAGTCTGCACTAAAGCCGCTGAACATGTGTTTTTCAGACTTTGTCTGTGAGCAGAGCGGGAAATCTTTAGACCGAGTTGTCTTTACAAGAGACTTTCTCTAGTATCTATATATCTTCTCTCCCATTAAATGCATGTTCTTTGGAAACTATGTGCTGTGTGTTGCTAGGCAAAGCAGATTCTAAGGGAAATGGCTGTGGTCAGACCATAGTCCTTGAAAGAGAGGAGAAGAGGAACGCAAGAAGAAGACAGAGGGGAGAAAATAAAAGAGTAAAGCACTTTGCGAATTTGACTGATTTACCTATGTACACGTGCACACATATGTGCGTGCACAAAGATGCGCACGAACGCACGCTAGAATTGTTCCAGCTGAGGTGCTGTTTGTAATAATACGCTGGTGGGAATGTGCCACTGCACGTTAATTCTCCCTTCACGCTTGCGTTGAGGAACACAGAGCCTCTAATTGATGCTAAACAAACTGCTGACCCAGACTCAGGATGAAGGTCTGTCACTGATGCACATGCAGAAACACACACGCTGGTGCACAAACTACAAAATGTAATATTTGCCCCAAATTCACGAAAGATGAAGATGCACATCTCCAGCTGAGCAGATCCAAGGCTTTCCATGCTGTCACGCACTTTTTGTGCGCTTTGTAAGACACGCATAGGTGTAAGAGCTTGAAAGTCATCCACCACATGGCCGAGCATGAGGCACCTAGGTGGCAGTCTGCAATGTCCTTGGCTTTTTGGAGGTGCATTTGTATGTGTGTGTGTGTGTGTGTGTGTGTGTGTGTGTGTGTGTGTGTGTGTATGCCTGTGTTAGGAGAACCTTCTGGAGGGTGGGGGGCCTGAGAAGGTAAACTCCTACTCATCCTTGTCACACACACAAACACAGGCATACATACACACATGCCGGCCCCTAAAGGAAGCTCCAGGGAGGCACAACGACGCCTTTGTGCGGGCCAGATTTCCCATGTCTCCCTGCTCTAGCACACAGATAGATCATCTCAGTATAGCCTGCTGCATGAAGGGCAAGTGCATGCATGCCGGGCAGGGAGAGAAAAAGAGGGAGGGAGAAGGAGAGTGGGAAAGAAGTTATAACCCAAACCACTTCTTTCCTTTCTCTTTTCACACTTTCCCCTTGTCTCATGTCTCCCATGTCTTTCCCTCTCTCTCTCTTCGTACACTCCCCCTTTTCTCTCCCTCTCTCCACAGAGGAATCCAGTCTCTCCGTTGGGATTGAAGCTCTTTGAAGGTGATCCAGAACTGTACTGCTCGCTGCCTCTGCTCTCCTCCCTCTCCTCTCTACCTCCCACCCTTCCAAACCCCACCCCCTACCCCCTCTACCCTCCACCCCCACCCCTCAGCCCTCAGGGGGCCTGGATCCCGCTCAACCGAGAGCAGCCGTGCTCCAAATCCAGGCCCAGGCTTAGCGCTCCTGCCGCAGGCCTCGCTGGTTGTCCCACTGCACCACAGAGAGACAGAGAGGTGGGAGGCCTGAGAAGAGAAGAGCAAGGGGGGAAATGACAGAGGAAGACACAATGGAGGTGGAGGGGGGAGGTAAGAGGGGTGTTTGGTCACATTCATTGTTGGCATCTGAGGCAGAGAGATTAACGAGGGAGATGCTGCTCCACCAAGCTAAAGTTTCTCTAAATCCAGCTCTCCCCTTCCTTACCGATCATCTCTCCTCTTTCCTCTCACTCCCTCACATGACTGTTTATTTTCCCTTTTCATTTCATCCTCACACTCCTCCCCTCTTTTTCCATCCCACTTCCCCTCTCTTCCCTTCCCCTCTTCCCTCCATCCCAAGGGCACACTCTTCAGAAACTCGTCAGACTGGTTTCTTTGGCACACCTCGGACACACAGCCTCGCACTCGGATGCCAGCATACACTAAAACACATACCTCTTCACTTTTAAAGAGGGTCCTTCACTCAATGCTTCAGAGTCAAGCAGAAAAACACAGAGAATGACAAACAGACAGAGCAGGGGGAGAAAAAAAAGAAAGAGGCAGATAAAGGGAGGGAGTGAACTAGAGAGATGTGCATTCCTTTGGCTTGCCTGGCTCGGGAGTGCAGGAGACGTGTTGCTGGCTGTTCGGTTTATTATCCCCAAGCCATATGGGTTGGCAGGCTTTTGGGGCGTGGTGGGATACATTTGTGTGAGTGAGTGTGTCTGTGTGTGTGTGTGTGTGAGTGTGTGTGCGTGTCAGAGTAAAGCAGATAGTCTGATTATACTTACATTATGTCTTTTATCACCTACAGTACACATCTGTGTGTGTTCCAAGCCACAATAACCTGAGGAACCACACTTCCAGATTACTGCCTTCAATAAAATAAAAAAGAGCTTCCAGTACATCGCAGCCTTCGTCCCAATTCATACCACACGTTTGTACACATGCATGCACAAGCACATTTTCCTCGAGCTGGTAATTTCAGCTATTTGTGACATAAATGCAGACTTAATCGATTGCAACTTAATCGTAATCACATGATGGGATGATACCATGCAGCTGCTGAGGCCCCATTTGATTTAATTCAAGGTTAATTCAGGTTTATTGCAGCTTGAGTCTGATTTTCATAGTTGTGGCCATCATTTAGATTAGTTATGATAAGAGTGTACTCACAGGAGTAATTGCAGAGTTCAGAGAACAAAAACAAATATCTGGCTTGTCCTGTAAATAATTCTCTGCTGTTTGTATAAGTATATTGGGAGTTACTGAAAACCACAGTCTGTCTTTGGAGACATAATTTCACAGTGTTACCTTTATTTTCTTCTATGCGAAGGTTCGCCAAGGCTAGAGGTTTGTAAAAAACCCGTATGACCAGATGACTGTCCGGGCCTGACGCCCCATTGGACTTTGTGATGTCACCTTGTTCCCTAACCTAATTTGTCTCCTACAAATTCTGTCTATAGACAACTAACTTACAACAGCAAGCTCCTGCTGAAGGAAATATAAATCACACTGGATTACATTTTCTATCAACACAAAAAGGAAATGTTAATGAACATATCTGGCAAGTAACAAAAATGTTGATACTGACAGATTCAGAAAAATGTTCGTGCACAAAACATTTCAGTTGTTTTATGCCAAATTTTCTGATCAACTCATTGCAACACAACAACCACGTGTAGTTAGCACAGCATTCCTAATAATTTTTTAGTTATGTTTCTGCACTGCCTGTACTTGGTTAAGGGTTAGGGAAAGATTGTGGTCTTAGTTCAATGCAAAAACAGAGTCCACGAGGTTCATGGTGTTTATTAAACATTTAACCAAAACCATGATTATTCCCCAATTTCAACCAAAGTGCTTTTGTTGCCTAAGCCTAACCACAGATGGGAGTTGGATGCAAACTCCAGTCTCTAGTATCAAAGTCCCTTGCTGTGTATGCCCGCAATCCACCCCGATCACCTTCCTGTGACTCTGGTGTGGTTCATGAATGTGGCACTTCATTCACCGAATTAAAGTTGCCTCTGAACATAATCCAGGGCAGCGACTACAGTTTTTTTTTTTTTTTTAACACAACTTAATTGGTTGGTGTTCCCAGATCTTTGCTATTAACATAGCAACTACATTGTTATTATTTCTAATAGGAATGAGGTCCAAATAAGGCTCAATGACTTATTCTTTATACTTAACAGCCAATCAGCAGCTCTGTAAGCACATTCTTTATTTTCTGCATTCCTCAGTTACTCCCTCCATCCACTGAAATTCCTCTGACTCTGTTACTTTCTATCTTAATCACCTCTTTCTGGTTTCTCCCTGTTCTGCCCCTTCAACGTCACGAGGGTCAGCAGCAGCAGTGTGTACGCTGTGCGTGCCCGAGTGGGACTGCTGCTGAAGGTGTGTGCCTTTTGTGTGTATGTGTATGTGTGGAAGGAGCAAGCTATCTATAGCCTGTGTATCCCTGGGGATTTGAGTCTTAAACTCCATATTCATGACACATCACTGTGGGGATTAGAAGGGCATCATCAGATAGAGGGGCTTACGTCAGCGGGCACACACAGAAAATAACGCACACACACACACACACACACACACACACACACACACACACACACACACACACACACACACACACACACACGCACTCAGCAGCGGTCTCACCCTGGAAAGCACAGCATATACACTTTCCAGGAAGTTCTTCTCTGATTTCTGAAGGAAGTGCCTTTCTTCCATACGTGCGCATTATTCAACCAATGAAACGAGAGAGAAAGAGAGAGAGAGAGAGAGAGAGAGGAGACTTCTTATAGTAGATCAGCCAGCTGCTTTGTATCACTAACCAGAATAGTTCAGTGTTAATTTGAGCAGTCATTATTTGCTAACAGCCTCCACTGTACGTCTAGCACCGCCAATTCAAACACTTGAGACCGAGTTGACCCGGGGAGTGCAAATTGTTGAGATGAGAACAAACCAAAATGTGTGAGCTGGAGGTGGAGGGGAGTTGTGCAGGCGGTTGATTAAGGCCAAACCACGTGGAAGCGGATCTGCAGGGGAGGTGGAGTGGGAAGGGGTGTTAGTGCAGGCAGCATGGGTCTGTGTTGTGATTGTTTGTTCACGGCTGAGTGTGTGCATCCATCTGTGTGTGTGTGTGTGTGTGTGTGTGTGTGTGCTCTTATCTGCTCTGGTCCACAGCAGCAGGAGCATCAGAGGAAGCACGGCCTTTCCTTCCTGTGCCTTTCACACTGTCACAACACACATAAAACTCTGTGTCTCCGTCCAACGTATGGAGAGGCTGAGAAGAGAGAAAGGGGAGGGGGGGGGGGTTGTAGCTGTTGGTGAATGCAGAGCATGTGTGTGTGATTTGTAGTATACAGCACATACCATTTAATTGACACAATCTCCTTCTTCTGTTTGGCGCAGAATTGTTTCCTCCTGGGAGAGAAACAGGGAGCAATTGAGGGCGTGATCGAGAAACAGCTGAGGTGAGTGAGGAGGGAAAAAGAGGCCTAGCAGCAGTAGAGGGTACTGGGACAGTGGAGGTTCAGTATGGGCTGGTGCCCTCCACGGGGGAGCTGAGGAAGGACACTTCTCTACCCTACATTCTGCACCTGGCGCTAAGCTCTGGCAGGCAGCCATTCCCCAGCTCCCCCCCTTTTTCATCCTGTGCTATCCATCCACCGCTCGACGGCAACCTCAGCCTCACACCGTCGTCCCTCTCTGTCAGTCCCAGAGTTGTCAGTAGCACATCATTCGCAGCGTGGTTTACACAGTCGAGCCGGGAAGGCCCACTGAAAAACGCAATAATTGAGAGATGTTATTTGTGAGTAATTGACAATTTCTGGTGTGAAATTCATAAAAATGTGTTGGTGTAAATAGTTATTTGCTGTTTATCTTTGTCTGCATGGATAACACAGCGTCGTCTAGGCGGACTGGTGGAAGAGGATGCATTTTCAGTGAAATTAGCTTGCAAAGAGCAGAAAATATCTTCATTTCCTCCAAGTGTCATATACATCTTAGATATATGCGCTTGAACTGCCTAGTGTAAATTGTTGAGGATGTTAGCAGAGACAGTCCACCTGGCATTAACTCTGCTAAAGTCAGAAGAAATTATTCCACCTTAATAAAATTCAACATTAACCTTCGGGATAAAATAGCTACATCACCTCTGCTTACGATCTTCACAAACCAGTTTCTTGGGGGAAAAGCCTGTTATTAGTAGATGATATTTACATTACATTATGAGTCAACATATCACACGGACATGACTTATCAATTCTCTTGTGACTTTCACCTTCTGGAGTCTGTCATACTTCACATCTGCTGACATTTACAAATGCTGTACTAAAAAAAAAGTGTATGTGTGACCGTTCTCAGCTTGATATTCATCAAATGGAGACTATTAAAACCATAAAGACTTTTTTATTTTCAGTGACAAATGGCAAGCTAATATGTCAGTATTTTATGTCACTGCGATGTCAGCAGTAGCTTCCCAGGAAAAGTAACTTTTGCTAAAAGCAAACTTTTACACTGTATTCATATCTAATTCCTCCTGCACATATTAAGCCCAGTTTATTGATTAATATTGATCATTCGCTCTCTTTATAGTAGTATCAAATACTCACTGACTGAAGGCTTGAGACAGCAGGTGTGTTCAACCTCGATTCACAGCAGTTACAAGGAAATCTAAGAGCAAATAAAAGTCATGTCTCATCAAAACTTTTCTTGCTTTACTAATAAACTGCAAATACGCTACGTTCTGGCAGAGTTTTGGAGTAATGAGAAGCACACATGAGGTCACAAATACCTTCAAAAGAAACAGTAGTATAACAATAAATATGTTAAAATGAGTGTCATAGAAACATAGAAATTATCTTCTGCATTATTCCTGTACAATCTGAGCCACATAAATTCATCATTTTTGTGCCGTTTATGAGCGGAGCTGTTAACACGCTCACTCAGAGGAGGACTCCTGCAATGAAAATGCTCCAAAACACATCCAAACATGAAAGCGGTAGTACTGGATCTTATGAGAGAGATAGAAACACTGCTCAAATCACAAACAGACAATATCTAAAACTCTGGGAAAAGTGGATACATGTGTACACAGGTGGTGTTGATCTGCACACACACACACACACACACACACACACACACACACACACACACACAAACACCCTCTTTCCATAGGGGTGCAGCACTGAGGTGGGCACGGTGCCAAACCAACACTTCATTTCAATTTTAAATCCAAGGCCTGACTTTGACCTTTCAACACAAAACTAGTTATACACTCACTCTCAGCTGCTCTCTCTCTCTCTCCACATCTGCTATGCTGTTTGCTAACACACACTCCACGTCATCATTTCATGATTGCAATCATTTTTTTTTTTTATCCTTTCTTTTTCATTTCTGCATTTGCGTACGCTGTCAAACTTCATCTTCTGACGACTTCCTAAGTCTCCTCACGGGTAACCGTAAGTGACTCGTCCAGCTCATCCTTGGTTACTTCCTGTTTCCTGTAGGCCTTTGAGCAAAGCTTCCTGTCTGAGTGAGTTCTGTGGAATGTCACCTTTCATCATTACGGGACATTGACACATCTGTCGCAGAAAAGAGTTGTGAGAGCATTTCTCTGCTGCTGTTAAACTGTCAACGCTGATTGTGTGAAAAAGAGAAAAAATAGAGGTAGGAGGGAAAGTGAGAGAAGTGAGGAAAAAAGGGTGTGGGTAGAGGAACGAGTCTGAGCCAGTGAGAATTTTATCAGTATTTGCATACTAAATCTTTTCAAAATTAAAACCACTAATTATGCAAACATCCCTGTTAATATACCTTGAAGAAACATTTAGGAAAACGTGTTTTATTTCAGGATACGACAGAGATATAACCAGCTACGTGATGCCATCAATAGTATCACAGAATGAGATTTACAATAATTTCTCACTTCATCCTCCAAATGTTAAGTTTTCTGGTGACCAAATGGCGGTTACACAACACTAGCAATGGCGGGGGCAGTGTGTTGCTCTAAGCCAGAGGAAGGGTGTGTGTGTGAGTGAGTGTAAAATAACACCAAAAACTACACCAAAGGAAGAGAGGGAGATGAAGAAAACGAGTAGGAGATGGAGAGGGGGTGCCCAAGGCTGGTGTTCCAAAAACCTGTCAAGGTATTTCCTTCTGCAAACATGTGGGACTGAACATAGAGAGAGGCGTGTCGATACACACACATGCGCGACACACTAAATCAAACATATTACGCTAAAAATACGCACAAGTGGTCAACAGTAGAACTTTGATTTAACACATTCTTTGATTGGGTAGGTCTCAGACCGACTCCAGTTTTCTTGTACAGCAGTGTCTGGCGTACACAGCTGTATGAACACATACACACACACACACACACACACACACACACACACTTAATGAGCCATTCAATACCCCCACAAGCTCCAGACTTTGTGAGCTTCCTCACCAGTGTCCAAGTCCCTTGGTATCTCATGCCTGTAACACCCCCATTCCAGATATACTCAGTCATGCATGCACACCACACACACACACACACACACACACACAAACACAATTTCTTCATTTGGCCAATGTCTCCCCACTCCTAATTTTACCACGCAGATGCCTGCATGCTCTCACATAAATATGTATACACCTACGCACACAGACACACACCATGTCCCACTGCTGCCCTTCTACGCCAGCTGTAGTCCACCCAATGTGTTTACATAGTCTGCTGAACCAAGGCGGAGAGAGAGAGAGAGAGAGAGAGAGAGAGAGAGAGAGAGAGAGTGTATTAGATGGACAGACCTGGGCTGTTTGTCTGAAGGGGCTTTCCTGTTCTCACAGGAAATGTTGAAAGAGGGGGAAATTAGGGGCAAGAGACGCGAAGGCAAGATGAATATAAACGACACAACTAACCGAATGATAGGAGAATGATACCAGGACATGGGAACATGAAGAGGAAGAGACCGTAATGATGGCTTGAGCAAAGAAAAGGTCACGAAATGCTCCTGAAAACATCTGTCCCACCGTTCAGATAAGCTAAAAGACAGCGAGCGCCGGGAATCACAATCTCCTCTCCTGTGCTGCCTCTTTCACACACCTGCCGCTGCAGGTTAGATCACAGATTAGACTGTTATGCATACCTGCAGGGTATTACAACAACCGTGTAGCATTTTACATTCAGACTTTTACCACCTGTGGTTGATGACTCACAGGCTAAAGCTCAGTGTGGACTGTGGTCTCTTCGTGGCAAATATCTAGATCTTTCCAACCTTTACCATTACTTTAAAATCAAGTGAGCACACAGCCCTGAATGTATGTAAATAATTTAAGTGTGTCTGTGTATTTTCTTGCTGAAGTGCCATGTTGTATTGCCACCGTGGTAAGCCTGGGTTGGTCTGTGGTGTGTAGATTGTGCCTTCTGGTCATGGATGGGGTTAACACTGTGTCTGCTCTTGGCTGGATGTCTAGACCTGATGACTCCAATATGTGTGTGTCCATGTATGTTTGATGATGATGGTGGTGGTGATGGAGGAGTAAACAACCATGAATCACTAAATATTGATTTAAAGCTGCTAATTACTCCCGAGTATCCTCAGGTGAGGACAGCAAGGGTGAAAAAAAAAAAGAGCTTTCTGACGTTTCCATGCCCTCTTGTTCTTGTTCTACTCTCTTTCTCCTTTCCCGGAGTGCAGCATCTTTTAGAGGCTGTGCTCTTATCTGTAGCTTTCACTGGATAAAGATTCAATCATCTTGTAGTGTGTATATATAGACTGTGCATTTACCTTCCATATAACACCCGATGAAGTGCCAAAACAAGACCAGACTGTTCCAATAAGTTAGTTATTTTTCACATTTTGGTTGGTTACCTGAGAGTCCTGCTGCAGATAAGAGTGCAGATATGTGGTAACATAATTTGTATATACTAATGTGGAGAAACCATTAGTTATAGTACAGTTATGTACTGGTACTATTTCTTGTCAGATGACTTCCAGGGATCTAGTCATCTCTGTGAGGTTGCTAGACAATCAGATGAGACTCTACAATGTCTCTGTGTCTGCCCCCAAAAAGGACTCCACTGTGTCTGTCCCTCGCTGTACTCCCTGCTATGCATAGTCATTTCCTTTGTGGTGTTGTAGGGAGGGAACCTGAGGAGAAGAGCTGTCCACCTCTTACTGGAAGGTAATCCTCCTCCTCCTTTCTCCCACTGTCACACAGTACATCCTCCTTCCTCCAGCAGCCCCTGCTACATTCTTTCATCTGTAACACTTCCATAATATATTTTTTTTCTATATAATATCTGACTCTCTTTCCTTCTGCTTCTTCTCCCCCTCCCTCCCCTTTCTGGTCTCTGTATGTATAGCAGAGTGAAGGGCCTCTCAGCAGTTTGTTTGACCTGTGATAAGGATTGGAGGGGTGGGGGACAAATATTGTTGCTCAGCAGTGTCGGGCACACGCTGTTCTGTCCTGAACGTGCTGAGAGCAAAAAGCACAAACGGACACATGCAAAAGACACATATGAACAAATCGGGGAAAGTCAGCGAGAGTGAGAGGTGGCGAGAGAGCGATGCGACATATAATTGTGCTCTAATGAAACATAAACAGTGCAGTCTGAGGGAGTGTGTCTGGGCAGGGCCCCCGGCTGGCCTAAAGGCCTAAAAGCTCTGCTCTCTTAGGCTCTTAATTATGACTGAGGAGGTCAGTCACGCCTCCTCTAACCCGTCACCAAATACTCTAAGTATTGTAAATATTGTGTGTGTGTTTGTGTGTTTGCGCATCTCTCGGCAAGTCTGTGTGTTTACGTGCGCTACGTGCGTCAGAGAAAAATACAGACAATGTCGACTATGCGGGAACCAAGTGTCCTAAATGTTCTCTCCGTCTTCATTCGCCACCGGACAATGACAAACCTAATTGCAGATGCCCACCTGTCTTTTTTTTTACGCTCAGTGGTGGTCTCTTTCAGTTGCAGCACTGTCTCTTTTATAACCTTGTACTCTTCTTTCTCTTGGTAGGAAAAGAGCAGCTGACACATACCTCTGTTTCAGGGGTCACGCTTGTCTCAGGCATATGCCATCGAGGAGCGACTGTACTATTGTTTTCTCGCGTGTTTTCTGTGTGTCCCGCTCCCATGGGACCTCCCAGCGCTCAGACAGAAACCTTAAAATACTCAGAAAGGCTAACAAGTTAGAAATGAATGTTGCAGCTTGTTCTGTAACCCTGTTGCGCCGTTGTTTATTTGAAGCAGGTGTGTGTCCGTAGACTTACATGTGTGGGAATGCGACTTGCGGCCAAGCTAGGTTTAACTAACAGAAGGGTATTCCCAGCCAAACAGTCTGGCCACAAAACCCAGACTAACTAACCTCAGTGTCTGGGTGGCTGGTCTGAACCTCGCCGTCAAAGTCCTAATCAGCCAGCACATTACACACTATTATGGTTACAGCGAGGGAGGGAGAAGGAGAGGGTGAGAGCAAGACATCGAGAAAGAAAGAGAATTCAGTTGGTGTAATTGTTCCACCGTTGTTTTTTCTTGCTATTTCATACGTAATAAAAAGTCCAAACAAAACATAAAACAATGAGATAAAGACCATGATTTAAGACACCTGTTTACTTTTATGTCTCCACTTTCTCACACTCCCTTTCTCTCCTCTATTTCTGTTGTTTCCTTTCCCTGCGAACAGACAGGTGAGACCAGAAGCACAAGCCAGGAAGTCCTGACCCTTGACCCCTCATCTCTAACCTTGGATCATCAGCTGGGCTGCTTCGGGTGGCCAAATGAGTTGACCCGACCTCAACCCTAACAGTGATCTCGGGTCACTACCAGTTGTTATTTGGCTGCAACAGTGCACAGGAGCCCGGGAAAAAGACAAAGAAGAGGACTCACATCCTTTACTACAGTAAACATACCAATAAACCACAGCAAAAACACTCCTCCATACAAAGTCCTACTTAAAGCAGCTATAATCGATGCTTCTATAACACTGCATCAAAAACACTCAGTGACAAATCTACAGAGACTTGTCAACCACATCTGCTGGAAACTGGATGCCAGGTTTTAGTTTTAGAAAGAGCAATATGTCAATGTTGTGTTCACAAGTTGTTTCTGCTGCCCCCAAGTGACCAAAAAACTCTAAATCTTATATAAATTAATCGCAGGTTTGAGTAAAATTCAGCATCTGAGTCAGCAGAATGTACTTAAAATATCAAAAGTGAAAGTACTCGTGCTGCAGAAGAATAGTCCCTTTATTATATATGACGTTATTAGATTTATACTGATGTAATGTAAGCATCATTTCACCGTTGGTTGGGGTGGAGAGGTGGTTAGCTAGCTAGACTTGTAACAACTTTGTATACAAGTCAAAAATATTTAGTCCAGTGGTTCCCAAACTTTGTGATCCTTCTAAGGACTGCAAAAAAAAGTCTAGGAAGACATGAGATGATTAATGGGATAGCAGAAAAGAAAAAAAAAAACAACAACAAAGCTCCGTGATGAAAATTTGTCATGATTGTGGGACTTTTCTCTAATCTTAGATTTCTATTTGTATATTGGATAATTGGCCTCAAACAGTTACTTAAATGAAACCATCTGAGAAGTTCAGAGAAGAAAATGTCTCTTTTAGACATCTGAAATGTGAGAAACTTGACTTTTTGTCTCAAGTCCAAACGGTTGGGAATCGCTGGTTTAATCTTGAACAATCTTATATCATCATCATGATTGTTTATGTAAAATCTTAACCTGTAGAGTAACTATAGCTGTTGAATAAATATACTCGAGGAGAGAGAACAACATTTCCCATTGAAATTTGTAAAAGTATATTGTTGCATACTCTATTCAAGTATAAGAAATTGTACTGAACTGCAGTGCTTGAGTAAAAGAACTTACACCACTCGGGAGAGGAGAGATAAACAAGCTTCCACAACACACACGCTGGAAAAGTGTGCAAAATGCCTCCTCTACATCTGTAATTGCATGTTTTCTCCCCACATACCTGTAATTACACTCTGCCTACCACTCATCTCTCTCTCTGAGGCAACACTCACACTAACCATAATGAAGCATGGCTCTAATGATTTACAACTGCTTAGTATTAACACATACAGCAGCAGCTACAGACATTACCAGTGACAATAAAATTATATCTTTATCAAGCCAATTCAAATTATATGAGATTAAGTAAAACATAGATTCAAAGGACGACAAGTTAGGCAAGAAACTTTGTCTTCCACTTAAATGTACAGCTCAACATTTTTCAATATTTAAAGAGATCAACAGTATTAGGCAACAGTATTATGCCAGCACAGGTATGAACTGCAGAGGCCTGCTGTAAGTTCTCTTTGAGCTTTACCTCAGACCGACAAATGTGTAATGGAAAAGTGTTTGTCCTTTGATTTATTTACATTTGTCCTGACTGACTGACTGCATGTGCCTCCCAAGGACAGAACTTTCAGGAGAGAAAGTGTGCGTATGTGGACTCATTTGCATAAGTAGGCCATTGGTTCCTAATGGAGGCGTTTTGTTCAGGCGTTAACAAGGTGTCTCGCTGGGGCTCTCGTTCATTCTCTCGTTCATTCGTTCCTTCCTGTCGTCCGCTGACTCTGACGTCCAGGCAATCAGCGCTGCATTTGGGCTCTCTCTTTGTGTGATTTACGACCTCCCAGATTCATTTAAAAGCCATTGTTCTCCTCTGACGGATACCACAGCCCCCTCTGCTTCCACACTCTCGCTCGAGCACACACACACACACACACACATTTTTACACAGCCGCCGCTTACTTTATCTCTCACTCACTCACCCACTTGCTCAATCACTCAATACATACACACACAGTGCCCATCTATCATGGAGCGATGCAGGGGGAGATTGTTATCCCGGTAACCGTATTAACCCACAGATCCCCAACACTGGCTGATCGTGGAGTGAATTAAGACTGAGGGAGAGGAAGAAAGGAGGATGATGGAGAGGAGAGGGGAGAAAAATTAAGGAACAAAGTAAAAGAAAACCAATGTGTGTCACATTTGTTCTCATTCACATTTTCATTCATATCTGTCGTTTGCTGCACAAGGTAAAAAAAAAAAAAAAAAAAAAAGATGTAAAGAAGACCAAATGTCTACTGTCTCCGCTTCTCTCTTGTTTTGCTCTATAAGATTGTCTGTCAGCGAGGCGTCTGTAAATGCATCAGGACACACCTGTGCTTGATTAAGTGTGTTTAGACTGCAGATGGAAGGAGGAGGAGGAGGTGGAGGAGAAGGAGGGGGAGGGCAATTTAGAGAGCAGAGGTTTTATGAGAGTAATCATCTCCAATAAGGCCTGTTTGGGAATCTCAGGCCCCCGCCCTGCACACACACACTGCGCCTAATGTACACCACACACACACACAAACAAAAAAAACAAAAAAACACACACACGCATTTGCACCTTGTAACCCTCTCACTCTCACACACAGAGATCCTTTATGCCTCTGTGTTCATTCTGGGGTTTAATAAGAGCCAACTACAGTTTAATCTCATTCCTCATAAGTGGACAACTTGTATTAATTCTCCGAGATGAGGACAAGTTGGCCTCCCACAAAGCGGGCTGTATTGAGTTACAGCCTCCGCTCTGAGTTTGTGTGGGAGATTAACTTCTCTCTCTGAGTTCATATTTTCATCTGGGCCTGGCTGTGGCCAGAGGGAGGGTGGTGGGGGGCAAGCTTTGGAAAAGACATAACGTTGTTACATCATTTAATGACATTAACTCATACGCACACAAGTGAGTAGAGAATATTATGAGTTCTTGCAACCATTAGGCAACCACGTTACTTAATGTGAAAAGTGAAAGGCTTCAAAACAAGCAGAACAAACAAACAGTTATGTGTTCCAAGCACACACCTCCGTCTTCAGAAACAAAGCAGTGTAGAGATGAACAGATGGATGAGGGAAGTGGAAAGTGGAGTCACACTACTCTCTTTTACCTTTCCATTGCTACACGATGGAGTGGTAACACCTAGTCTTGCGAAGTTTAGTCTGAAAGTTAAGTACCTAATAAGGCGTTTCCACAGCAGGAACTTTCCCAGTGGATGAAGAACCTGAGGAACTCAAGACATTTACTTATGTTTCAACAGGAGGAACAGGGACTAAGATCACTTTCCGACGGTAATAGAGACTGAGAATAATCTCCCATCTTTCGTTGTTAAAAAACTCCTGCACAACCCACCCAGCATTTTTAGGTCTGCCCTTTATATTAACACGCAGAAGTCGTGTGCTTGTAACCATGAAACAGAATGCGTGGAGAGCATCATTTAAAGCAAGGCGTGTCCTTAAAAACAAGGTTTGTTAGGGGCTGCAATCTGCACTGTTCGAGCAATTATCCTGCATTTAGAAATCCCCAGATAATTGATCGATGTGTTTGGAATCACGAAACTAGCAAGAGTACGCACCACATGCAAGGAAGTAGTAGTAGTAGTTTTCTGCTCATTTGATATTTGCTGATGTTTGCTAGTTAAAAAAAGTTATGTTGTTTGCTTCCCAACTAGTTTAAAAAAAAAAAAAAGACTAAAGCGAGTGCACTGAAAATGAACAAAAGAGGGAGGGATGGAGGAGACAGAGCAAAGGAGTGAACCCCAGAGGGAGCAGCGACAAGAGCAAATCAAGTGAATGAGAGAAATAAAACTTTATTTGCTAACTGATTCATCATGGTACAATCTAAAACAGAAATAAATAACAGTAAAACACTCAGCAGATCGTCCAGATTGTTAAATGCGGTGGAAACTCAAACAGGACTGCGGCCATTCAAAAGTTCCTGGAACTATTTGGACATAAATGGCTATTACAATACATGCCTGCTTCTTATCTCCAGTCTTGGAGTAGGTGAGGTCTGCTTACCCTGAGCAGCACCGACTCCACTAATCCAAATGAACATTCATGAAAACAATAGTGCAAACTATGTTTTTTTTTTCTTCATATAATCAGTTACAGTAAAAAGAGACAGCATGTGACTCCTGGAGCTGTAACAACGTGTCAGCTAAAGTGTGTCGGGAAGACTGCCTGCAAAGATCCCGTAAGCACAGGCCATAGTCGTGCTGGTTTTAGGGTAAGTGGGATGTTGACAGCTTTTTGGACAGCTAGCACTCTGCTCTGACAGGCCAAGAGTTATTATCCAACCTGAGACAGCCCAGTGGCACTGCTCAAACCCTCAAACATGCTCAATTTCAAGAGCGCGCGTGTGTGTGTGCTTTTATGTGTGTATGTGTGTGTGTGTGTTTGAAGGAAGGCAGAGAAGGGCAGAGAGTCATCCAGTAGATTTACGTGTCAGTAAGCAGCTGTGTTTGTCAGTGCTGGCCCGAGGCTTTTCAGTGTTATCCAGTCTGTGTGATTATACACCATACGCTCTTCTCCTCCCATTTTCTGCTCCCCTCATCCTCTTCTCCCTCAAAAGCCTGCAGAAACCCACACTTGCCCGCGATACAGTGTCTCACACGTTCAAAACGTCTACACATCACTCCATGAGGAGTGTTTTTTTTTTTTTTTTTCCAACGCTGGCCTCACAGGGATCCATAACACACACACACACACACACACTGACCAGAACTGATGCAGAGATTTGCGATTCTTGAAAGAGATTGTGACCTGAGCTGAGAAAACATATAATTAGTATTACATTAGGAGTGTCTATGACATACGAACCACGTTGGATGGTTGTTCAGCCAGAGCACTTGTCATAGCTCTCACTGCAGGTGTTCAGGCTTGGTTTGAAAGGATTACAGGGTGGAGGAGCTCCGTTAAGTACAGTTTTCTCTTTGTGTCTGGCTCTCTCTTTCTGTGTGTGTGTGTGTGTGAGAGAGAGTGAGTTAGAGAGACAGCATTACAGTGAATGTATGCCAGAGTGTGTGCATAGGTGTGTCATGTGTCATATATAAGGTAGTCTCTTACTTTTTCATTGTTTCTGTGGGTGTGTTGGCTGAAATTAATAAAATCTCTGTCTCGCTCGAATCACACTGCAGCTCCTTCCTGTCTCCTCAGACTGTCCTTACAGTAACTTATCTCTCTTCACTCTAAAGGATTCTAAACGAAGTAATTTTTGGTTGGGGAGTGATGTCACCTTGACCATTGAAATGTATCATTTGTTATTAATTTGTAAATTTTTCATTGAAAACACACACTCATCTGTAGGGTTGCTGTGCTGCGGGAAGTTGGTTGTAGTAATGGCATGAAACATGCTCAACATTCACTGAGTCATTCTTTAACACAATACCAGTTACTGTAAATGAATATTACGCAACATAGATGGGACATCTACATATTCAATATGCACTGTTATAAATCCCAATCATTTAGTCTCTTACTGAATACATAATTAAAGCAGATATTGTCAAGATTTTTAATTATTTATGACAGGACAATGGGACAATGTGAAAGGGGTCGCTCGAACCTGAATCTGTTTCATGAACCTGCAGCTTTATGAAGCTTTATAACAAGTTTCAGGTTATTGTTTATCTTTCCAGTCAACAACTTCAATGTTTTGGTTACTCGAACTGCTCTCATAGCATTGTTTTCAGATGCAACAGACAGCTTCTTTGAGCAAACAAGCTCTAAAAACCCCACTGTACACTATCTGCTCAGCACTAATTGGCAGACAGGAGTTGGTGGAGACCAAAAACTGACTAAAAAAGAGTGAATACAGCTGTCATATTATCCCATTTGTATTCTGCCTCAGTTCATTTCATGTACCCAGCTTCTACATCTGTGTTTGGCTTACAGTCTATGCTACAAAATAGTGATAACAAGAACTTTTCTTTGGTCTGTGTCCATTTGCTCTGAGAGCCTGAGAGAGAGAGAGCAGTGGTCGAGTGACATAGACAATGAATGAGAGAGGGAGCGCCAATAGCGAGAAAGCTGGTGAATCAGAGAACTAAAAAGTTATTTTCTGATTGCTGACACAAATAAATAAACTCACACCCCCATCGGCAACAGCAATTCACCACAACACCTCATTTGGTCGTAATATGGTCAAACTAAAAGCTGTGGTCCCCCTCTGTTCACCCAGCTTGGCCTCCCCTCCCCCAGGCTAATGGTTAAATAAACAGGCTGGTGTCTGCCCTGCTGTGGGAACATTCAGAGAGATCTGGGAGTGTGTGTTACTCTGCACACCTCCTGCACTAATGCTGGTCAGAGTGTCACGGCCTGCAAGCTGCATGACTCCTTTGAGGGCTGACAGATGCAAACAGACAGACAGACAGACAGGGAGAGAGAGAGACAGTAAAAGAGAGGGTGAGACAGATAATGTACTCAACATTGTGAAAGTCATTAACTGTTTCCCCACCAGCTTCCCTGCAGATGACAGAGGAATGATGATCTAAGTAACTGACGTTTCTCCTCTCTGCTTCCTCCTTCACTCGCTGTTGAGACCGTTTTGCCCTGCGTCATTTCTAGAGTTGTTTTGTTTTGTTGATCTAATCTTTCAACAAGTGTATATTTACATACGAATGTGACACCGTGATTGTACCATACTGTGAACAAGGCGTTATCAGAGCCTGTGATGTGGGAATGGCATATTACACAAACATTTTTCATCATGGAAATAGGTGTTGCCTCCTGTACCCTGATGATGCATTGGAGATTCAAGTGTAACCATCCTGCAATAAGCACCTGTCGCATGCAGCTCCTCATCCTACCAGTTTGCTGTGGCTGTGTTCTTCTTTCACAACGTCAGTGTTTAAAACTGAGCTTGATGACGAATAAAGCTGCACTTCCTGTAGCTGCCTGGAAATAAAAATCCTTCTAGTGGTTCACCATCAGAAAGCTTTTAATCTGAAGCAGCAAAAATAGAAAAAAAATGTTAAGCAGTAGTGACGGTAAAAGTGTGGCAGATCATAAAACAGTGAAGATACCTGTGAAATGAAACTCAGAGATGAAACTCCACATACTATAATCTGAACACAACGAGGCTTTTAATGACGGTAATTTATAGTCTATAGTCTCCATAATATCTATCTATGGCAAGGACTCAGCCCAGTTGATGGTGGAAAATGTTGTTGTTTGAACCCGCTTCAAGCAGGACCATAATATTGTAGGTCCGCTGGGTTATCCCCTGCTGTGGGGTCGCAGTGGAAATGCATATGATTACAGCGTGGCCCGGCTAAAGTGTGCTATACGGGGCGACTGGAAGAGAGCTCTAATAGTCCAGATAGTTCCCAGCATTTAAATCTGACAAGTGTCTGCACTAATAGCTTTGCAAGACAGAGAGTCTCGCAAGACATGATACAGCACGTCACTTAAAACTTGAAAAAAAACCCCAAAAAAACAAAAACCTGTTTATGGAAGAGATGCCCGGTTACAAATTAATGCAGCTCTGATAATCATATGAATATTATCAGTTCACTCTCTGCCAACGAAACACAGAGCCAATCACAAGAAACCAGCATACTTTTTTAATGAGAAAATAATATAAAGTCAATTTTTAATCACTAGAATGTACAAAATCACCTACATATGCAGAGAAAGATTTAACCTCCACTACATTCTTGTGTCTGGCAGAGATGCACAGAATGAGACAGACAGACAGGCACAGAGCAAAATAAGTAGGCCATGTCTCTGAATGGTGGCAGTGTCATGTCTTTGATGTCAGTTTGTGTCCATATCCCACACGCCTGATTGGTCAGCTCCAAACAAACCGGCAGGAGCCCTGTTCAACAATATGAGCACGCACAGACAGAGGAAACCTCGCAGGCACAAGTTGGTGCATTTCATAATTCATTGTAAATCAGCTGAACAGATCTCACTGATCTGAAGTGATTTACAGTAGCTCTGCCCTGAAAATGTCTACGTTGATCTCTACACGTTAGACGATACCGTACGGTGTTAATTTACACTGTTAGAAGTAATCAATAAACCTTTTCAGGCCAATTTAACATGTTTCAATAAACATTCATATTACAGGTCTCAGAGGAGATTTAATGATTTTTTCCCCTTTTCTGGTGCATAAAATCACATCTGATATCATTTCTTCACTAAATTTGTTTATTTTCTAAACATTTAGCTGGAAGGCAGTCAAAATACGACTATTTCTCTGTAACACATGAACATACATTACTTGTATATGCTGTTAAAGAGGGGGTAAAACAGGATTACCTCTTGAGAATCCTGTTCAAATGCGTGCGCACAAACACGCACACGCGAAGCAGGCCTCTCAAGGCATGATGTTTACAAATGTAGCTCCCCAGCGGCCCAGCTTGCTGGGGTAATAAGACGTAAACAAAACAGTAGTCTACGGGGATATTCCACAGATGAAACACACATGCATACACATATACACCAACGTGCATGTATGTAAGGCACGGTGTGTACTGTATGCACGCATGCTGCACAATATACTGTGCATATGTTCCAAAAAAACACACACACAGCCACACTCCACTCCAAAGGGACATTTTGCCATTATGCAATTTAAACAAAACTCCAGCAGGGTGCACATTTGTGGTCTCCTGGGATCACACTTGAAGTTTTAACAAATTAGCTAAATTGGGAAATGGTGGAAGACAGAGAGGACAAATTAAAAGACAGATGGAGGAGAGGGCATAAAATGAGAAGATTAAAAAAACAAGAAGACAGTATCCTGGATTTAAGCCCATTAATTACTCATTTTTATTTTTATTCTCTCCTGTGTTAAAACTGGAATTTGAAGGGGAGGACAATTACCGTTCTGGTGTAAAGGAAGTGTCAGAATAAGAGCTGAAACCCTGTCTCTTTTCTACCTTTCCAGCACCACTGAGGGGGGCAGCTACATCCGACAATTTCGGTAGCTCTCCAAAATCCAGAATCCAATATTTACATCCTTCAAGGCCTTTTTTGTATTCTTAACTACAATTTCTGTCACTTTTCATGTGTACAAACATCAGAATCAGGTTTATTGCCAAACAGGTTTTCCCATACGAGGAATTTGTCTTGATGTTATTGGTGCATAACAAACATTAAGTAAAAATATAAGGAAGATAAAAAAGAATAGAAAACAATACATATATACACACACATAATATGTTTTAAAATGAGAAGAGACGTACAGCTTGTGCAGGAATGTGCAAGTATTTCACCAGGTGATGTGCAAAGGTTCACAGCGTGCAGAATATTTTAAAATGTGCAGATATTTTTAAAAAATGAGGTAGTCCAAAATATGTTAAATAAAGGCTGTGCGTTAATGTAACGCATAGAGTCTGTAGATCCTACGTCAATGTGACGTGTAGGGTCTGGGGTGGAGGGTGAGCGAGTGTCTCCGGGTCTTGTTGATGAGGCCAGTGGCAGATGGGGAAAAAAAACACGCATCACTATGACTGCAGTGTGGCATTATCCTCATATTTAAATTATTACTGCATCTCACCCCCTCTCTACATATAGATACAAACCGCATAAAACAAATATATGTGAATTTCTCTCTCAGGTGATAGTGGTTATACTAGCTGCATCACATAAGCACACACAGGGACACACACACACTCTCCTAAAATCAATACTTAACGCACACCGTGTCTCTTTGTGCCGAGGCCGGAAGACAAGATATATAAAAGGAAAAGTTACCCCTGTGGTGTTGAGTAAAATCACAACTAGAGAGCATGTGTGTGTACAGTACATGCGTGTGCTTTCACACCCTATATGCATATGTGCACACGTATATAATTGACATAAGCACACCCACAGGTACACGTGGGAGCGGCATGCCGACTACATAAATGCTATTTGGGGAGAGTGCTTAGGCAGCACAGCGCAGCACATTCTCTGTGTCAGTCGTCCTGGTGAAATAAGGTTTATAGAGGGGTGTGGTACAACAAGGTGAGGCCCAGAACAATGATTGTTTGTTTGTTGTTGTTTTATTGGCAGCGATAATTGCTCCCCCTCCCCTTAAAGGATGCCTCTAGAGCAAGCATGCCGGCACACACATGCACTCACTTACATACCCACAGGAATGCATCCACGCTCTTGCAAGGCATGCGCGCATGCACACACACAAACGCAGACGCATGCATCCCGGTTTAATGAAAATTTCCACATGTGCATTTCGAGAGATTTGTGATGTGTGAACAAACTGTGACAGACGTTATGGAAGATCTCGATTTTTGTAGATTTTTATGTACCCACATAAAGTAAAGTTCATACTATGTATGCTGCACTGCCACGTTATATAAATACTCCAACATGTCCATTTTATTTTCCTGGAAACTATGACAGCATAGGAAGAACTGTTTCTTTTCTTACTATGCCATACTGTATCCAATGACTAAATCAACATAAACTTTCTAAAATTTCATACCGTCATATAGGCACAAAAAAAAAAAATTGTTTGTACTGAAACAAAACAGTAGGAGCCACTGCAATCAAGGATCGTTTTGATTTGAGATGGAACCTTAACTCCCATGAATTCCTCTGTCCTTAAAACCACATCGGGATCTCTTCATTACTCCCCATTCTGAGCACACAAACACTGACACACATACACACACGGACTAGGAGTGTTTTTCTATGAGGCATAGGTAAAGACAGGCAGGCTCCAGAGCATAATTGAACATGTAGCTACACCACCACAGGGAGTTGGCAGCGCCTGGGGAGAAGACTTGGCTCCCCCAGAGAGGCCTGGAGCCTAACCAGGCCAAGCTGTGCCAGGCACTGAAACAGACACACAGCGCCCCCTCTCCCTTCAACCACCGCCCCCATCTCTGCTATCCAACTCCTTCAAACAACACCCCTCTGCTCTGTTTTCCTCTCCTTTGACACTTTTTTTTTTTTTTTAACATCTTGTTTCTTCTACACACCCTTCTGACTCTCCTGACTTCCTCTAAAGTGGGGTCAATAGGCCGGCACACCAACACACATATAGAATTATGTTAAGACGCCTTTTCAAAGTTCCCCAAGAAATTTCCTTTGGCCCTGTGCCAGCTCCCAGTCAGTTAGTCAGGTGTGTGTGAGTAAGTGTGAGAACCATGTTCTGTCTTGTCTGATCAGCAGTGCTGTCAAACCTCCTCTTTCACCGCCACATGACACCGCTATAAAATGGTTGCAAGTAAAAAAAAATTAAATAAAGACTTGTGGAAACATTTATTTAGTATCCAGCAATAAAATTTGCACTTGTATGTGTGTATGTATATATATAGACACTCATGCATGTTCACATATAAATCGACATGCACGCAGCGGCATGTATGCAAACATACATAGATTCGCAGAAGGCTTTTCCTGTCAAGCCGTGGTCAGTAGGGAGAAAAAGGAGGGTAAGTCTAATTTGGGATACAGTGCCTAACCATAACAGCAAGTCAAACAACATCACATCTACACCAGAACTCTCAGGGTTTTCTAGTAATTTAGGGTTCATGACGGGGTTTTTTTTTTGAGACAGAGGCTGAATGTGTCTTCAACCATAAAAGACGAGTTGGATTTCAAACGCCGGCGGTCTCTGTGCTGTTTGTCTGTTGTATATGTGTAAAATGTATATGTATATTTGTAAGATTTTGTGCAACTCATGTGTAATTGATGTATAGGGCAAGCATGTGTTATGCCAACATCGGGCTGGTATTTACACTTCCCTTCCCTTGTACAGTGTGCTCTTTCACTGGCTCTCTTTGAAGAGTCTTACATAAACAAGCTTCTCTGGCGCTGACCCAACCTTACCCAACCCTGACCACACTAGAGGCCACGGGTCGAAAGGGAAAGTGTACTGTATGTGTGTGCATGTGCATGTGCACGTGCATGTGCTTGTTCTGGGGATAAAGCATAGAGCTAAGACTTTAAATGTGTGAAGTGAGGAGCATTAGCCATTGGTATTTCTGCTGGTAACAAAATGGAAAAATGGAAAGAACAGAGACCGAAGAGATGCCAGAGTTTGAATCCATAACACTGCCAGGACAGGGCAGGACATGGCATGTACCCTGCTCCACTGTGCCACCTGGACACTCCCCTCACAGACAAGTTAAATCAACACCTGCCGTCTAAATGTTGTCCTTCCTCACATCTCCGCTTTCCCTCTTTGTTTTGATTGGTCTTGTATTTCTCTCTCTGTTCTGCGAGGCTGTGTAATGAGGCCCAGACCGTAATTGGGCCAGTCGTGTTATTTTAGGGTTGGAGCGCAAGTAATTACCCACCCTCTTCTGTACTGTACTCTCGGAAAGACAGAGAGAGAGTGTAAGAGAGACAAGAAGACAGAGTGAAAAACACATCTTGATTCAATATTATTGAATCTTTATTAATAATATTGAATAAAAAGCGGTGTTCTTGAGACTAGAGTTCTGCAGCCTCTTAGAAACACTCTGCTCTCCAGCTGTCTTGCACTGAGATGGGAAGTTGCCCAGCAGCTTCAACAATTTGAGGGGGTTGTGAAACACCACTCCTTAACTTCTGCATCGGCTGCATCCTGTTGATGGACTTTCCTTAGGCAACGTGACCATGACTTGAGTTCGGTTAAGTAATATGTTTTTCAAATAAAAGTCAAATAATAGAAAAAGGGGAAAAGGTGGAAAAGGCAACTTCTAACATTGCATTGATTCAGCACATCGAAAGCATTACACAGTGGAAAAGCTACTGTAACACGTGCACTTGTTCAGATCATGACTAAGCTAAAGTCTAGGGTGCCATAGTGCTGAAGCTTCTTGTGAAGAGAGAGCAAAAGGTGCTGACCTCCACATATTAGAAAGTGTTATTTCAAGAGGGCAATTTCAGCATCTTAAACATCCCTCTATTTTTGTCAGATCTATGAATAGATCATGCCACATAGTATTTAAGGGTATAATCCTTAAAGGTCCAGTGGGTAAGATATTTAGCCTTTAACAGACAAACTGCTTCTCCGTCATGCTAGGATGAAGAGCGTGAGGTCAAAGGGTTGAAATCAGCAACTACATGTCTAAATTGCGCTAAAGCAACACAATGGTCATCACTGATTTCCTGTTGACACACCCATGGTTACCGTTACCGTCGTGACAGGCAGTGCAATTCTTTGCGTACAAGTCCCAGAACTCAAAAAGAGCAACCGATGCATCGGTTTACAGTGCAGAGGTAATTACTCAGTACATGCATTAAATACATTAAATGGCCGTTGCTGAAAACAGGCTCTCTATTCATATTTTAAATTACACAAAACACTGAGGTGTGGACTGTCTGTCAGGCTCTTCTACAGTCCAAGTGTGCTCTGCGTAATCTTGACTGTAGTAACTTTGGATGATAAGCGAGCCAGTGAGGTAATGATTTACCGCACCGAGATTTCCTGTCCTTCTGGTGCTGAGAGGTGATGTCATCACAGATATGAGTGCAGTATGCATCCCAACACGTTTACAAGTCTTTTACAAGTAGTTGTATGTGCCGTGCTACGAGTGAGCAAGTGTCAAGGAGACTAATCCTTCTTCTGATAAGATTAAACTGTGCCAAACATGTGCTCACGTAGACTTGAGTACACAGGACTGTGCACACACACACACACACACACACACACTTACAAATGCATAAACACAGATTTAAATACATATGCACACACCTAATAAGAATTAATGATTGAGGATTTGAAATTTAATCAGATTTAGATCTGAACCATTCAGGCCCACGGTGATAGAAGATATCACTATGTAAGAAGGGATACTGTGGGAAATTATTAGTTAATCTACTCTTAACAAAAGGAGGAACACAAGACATTTCAAATAATTTCATAGATTTACGAGGATATTCATTTTGGGGGTATTGTCACACCTTTGTGAGTTTTAATCCCTACAAAAAGTTACTTTTAGTGACTACTTTTTCCACTGGCAGTGATTCCAGCTATGTAAAATTTCCATTTCCTTATCGTTGTCTTGTGCTGTTTTTTTTTTTTTCAATGTATTCTGTTATGAATCAAAGGAACAGTTAACTTGCAATCCACAGCATGACACACACTAAGTTGCCATTTTTCGGAACTGAAAAGGAGGTGGATCGTGTCTACTGCCTCTACTCATCTTCTTTTTCATCTCTCCTGCTAACCTCTTCCTCATTCTGACCCTGACTCACTTCAAGACCGACGGACAGTTAACGACTATTACGACATCGAAACTCGATGCCTGTGGCCCTCACATCAGAGTTTCAGTGGAAAAATTTAGAGAAATTCACTCAGCGTTTTTTGTTCCAGCCGGCTCTCACAGGACAGGACAGGGTGAGCAGTCACGTTGTCAGAACCAGAACAGGAAAGAAGCGTGTGAACTAATGGAAAGAATGACCAAGCATTAATAGTATGATGAGTGAAGGAGAGAAAAGGAAAAGGGAGCTAGAGGAGAGGTCAGTAGAGTGACCAGCTTATAAATAAACAGCAGGAAGAGGATGGCTTGGTGCAATCTGGCCCCAACCAGTTCTAAAGGACCTTAGAATAACATCAGTGAACATTTTGCATTTGTTTTTTGTGCATTAATGCACCCACAGTACCTTAAAAAACTCATGCGCTGGTTGTCGACATATGCAGTGTATAGCCTACGTAAATCATTACAAGGAATTTTGCTGATGCAAACTTAGCAGTGTAAAAATAAACAAATGGGGACATATGCACATCAGCCACTTTAGAAAATCTAAAATAGCACCAACAAATGAGCAAGAAATACGACTGCTGTGTTATTCATTACAGCCTCATGTTGTCTTCCCTGCGTTTTAGCTATACGTTTATATTCATAGATAGATGATAATTGTGCAAATTTACATTTTAATTATTTCATCTTTATTTAAGGAAGCTACAGTGAGAGCTAAAATAGGAACCAAAAACTAATTCAAACCACTAAAATAAAAATATGCCAAAGGTCCAGAATTACAGAAACAAACTTCAACTGTAAAATTATAAATAGAATTGCCTAAAAGATCTGAAACCAGTAAAAACAGAAAAATATATATGTATATAAATATCAGATTCAATTCTAAAACCAAACATAAAGTATTACACCAATCTAAACGTACTAAACAATACATGAATGTGAACACGTCCAGATTCCACTGTACTCCCTCATATCAGACTATAGAGCTGAATTAAATGCACATGTGAAACGCAGTCAGATATATTTGTCAAACTGCTCAGAGGTGGTCTGCTCATGTGATTTTGCAACCAAGGCTGTTAATTTTAGGTGATTGTGTACCTCTACAAAATGTTTTAAGATCATCTTTATTCTTAAATGAGAGGATCTGCCCCCTCAACATGCACACACATTCCCATGCATACGAGGTTCCCTCCATTGCAAGAAAGAACAGGAGAGTAGATGAGGAAGGCCTTCTTTCAGTTCCTTCAAATAAACAGGGTCTTTATAATGTGTGTGTGTGTGTGCGTGTATGTGTGTGTACGTGCATGCACAAGTCAGTCTGCAAGGGGCTATTAGGGTGGGGTGGGTGAATGGTGATGACTGTGGTTTTTAAAGGAATTTCAGACTGAGCCTCGCCGCAAGTTAATGTGCATATGTGGATGCCTCCGAGAGGGAGAGACACAGATAAAAATAGGGAGAGAGAAAGAGAGAGACAGAAGGACAGAGGGAGATGTGCTGTGATTCACGGTTCCTCCTCCTAAACCGAAGCCTCAGCCGCAGTTGATGTTGCAAGCCCTCGTCACAGCCGTGTGAGGATGACAAGGGGATGGAAGTGGTAGTCGGCTCCAGATTCAACCAGACAGACCTGGTTTCACAGTGCGACCTCATGACTGCATGCAAAAGTCATGTTAAGAAATGTAGACAAGTTGTTTTAGGAACTCATGATCCTCTAAATGGGCCATAATGAGGGGGTCAAAATGTTTTACTAGCCGGCTCCAGGCATGGACGCCTCAGTGGCTCCACAACCTTGAGGGCCTCGGCTTATTCTGCTCCTCCTCACTTACTGTCATTCACTCCACTCCTCCCCTGCTGGCTTATAAATACATTAATTACACCAGGAACGCATGATGATTTGGCCTACATGACCTCACAGCTGGAAAATATATAAACAGAGATGAAGTGCTCCTGAAAAAAAAAAAGCAAAAAGAGGCTTTGGACTCTAGTCTCTGTTCTGTGTTTCTTACAAATATGACAAACCAATTTTAAACTTTGACTTTTGTTTGATTTGTACTGTATGAGCATGTGTTATAATACAACCAGTTGTCCCACAAACTAAAACTTGTGAAGTGTGTCTGTGTATCTCTGCAGGACCGGGGCCTAGTTCTTGTGCAGCTGAGCGTAAGTAAATATTAACAGAACAAGGTTGGAGACACACAGATGTATGAAATGTCAGTGCAGTTAGTGTAAGAGCGTAAGAGCAGACAGGGAGATGGATGATAGGAGAACGAGAAGGTGAGGAATACTAAGAAAGACAGAGCGATGATGGCTGACGAACAGAAGGGATATTGTTAAAAAGACAAAAGATTACAACTGAGCTCCTTCTCCCTTATTTCAACCAGAATCACTCTTTGCTGTAAATCAACGGTGCTGCCTTTCTCGTGAGCAAATAAAATAAAAGGTAAAGTGACAATGGAGAGCTGAGACAGAACAGCAGTGTGTGATAGAGTGGGACAGAATAGGCACTTTTATGAAGGTACTCTGTAACGCTGCAGTTCTGTCTCTGTGTGTATATTTGTATGAGCATGTATACAGAGGAAAAAGTACGTCGAGTCTAGCAGTCTCCGCTTTAATCCCTGAGAGAGTGAAGTGAAGAGATTCTTGTGCCGAGTTCCCCAATAGAGGACTTCAGAGTTTAAGAGTGCAGGAAGCAGAGATGCTGCAGACAGGAAATACACACAGACAGTGGGTATGCAAAGTGTGTTTAGGGGAGACAGGCCCCTGTGTGGCAATAACAAAGTCATGGGTCAGTGCCACAACTAATGAGAGGTCACACAGGATGTCTGCGATCAAGAGGAAAAAGGCTGAAATCCAAAAGCTCTTGAGTGACTGATGCACATCAAGACATATCGTATGAGTCCTGTTCAGCAGATTAGTATTAAGTGAAAGTTTAATGCAATGTGAATCCCTCTGCTCGAGGACAGTGGAGGACATTGTTGAGATATATGATGTGGAAAGGTTCAGTCATGTTCAACAATCAAGGGTTTAATGAAAAATGGAAAAAGGGGACTGCTTATAGAATCTATCAAGGATACAAACAAACCATTAAACTAAATAAAATTCACAGGAATATTAAAAGTTAGATCAAAAATTAGTTAATGTCATTCAAGTCAAGTCAGTTTTATATATTTCTATAGCCCAAAATCCAAAATTTGTCTCCAAAACTACAATGATTTTTGGTTTCATTTAGTATTAAACAAACAAAAAGCAATAAAATTAACTTAAAAAAAAAAAGAAATGTCTAGAAACAGTGGCATCCTTTGTGTCGGAAATACTGCAGCAAGAAACGCTCAAATAATTACTTTGATTTAACTGATTTTGCATTTCTAAAGACAGGATGGCCGGCCATGATCACGTTGACCGTGAGCCACACTGACTATGTTTCATTGCACACAAATTTACCACTATTATTTCAAGTATGACAATATCCCAGATTTGATATGGGTCATGTAAACAGCATATTCCATTCCATATTTCCGTTGATATTATTTGGCTTTAAGGAGCATTCTTTGGATATACAGCACATTCAGGGCTGTGGGCGACTGCGGCCCAGGAGGTAAAATATCGTCAACTATCGTCGGTGGTTTGATCCCCGACTCCTCCAGTCTGCATGTTGAAGTGTCCTTGGGCAAGACACTGAAGCCCAAATTGGTCCCAACGGCTGTGTGAGTGTGTGTGAATATGATTAGTTCCTTTCTGATGAGCAGTTGGCACGTTGCATGGCAGCCTCTGCCGTCAGTTTATGAATGTGGTGAATGTGATGTGTAGTGCAAAAGTGCCTTGAGGGGTCGGAGGAATAGAAAGGAGCTATACACGTACAATCTATTTACCATTCGGGATAGGCGTCTTAATCAAGGTTTTAAAGTGAAGTTTGTAACACAACCCCGAGCCTGTACACAGTCAGCTCTGTGCGTTGTAAACAAACTAATTAGTCAACAGTTTTAGAGATGTATGCACAAAATAAATGCCCAAATTTAAGGTCGTGGAGAGGAAGACACCTACTTTTAAATAATATGAAACACTTGGATACAGGATCAACAAGTTTTTGGATCTGCATTGGCATGCTGTGGATATAATATAAACTGCAGGACATCAGTCATTATGTTAAGTGGAGTGTGCACGGTATTATTAGTGGAATATATTATTTTTATGAGCCATGTAAACAGCTTAGTAGGAATCAGTCTTTTTTTGGAAGAAACTTTGTTGCATCTCTCCCTTGTTTCCTATCATCTCTCCTTTGTCTCTAGTAAATATAATATGAATAATGCCAAATATTTAATGCCATTAAGTTCTGAAATGTGGAGATTCGCTCCTTTTCTCTGAATATATGCAGGTTTTGGACTATTAGTCACGCAAAATAAGCAGTCACCTTGGGCTCTGGGAAATTGTGTTGATACATCTCATAGATTTAACGATTAATGGATTGAAAAAATAAAAAAACAGACAGATTAATCAATAATGAAAATAATCACTAATGGACGCCCTTGTAACAATACCAGCTAGTTTGATTGTTTTTCAATGCTTTTACAAGATCCTAAACACCCTGGGACATTTCTTAAACATTCAGATTGAATTCGAATGGTCACGCCAAGCCTGTGTGTCGTGAGATTATCACATGCCGGAGGAGGCAGCGTGTGTGTGTGTGTGTGTTCGAGGGAGTGTGTGTGGGTAAGCCTGGTCGTCTCTGCCATTTAGTAGGGCAGAATTAAGCGTGAGGATGTCTGTCCGGTACCAAAGCATGACATCAGCCAGTTGGCAGAGGAGGTGTCGGAGCAGGTGCTATATGGGAACGAGGGAGGGATGGAGACATGCAGGGAGGGGGTGGAATTGGGGAAGGACAGGGAGAGGATGGAGGTGTGGGACAGCAGAGCAGAGGGTGGTGCAGGAGGATGGGGCAGGAGCCAAGATGAGTGTCCAAGTGAAGCTATTTATAGCTCTCCATCATGGGCCATTCTACCAGGCCCTGATCACCACCAGTATTATCCTTCTATTTCCCCTCTGCTCATATTCAGCTCATATCCAGGAAGAGGCAGAAACACATTTACCTCCGAATCATGTCACATCAGTCTATTCTTGGGCTATGACATTAGATATTTCCCACCTTTTATGTCAAAAATATGACAGACAATACTTTTGTCATGCGCTTTCCTTTCTCCAAGACGTCACACTTTCTTTTTATTTGACCTATGTTCGACATTCCAGGCGGTTATAGCCATTTATATATAAAATATACACATCTATTTCATCCAGTGAACTGAGGAATTTAAAACAGTGGAGAATCAAACAGAGAGAGGAAACAGCCAAGTGAACTGGCAAGTACCATTTACAGTTTTTTTTGACCCGTGCCTGACCTGAGATGGCCCGGCTACAAGAGGTCCATTAGTGTCCATTGGTCCAGAGAGGTTGCCATGGGAACAGCTCAAGAACCAGGTCCAGTGAGTCCAGCCATTTAGTGGACATCAACTCTAAACAAATAAACTTCAGCTACCATTAAAGCAAAAGGTCCAGAGAGAGGTCCAACACATCAGATTAATTTGAATTTCTCTCCTGAAGACAAAAAAAAGAAAAGAAATAGTTGGCAGGACAGATAAAAAGCAGGGAAAGGAGGTTTCTGTAGCAAGCAAGGCTTAGTTTGGCTTAGATGGATAGAGAAGGACTTCTACTCTACTTAAGAGTACTCCTTCTTCTTCCTTTTTACTACCCAACCTGACCGCAGACAGCTTTTTTCACATATCTTGACGTAATCCCCCAAAACCTGCAAACAGACTTAGATCATTTGACTTTGTTCCCCTTTAAGCATACTACTAGAGGGACCCAGGACAATGTTATTCATGGCCATTATATCAGATTGTCTATATCCAGTGTTATAGCACTCCAACCCATGGTCTCTGGAAAACCAGAGACATACATCCACTGCTCTAAAAACACCCCCATAAATCACAGTATCAGTGACAGATAATCTGGAGTTGAACAGAGTCACTGTACATGCATGGTTCTGCAACTAGACCTTTATAGAGGCCCACGGCCACCGACCATGCCACAGAATGGCATTGTGTTGAGTTGTAATGTCTCTGGGCCACGTGTGACAATATAATAGTGTCTTTGTCTTCCACTTATCTGGCTGCAGCTCAGGCTGCAGAGCAGAGTGTTTCAACAGCTACTGTCTAACTATCAGACCTAAGGACACAATCTAGCTCTCTGTGTGAAGGCTTATTGTCAACCACTCTGGACGGACAAAATAATCATCTGAGCCGAGACAGATAAGTAGATTTTTACATGCCCACACAGACGCCTTTATAGGAAGCTGAAGCTGGCAGAGGTTAGTTGCTTTTCTTCCTCTGTTTGCATTAAATAAAGGTTGTCACAAACAAAACACATCCACTAATCAACACACGAACAAGATGAATGTTAAAATGTAAGCACTCATTTTTTTCCCCTTTATACTACAAACACACACACATACAAATATCTTTAAATAAATACACAAATACAGCACCAACCAGATGACCAAACCCTGTACTGTATGGTGTGAGCTCCTATTTAGGAAATGTCCTTGGCTTTTTGGTTGTTTTCACGGTGAATCCCAGAGTCCACCCACACAGGCAAGCCCTGCAGAGACCTTCTGTTCCTCAACCCAGGACACACACACAAACATGCACAGAAAACACACACACACACACACACACACACACACACACACACACACACACAGACAAACAGAGAGGGAGAGTCACAGAGAGGGAAAAAAAAAACAACAACAATAGAGAATCGACAGAAGGTTTAATTGTGACTTGACTTCTCTTTGGCCCATCAGATTTCACTAAGGCAACAAAGCATTGTTGTTTGTTATTTCATGGTTTGCACAAAGTTTGACATTTATTACGGGCTGCTTTAAAAAATAATGTGCAGATGATGGTGACCTCTGTGCAGAGGAATGACAGATCTGAACAACATAAATGATTAGACATGATTTTTTGGTTAGAAATATTGGAAAACACAACACTATTTCATCAAATACAGTAAGTGTTGTCAACTGCGGATCCCTTTTTATAATTTCGGATGTTTGACTCAGACTTACACTCGATGAAATGAGGACTAAAAGGAGCTAAATTAGATTCAATGGCACACATTGACACGAGCAAAAACAGTTGGGCCCGTGTGTTTTATGGAGCCAGCAGAGAGGGGAGTACATATGGACGGCTCACATTATGGCACATAGCACTATAATGTAGTGTGGTAATGGCCGTGAAACCACATGTCACTGTGGATGGGAGAGAGACTCCAGAACAGAGGCAAGGCCCCGAGCCAGACCAGTGCTGCAGTTCACCTTCAACCACTCTTCTTTCTCTGTTCTCTGTTTATGTCATCTCTCTCTTTTTCTTCCTCATCTCTTCCACTCCGCGTCTCTCATCGCCTTTCAAATATCTCATGTTTCTCTCTTGCACTCTCTCAGTGTCGTTCTCATTTTTCCAGACTTCTCTACTTTGACCCGAGGGTTACTGCCTCCGAAAGAATGTCCTGTGCAGGCCAAGGCAATATTGTGGTTATTCTTTGAAAGAGTGTATTTCATGCTACTCTATAACATCAAATCAAGGTTAAACCAATGACAATCCCGGGAGCTAAGCTTCTGCTTATATTTCTGATTTTATTATGCATCAAATCAGTTTTGCTTCAGTGGAAGGTTCCTTTAAGAGTCCTTAAAATGCTATTTGATGGCTTTCTTCATATGTTGCTCCCTTATGTGAAGCAGCCCGTGAAAGCACACTTCATCGGCAGAACAACTCGTCTCACATTCACATAATGTCCAAACCATATAGGTGATTAGCTCTCACCATCCCTCTGTCAGGTTTCACTCTCTCTTCTGCCTCACCCACTTCACCTTCACCCCCCTGTAGCCAGACTGACAGCATAAGTTCCTCACCTTGGCCACTGCTCAGTACGATACAGTGTGCTTGTTACATGAGGAGTGTTTCTTCTAATGACTTCAGAGCGTGCAGGCAGGACGGGCTCTCGTGTTTGTCCTCCAGTGCAAGCGGACTGGCAAAGTCCAGGGAGGGTATTGACAGTGGACTTTGGAGGGTTGGGGAGAGATGAAGGCATGCTGCGCCCTGGTATGGCCTCTGGCTATCGCAGGGTAATAAAGTGATCTGAAAATGCAAGAGGAAATGGCATGTGTATCTTACAGCTGCTACTCTAATCAGATGTATGTTCTCTCTTTTATCATACTCACTGGAGAAGGGTTTAATCTGCGTGTGTTGTTGTCAGCCAATAGTACTGTACTGGAGATGTATTTATCAGTAGTTTGTGACAAACAGGCCTGTTGTGGGTTATCGACCCCTGGGTGGGCTACTGCTGTTTCTCCACCTTCTGCCACTGTGGTTTACCTCTCTGGAAACTCTGGCTGTGCTGCTGGCATAAAATGGCTACCAGATGCAAGACGCTGGCATAGGTGAAAGTTGGCCACAGAGAAACCGCTCATGAAAGATTTCTCGAAAGCTCTTAAGAAGCCAGTAATGTAATGTTGCTAATGATCCACCTCAATTTATACTCTATAGATGTTTTTTTTAATGTCTGGGTAAAGTTACAGATCAAGATAAAGAATAAAGAAAATAAAGATAAAGAACAGACCAGATGGTGATGAGATTCAGATGCTACATTTTTAAAAAAAGGACAGACACTCACTGTGTTTGTTATTGTAGCCAAAACCAGAGTTTGATGAGGAAGTCTAGACAAGACCTTCAGTGTTTCTGCTACTGACTCCTCCAATCCTGTGCTCACCACGACACATCACAACCTTCCCTCAACGTACACAAACATACAGTACACACATACAGAAGTTTGCGCACAGACACGTTTCCATGGGATATCACACACACATGCTCTCTCACACACACACTACTTATCTAGAGATAATCTGCAGAGAGAGAGGGATGTTATTATACGTCCCTCCCAGACGTGATGTCACTCAGCTCATAAGACGTGTCTTTAAACCTGACACACGCCGATGCTCTTGACGTATACCTTTTTCATTACCTAGATAGAGCTGTCCTCTATAAATTTATATAAAAGGCTTTATTTTGAATTAGGTTCAATGTCTGGAGATGTTAAACATCATGGTGAGTGTGAGCCTATTTGTTTTTCTGTCTGGCAGTAAAAATACATATTCTCCAGAAGTAGCTACAGCAAGAGTCTCCTCATGGAGAGGCAATGGAGCTGGATAATTATGGTGTGTGTGTTTGTGTGAGAGTCTGAATGTGTGTGTGTGTGTGTGCATGTGCGGTTTGGGGTAAAGGACCGGGGGGAAAAAAGAAAAAAAAAAAAAATGTTGTAATTTTTACAGTGAATTCCAGCTTGATAACCAGAACCAGCTGTTTTTTGTCTCTTAAACACACACACACGCACACACAAAGCACTACCAATCCTTAGCCTAATCAGTTGTTTGTGAAAGTATGATATTAAGATGTGGATGAAAACCTACCGAGTATGTTCAGTGGGTGCAACATCATGTTAGATACTTCAGATCAAGAACACTGAGGTCCAAATAACTAAATACACACAACTAATGAAATCCATTATTGCACAACCATCTGCAATAATGGTGATTGCATAACAATACATACTCTCATTTGGGAATATTTAGTGCTTGGTGGAAAACCATTTTGTACACACACACAGTTCCAGTTTACTTTGTTAACTGAAACATGAATACAATCATTAATATATCCACTATATCAGCTGAGTGGAAAAAGTTAGAAGGTAAAAAGATGACTAACCACCAGTCACACTTTTTGGTTTGTTACTGACTTCTTCAGAAGTTGTTCCATCCCCGTTGTGTGCTCATCTAAGCAGATAACACATACACACAAACAACAGTTATCAGTAACATAAGATAAAAAAGACACATGAGAGTGACTCGTGTGTAAACGGAGGATAAACTACTTCAGTATCTCCCACATTATTGCTTTATCAGTATTACAATAGTTTTCAGCCCTATGCACTTCAACCTCCAACACGCACGCAGACAGGTCGGCAGTTGACATCTCTACTAAGCTGCCTCCCTGACCCCTGTTGCCCCAGGCAACCCCTTGTTGTTGCAGTGTTCAAAAAGATGTGAGGAGCACAGTCTCTCGCCAGGATAACTCTGGGAGCGAACACAGATTAAAGTCTGCTAGTCTCACAATGGGAGCCCTCAAGGCTGCACAGAGGAGAGGAGTTCGACATGCATGTGTGTGTGTGTGTGTGTGTGTGTGTGTGTTGACGTATGAGCTCCCACTTTCTGTGATTTTTGCTTCTGTACACACACACAGACACACACACGTGTTTGTATGCAGATGCTGCACTTCCGTGTGTGTGTGTGTGTGTGTGCACGCCTACCTCTACCTTACATCTCCAATGTGTATGCCCTTTAATTTTGAATGGAGACAAATGCTGCGCAGGCCCATATTGAGGCAATGAAAAGAACCATTTCTCTCTACCTACAGATCAATGGGTTCCCATTCAATTAGAAAGTCTGAAACCATTAGCACCCGGCTAATGACTCCATTCTGGGGAGCTAGGGAGCTTTGGCCTCGGGGTAGGAGGGTGGCGGGTGGGGGAGCCAGAAAAAGCATCCAGGCTGGGTGGGGGATTTCTTTAACTGCATTCATTATGAGTGCATTACACTTCTTTAGTGTCTTATCGGGCAACACTTTCCAGATAGCATATTGCGGCAGGGTGTTGAATGCTTTGTCCCTCTGGTCTTATTTCAGCAAATGCTAAAGTTGTGCACCCCCTATTACTTTATAAGTCTCCCTTTTCCCACTTGATTATTCACTTTTTTTTTTTTTTGTAACACTGATGGTTTCTTATAACTCTTGCATTGTGCAGTTTGCCACCCTAAGTTTGTCTGTCTGTAGATTGAATAAGGGGTTAACCTGCAGGTTCTTCTACTATTCCTGTAATGGTGACAGCTATTCATTAGGATATGATTCAGCCATTGCTTTTGGGTGAATTCAGACACCTCTCCACCTCCACACTCCTGGAGCAATCATTCATTCAACTTGTCAAATATACAGCTAGAAATACTGATCAACAGTTCCAGTAATAAAAATACACTTGGCCTCCACAGACAACAAGAAAGAAAGAAAGGCCAGAAGAAAGGAAAAAGAAGTAGACAGTCGTAAGCAGAAAGTAGGCACGCAGCCAGGCAGACAGAAAAATGGGTGTATATAAGAGGGTTTACAGGTAGGAACCATGTGGCTCCAAGCAGAGGTAGGACGCCATGGTCAGAGTCCATATCCTGTGTCTTAATAATGCGTGCGGCGGCCTCAGGGGAATGGCAGCTTTAATGGGGAGGTAGTCTGCCACTGGTAAACACATGCTGGAGCTCAGTGAAAACACTGCTAGCAAGGAATTAGGTCATTTGAGATAAGCACGAGTGCAGCATTGCCTTGAAATCATTTTTGGCTGCATGTTTGTGTGTGTTATGTGGAAACTCTCTTCCATTAAACATTTGTTTAGCTTGACATTAGTTTACCTCAACAGTTTGTTAGCTTAGACAAGCCTAAATCAAATCCGTTTTCTGTTTATTACAGAGAGACTGAAATCACTGCAGTTTGGGAACTAATTAATTTCAAATAGCCTGTTACATTAAATATAATGGTAAAAAAAAAACCCACAAAAACACATTTCCTACTAACGCTAAAAGTTACTCATGCTGCAGATCTGAATCCAGTGTAAAGCTATCACGGATATAATGATACTACATTTCACAGCAGCATTTGTACGCAGTGAGCCATGAGGCATGAGGCATGATACCAGCCGCATGAGGTAAGGAGTTGGCCTGGTACAGAGGTAGCTGAGGTTAAACGGAAAAGCAGGGGATGTGTCATTACTCTGAAGAAACATTTGTCATGATTCTGGTCACTCTGTAGTGAAGATCAAGTGCTAACATAATCACTTCTCCAGATTTCAGAGAGACTTGTCGTTATTAGAAGTGTTTTGACGGACGGTACACGAGAGGAGAGAGGAGAGGAGAGGAGAGGAGAGGAGAGGAGAGGAGAGGGCCATGCGGTCGGCCAATTGCTTCCCATTTGATTGCTCTGGTCTGGTTCATCTGGTACAGGAAAAGCAGGAAGGAAAAGTGATCGGCGATCCAGACTCGACTAGATGAGCCTGCTCTACTTTCCTCCTGGGACTGCCAATCGGGTGGTGTGGCATAGGGAGATGGGGCAGAGGTGTCGGAGGGGTTCACAAGGGGCAGTGGGAGGGAGGAGAGACTAGGTGTGGAAGGTTGCAATGGGGGACTGAGGGGAGGGTGCACGGTTCTCTCCCTAAGAAGTGCTAACTTGGACAGTGGGAGGAATTTTCTGTGGTTTATCCAACGAGAGCTGCTCCATCTGTATAAACTGGAGTCTGCCAAAATGTAGGCTCTCTCTCTCTCTCTCTCTCTCTCTCTCTCTCTCTCTCTACACACACACACACACACACCCCAAAGGCTGCCAGAATGTCGACTCCCTCTGTCCAAAGAGGAGCAGAGAAACTTAACTCCCTCATTACTCGCTCAGATAACTAGTGCTCACATCACATGCTTAGATAAAAAGTTACAAGAAACACACACGCGAAGCAGGACTCACGCACACATGCATGTGCGTGCACACACACACACTCTGTCCATTGAGAAGGTGAGTCCCGAGGCTCTCCTGGCTGAAGAGTACTTAAAAGAATTGTTTTCTCTCCGTTCTGCTGAGCTGCTCTAATGACAGTGGTGTGGAGACAGAGGTTATGTAAGTGTGAGCTGCAATCACACTCCATGCCATTTAGACGTGACTCAGCTGGCCCATCGCCTGTTTGCGTGAGTGTGTGTGTAAAAAGAGAGAGAAAGAAAGAGAAAACAGCTGAGTGTAAAAGACACTGGACAGAGTGTATGTAAGATAGAGAGGAAAGAAAATAGCACATGCCAGTGGGGTCACGGTTTTAACACATTTGTTAGTAATTATGTCTTTTTATTTTGCTAGCTACAAATTCATTAAAAAGATAAACTGACAAAACACATATGTTCCCTTTCTGCTTTTTAGAACACATTTTTGCACAGTTGTTCCCACTACAAGTGAGTGTATATTCAAGTGTGTGTCTAAGTGTGACACACAGTGGCCTCTTAGTTTCCCAGCAGAGCTTGTGGCAGAGGACTGACATCTTTCCACAGGATATGAGAACTGTGTGATCATCCATCTGAGTTTCAAACTGAGAGAAAAAAACATACACTCCACAGCGCCTCCCTTCGTGCCTTAATTCGTATTACTGCCTCACGCAAACACACACACACACACACACCCTCTTTTAAGATCGCTCATGTCTCTTTAAAACTTTGCTCTTCTTTAGCCAAGGGGGCAGGGTTGTACTCCGTGAGTCACTGGGCTGTCCCTGGCACAGACAGACACATGCACATAAATGCACACACACACACACACACACACACACACACACTTGAAGCTCTCCATGTCTATGAGTGGAGCTGGCTCTATGCCCAGCCTTAGGGCTACACAGCCCCAGCACTGTATCACTTAACCCTTCAGGAGCTCATAGTGATCCAATTTAACCCCCCAAAAAGGAGCATTAACTGTACGTGTCAAAACTTGACTGTTTAGGTTGAACCTCCTGTAGTCTATTATGCACATTTCTGCATGTAAATGCAGCATACAATAATTCACGTAAAAGCCACAACTACTTTTCATGAGAGCTGTTCCTTTAACGTTCAGTACAGTTGGCTGTTTAACTCTTTAGGAGGTCTCCCAAAGCAGCCACAGCACTATTGCTAAACTCAACAATGGAGAAATACAGCACGTTTCGATGACAAGATTTATGTGCCCACAATAACAATCTGCTCTTTAACCTGTTGTTGCTTCACATGACCCAATAAAGATGCTTCATTTCTTTACTGTCAGGGAGGACGTGTTCAACTGGCCTCGAAAGTTCATTCTTTATGCCCACTGACACCAGTGACCTTTGAACCTTGAACTTGGCCAACTGTACTCAAGGCTTCTGCATTGTGCTGATATATTAATACTTCTTTATCTTCACCACCTCCTCTCCTTTTGTCTCTCTTACACCCACACAGATGCACACTTGTCTCTGTGCAGATCTTCTCTTTATGAGCATGCAGGACAGGACACACAGTCAATATTTGGGCTATGATGTCAGTGTGTGTGTGTGTGTGCGCGCGCCAGTAGCTAGTGAACAAATAGAAGACGACCCACCATTTGAGCATGTGTATATACAAAAACACATGGGGCCATCAGCAAGCACTGACCATAGAGTAGCTTAGAACATGACACAGACAGCATAGACGGAAATGGGATGTAAGGCCATTGAGAGCCGGCGTAAAGTGTGTTAAGTATGATGGGTGCGGTGACAGATGGTTTGACCTTATCTGCCGCAGTTGTGGAATCTTAACTGTGAAAGACGTTGGACCTTCTCTCCTCTCTGTTTCCTGTAAGATGGATCCCCACGGTGCTATAGCTGCTCCAATAACCATGTCAGCTTGAAGGCAAGGCTATTGCCCTCCCACCTTTACCAGAGGGTAACCTCTGGAGTAATCCCTCGAGGGTCCAGACTAATAATAGTATATGGATATGATCCTATGGAAATGATAGTCCAGCACAGAATTAAATGGCAGTCAATTGTATGTTAAACACTGGATGCATATATGCGGCGTGACTAGTACGGGGAGAGTGAAAGTGAGAGGTTTGGGCTTTATAACACAGTGTTTTAACTAGAACAGTTGGCAGCACCTGAACATACAGTGGCCGAGTCAAAGAAACATTCATACACACACTAGAGGGCATGTACACACACATAGTAAGTATGGTTGCTGAGGAGTGTTCTGTAATTCTAGTGTGTGTTAATGACTCTCCCAGGCACACTGGAGAAGACGTTAAAAACTCTGGCTGTGATTTACTGCGCAGCGATGCAAGCTGGGACACGACCCAGAGATTCACACTGTGGCATGGATAAGCATATAGTCAGACAGTGAGGTAGAATCTAACAATGAACAAAGGAAGTTGGTTTGTAAATGAAACGTTTTCATGTGAGTGTTCGCTGCATTTTAGAAACTAGATAAATAATTCAACCAATTAAGTTTTCATTATCAGTCCTTGCATTTGCATGTTCAGCCTAGGTTTATAGCCAACTCTACTGTATTGTATTTGAATTAAATATTATAAAATATATTCCAACTCTCTTTATACGGGCCATTGACTGGCATTACAGTCTCACATCAATCACGAGCCAAGTCACTTAGCAGCCATTAAACTGTAACGTTTGTGTTTATACAGCTTGGCTTTGGTCGAAAACAAAAACATACAGTCCTCATTTACCTGCCTCAATCTCGTTACGGCCATACAAACAAGTCATTTTTAATCCGCCAATTACAGACGATAAAAAAGGAAGAACAGATCTGCTAGACGATCCATCACAAGTTTGTGGCCGGCAACGGCTGTAATGTACATCGCCACAAAGTCGCGTTAGATGACTTGCGGTTGTCTAAATGTCTTTTCATGAACTGAAAGTAAAACAAAGATCATGAAGGCCAGCAGCTCTATATCCATTGCAAAACAATAAGAGGATTGGTTTTGTTTCATAGCAAACCATTGTATACTTTTGATTTGCCCAGAGCCAGACACCTGCCCTCGGTTGGCTCTGTAAACCCTGGCCCCAGGCATACACAGGCCTCAACCTAAGTCACCTGTATTTACACTGGATTTACTGAACGTCTAGAGCCTGGCGGTGTGATTTGTATGATAGGATATACCGCAATGTGGATTGCGACATGAGTTGGGTAATATCACCTCTGGTCGGGTTAAGAAAAGATTGGTAGAAGACTGATGAGGTTTGTTTTGGAGAAATCCACTCCCCTCCCTTTGGAAAGGTTTGTTGAGTCCTGTTCCCACAGAGTACAGCACCATGCCCTACTTCTGTCCTCCACCAAGAATAACATGTACCTGGACAACACTGACCATTTAGACAGCTGCAAGGAGGGTGAGAAGGAGAGGGGTGGGCTGAGGGAGAAGACTGAGGTACAAAAATGAAAAATGAACGATTGAAGGTAATAATGTGGCACGCAGTGAAAAAAGGAAGGAGAAAGTGGAATCAGGGATGGAGGAAGAAAGAAAACGAGTAGGAGGAACCCATAAAGTTACAGTGAATGAAGGAGACAGAGAGATATGCCCCTATCCTTTAAAAAGTTAGTTGAATCTCCGGAGGTTTAATTGAATTTGAAATGAGTTGGGAGGCAGAAAGTTAGCAGAAGCTCTCGAAGGCTTAGCTCTAAAGATGAAGAGCCGGTGAATGACAGGAGAAAAGACAGAGGAGGAGAAGACTCCATAACAGTAGCATACAGAGGAGTCCTGTGTGAGGAAAAAGATTTGGCCACGCACAGGTAAATTGATCTCACGGGAGGGTGAGTAATAGTGGATGTGTAAAAGCTGCGAGGGGAAGGTATGGATTGGAAACGCCGAGAGATGAACAGAAAAACTGAACAAAGCATGAAGACGAGGAGAAATACAAGAAAAATAAGGAGTAATACGGGCAGAGGGAAAAGAGAAGAGCAGTGAATTTGGAGAGAGGTGGACAGAGGCAGAGCTTCCGCAGAAATAGAGTGAATGGTTTAGGGTGGGCCTGAGCTGAGGGTTGTGAGGTGCAGGGCTCTCTCCAGAGCAAACAGAGGCTAACAGAGGGGCTGTTGTCTGGGTCAGGGTGGGCCAGGGGAGGGGACAGCAACATGGGGATGTGAAATGTGACAGATCTATTTAAGGGCTCCAGCACAGGAGCCCTTCCCTGCTCTGAACCAGGTGTCAGGGTCAGAGTTCAAGGGCAGTACAGCAGAATCTGAAGCACCATTTGAAGTGGATTAGTTTGACTGGAAGAGGTCCTGTAATTTAATTGTTGTGTGCTGTATGCGTTCCAGGTCCAATTTCAAAAGACGATTCAAGGGAGGAAAATGTCATGATCTATGAACATTATGAACACGTTAACTCAGCTCACATGAAAACATATGGATGAAAAATCAAATGTATATACGCATTTTTTCATTGTATAACCTTTCTACCATATTCTCCCTAGACACGCTGCAAACTGAGTGAATTGCAGTCAGTAATATGATCAGCGTCATCTCTTCCTTGTTTCTCAATTTTCCAGTATTTCAATGTTTTCAGTTGCTTTTCTACAGAAAAACCAAAAGTGTACAAGTGTACTTCCTCTTCCAATCATCAGGCGTGTGTTACTCTTGAAATGACCTAAATCTTTGGGAAGTTAATACCACATCGAGAATGTGTTAACTCCTGGTGGTTAATTGCACAACGTCTCCCCAATCATCAGCTTTTATTCGGGTGTAGTGGTTTGTTTTCACAGATGATCACAACATAACATCACACAATTGTCCCACTTCTTGTCCTCCTTCCCATACATCTTCCATACATCCCCCACCGCCACACCGCCACCACCACTTCCCTTTCTCTTTCATTTCTCATGCGCATCTTTGAAACAAACCCAGTCTCCAATTGTAACGTCACCCACCACCTACCTCCATCCCCCCTACCTGCTCTCTGGTCTGGGCCTATCAGGATCCAGGCAGAGGGGCTGATTATGCAGGCAGCTGTCAGCCCTCTAAGGTGAGGCCCCCCAGGCGACAGTTCAACTGCTTCAGACTGAGGCTGTGCCACCGAGGCTGACAGTAGCAGGAACAACACAGAGAAAAGAATGCTAATGGATCAAATCAGATGAGAGCTGAGATGAGAGGAGGGGAGCGCAGAGGAGAAGAGGAGGGCGCTGGCAGGCACTCCTGATCAGCTGTCATTCAGCCGAGGCCTCGTGTGTGCAATAGCGTGTATTTGTTGTGCATGTATGACTGAGAAGCACTGGCCGCCCAGGATTACGCCCCCAGTTACTGACATGTTTTCCCTCCAAAGTGCCTTGAAGTTTGAGAGATGAAGGAAGGGTGTGAACAGAGGGAGGGAGGGGCTGGTAAAGGCGATAGATAGATGGATGGATGTGGGAGGCTATATACAGTACACTGCTCTGTTCCTTTATTCTTCCATCTAACATGCCATTCTCATCTTCCATCTACCCGGTATAACTCCACCTCTCTCTTTGACTATCTGTCTGCCTTGGAGCCATACCTTATTGCGGAAAAGGCAACATATCAAAACTTAACGGCATTTTCTTTTCTGAATAATGCTGAGTTCAATATTATTTTGTTTTGAACTTCACTCCTGCGCTTGCTTCTTCTCTCCTCCAGGGCAACCCCTTCATGAGGAGAGACGAGCTGCTTTACCACCATCACTTACGGGCAGTCAAACAGCCTCCTGTGTGGTGGGAGCTTGTGATTGAAACATAGCGAGCTGAAGACTTCAGTTCCTCTCTATTCCATCTCTAAACGTCTGATTCCATTCGGTTCTACGGGACTACAGACAGAGAGTTAAAGCCTACATGTGCATGTGTTCATGTCATGAATGAATAATGTATTCTGACAGGAGAGACAGATGGATATATGATCACCAGCTAAAGAGGATTGCTGTGACACTGAACCAGGAAGTACTTGTCAAGTCATGTTACAACTCCCAGCCATGAACTTACAGCAGATCTCTTTTAATGTTTACTGGATCGTCACCCACAATCAGGGTGCAGGAAAGTTTTACATTCCAACAATTCGCAAAATGACATAAAATAGCAAGCTGCCATTTTCCACAAACATCAACTCGAATGCCTTCAAACATAAACAGCTTGACATGCCCCTACCCCACTGCTCTGTCTCCACCTTACCCCCACCCTCACCCCATCTCTGGCAGATGGTTTTAATTAATATGGACATGATAACGAGATTCCCCGCGATTAATACACACAGCAGTTATGGATTTAAGTGCTAGGGATTCCAGATAATATGATTAACAGCAGTTAGAGTGGGGGCATCTGGCAGATGATTTGAGAGGGAGGAGGGCTCGAGCGATTGCGAAATAAGCGTGTGTATGTAAACTGTGCATGCAATTTTGTGTGTGTTTATTTGTGTGCCTGTCTATTAGAGACGGATGGTATAAGAATGCTGGGGGCCTAACGCCATGCGATCTTAATAGAGAGCTTTTTTATCCACTTGTTATTGTGTAGCCAGATTGAGCTGCACGGCATCTCACCATATGTGTGCATCTGTGTTTGTGAAGTGATCACTGAGCACGACTGTAATATTTATTAGGGAAGCGAGAACATACTGTAAACGAGAAACCAATCTGCTCGATAGTTGAGAAAAGTATCACTTTGCATGACATTCTTTAAAGACACGACAGATCATGATCATTAAACATGAAGACTTTGCATAATAAATGCAAAACACCCTGAAACCTGGAGTCTGTATTATTTTAGTTGTAGACAAATTATACAGACAGACAGATGCCAACAAGGACATGGTCCTGTTTCTATAGATACCACTATGACTTTATTTTCGTTTATTTTCGTTTTCGTTGGCCAATTCTTGGAGACACAACTGAAAATAAAAATAAAAAATGTACAAGCTACTTTGGGCGAGCGTGAATTAGGGAAGTTGAGAATCTATTTTGATGGTTCCTCTTTGGAGAAAGTCTTCCCTCCTCCTTCTGAATCTATGGTTCATTTTGTCTGTCTTTATACAGCTAATTAATTCGTGTACTCTGAATCTGATTTTTTTTCGCATATGTTGCTGCCGCTTGTTTAAAGACGCTAAGCTGGACAAACCATATGGTGCATAGTGAAGTCCTCTGCCATAACCTTCTGTCTCTTGTTTATGTGGACGGTTACGTGGCTGACGTTTGTATTTGGAAATCTGTCACCATGAAGGAGGCAAGCTCAAACACGTACAACAGAGACAAGTGCTCCACTCTGGGTTAACGGTTAAGGGTTATCATGTCAATCTCTGGCTTGTTCCAACTGTATAGAGTGTGTCTCCACACATCAGTGACAGTTCAGAGGATCTGTCCGGTCCACACTGATGCACTGTGAGGTAAAACAAGATGGACCCTACAGATAGGATTGGAAGTTGTGTGTGCAAGTTTGCATGTGTATCAGGTTCTTACACAATGGGTGTTGGAACATTAGTCTACCAATGACAAATTCTCTTAAGTTTAAAAATAGGTTATTCACTGTGCTCTTCTGTACAGTGGAAGTATAAAGCGAAACCAAGATCCCTCCATCAAGATATTGTAGGAGGCTGTCAGAGAAATATCCTCAGGATTTTGTTTTAATGAAGTTCTTTTTCTATATTTTATATCTTACCCTGAACCTGTTTTGCCTTCTCCTATTCCAGTTAGTAATTCTCTAAATTTTACTAGAATAACCTTTGGTAAACCTACATTTCATCTAGTTTGACAGTTGTGGGTGAAAAGAGCCATAGTAGTAAGTCAAAGAGACAGCACGGCAAAGCAAGCATAGCAAGAAAGTTAACATTGCTGGTCATAAAAACCTAAGTGTTGTGCAGATTCATGTATTCATGCCAATGATTAGTCAATTAGCTGATTGTGGGACAGCTGAAAATGAATCTGCAACTATTTTGATAATTTGTAATGTGAATTTTTATGATCAGGAAGTCCAAACAATGCAGGTTTCAGCTTTTCTTTGTTGTACATGATTGTAAACTGAATATTTGGGGGTTCTGGAGAGGTCACCTTGGTCTGTGGGAAATTATGACCAGTATTTTGAACAATTTTCTGTCATTTTATAGAGAAGCTAAACCCGATTAAAAATAATCACATTGGGAAAGCGTGAGTAATCAAATTCACAGACAGACAAATGTTTTAGGGTTAACGTGCCATGATTATGGATTTTCTTATTAATTTTCTAACTCGTGCTTGCTTAGCATGATTAAGCAAGCACTAGCCACTTCCATCTAAAATAAATTCTTGGTGAATGTTTCCTACCCAATCTGATAACGCAGGTAATGGTTTATTTGTCGAGGGAGTTTTGAGCTGAAGCCCAGTTTAATAATACTACTGCTAATAATAAATCAATTTAGCAACATGCTTTTGATGTGAAATGAGCAGAACAAAATATCACTGGAACTTAACTCCAACTCAGTAGCACAACTTTCCAACCATCTCTGGCCAACATGAACTTTGTTTGGGGAAAAACTGCAAACTTTTATTCCTTTCTTAGTCTTCAGAGACACATCATTCAGCGGGAGAGCAGCAGCTATGAGCAGGTGCTCCAATCTAATGTCACAACTCAACAACATTCATTACTGTGTTTAGTTCCACAAAGGCACACAACATCGCAGTGAGTGAAAATTATATTTGGTACTTAGTTGCTAGTCAACATGATGGGTCAGCCCCCCGCCCCTTTCCCCTCTCTTCCTTTACTCTCCCCAGCGTCTCTTTTTCAGTGAAGCAGACACAGTAAAGAACGTGAGGGAGAGTAATTTGACAAAGAAAGGGTAGATGTTGGCACTGAAAGTGAATCAAGGGAGCAAAAGCAAACAGAGGAAGGAAGGAGTGGGAAGGGGGGAGGGAGAAAGTAGAGGAGGGAAGTTGACGGGGGAGGGAATAGGAACGGGAGAAGGGATGAGGGGGTGAAGCTGTAAGCAGAGCAGGGACAAACTCCAATAAAAACAGAGTGTCAGATGTAACACGTTTGTGCTGAGCGGGGACTTCTTATAATGACCCACTTCCACTTCTTGACCATGAGTAACTGGACACTCTGGTTCACGACCCCAGTCACAGTTGTACAAAGGCAGAAGGAGATCGTAGAACAAACAAAAAAAAAAGGATAATCTGTCATGGAAATATCACAAATGCTGTCTGTCAAATTGAGAAGTGAAGATGCTCAGTCTGACACCAAGAGGTCTGACCTACTGTTTCATCAAGTCCCTGCACACACACAGACAGACACCAAGCACACATATATGCACACATACACTCAGACACAGCACACAAGTACATCAATGCACATCCAGGGTCACGCTAACTGCAACCGCTGGGACAGAAGTGCAAGACAACCATCTCTGCTTCCTGTTTTTCTGGAAATGAAACTATGTCAAAGGCAATAACACTGGCTGTACAAAATACTGGCAGTTAGAAACCGATCCTTGAAACTCATACTAAATCCAAATCTGTGCACAGATAAACATTTTTTTTTTTTCAAAAGGTGTGCAGGACACAACAGGGGGTTCTCCTAACTGTGTTCCAGCATCCTGCATTCAGTCTGCGATTTGATCGCTGGCAGTGAATACAAACAGGACATGCAAAAAGCGATTTTATCTTTGTATTCTCCCCTTTCCTAACCTGCTGCTACTGATTGCTACTGGAACATTTAGCAACAGCTTGCCATCACTCCCTTTAGCCTCCAGTCCAAGCAGCAGTGGGGCTGTAACAGAGAGAGACTTTGCAGGGTTTGAAACGGACGCGGAAGATCTTTTTCTAAATCAGTTTGGGAACACGGCACTCCGGGGCACCAAAATAAAAATAAAAATACAGCTGAGGGTAAATGTTGCACCTCTTGAGAGAAAACAATAGAGGACAGAGAAGAGAGAACAGGGAAAATGATATGCTAAAGCAAAGGGGCTGGATGTATTCAGCAAAAATACACAAACATGCATAGTAGAGCTTGAACAATTAGTCATTTCTGTGATTTTTGGCCTTTAAATTGTGAGAATTGCTGATTTTCATTCATCATTCATTCATGGCAGTAAATTGAGTATCTTTGGGATTTAGACTGTAGAGGTGAATTACAACATTTGAAGACATCAGCTCGGGATGGATTCCTCACTATTTTCCAACATTTGTAAATTGTAGCCGTGATGCATAGACACATGAGTTATTGAATGTGAAGTGCAGTTTCACCCTGGACCTTTTTGCGTGGCCAGAGGTAGTAAAAGAGATTTTTGTGTTTTTGGATCAGGGTGTGTGTGTGTGTGTGTGTAAGGAGAGAGGGATCTTTAAAGTGGTTGCTGACCTCTAACCCTAAACCTTACTCATCAGAAGACGTGTTGCTATGTACTTCTGTTTGTTTTTACACTCTTTTACACTCAGCTTGTACACCCACAGTAACAACCACCAAGCACATAAACACTTCCATGCAGAGTCGAAGCGGTTCTTGTAAGAATTTCAGCTAGCATGCACAGAACATGTAGCTAATTACAACATATTCTGCCTGTTGCTGCTGTTCTTCCCTTTATGTGCTGTTGTATGCACTGTGCTTATCTGGTAGAAATGTTGAATTGGATGTTATTTCTAGTGATGTTTCCCATAAGCCCTCACATGTACATCACCCAGCCACCATTCAATTCTAAGACCCCTGTGGGGCTCACTCTCTTTTGGCCCCTAGTAGCCCTTAGCTCATTGACCCCTACACGTATCCCTTGGCCCCTATAGGCGGTGAGGGATTGTACCGAAGACAGGGTCTCAGTGGGGAGGGAGAGAGAGAGAGGAGGGTCAGCAGCAATAGAGAGAAGCACTTCTTCAGGAAAAGCATTAAAGAGGCAGGTATTGATTTGGGATTTTAAATGTTTTTCGCAGTGATATATCCAATTAGCCTCTGAACCCTCTATGGGTGTAGAGCGGGCTCCCCTGAGGCTGAGGAGAGGGCCACTATAACACTTTTCCTCAGGCTCCCTCAAATGATAAGAAATAGATAATACCTGTTAGAGTCCAGACTCATAACAGCAAGATGCTGGAGGGCTTTAGGAGGCATGTGAAAGAATTAAATCTACACTTCGATTAATTCATAGGAATACTGGTCCAAAACTAAACCCTTTTCCCATGCAGCTCTACAGCAGCTCCTTTTATCATGCTGTCCTGTCTCTGTTGTGGGTGACATGGTGACTTGTTCAGGCAGTGCGGACAGCTCCTGGATATTGGTAAGCTTTAATTCTCTCTGCACATCCATGTCTCCCTCCTCCTCTTCCTCCTCCTCCACCTCCTCCCTCTCCCGCTCAATCGATGGTAAGTTATTTAGCAGATAAAAGAGTTGGATCAATCCAGGAGCACATATCAGAGTGCCAGCAACTTGTGTATATTATCTGCTGTGTGTGTGTGACAGAGAGAGGGAGTGAGGTTGTGCGTGTCTCTGTCGATGGCCTAAGCATATGTGTCTGTGTACCTGGATATCTGAGCATGTGTGTGCGTATTTGTAGTTATACCGTAGCCTAAAAAATAGTGGTGTGTCTATCTGTGTGTGTGTGTGTGCCTACCCGCATGTCACTGCCACTATGTCAAACCCACAGTGAAAGAGATACCGAGAGGAAAAGGAGAGAGAGCATGTCCTTGGCTGTTGAACGGCAGTCACCTTTTTTCTTTGTGCATAGAGAGGACTTGCTGGTTGCGTTCTTCCTATTGTAAATATCTAATCTGATTCCATTTGTCATTAGGTGTCTGAATTGAGGCAATTGAATTGAGAATGGCTCAAACCTGAGTAGAAAAAACACCTCCCACTTACTGACAAAGTGCTGCTTATAATAAAAAAAAAAGGAATGTGAAAGGCAGGGAAAGAGCAGGACTTTGTGTTAGAAAAGTGGAGAGCGCACGCCAAGGTGGGACAGGAAGACGGAATGATCCCGAGGAGGGGAGTGAGGAACAAGATGTTAATTTCAATGTTACGAAAGCTAGAAAGAAAATGATGTTTTATGCCAGAGCAGAAATTGCTTTGAATACTGCGATAACTCAAAGCAAATGTGGATCAGTCAGAGGAGGAGCAGAGGTGCTGTGCTGAATACAAACAGCAGAAAGACTGCTTAGGGTCTGGTGAGTGTGAGACAACATTAATAAGGTCGAAGGGGGACAACTGTGAGTGTCAAAGGTCACCACCAGACACATGATCATACACACAGATACACAGGTATACTCGAGCACACAAGAGCCCTATTATAAGACTGTGATCATTTATTTCTGATGGTTAGCTTCTTTCAGGACTCACAAAGCATTCATGAAAAATGAGACTTGTTTAAAAGTTGCTGTGTGTTTGCATGTGTGTCCTAATTGCCTCAAACAAAGCGGCCTAAAAATTAGAACACACACGTACACCCACACAGACACACACATACAGAAGCACCTCTACACACACCAGCAATATGCACGCATACAAATACGGGCATACTCACTGGTCTGCTGGTGCACTCCTTGCACCAGTGCACACTCAAAGAGACACGTACACCACACACAGACAAACACACACTTGAGATTATGAGTGAGTCATTGCATTGCCCAGCAGGGCCCGGGGAGCTGGGGATTTCCACATGGAGAAAAACAGGTGACATCTGCCTAGCTCCCATACAAATCTATGTACAGTAGAGCTATGTACAGATACAGCTGCTCCGTGTGCAGTAAAACCTGAAAATATAGGACAGGCATAAAGAACCTCTTTTTCTCACCTCCCATTAGTTCTGTGTGAAAGAAAGAGGGAGGAAGACAGAGAACATGGGGGGAAAATAGTCAGAGGTCATTAAAGTAGTCAAAGGACACTTTCCACAAACTAAATCACCTCAACAGCTGAGACACACCTGCTAATGTGATTAGACACATGCAGTGCCAAAGTCCCCACCCCTGAAGATTCAGCTTTGTGCTTACCCATATACACAGTTGAGATGGCCACGCATGGCCTGTTTTCACCTCAAATAAAGTTCACAGAAACCGTACACAAATCAATAAACAGCATCCTAGCTTAGCACCAAACATAGCTTGGCCCTTCTTCCTGTATCACTGCTTGGGTTTCAAACACACCACGCTTCTTCCTTCCTTTCAAGTGACGTGCAGAGCTTTTAGGCTGTCCCTACTGTCTTACCTGCCACTCAGTTTGTCGCCTCTCTAGTGCATTAGGAGTGAGACACACTGGATGAATATCAGGCCATGTAACACCATATTTGGTCATTCTGAAAAGTCCCGCAGATGCCTTGAATGGGAAATCCCCTCATTTATGGCTTGGCTCCGAGGCTCAGATCTCATGAAGATCTCATTATTGTTTACTTCTAGGAGTTTCCAAATTAAATATCCTGAACTAAAGCTGTGCCAATTACACCAAACATGTTTGGAGATCACAGGAAGCAGTTTATGGTGCAATGAAAACATAAAACTTTAAATCAAAGCAGAGCTTCTTTGATTGGGTATGGATGCCATGTGAGGTTAATCAATATACATGAGCAATGCGATATGTTGTCAATATATGATATTCTTAAACTGATTTTCTTAAATTGATTTTTTTTTGCACAAGCCAGAAAACTGTGCACTACTAAAATATAAACTTGTTAACGAAATTGCTTGTCGAGCTGACGATGGTCAATACATAATGTCATTATAATGGATCATGAGAGACGACATCAATTGTCTCTGTGTTCACTATGTGCTTAAGAGCTGCATGCCTGTACACTTGTCCATCTGTCTAGTGGTCTTTTTGCATATACCATCATGTCCATCCATCCCGTCGTTCACCTGCTTTTCTATCAAGTCCACGAGTTCATCCATCCACCTGTGGGCGAGCAGAGACACAAAAGCTGGGGATCGATTCACGGGTCTGCGGTGGGCAGAAAGATGTGCAGCATGGGAACGGCTATCGAGAAGTGTTTGACACAGACCGATATTATTTATCCCAGACAATATCCTAAAATGGCTAATTATACGGACCAATTATCTGGCTAATTAGACAATTATCTAAGCAGACAATCTATTGGCTGGAGAGAATCAATACAGGGAAGAGATAGTGGCAGAGATTAGGATTTACTTTTTATTACCTCACCTGCTCGACTGAGCTACTCATGAAGAGATGCTGTGAGCATCAGTACTGTTAACCTATGAGCCCAAAATAAACCTTTAACTTTTGATTTGGCACATTTCCCTTTCCAACCAGTTCCTTTTTATTTTGTGGAGATGTTGAATTGTAATTTGAGTGTTTCCTCTGGGTATGTGTGTGTGTGTGTATGTGTGTAGCAGGCAGAAAAGAGGTGACAGCATATTTGTAGGAAAGAGTCAGAGCTGCTGTTCCCACAGGACAGGCTGAGTGAGTCAGGTCCCACTGCAGATCTTATCTGATCATCGTGTCAACACTATAGACCTTCTCTCCTTCTACTGCCCTACTCCCCTCTGTTTACTGTTTGACTCTCGCTGCCTTTCTCTGTGGCAGAATCACACAAAGGATTCATCTTTCTTCTTCGGTTATGTCCCTGACATAGACACACACACACACACACACAAAGCTCCTCTTCTATGTGCACAACACTGGCATCCTGTCAAAGTGGCGCTAAATTGTATTAAAATAGTGCAGTGCTCGTCGCAAATTTACATGCGAATTAGGGAGAGTAGAAGTAATTACTCCGGGCCAGTGCCGCTAATTGAATAAGGGTGCAGCCTTTTCTCTCCTCTCTCTTCTTTCATTCTATACACAGGGCTCTGTGCTTCTCTTCAATGTCATTATGCCACTGCTTTGCCCTCTTCAAGGGCCCACATCGTAGGCAAAAGAAAGCAGTGGAGGGTGCTTTGCATGTGTGTGTGTGTGTGCGTATTTCTGTGTGCATTCATCAGTATTTGTTTTGCCAAGTCGTTTTTTTTGTACTGTGTGAAACAATGATCCGAATACGATGGCCTATCGTGGGAGATCAACAGTGTGTATTTGTATTCCTGAGCCATGTGGGAAATTAGATGGATAAAATCTATGCACATTAAGATGTAGATGTGCTGTTTGGTGAGTACTGTCATTCTCGCCGGGTCCTGTGGGAGACAAATCAGAAGCTGAGTGAAAAATACAAGCAGATAGGCAGACATGACCAGAGCATGCACAGACAGCCCGGGGCTGTGTTTGAAGTAGGCCTCGGAGAGAACACGTTGCCTTTGAGGTGTGGTTTATATGCGGTGTAACTGTCACACTGACACACACAGACTTTTCCCATTGGAGCATTTGCATGGCAAAGTGTCCGCTGGCTGATTCCCAGATCTGCTCAATTCTGTAATGGCACTGAGTATTGCAATAGAAAACCACTAATGCATGAACTGATTCCCGCATTATACCTGCAATGGTTCACTGTTTGGTTTGTGCATGCCTGTGGAAAACATATCAAAAAGATATCACCATCTTTTTTTCTTTTCTTTTTTTTTTCTTTTTACATTTTAAAACATTCAGAGACATAAATCTTATTTCTTTCTGTAGGTCTATGTGTCAGCCACATGGTGTGAAGGGGAGAGGCTGGCTGCTCTCAGGAATATCAACCTGTGGCTGTCAGCGTTATCAGATCTAACCCACTCAGGGAGAACTAAACACAACCTACCTCTCAGCCAATTTCTCTTTCACACACACACACACACACACACACACATAGCATACATGAAAACATATACGCACTCACTATATAAACATGCGCATGTTCATTTACAAAGACTCTCACAAGACCAGAATGCACAGATGAAAGAAAATTCTTATACTTAAACATTTGGATGTTTATGTCTGTATGCATGTATATCTGTTTATTTCTAACCTCCACTAAAACCACAGCTTGTTGTGTTTATCCTTCTGTTCGTGCACAAATTAATCAAACAAGATATAATGTGTTAATTAGTGATATGTAGAGGTGCTGGTCGGTGGAGTTACCCCCCCCCCCCCCCTATTTCCCGGCTAACCTAATAGTCTGCTGGTTGCAGTTTCATATTTAGCGCACACCCGAGTACAAGTATAATCAATTTTCTCACCTACTGTAACTATGAGCAAAGAGCCAAAATTCCCCAGTAACTGCATTCTGATTGGTCAATGTTGGCATTCTACGGCCTGTTATTTCTGTATAGCAGCACACTGCTATGAATAACAGACCAATGCTATGGACGCAGCTCTGATCATACACTATGGAGGACTGCAGAGGCCTTAATAAAATCATTTTTAAATTAATAATCTGACACTAAATGTTTGGAGTGTAATATACATGACAATGTATAGCAAGTGGTTAATTGTTGTGAAACAAATCTGACAGGGGTTAGGGTTAGGGTTAGCTTTGTGTCTGGGTCCTGCATCACCCTGTCAGGGCTTTATTTCTTACATCATCCCTTACATGCTGCTGTTACACAATGGTGGAAGGTACAATTTAGTATTTGTACCTTACTTTGCATGTATACTTTTATTACACTACATTTAAGAGGCAAATTTTGTATAATTGTGTGAGTACAATAAAATCTGAGCACTTTGGGGCGGTGTTTAGCTCAGTTGGTAGAGCAGCCGCCCCATGTGCAAAGGCTCAGTCCTTCTGCAGAAGCCCAGGGTTCAAATCTGACACATTTCCTGTCACTCTCTAGCTGTCTCTATCAAAATAAAGCTTGAAAAGGCCAAAAAAGTAATCTTTAAAAAAAAAAAAAATCTGAGCACTTCTTCCACCACTGCTGTTACATTAGACTTTTATTAACAAGCCAATCAATATATATATATATATATATATATATATATATATATATATATATATATATATATATATATATATATATATATATATACATAAGTCAAGCTGTTTGTTCGTTACAAGTTTCAAGTGATTCAGAAAATTTTTTTACCATTTCTCTTTCGGTTATTTCCGTAAGTGCTAGGTCATGTTCATCTGTGTATGTCAGTGTGTGAGTGTGTGGGTGTGTGCATCTTTCCTGGTGGCGATATTATGAGTGAAAATACCTGCTGACGCACAACAGCCTGTCTCAGAGGTCAAACACTTCAGAGCTTGCTTTCATTGATTCATAGCCTCAGGTACAGAGCACTGGGTCCAAGAATGTATGTGTGTGTGCGTGTGTGTGTGTGTGTGTGTGTGTGTGTGTGTGTGAACAAAGATACAGACAGAAAGTCAGACAGAAAGCATGCATGTGTGTGTCTACATCCTAATCTGTGTATGTGTGTGTGTGTGTGTGTGTGTGTGTGTGTGTTAGCGTGTCTGTCTGCACTTGGTGCTATTGCCCCAAACAGAGCTCCAGGCCAGCCTGTGTTTCCTGGCTAGGGGCACAGTCACTGTGGTTAGGGTGTTAACAGGAGTGATACAGAAGGAAAGAACAAAAGATGTGCCTGAAGCCAATGCTGAATACCTTTGAGAAAAGGGGGAAGATCTCCATGGGGGTAAGGAGGGATGAGGGAGTGTGAGAAAGCACCACGCAGAAAGATGAGGGAGTAAGCAAGGAGATGTAACAAGGTGATACACTAGTGTGGGACATTTTTTAAAACAAGGAGGGGGTTTGTCTCTCTTGTTTCTCTCTCACACACATCAGAAGATGTGTCATGAATGTGCTTTACAGTAAACAGAGTCCTCAGAGCTCCCTTATCTAACTAATCCTCTCAGCTCCTGTCAAACAAACAGAGAGAAGGAGAGAGTGAGAGATAAAGAGATGAAAGGAGAAAAAAAACAGAGGTGAACAACAGAGGGAGCAGTAAAGAGTGCAGAAGTGATGAATCGTGTTTGGACTGTGTTCTAGCTTTCATGATTACGGCAACTGGTCGCGAGTCACTGACGAGGGTCTGAGGGATTTGTGGGACACATGTGCTTGTGCATGTGTTTATGTTTGTGGTTTTATAGACTCAAAACCTCTTTGTTTAGCAAGCACATCCTCTGTCCGCATCGTTAGTCCATCAGGATAATCCAGGTAGCTGACAAAGAGCTATTCTGGAGTGTTGTTGCAGCTGATTGCTATTTAAAACACAACAGAGCTGTATCCATCGTGTAAAGGGAACATCAGATCTTATTCTCTGCTCTAGTGGCACATGTTGAAGGAGTTCTGACCACTCATGCACAGCGCCAGTGTCCAAACATCCTAAAAAATATATTTGCATACATCATCATGCCCTTGAATAGCAAACCACAAACAGAAATATTAGCCTGGCTCATAATATTTACATTCCAGATTTCCTTTTCAGGGGTATATAAGGTTCCTGCTTTGTTCATATGCCATCTATCTGTTTGGAATGAAGCAGATATTTTTGCAGAAATGTAAAAGTAAACACTGCTGTGGAAGTCCCTCCATTTCCTGCTGACTTCCTGTCATGGGGATTTATGCACACACAAACACACACAGACACACAGACACCGTAAAGGGGAGGGAAGTGTTCTCTCTCTATTTCCCAGCAAAGCTATGCCTGTCAGCATGAGTTTTTCTGCACTGACCTGTCATAACCACTACACAAACAGGTGGATCAGGGGTGAAGTGGAAGTCAAACGAAATAAGTGGAACAATAACCCCAAAATGACTGCAACTGTCGAACCAAAAAGCCGTGACGACTCAATTCAAACATATTCAGTGCTTTTCGCGATCATTCTAAACATGCTTATAGTTTCATTTAGCCTCTCATTTCCCATCAGTGCTGGCAGGCCAAGCCTCAAGTAGATTAGACATCTTTTACGTATTAAAGAAATCCCCTCAAACTTCTGCCAGATTTTTGCAGAAGTTATCATCCTGTGTAGTCTTACCATAAATCCACACTTGCTCTAAATTTATACAGCTTATTGAAAACAACTCGAAAGCCAAAGTTCGCAAACATATGACAAAAACTGTTACTGGTGTAAGTGTGCTGGTCTTACACAAAGACGAATACATAAAACCCCAACAATACACACATAGCAGTGGTCCATTCTTGACAGTGCTTCGTAATTCACAATAATCAGTAGGGATTCCTGCACTATTGATAAGGACAAACCTTCAATACAACCTAGCACACAGTGGACTTCTGCTCTTTTCACTCCTCTGATTTGTATATATATTTAAACTGAGTATCTAGCACTGTAGAAAACTACTGAACAATAATGATAAAAGTATTTCTCACAACAGGAGAGTTGGATGTGTGATACGCTTTGAATTATGATTGGATCAGAGTGGATATGAAATATTCATCTGTGGTCTCCTGCAGGGACGGCATGCCGTTAAAAAGGCATTGATTTGACAAGCCAAACAAACGCTGATGAGGCCTGATAATCAATGGCGGCATTGATGACAGTGTGTGGTGGCCCTGGGCTCCGAGCGATTGGATGGGCTCACTGTGAATAATGAATGAGGAGATTCCTGATTGATCAGTGAGGTTGTCTCTCTTTCAGACACTCAGCTGGCATTTCAATTGGGACTCCAACACCGGAGACAACACACCAACCACACCACGACACCGGCCATCCTGTGCAGGACTGATCGCATCACTGCTTCCAAACAAGATTGAGGACAAGATGTGAATGAGTGCAGTCCGTTTATGATGTTAAAAAGTGTTTTTACACAGTACAAAATGTCATAAATGCTGTCAGTAAATGTCGCAGATGAGAAAAACACAAGCTACAAGTAGGACTGGGACAGGTGAGAAAACCTTGAGGGTCTTCAGTGAGTTTGTCCTTGACTACAAAATGTCTGGACTGTTTGTCTGGTACCCAAGGGTGTATAAACACACACACACACAAACACATGCATACCCCCAAAACATCCCCCGTACACACACATTCACACTGGTGACAGTAGTGGCGGAGTGCGTTTTGTCATTTGCCTGGCTTCCTCACACCAGTGCTGAATGTCAACTCTCTTTTCTCTTTTGTACTTGGAGAAGGTGGGGGGAATGATGAGGGGAACAAAAACACCAAACAACAAAAAAGGTCCCCAACAATGCCGCTATCTTCGCGGCATCTACTGCTGCCGCTGTCTCCCTCATCTCACCCTCCTCTTCCTCTATTTCTTTGTGCCCCCCCAGCCCCACCCCACCCCTCCACATTCACACTCCCTCATAGAATATCACTTAGCTCTGCCCTTGAATCCTCCTCCGTAAGTGCATACATGTAGGTACACTCTGAAAAGACTTGAAGAAAGAAAGTGGGTGGGATGTCGCTGCAGTAATGATGAAGGCCGATTTTATTGTTGTCTCGACATAACGGCACCAAGTTTCATATCACTTATGCTGCATGCTTTTGTGTTGCGGTTGGTGGGTGGTAATGAAGATACACTAACGCCGCTACACACTCGACACTTTCCACTGCTAACTTGTCCCTTCATAATTTGCTTTGCATAACTGTCAACTATCCCAGTGTTCTCTCTCTCTCTCTCTCTCTCCCCCTCTCTGAACTCTGGGTTTCTCTCCCAGTGTGAGTATTTATTTCGATGATGGGGATGATTATGCAAATGAAAGAAAAGTGCATCTATCTATCTAGCCAATAAGAAACCCCACCATGATTTGGCCTCAACTAATTAACCAATTCATCTGTTGGTTGGTTGGGTTTTTTTCAAACCAAAGACAACTCATCATCATTACGCTTTTTTCACTTTCTATCCTGCTTTGAAATATGTCTGTACTCCTCACATCCTGCCTCTCTCTCCCATGTTTATTTTCTTTGTGCCTCAGTCTTTTTCATCAAAACATTCTTCATATACTCCTCAACAGCTATTCCTCCCTCCCTCCCCTCTACTCTTACAGCATCTCTGCATATAAATGCAGGTATAGAGTGTTATTGATCCACAAAGGAGAAAGCAACAAGGAGAATGACTGAAACACTCTACACCTAACCAGGGCCATGGGACTGTCTGCATCCATAGATTTATATTTACTGTTAATGAAAATTTCCTTTTTGATATCAACAAGTGTTGAAGTTTCCTTCCAGTTCCAAAAAAGAACTTACAAGCCAGGTCCAACTTCATGTCTCATTTCCCACCAAGTCCCCGCTTCTGTAAGTGGACTCCCTCATCTTCCTCTCGGTCTGTGCTCTTAAGGTTAACTTCTCCTTTGCCTCTATATCCGTCTCAAAGAGTTAACATTGCTCTGGATAGAGGCCAAACCACAGCTCGCCATATGGGGTTCTCATTGCAGAGCATGAGACTGAAGACAAACCTATATTCATTGTATACAGGTCAGCTCTGCCATGGCTCTGTCACTCTGATACAATGTGGGACAGTGTGTGTTGTCCTGGTCCATCATATGCTCAGCAGTTAACAGCCTTTGGCAAAATCCCAGTTTCCTCCTCTGTGCTCCCAGGAACCAGCCATGTCCCTGGACCCCGGCCAGCCAAATTCTCCCTCCGTGACCTCCTGAAAAACTGAGCAGTCTATGCTGTAAGAAAGGGAACAAGAGAGCAATGGAGAGCGAGAATAGCTAATACCAATGTTTGTTCCTCTCAATTACAGTTTTAAATGGAAATCAATGTAGCAGAGGGAATGAGCAGAGCCCTTAACGTTGGGGTGATAATCACATTAAGACAGGGCTTAAATCAACACCAGACCTTGGCCTCTGGAGGGGGAAGAACAACACAGAAAGAGCCGAGACTATTCAATTCTCTCTCTCTAGTAATCTATCTATCACTCACATAGAACAGTCGTCTCCAGCTCCCAAACCGCTGTCTGGTTGCCGGGATACCACCCATAAGTTTCACCATGGTAACATCTGGAATAAAGGTGGGTGGGCAGGGTGCCAGGGCAGGCCTGGAGTTTCACTGTGGCCATAAAACTAACAAAAATAAATCTTTGTTCAACTGCTCTTCCCAGTACAAAGCGTGTGCACACACACACACACACACACACACACACACAGTCACACACATCTCAGCCAATTTAATCCAAATTAACTGTTTCTCAGCTCCAATAAGCGACAGACAGTGAAGGGCTTTTGTTGCCCCGCTCTTGTTATAGCCTGAACAGAAATGTGAACAATGATCTAAATTGGTATTTTTGGATGCAGATTCTCTATGACAGCTGAAGTTACAATAGTAGGCTCTATCTTTATGTGTGTTCCGGCAAAGTGGCATTTTCTGGAGAAGCAGTGAGGTTTTTCCTTCGCCTGTGACTGGTATTTTGGTGATTTGCCAGACACCAAAGCGGGAGGAGAGGCACAGAAGGGGGGAGTGTCACAGGCAATCTAGTGAAGCACTACGATTCTGCTGTCAGGGTTGTTGTTTGTTCAGTACAGGTAAAAAGTGCACAGCATCTCACGAGTCTTGTCTGTTACAATTTTCATTACACATTTTCAACAGGTATACATCTAAATTACAGTTTTATTTCGATTATGGCAATAATTCCAACAAGGCAGAGTATTATCAGCAGCCCTCATCCACAACAGCTTGCCAGTATGAACGCCTCCGCTGTCAATTAATTAACTCCCTGTATAGCCATGTGAAGGTGGCAGACACTGTGTGTGCTCCATCTGCACTCTCATTTGAGTGATGCACATTGTCATACTAACTTTGATTATGCATGCCAGATCCACTGGCTACTTTGATTCAATCCTACGTAACTAGCGCAAGCATCTTTGTTCTCATGTACATCCATCTGGTTGGATGTATATTTAAAAAAAATGAATCTGACAGTGACGACACAATGAATGGATTTCTTAGGTAATCTGTGTACACCACTTTGTTCAAGTACAACAGATAAAAAAGCCTTTATACTCCAACACATTTACCAGGCATGGGTTAAAGATAGACAAATACACTTGGTTTGTCACATAATGCAGCACTCCAACTGCATAAAAAGTACAATTTTCATGATACAGCTCACTGATTGATTATAAACTGCTAACTTAAGAAATGTGTATAATGTGTATGACAAACAGACAAACACGTCACACCAAGCGTTGAGCCATGAACCATGATTCTCTTTTCTACCTGCTATAACACTGACATGAAATCTCTCCGTCCTCCTCTCACTGTGTCTCTAATTAATGTCGTCACCATCACAACCTCCCTGTGCCCGTCCAATGTAGTAGAAGACAATACCCTAATGCTGGAAGGTAGAAAACACACACACACACACACATACACACACAGGTCCCCCTCCTGTGCACATCCTCTGCGCTTGGAGGGTGAAGATATGCAAAGCGTCACTATCATCAAAACAAAAACTGCAGGGGAATATAGGGCAATTGAGTGAATTAAAATGCATCCCCGGAGACATGTCTTTCTTTCTCTTCTCCTGGCTCTCTTCCTCTCGTCTCCCCACAGTTCTTGTTGGAGAAATAAGCTTCTCTTTGCAATTTAGTTCAAATTACACGTCCTTGTTCTGGCCAGATGCTTGTCCAAGTCATAGTAACAACATGGACAAGCATCTGTGACTGTTTAGGATTTGAAAATTGAAAACAGTGAAGGTTAAATGTTTTCGTCATGCAGCTGGCACTCTTTTTTCACCGACTCACTGACAAACACTTTGACTGGGATATTGGTTCAACCGAGGACATGCAATGTGCGATTCGTAGTTCAAGAAGTGAGGGGAGGAGAAGAGAACGTTCAAGGCCGAGACCACCAAATTTGTGTGGTTGAGCTGGGTGATTTGGCTGAGATAAACAAACTAATAAAAGAATAATAATGATATAAACCATAAGATGCAGCATGCACTGGCATTTTTCAAAATCTTGAAACAAAAATTGAGCTTTGTTGCAACAGATTATAATGTTACTATATGTGTGTGCTGGTCACACTTATCACAGAAAGTTCCTTTATGTGCATAAACACAATAAATAAACTATAATCCATTAAAATCATCACAATATTGATGTAAACGATATCCAGCAGAGCCAGATCAGCCAGGCCGATATATTAGATATTGGCTTGTTACAAATACACTCAAGTTTATTGGGTGCATTTACTGTAGGGGCAAAAGCTAGGTCTAATATGTTGTTCACTGCGGTTGGCCAAATAATAGAAACACCTCTCTGTATAATGCAGTACAGCCTAACAGCACCAAAAACTACCGCCTCTAAAGTGATCGTAATCAACATCCCTCCTGACCACGAGTCAACTTAAGTCATGCCGGCCATGTCAGCATCCTTATACATCTTTAACTTGTTGAAATGTGTCTGAGATTACTGTGAGGCAGGCAACCACATAACTGGACTGAAGTGAGTGAAATGGATGAAAGAGAAAGAAATAGAGGAAGTGCAGGAGATGGTGATGGTGGTGGAGGTGTGTGGCCCTGCCAATGTCCAGACAGACGCTGGTCAATAAATCAATGAAGAGGTCACACAAGCAGGTGCTTAAAGAGTCGCTATTGAGAGCTGCTCTTTATCTGATCGGTTAGATTAGCGCCAGAATGAAAGAAAACTACACTCCATGCTTTCCCTGTTACTGTCATCCTCTCTGTTCCCCCCTACCTGTCACCTAACCGCTAAACAAACTCCAGTGTGTCCTTTACACAAAGCTGCCAGTGAAATTGAGGTAATGTTGAACTGTTGTTGAATGAACGCTCTAAAACACTCTACAGAGGTTTAAGATATGTTTTACAGTAGTTGGGTGTGAATGGAGATAGGATTCCCCACGACACTTGAGTTGTTTTGAAGTAAATCGCTACAGTTAATGTTTTTGTTTGAGATATAATAGCATCTTGATTCATCTTCACTTGGGAGAAAGCACAGCCAACCACCCGCATGTTCTGCTTTAATCCATACTACTTAATCTTTGTGGAAAAGGCTCTGCTTATCGTGTCTCCCGCATGTAAGTCTGTTTTTATCTTCTCCTCTCTCCCTGAGACACCATCCACACACACACACACACAGAAGTGCACTTGTGAAAACACTCACATGCATACGTACACAAATGCGCACAAAAAGACACGCACCGTGTGTAAGGCAGGCGCATGTAATTACCTCAGTACAACGGTGCTACAAAATGCCAGACAGTGTTTGCATCAGCGTGTATGTGTTTAGAGTTTTGTAATTAGCAGAATACATTTAAATACATTTGGCTGAAACACTCCTGGGAGAGTTCCTGTTTGCTGTGTCTGCCTCAATCTCTCGCTCCCTTTATCTCACACTTGCCTGCAGTACTCCTTTTCTTTCAGATTTACCAATCAAACTCTTCCCTTCATGCACTGGGGTTTTGTTCTCTCCTTTATGTTCTACCTCACCAGAAACCGTCCGATCAATGTGCTTATTGACCCTGCTGTGTAGTTTGCATAATGGTAGACCACTATGGCTGAAAATCAGTCACCACGTCTGGGTCTGCTCTCAGTCTGCCGCCGCAGCATAACTTACTTTCCCTGAGGACGACATAATAAAATTTCTGGACTCTTCGCTGTGCCTCAGTGTTGTCTGAAACATTATTTTTGTCTAAATTGTGAAGCCCATCTACACTCTTCCATCTTGTTTTGAAGGCCAATCAATCAACACACCAACACTAATTCATTTACTCGTGTCCGAGAAGCGCATTTTATATCACTGGACACACTCATCTAGTAAGGACGTACACCCAACCTCCCCACAGAGCCCCTCCCTGCTCATCAAACCAGTCTTAATTATTCAGGAGGCAGCCTGGTGTCTTTCATCTCGCTGTTAATTGCTGCGGTCGACTTCTCACTGGGACCACTGTGCCCAATGAAAGCCTCTGCTCGTTCTGTATTGTAGCACCGGAGGATGCATGTGGAGCAGCTATGCGTGTGTGGTGTGCACATGTGTGTTAGGGGGCGGGATTGAGGTGTAGGGAAAGGAAAGGTTAAATTCAAAATGTGGGTGATTAAAACATCACTGCTCACAGCTATAATCAGGGATACAAAGTAGGCAGTCATACAGAGGCAGCTTTGGGGTTTTGTGGGTCAAAAGTGGTGAGAAACTGAAATGCTGTGTCGCAGTGCTATGCATTATGGGAATTTTTCTGGCAATTTTTGATGCCCCTGTACATAGTGCACGTTATTCTCAGTCAAGTCAGATAAAATGGTGTAAAGTAAATATAGTATACTAGACAACAAAAAGGAAGTCATTTGAATTATACATTATAACCATTATATTGTATATTAGAGCTAGAGGGATAAACCGGCCAGGCCGATATCGGCGCTACTTTCTTATTACTGATGTTTATGTTAGCTACTTAGTAAAAAAATCAGAATTACAAACGAGATGTCAGGTCATTTGTAAATATTACAGTTTGTCCACTGGAGAGCAGTGACAAGATGATTTTTCAAGCATCAGGCCAGATTCAGACCAAATCACGCTCTGTGGCGAAAAATCCAGGTTTTTCATTTGAGTCGGGGTTGTGTATTTTGACTGTGGGAGTGCAGGTCAAACGGGTGTCCATGGTGGAAAAGCTGATCTAGATTCAACGAGATGTCACGCTGCCGTGGCCAATTAGACAGTCAGACCGGTCAAACACCTCCACAGTCAGCCTGAAATGCCACTGAAACTAAGTGCTATCCAGGTGGAGTTAGTGAACTAAACTATCATATTCTACCTGTTGTGTTTTGCCTTAGAGAGAGAGAGCATTGGTTGATCAGAGAGCAGCAGCCTAAAATACACCAGAAGTACAGCAGAGAGAGAGTTTTAGGCATGTCTGGATCATTTACTGGGCAAAGCAGTCAGCTGCCCTGGAGCACCAGATCTCCTGTGTCCACAGAAAGCCTTTGGTTAATTTAAACATTTATTTGGAGAATAAGTAAAAATGACCTTTGGTTGGGTGCTGCTGCATTATTACTGAATACTGTGTCATGTTTAAGATAAATATGTCTTTAACTTATTCACTTGATAATGGCAGGATCATGCACTGAATTGTAGCTCTGTGCGCTGTCTGGCAGATTTCTTGACCAAGCCGATGACTTTTTAATTGTTAACTTGGCTTCAGTATGTTTGTTTTTCAGAGTCTATTTTGAAGACTATAGATCAACAATCATCTGTGACAGGAAAATACAAATTATAACAAACAGACTTTGGATATTCATTTAGAACTCTAGACAACAAGCCACGGAACATCTGTCATATGTGAATAAAATATTCAACAAATAAACAGAAGACAGGGGGAAAACAGCTAACTTTCGAAGGAGGAAAACATAGCTGGTATTGTAGTTAGCAGATGAATTGCAGTTACCCAGACACTCAGCTCCATAATCAGTAGACAGACATTCTGGCGCATGAGCACACAGTGTAAGAGTAGGAGTGATGGGGTGAAAAGTGATGGATAAAGAGGGAGAGATGGTAGGGAGCCTTGGCCACAAGAGCAAAGATGAATGGGTTATACCTTTGGTCTAAGATATACAGTTTGAAGGAAGACAGATATATGAAACATGACTGCCTTGGAGGACTGCCTGGGAGGGATACATGCATAAAAAAAACCCCAAAGAAACAGTAAGGACAGATGAAACTAGTTTGTGGTTTGTTAAGGGACAGAAAAAATATAGAGAAAAGAAAACAGAAAACTGTGATAAAAAAAAAACAAAACAAAAAAAAACAAGAGAGAAAGAAAACGTTAGCTTATCACAGCGAGAGAGCACCATGACAAGAATCTATCATGTTTTCCCAGACAGCCACTTTAGCCCTGAAACACTACATTCAGACTGGACCTTTGCAGCATCACAGACATCACACACACACACACACACACACACACACACACACACAGAGCTACTACAACATACATCAGTGGGCTGGAAACAGCACATGATAAATTCTGAACACAATACATTTTGTCCAAAAGATTTAACATCTAATTCAGGCCTGACAGCTCCCTCCATCTCAAAGCCAGACCGGTTACATTGATCTCTACACCACGCACAGGCGGCCTTGGACTTCTCAGATAGTCGTGCACACACACACACAGAAAATAGACTATATAATCCAAGCAGGTTCTGACCACCTCACAGATCCACACAGGCGGCCAACACTTTTAAGTATAGAGGCTCTATATGAAATGAGTAAAACGAAGCAGGTGTAAACAAATATATCAGTGTGGTGTATCTTGGTAAAGCAGCCAAAATTACTTGCTCACTGTTGAGACTATTAGTTTCCCCCATTTGCATCGAGGTCTTAATTTCCTCCACTCTGCTGTTTTCTTTCTTAACTCCTTCAATCCTTACTTCTGCTCCCAGGGGAGTCTTCAGGTCTCCTCTGCTGGGTAGACCATTTGGAGGAGATGTTACGAGTAATCAATGTAATGTGTGTGTGTGTTTGTATTGACATCTGTTGTGCTTAAAAGTGTTTGCAGCGTTTGTTGACAGGTCAATACGGAAGCTTGCATGTTCAATGACTGACAACAGGGAAAACAGATGCAACGAAAAGACAACACAGGTACATGAAACAAGAGCATGCACACATGCATATATGCATGCACAAATTGTTGAGTGACAGTTAATGCAAAACAACTGTGTATGGCTGCAAAAGATGTGTGTGTACTGCAGTAGTTCACAGTCCTTAGTGTGATGAGGTAAACACATGAACTTTGACTGCTGATGCTGATAGAGAGACACTGTGAGTTGCAGCGGCGAGGATAAGTGGAACAGGGATGCGTCCGTCTCAGGGGTCCATGTGCACACAGAATCGGTCATCACTGTGCTTTTTCAAGATAACGGACTGCAACGCCGTAGATTATGAGTTGGCTTGATGCCCTGTAGCCAGTCAGTCAGCAACAGCTTCAGGAGGTATTATAGGGTGTCTTAGCTCCCCTGGACTTCTAGCCATGGGACTACAGTCCAACGCTGCAGAGGCCAGGGCAAACACTGACCACATTAACTCATCAAAGTGGCATAGGCGAGCGAGAGAGAGTGTGTCATCGTGTGTCAGCGTGTGTGTGTGTATATAGTGTATGCATGTTTGCTCGGAAAAATCACATAATGGAAAAAGTAGCAGAAGTTGGGATTTGATGTTTGTTTTTACTCAGTCTTTGATCATAACGTTTAGATTTCAGACTATACACTGCTTGTGTTTAGACAAAATTGTACATTCATGAACTTCGGCTTCTTTAGTTGAATAAAAACAATATTTCTTAAAATAAGTTGACAAAAAGTGAACATAGTTTTAGTGTCTGCTTGGTTCCTATTCTCCGGGATGTTCCAAGTCATGCAGGGTCCAAATTATATTCATTTTGATTAGATCATGGAGGGTCTTGTTGTTACAAGTGCAGGTCTTGTGTGTGTGTGTGTATGTGTGTTTAATAACCAGAAAGATTTGAGTGGTAAAACTGAGAATGTGAACTGTGAAGTGCAGGAAAATTGCTGATTTGCTACCACAGTTGCTTGTTAATAGGTGGCCCATTACTCTGCTGTCAGTGTTGGCAATCTCTCACTTTTAGGATCTGTTTGAGTCAACTGTGTTTTGGAGTTGGGGTCTGATTATAATCTAGTCTATTTGGATCAGGAAACAATGTTAAGTTAGGGTAGGTTTTTCCATGGCTTTGTTTTGACCAAGTCCTAAATGTTGGACCAGTGAACTACCAGATATCAGAACTAGTAATTTCAAACCATACCCAGCCCTGGTAGAGTGGCGTACAATCAATGCAAGCATGTGTGTAGATGCAGGCATACACACACACACACACACACACACACACACACACACTCCTCCCCAGGTCTTGGGGGACCATGTCAAAACATATTAGTGACAGCACCCCACACTCAACTCAAGCAAGGTAACGCCAGCCCAATTTGTTTCCCTAATAGCTGGTATATTATTCACTCAGTCACTCATTCACCCACACACACATCCACACACTAGGCTTATTATTATACAAGTATACCCTTGAGCAGGCCTCAAGTTCATGTGTTGGGGGTGCAGAGAGAGCCTGGTTGATATTAGGAGAGAGGTCACATTGTACTGTAAACACGCTTTGTCTGCTTATTCATTTATTTACTACGCTTTCCCATCACACCACTCAGCTTGTCAGCAATAGAGGGCTGGAGGTTGGGTGGTCTGGGTGTGGACAATGTTTGTGTGTCTGCAGTTTGGTAACACTTTGGGTGATGGATAACTCATGACTGACTTCATTTTCCAGGGGGAAAAATATTCATTATGAGAGTCAATTAGTTTGTTTGAATACCAGTTTGAATTTCAGATATCTGGATAGGCTGCAATATAAAGATATATATTTCTCTATGCACCCACCCATGCGCAAACCCACCATAGCGTGTCCCTGTGTTGACTGTAGCAGCCCTGTCCCATTATCGACCCCCTGCTGATTAATATTCATAAAGTCTATTTCAGCAGCTTCAGTCGCTGTAGTGCTGCGACGCTCCCGCCCTCTCACTAAATCCATTCTCATTGATCAGAATTGGCTTTCCCAAACGTGCATCGACCCCGTTCAAACTCACGCTCAAGGTCCCCTCAAAACACACTCGCCTCACAATTCACTTACAAATGAAGTCCTTCCCCCCCTCTGGCGTTTCATCAAAGAGATTATTTTTGATCTTTTTACCATTGTGCAATTACTGTTCTCACTGAAACCAATAAAAGTTGATGTCTGCTATCGAGTCCAGGCGTTATATGAAACGTGTCACTCTGTGATATTAGTTTTACCATCAGAAGTCAGAGAGGAAGTTGTCTCCAATGATGAGGATCTTTTGTTTGCTTTACCATACTCAGAGTCTATATTTTATAGAAAACTAAACAGTATGCATTTTACTGATCTGCATTACTTAGCTCTATTACACCAGGTTTGTGTTCTGCATTGTAGAGTCGTGCATGTGTTGTGTGTGTGAGCGTGGGTGCATAAGTGAGACAGCATTGGCATGTGTGCACTGGAGGTTATGACACTGAGCTGTCTCCAGGCTGAAGTAAACTGATTTAAAGCAGTGCTTTAAAATGAACCGAAGACTGGAGAGAGTTCCAGTCTAAGTACAGTAGCAGACGGTAGAAAATAGAAATCTGTTTTCCTTTTTTTTTTTTTTTTTTTTTTTTAATTTTCATCTCTGTCTCTTTAGGGACCCTGTGGCCACTCGTCTGCATCGCTAATCATACCATTGTGTTAATTATCGCTTCACAGCTAGCCCCAAGCGAAGACATACACAACATCACAAACACACACACAGATACACACTCTTTCTCTCACAGACGCACACATCGCTGTATCCTCCTTGGCTGTCAACGAACCTCAGATTTATTTTGTCTGGGGGAGAAAGCATCCCGTGGCTCCCAAACTCGAACACACAGTTATGTCTTACCTATCTGAGCAAGCTGTATACACCTGAACCCAGCATTATGAAAACACACACACACACACAGTCACATGCACAGGACACTGGTTGCATTATTCATTCCCCCAAATTGGGAACACCAGTTGTGTGCTCACACACAATAAACAGAGATGAATTCATCAGAAATCTCCCAAGTGCAGAAAATATGAAAAATTTAATCATTCCACAGAATAAAAATTCATAAGGAAATGTACAAAATCAATATTTTATGCTACTTACTGTACCTATTCTTTATTACAAACCTATTCAGGAACAAGCATTAAAAATTAAAGCTGGCAGAAAAGACAGGAGGGAGGAGAAACGGCGGCGGAGAGGGAGAGAGGAGGAGGGTACTGCAAGGGACCTGAGAGTTCAAAAGCAATACTGTTTCATTCATGTTTAAAGGCACTTTTTTGTTTCTCTAAGAGCCACTGAAGCAGTTTTGAAACAGGGAGAAATGCTTTGATAGATTGAGCGTTCTGAGCAGCCAAGGCGCTGTCAACATAAATAGCGATAAAGAAGTGGGGGAAATGTTTTTAACTGGAGTTTTCAAGGTTATGGCCCGTGGCAATGATTTGAAGGCACCACTTGCTCTGCTGCACTGCTGGTTATGCATGGACAGTTGCGTGTCTGCCCACAACACGTTAATGAAAACAGTCGAGTGTGCGTATTCATGCAGCAGTACTGTATGTTTTGCAGAAGGCTTTGTTCCATGAACTGGCACTTAAGGTGAATTGTGCTAGCATGCTCAAGCCAACAAAGAGCATCTGCTGTATATGTTATTGCTAACTAATCTATCTGGCACTTTTCTGTACCATATCATTCATATTTGCCCTCTTTAACAGCACTTTACACACACACACACACACACACTGGCCTTTAACTTTCTTTTACTCTTTCACATCATTTAACTAATTCATAAGTCATATTATGTCACCGTAATAATAGGTTATTTAATCCTTTCTCCTTTATCTTCATTATCCAAAGCTCAATTAAACATCTTGTCATTTTTTTGGCAGAGTAAGAAGGAGATAACCTAAGACCCCTGAGCAATGGAACAAAGTAAAACAGGCTGATGACTGGCTGTACCCCTTCTTTCAACATCCATATGGGTTTTGTTTGGATAAAGCCAAGATAAATGCTTTCTGCCCACAATATCTGTGGCCAACTGTTAAACATGAGTGGTGGATCTGCAGCAGTATGGGTAGCCATGTTGTTTTTGATGATTGCTCTGTATGGTCGTACGGGGATACAGCCAGGGACGGTTTTAAAAGATCAGTTTTACCATATGGTCTAAATACTGTGCCCGTATGATGGTTCCATATTCCAAGATGATAACAACCTTGTACACATGGTGAAAGAAATTCAGCAATGGTTTAATGAACTGAAGCATGAAGTCATACCCTCATTTTTTAACCAACACATAATTTACTATAATAAAAATGTTAGGGGGAAAGAGTATGAGGGAGATTTTAACTCTTAAAGATGTTGAGGGACTTTTTACCTCTGAAAGTGTCCAAATGGGATTCCCTGCTCATTATTTAGTCTGTCTTCTGCTACAGGTATATCTATATCTATGCTATATTTTTAGCCATGCCAGCAATTTAGCTAAAAGGCAAATTTAGTCATCAGTCCATCATATTATAACTATTTGATCAAATCACAAAGTAAGTTCACCATTTATCCTTTGTCTCTATGGTAGCCACACCGTGTCAGGACAGTTTCCCATCCTTCATGCTGATGCTGTCTTACGTCTTAATGCCTATATCCCCTTTTGTCCACTTAAAGGGTCATCAGTTTTTCGGTCCAGCTGTTTATAAAATCGAGTCCACCACACAGCAGCTTTTAGATATTTTCATGTTGCTTTCTCACAGACAAAAGTCACAAGGAGGAATCTTTGTGTAATACAATGTGGACGGGACTTAATTTCAATCTCTCTCTCTATCTCTGACAGCTATACTTACAGCTTAATGCTAGCTTTGAAGATAGAATACATTTTGACTCCAGTCTGGGACCTTTGTTGAGTGTCCGTACTGTTTTTTCTCTATCGACTCTGTCTTGTATCCAAAAGAAGGAAAAAAAAAATCTAAATCTAAAAAGGACAACATTAATTCATAAAATAAAAATAAAATGAATAAAAACATTAAGAACCCTCTTCTGAGAAGCAATGTGCATCTATTGTGGAGACATATTAATGCTGCCAAAAATACTCATTACAAGAAGGATAAGAACATGGATCTCTGAATAATCTCTGAAAATAACAAAATAAATAATAATTTTCAACATTCCTTCATTACACTTAGATATTTTAAGGACTACAGTGCTTTTGCTGCTTTACGCTTGCATTTGCCATTTTGACATCAGAATAGCCTAACACATATATCCTTTATCAGCTGGAATAGGCTCTAGCCCCACCGTGACCCTGATGAGGATAAGCCGTCACAGATAATGGATGTATGGATGGATGGATGGATACATCCTTTATATTTATCCTGTGATTTACAGAACAATGTTTTTAGCATACACATTGTGTATGTATTACAATATGTGTACAATTATCCTTTCCAATTATCCACCATGGTCACCTGTGTAATTGAAAGGTGTATATAGATTTTATATATTTGTATTTTTATTCATCACCCAATCATTCTTTTATACCTCTACTTTTGGCCTGCTGTAACAAATACATTTCCCCAATGTAGGATCAATAAATTTTATCTTATCTTACTTCTTTAACTTCATATTTTACCTGCTGAGGCAGGACATTAGGTGAGGATCCAGACAGAAATCATACAAAACTGTCAATCAAATATACGCTGAAGTACAGATGAAGGTATGAAAGGTCATTTCTATTTTTGGTGATGAAGCCAGATTTATTGATTGAGGCCAAGCTTGGTTTGATTGTTTATTTGATGTTGATGTCAGGCAGCTGTGGCCTTTGAATATTCCCCCTGATATGATTTTCAGGAATGCATCAATGGCGAGAGCAAGCAAAACATAAATCCCCCCACAAAGATTTGTTATACATTTCTCCTGATTTGACCACGAGTCTCGCGTTGTAGCAGATAACTTTAGAAAACCCTGCACAAGCATAAACGAGGGTGCAATTGTTTTTGTGGTTGTTGGGTGCCCAGTGCTGGTGTTTCTTTGTGATACATTTAGTGTTTTACATGAATGTTCACGGTGGGTTACATGGGCAAAAACAACCTTCAACAATATACACACACACACCGATAGAAAGACTTGTAAAAAAACAATCAGAGACAGACAGCGAGGCAGAGATAAATCCTGTCTCTCAGCAGACTCTAATGGAAGAAAGATGTCGTGTTCCACAGAGATCATCTCCAGACCGTTAACTCATAACCGTGACTCTATCCAACTCTGTTTCTGTGTAATCTCTCCCAGTGGATAACGATCAGTCTGGATTCATCATAGATATCAATTATCCATTAATGGTGGTTCACCAGGAAAAAAAAAAAGACAAGTTATTTGTTGGTCAGCTTGTCAGTTTCTGTGTCTTGTTGACAGACATGCGTAATTCAACACTTGGCTTGGAAACAATCTGAGGAATAAGCTTGTCCCTTTCCACTTTCAGATATATATTCCACCCAGTCCTCTCATCCCTCATGGAAAAGACACAAATATTCAGAGCTGTGCCCCTCCTCTCGTCCCTGTGGTAGCCTCATATCTTTCTCGTCTCCTCCCTTCTCTCCTCCCCTCCTTTGTCTCCCTCTTTCCCAGTGGAAGTGTAGTGCAGGGCCCAGGGCCCCTGCCTCTAATTGCTGGTGAATAGAGTGTTTTCATGGGGTGTTAGGCAGGACCCTCCCCTGGATTAGCATGCTTACATACACACGCACATATGCACACACGCACACACACACACAACATGTACTCAGATACACAAATGGATTAGTCTGTTCACTCATGGGGAGAGGAGGTTGATTTGAGCCGACAGCAGCAGCCCTTTGGAGAAAGCCCGGGCAAGCCTGGTGGATTTTCACGCGCACACACCCACACACACATGTGCACACGCACAAAAATAAAGAGAGAGAGCGAATAAGAGAGAAGACACATCAAAGTTGCACTCACTCATGTGAACACACGCACATACGCACAATCTCAGCTCCCAAGTGGAGGCCTTGTGCTGTAGAAAACATATGGGGTGAATCATGTGTTAACAGGGAGTACTGATTAACACATCTGGAGGGAGCCGGTGGGGGGTGAGGGGCAGGGGAGGGTTGGAGGGTGAAATAAGGGGGGAAGCTACGAAAAAGCAGGAGAGGCAGAGGAGAACGGATGTAGGTAATCCTGATTCATTGAGGCTGATCAACTCTAATAGGAACGAAAGACTAAAAAAGAAAACAGGACAACAAACCTGGAGGCCATAAACACTCTGTGAGGAATGAGGGACTCTCCACTCATTTCCTCCAGGCTCCATCCTATGTGTCATGTCAGAGGCAGTCAGCTGTGCCACAGCACCACGCTCACCATATGCCCATCACTCAGACTGTCTGCCCCAAAACACAAAGCACAGATGAACAAAACACTTTAAACACACAGTTATTCCCACGTAATGTGCATCAGAAAATTAACAGAGTTTAACAGATTTTATGTATTCATCATCTGATGTGGGCCTGAATCAAGCAAGTTTGTAACTAACTTGTTAAATGACCAAAACTTTGAGTTGAATTTCTTTTAAAATGACTATTGGATGGACACTCCTGTTTGACTAATCACACACATTTAAAAATGGTGGTTGCCCAACAGAACCTGTAATATCTTTTGTATATTTGAGAAATGTAGACTGAATATTTTCCCTCACAAGGTCATGATTTTTCTTTTTCAGGCTACATGTCCAGCTAACAAAACAAATAATGTAAGAAATGTGATCAGCTTTAACTGAATTCATTGGATCCTCTCAGGTTCTATTATGCTTTGAAAAGGGAAGGTGCAATATTTAATTCTTGCCCTTGACCTCACTCCATCTATGCCGCGAGACCAATTCAGTTGAGGGCGTTGTCACTCTCAGACAGTTATGTGCTGCTCCATGCTGATTCCTATCTATTCATTTTTCCATAGCCAAAAGTTCTTGGAAAACACAGAGAAACCTCCATGAAAGAGGGACCCACATGGAACCGTGTTGCCTTTCTGTGTGACTGCAAGAGGGCAATCATCTTATAATATCTTTTATCTCAGCTTGTGTCTGTGTCCATCTGTGGCTTCACTGCCATCAAAACAGCATAGTTGTGTGTTAAACCACTGTGACGCAACATAAACAGAGACATATCTGCGGTCATGGTCACTCTAGAGCAGAATCCAGCAATCACTCTGGCACTAAGCCAAGCGCCCACATACAAATTTAGCACTGCCAACTTACGCAAAAACACATGCACACTATGTTTTATAGCACCTGTTCATGGCGATATGTTTGCATTGTTGTGGCTGCTACTGTTGCTGTTTTACACATATCTAATTGAGGTTACAGAAGGCAGGGTTAGGTGAAAAGGTTTGCAGAAACAGCTGTCACTGTGTGCAAAAAAACCCAAAACAAACTATAGAACATTTCTCCAAGAGAGTTATTATGAGATATTAGGGTAGATTTAATTACGCCTCTAACAGCTGTAATCCACCTGTATTTATCCAGGTTTTATATAAATATTGTAAGCGTCTGCAGGCTTAGTCTACCTGTATTTCTTTTAGACAGGCAAACCCACTAAAATTCTCACACAAATACAAGTGCGCACGAGAGAGAAAGATATTTCTGATCATGGTGTGAGTGCTGCCAGCAGCTCTACTACAACTAACGCAATGCAACTAAAATAAGTAAAGCGAAAACGACGGGTTGCTACACAAACACTGTACGATCTTTATGACATGGCTCAAAAGCAGCTGTGTTTAGGAAGAAACCACTGTGTCGGGAGATAAAAGGCAATCATAGGAGAGCAGTAATACAGTAACACACCATTGCTTGACAGCAATGACGTGGCACAAATGTAATGTGGGTTACACATAAATATGCTTGCAATATACTGTGGTATTTGCTCGCTGTGGTATTTGCTGACAGTCTTGTAGGTTGAAAAGAGTGTTGACATGTTAATTGATTGTTTGTAGATGCAAAGCACCTACTTAACCCTGCGCAATTAAGTGCAGAGACTTTCGCCTGCCTGTCTTTGCTGTGCAATGCTGATGATGCAGGTTGACAGGTCACCAAAACTGTCCAATTAATGAGTTACTTGTTTGTCAGTAAGACTTCTTGTTTACAGCTCCTGGGTCTTTTGAGTAAGTCAGTGTGAACACTCAAGGCAACTTGGACCAAGGCAACCAAACTACTGTAGGCAACTACTTAAAGTTTCTTTTTGACCAACAAATCATTTTCATGGTGACAACTAACAAAACCATATCTGAATTATCTGAAAGATCTTGAAAATTCAGTATATTCAGTGTACTAAGTGCTTCTACAGTATGACAAATACTATCACCCTCCCATCTGCCATAGCACTGATTTAGACGCGGCTATTATCCCTCCCACCCACGCAACCAGGCTAGTCAATACCTCTACATTATTCAAACTCCTCCCCACTTAATTAGATATTTAATTGACTACCTGTAGACAGATGACTGACTCGCCTTCTGGCATGAATTCATGCAAATGACATCCCAGATAACCTCTCCCCAAGGTAGATTTAATGGTACAGTCAGAGTTCAACAAGAGGGTGCAGGGTCAAGCCTGCTCACTGATCACTGGTCTGTGACCTGTCCAGTGGATCAGCTCTGAATACATTTCTCTACTTATCTTGAAGCAAAGATGTACATTCAGTGGCCCTTCTATTAGGAACACCTAGCTAAAGTCTGATTCATACAGTCTGGAGAGTCCTGTTTTGGTTGAGATGAATTGATTCACCTTTATTATCACTTCAAAGGCTGCATATTGTGGTGCTGATGTACTGCATCTATTATTTTGTCCACACCATTTATATCAATGAGGGTCGGCTACATCACAAGTTCATAATAATGTATAATGAAAAACAATTCAACAGCACCACAAACTACATCCTCGAAAGGTTGAATCAACACCTCTCTAAGGAAGTCATGGCCCAACACCTGGCTTCACTTCTGCTGAACCCGTTAAAAGCAGGGAACATCTTGGAAAGCAGCATTGTCTTGGATGAACTGAAGAAGCCATCTTTGGCAATGTGCTTCATGTCCTCCTACCCAGTGTGTGAACTGCACCTGGAGTACCCAAATGGCTGAAGTGCTAAAGTGATTTATTCAGCAGAGGTAGACACAAGCTAAAAAAAAAAAAAAAAAAAAAAAAAGCTCATTCTAAAGTAATATATATATCTTAAGGTCATTATACACTCATGAAAACATAGTCACGCATATTATATTAAATTCAATTATATTATTATTATTATTATTATTATTAAATTACTAAATTTCACACACTGGACCTTTTTTAGTGTATTGAACTCAAACTCTTGTTTCTAATCTATTAGCATTCAAGTCAATTTCACTTAATCAAATTTGTTTCTCCATTATTCATTTCTTACATTTTTTTTGTGCAAACAGGAAAGGACAAGTGAAATTTCAGGGGTCACGCAACTTTCAGTAAGTTCAAACATATTTAAAACTGAAAATTAACCTTCATGTATGAGTATTTGTGTAGATATTATAAAAATAGGAGCGGCAACCGAGCAGGAAAAGGAAAGCCACTGGTTGATTCTGCACCTCGAATCCCGTGACTCCCAGTTCTGCTCCCCAGGAAGAAAGCAATAAGGTACCAGAAATCCCATCGCTGGTGTCTGGGCCCACTGTATGCTAATGGGAAGGATCAGACGTTCTTCTCACATAATGGGGTTTGACAAAGTGAAAATTAACACAACCCCACTCCTGCTGTTACTGTTAGAGGGGGTGGTTGATATGGCTTTGTCTCAGACTACGCGACACACACACACAAACACACAGACACATACACACCTTCCGACAGATACCACACCAGCCATCGTTCTCATTCTCACCCAGACATTTACGTTGTACGCCCCCCACCCCCTCACCCTCCTCATCACTTCCTCTCACTACCCCCTCCTCCTGCACCGCTTCCCCTATCTAGGTGTTTGTGTCCTCGGCATAAACATCCCTCCATCCCTCCTCCTTCCCTCTTTTCTCTTCTTCTCCAGCGACTCTGTTTGCTTCAATGGACTTTCATGACAACTCATTCCGTAAGGGTCCTTTTTTCTCTCCCTCTCTCTCTCTCTCTCTCTCTTTCTCCTTCACTCTCCCCAGGTGAAATATTGATGGATTTTTTATGAATAGCTATGAAAAATTCATTCAAATTCCAAAATGAAAAAGCGTAAACATTCCGCATCTGCCTATGCCTCCCGCATTCATTATCCTTCACAACATCCTCACTCCCTCCCTTTCACTCTTTTCCCACTCTAGCCCCCCTCCTCCTCCTCGTCTTCTTCCGCCACCCCTCCTCGCCCCCTGTCTACCTGAAAAAGACATGCCGCTCTGTCTCTTTTTCCGCCACTTGGCCTAATTGCTTAATTTGACCTGCTCTCTCATCAATTAAAAGTCTGTCAGTGGTAGACAGATGGAGGATGGATCAGAGGGCCAGTCGATGGACAGATCAATGACAGAACAGCTCAATAAGTAAATGGAGATGGCCAGTGATGGAAAAAGGAAATGAGAGAGAGAAAGAAGTAGAAGAAGAAGAGAACAAATTGAACAGGCTGTCATGACAAAAAAAGGTGGAGCGCCAACGTGCCTCACTCAGACACTCTGACTCTCTTCTCTCACAATCTCTCTCTGATGCTGTGACTCTCCCTCCCCCCTTTCTTTATCTCTTTGAATCTTTGACTCCCTCCAACACTCCCAGCATCCCCAACCACCCCTGTTCCTCTCTTTTTCTGTTCTATGAATGCAAAGCTGAATCAACAACACAGAGCATCTGCACAAATCAAGCAACAAATATTAGAGGAAAAATAAATAAATAAATAAATGTGCGGCACAGAAATCTCAAACAACAATAAAGCTATTGTAACTTTAAATGACAACAACCACTTCAAAGGAAATAAAAGTCATATGAGCAGAGAGTAAAGTAAAAACAGACAAAAATGAGGTGAGAAGCAGAAGGGAGACAGTTGAGAGCTAAAACGCTGAAGATTTACCTCACGTTTGGCTCGATAGATCCTTACCTCGTGCAGAAAATGCAACTCCATAAAAGGCAGATTTCAATCAGTGTGTCATAGAGCTGCAGTAAATCTGCTTGTCTCCAACTCATTCACTCACCCACATACATGCATACATTCACATGCATGCATTACATATATGTAAATGCATCGCTCATGGACAAAAACAATACAGTAGAAAAGAAAATTTCTTAATACGTAGCACTCAAAAAGACACAATCGCACTTTTGCTCCTAAACACATGACTCAACTCTTAAGCAAACGGCGAGTCACGTCTCTGTAAACAAATATGACTTCACCGAGACACAGTCTCACGTGAATATACACAGATATTGGCACGAGCGTGCGCACGCAAACACACGTACACGAAACTATACACGCACACGACCACAATTATTTTGTTATTTTCCCCTTCAACACCTTGTTTTAATTAGCTTTCTCATGAGACTGCGACTCAGACCAATTAGGGAAGATTATCAAAGAAGGTCTGGAGTAGGGTGCATGCCCACTATGACTCCTGTCCCCAGGGATAGGCCAGGATGAAAGAGACCTCAGCATTCATACACACATACACATACGGACCCACCCACCCACACACACACACACACACGGACATAAGCATGCAACACTCTCTGAAGCAAAAATATGAACTCCATATAGGGTCTTGCACGTCTTATTGTATCTTATAACACATAAAGAAGCAGCCCTGCACAACACAGCAGCGTGTATATACAGCATACACAAGGTCAATCATTCTGTATTGACCAGTTGCAGATGGATCGCTGAGGAGATACAGAATGGGGTCCTTCCACTCTGTCCCTCAAGGGGAACTAAAACCACTCCATTGATGCAATCATTAATGGAGACACTTCAGAACATTGAGAGAGATTACCAACTCAGAATTAGGCTATAAAAACACACATTATGTGTTTAGGATGAACACAGGAATGAAGGGAATTATATCAGCGACGCCAACACTTGCATTCTCTTGCTCTTATCTTATGACAAATCAATGAAAGCTCTTTAGGAGTTATGTTCTGCTGAGAGATCCTGATGTATGATCAAGCGGTTACCCCGAAGGAAAGTGTACCTGTATAATTACTAAGGTGTCATCATTTATCTTTCTGCCCCCCCCCCCTTCCAAAACAGGAGAAATATCTACTTCACTGCAGCTTTAATAGCGTGTTTATATTCATCTCAGTGTGATATGTCAGTACAATAGTGTGTGTGTGTTGTCACAAGCTACTCCATAACCTGATGGTAAGTTAATAGCACTCAGTGGTATTATGTGTAACAGTGATTAGATTTTGGAGAGGCTGATGGTGCATATTGGTTTGGTCCCTGAGGGCCAGCTAGAAGAGTCAGAGATCAGAGGTCAATCACCACGGGATCAATGTCACTCAAAAGAGCAGTGTTACATTCAAAGACTCACTATATGGCTTACATTCATACATTGTGTAGATTGATGGTTTAAGAAGCACCCCCCCCCCCCCCAAAAAAAAAAGAGTTCTTGCCTCCTTCCTTCCTCTCCCAGCTACAAGGCACCATTCTGGGAAGCAGAGTGTGCAGTATGTAACAGGCTGAGAGAGTGGAAGTGTGGAGAGGAGATACGTCTAAAGGGAAAGTGACTTCCCCGGGACTTCATTAAGCTAATCTGGCCACCGATACTAACAGAGTTTAGAGGAAGAGGTGAGGAGAAAGCGCAGAAATGAGATGAACACTTATTAGATCAGACCGAGCAATTGTCTTTCGCCGCTCATAGCAGAATTCACACTCAAACACACACATACACACACAGTTAAACAGGCCCAGACAAAGACAGACATACAGAATGGAACGGACAAAAAGAATCATATGCACAATATACACTGCACGCATGGCAATACATACATGCGTATGCACGCATGACATATTTAAGCAATTCATAATAAAATAAAAACGAAATTGGTAACAGATTGGACTTGAAAGGGGGTAAATAAAAACTGCATATGTAAAAGATGAAGTGAAAATGACCTGCCACTTTTTGTTCTGCGCTTCAGCTGCAACAGTCGAGCAAGCCTGGTACCCAGTGGAACCTCGGTCAGCTGCCCTCTTTCCTGTGCCTCCATGTGTTATGTGCTAGGTTTGTCTGTGATCAAAAGAAAACAACATTTTGAATATGGTTAAAAGATGTTGCTGGGGGACCTGTAAAAGAGACAGTCGATAACCATATGGTCAATATAGTCACATCTTGAGTTAGCAAATGTTAGTAAAAACGCTAGCTGGCTAACAAACAGCTACATCAAGAGGAGTTTGCGTACTGTCACGAGGAACATCAAGCAGGTCTGTTTCCTCCTTTCTGTGGTTAACATAAAAGAGATTGGACAGGATAGGTTCCCTGCTGAAACATTTTTAAGATGAGGTGAATTATTGTTAACCAAAAAAGATCCAGTGGCCTGAACATTGTTCCATTTACATTATCACTTTATTTATACTGAAGCTATATGATTCCCCAAACTACCTAATGCTCACTGAGGCACCGCCATAACCAGGGTGGCCATGTTTCTTTTTGTCAAGCTTGTCCGACCTAGCAACACTAACTAAAGGAGGCAGGATTTTGGATTTTGGTGAATTGATGGCTATTCATATGTCATAGTACCCAATATGACATACTTAAACTGTGGAACCAGTGATTTATTTCTTTATTTATCTATTTTGCATATTGTTTCAGACCAAACAGGATTGACATGATGGGAATAGCAACAACACAGCCACAGCCTACTTGACTTACTTACTTGGCCCTCTATCTGGAGACTTAAACAAATTTTTGCCCACACCCAGTGAAAAGGAGAGTTAGCAAAAGTTTTTGCTCATCTTAATCCAGGTAATCTAGGTAATCTACCGGTAAAGCACCAGAGGATTGTAGTTCTGCTCTTCCTCTTTCTAACTCCTAGGGCTGTGGACAAGGGGGCAACAGGAGTGTGAGAGGTAAAAATGTTTGATTCTGACATATTTTCACACTCATAACAGTTTTAGTGAGAGGATGTGAAGGAGAGGTAATACTGCTAGTATGGCAGAGCTAGAGCTGCTAATAGGTAGTCACGTCCTGTGTCAGCCTTTCCCAGAAGGAGTCACCTCTGCCAGACGCAGAGTCAGAGAAGAAGCAGGGTATTTCTCTGTGTTACTCGAATAGGCCAGTGGCCACTGTGCTGTTCACACTCCACCTCAAGTCAAGTCAGTGGAGGGATTATTCACACATCACTCCCATCAAACTCATCCACATCCTGTTAATTAGCCTGAGGAAGAAACACTTTCATTCCCAAGAAATTGCCCCCAACTTTCCTACATGGGTATTCACAGGTACTCTCCACTTACTGGAATGCACAGAATATAAAGACATCCACATCAGACTAAGCTGTTTTCCTATTCTGGCCATAAAAGAAAAGAAACATCCAGAGATGATGACAATCTTTGCTCCTCTGCAACATAGACAATACACTCTAAAGCTATAAGTATCAGTGGTGGGCTTAGCCTTGGGTCTGCTGCTATTGTACCTTGATATCATAACAGTGAGTTGAGCAGATTTAAGGAAAGTGCTAGCTGTTAAAAGGCCTACTGCTGCTTAAAAGAACTCTGTGACTGGTCCTGGATTGTGGTAGTAGTGCACTGCAAGTGTGAGTCAAATTTGACAACCGCACCAGAGTAAGAAGAACAGAAAATTGTACCATCTTCTGCCAAAGCAAGCAATCTGTGGCTATGAGCCATCTAAATCTGCTGTTGTAGTGGTGGCACCGTGAAGTAGGCTCATCCTGATTGGCTGGACTTGCATGCAAGTTTTTGTTGGGCACACGAAAATGAGTAAAGCAGAGTTGTAGAGTGCCGTTAGAGGGCAAAATCTGTGTGAAATACATCAGTGTGCTCAAAGACTACAAGAGCAAAGAGGAATGAAGGAGGGAGAATAGGGTAGACGGAGAGGAACAGAGGGTAGACGGAGAAAGGGAGGGAGTGCCACGTCGTTCTTAATCTAGTTTGTCTGTCGTAATCGTGTCAATGTCACTCTCAATCAGGCAGCCACAACTAGGGCTATACAACTTCAGTTTGATTGGACCAAACCTTGTCTTTAAAATGACCTCTACAGGGAAGGTGTGTGAGTAGATGGAGGGAAAAAATAGAAAGAGGGGGGGCGAGATGAAGGGGAGGAGAGTCTTGCAGAGACAATATGAGAAAGAAGGAGAGAGGGAGCACAAATTAACTTTAAACCTGTTACTCCCCCACCTGTCTGTCAATTTCACTTTGGTCTCTTTCTTTGTTCTGATTTTTCAGTGTGACAGTATCGATTGCCCGCTCTTATTACACAAGAGGATACAGAGATGTCTGTGTGAGTGGGTGGTGTATAGGTGTTTGTTGTAAACTTTCAACAGACATATTCCTTCCTGCTGGAATTTAAAACATTTAAGCTTGGCTAGTGTTTGCGGGGTTTTAAATGCCTCTTTATTGTTGGGTTTGATCAAAAACAAAAATTACAAAAGTGCATTTGCATGGGGGAGCACGTGAATGTAGTTAAACAAGCAGTTTGTATGTACATACAGTAAGTGTGTGTTGTTGCTTTGCGTGTAAGAGTATAAGAGACCATAACACTGCTATACATAAACAAGCTTGATTTTTGCTGAATCTGCAAGTTTCAGCAGATCCACTTCCCTAAAAATGTGTAAAAGCAACCAAACATCCGTGACAACCAGTAACAATCACAATGACATCAAATGTAAAAATACAGTTTGGTGGAATTATTTATAAACGTTATGCAACTGGTTTTATTTCGTTATCACACACAATATTATTTTACTAATCACTGCAGGGCATTTGATCCTGTCAGAGATTATTCTTTCTGATGCTCCCTCGAAAACCAATTTTCCAGCCATGATTTGAGAGATTAGTCTTTCACCACAGAATATTTACTGAGACCCACTAATACCACTGTGGCGTCAAGTTTGTTTTATTGTAGTTGTCTCTGTGTTTGAGCATGCTGCAATAAGCCACAGGCAAATTAGTGAGAGAATGTTTGTACGCTGTTGGTATTTGCTTTTGTCTCCTCTGTGCGTACTTGAGTTTTTTTAGTCCCACTTAATAGTCCAAATGCCTCAGCGCTGGTTCTGATTATGTAAATTCTACTGGACTGAAATCTGCCTTTCTCTCTCAAATTGATTCAGTCAGTTTTTGGTAAATGGCAGCGCATGGGGGAAAATTAAATTTAAATTTGAGTTTTAAAAGTATTTGTGAAAATTAAATGGTAAGTTTATGTTTTTTATTGTTTGCAACCACTGTGGCAAAACTGGACTGTAATTTGAGCTTCAACGTGCATGGAAAGATTCAGGATTAGTGGCTCTCTACCCTATCATCGGCCTTAACCTTCAAGAATCTATGAACACATGCTGTAATTGATACACTCAAAATAAATCCCAGATACGGGTTTTAAATTGTTAGCTTGATATCCAAACCTATTTCTTGATTCCGGCCTGTGTGGTTTAGGTTTCATGCTGCCATGAAAGTAGGAGGGCTCTGGTACAAAAGCAAGGTTCATTTGTTCAAGGTTAAAGACTTGTTTCTATTTGATGATGTTGGGCCAACAGGCTAGTAAGCAAATATTAAAATTACCACTGTCATATATTTAAACAATGTTAAAAATTAAAATAACTTCAACATTTTATTAATTCCAAATGTACATAGCCCTTGATACACTGTATTTATAGAGTGTTTATTGAAGAGAACCAGTCTTTTATTGGAGACAGACCTTTTCTACACAGATTTTATTTCTCATTTTCCCTTTTTGATGTATATTTGATCATGTTTTCATAAAAAAATGTTTTATGATCTGTTCCTTATTAACTTCCTGTTGATGCTCTTAATGCTGTTGTTAATGCAGGCTCAAAACTCCCTCTAACTGTTTCACATTAAATGCTTTCCATTACTTCAGAGGGCAGAATACATTACCCCCTCCTGGAAGACTGTTACTGTGTAACATCTACAAAAATACTGTTATTGACTTCCATTACAGCAGCTTAATAGAGAAAACATAGAACAAAAAGTAAAATGACGAACTTTTTCAGCGACTGACTAACAGTATCAATTAGAGCCTGACCATGATGGGATTTTTAAGACAGATACGGGTAAAAATGTACACATGTGGCTGCTGACTGTGAATTTTTGAGTTGGAATGAAATAAGACTGTTTCTATGTAGAATGATGATCATAAGGCTGCTTCTTTAAACAACTTAACAATTGAGTTAATTTTATTAAGCGCTTTCACAGCAGGATAGTCCAGGGGATTCAGTTTGATTGGGCGGGGGAATGCCGAAAAATTTCACACCTTCATTTAGTTTGGTTCACTTTTACAGTGCACTTGAAAGTGGACCAAACCACTTGGACAACGTCATGCAGTTACAACAGCTGCTTGTTTGGGGGCAGTATTACCTGAAACGAGGACTGACCAGGAAGAAAAAAAAAAGCACGAGGAAGAAGAAAACCCAGCTCATCAATTGGCCACGACCGAAAACGTAAATCCATCCCCTTCAGCTGGCTTGTTCACAACAAAAACAAACAGTGGAGCAACACCAAATTTATGCAGACTTGGGGTTTCTGTGTTTACTTTGGTGTTCAAAACTAATTTGTTTTTCACAAGAAGCTGCCCAGTATTGTGAATTCGAAAGAGCTTCCACACCTGCCCAAACGAAGCGGATATCCAAGGACCAAACTCTGGCCTGTTTAAATTGGACCAAACAGCTTTGTTGTGAAAGCTCCCTTATATTCACATATACATTGTAGACCAGTTCTAGATGACACTGCTGAGAGCTGCTTCTTCTTTCTCACTCTCTTATCACAGTATTGTTAATTATAGTCCATTCTGCTAGATAAACTTATATTGTATTACATTTATAATATAACAATATTTGCATATCAGATAAAATATACACCAACACTGATTCGTCAGTTTATCAGCTGACCAAGATACAGGTCAGGTTCAAGTATCCACCTTAAGGATAACAACATTGTGGTGATTATTGCACAAACATGTTGTTGTACTAATGTAGTTATTGCTGTAGAAATGTAGATTGTGCTGAAGTTTCTCCCACCAATGCAATAATTGGACGTTCTGAGGGGTTGTCACCTACCTGTTTTATCAACATACAGACTAATTGCCACCAGCTGTTGTTGTGTGCTTCAAGTGTGTGATGCTGGAAGGTGTAATTATTGGTAGTAATGTTCAAGCTGTACTTGCTTTACTCACAATAACATAGTAACAGGATGGCTTTTATTCAAGAAACTGTTCGCAGCAAAGCGGGATCAGTTGTCTTTGATTTCAAATGAGTGCTGGGTGTCGAGGAACATCAGCAATGGGTGACTAAAGGTTAGATGTGTTTATCCGATGTCAAACAAATTTTCCTGACTGAAGTGGAAATGACCAATTCCTCATGCACGATGGTGCTTGTCACTGCTAACTTTCACTGCTGGCTTGGGGAGACCTCTGATACACACCAGCTGCTTCTTTTCAACAAACAGGAGCATCACCAGGAGGGAATAACACAGAGGGTCCCTGCTACAGAAAACAGAAGCTACAGTGGCCACACAAGACTGCTACTTCATCCCTTGGAAAAACAAAATTTCCTGCCAAAATAAGTGCACAGATCTCATTTTATTACAGGGTATTAACAAAATATCATGTATACAGCAAATATATGATAAACATCATATTATGGAAGTCCAATCACAGTGCTACTTTGGAGCATGATGGTGCCATGCTATTCTTCTTGAAGGAAAAGCTCTGGATTGGTCAGACTTTAACACGGGGCTTAGTTGGCCAATGGCTGAATACAGTAGAAAGACAAAGAGAAGCAGTACAGCAAAAACTTTTTTTTTCGGCACTGGATCAATTTGGCGACTAACTAACAAGGCAACTGGTCCAAATGAACCTCCAACTGGCCTTTGGCCATTGGGCAATCCTTATTGTTGAACTCCACAACAGGGCTGTCTGTTGTGGCCTACTGCTGCATAACATATGGTCCTAGGCTTTTCATCTCTCCAGGGATGAAACACCCACACAAACACATGCACAGACTTATTCTCTCTCCCTCTCTTGCTCACACACACAAGTATCAATGTAGAGAGAAGGAGAGAGGAGGAATTGCAGACAGTCACACCAAAATAGCAACTAAACACACACACACGCACATGCCGGCCTTCAGAAGAAACATTAAACAAAAACCAAAACAAGCCACCCCGCGTGACAGGCTGGATGAATAAAACATGCTTTCAGGGCGACCCCTCTCCGGCGAGCCCCGCTCCTCAGAAATATTGTACACCAGGAAATATTCCCAGGAGGCACTAGCAACAGGGCCTGTGTGAATGATGACCAGCTCAGTAGACCCGGGCTTTGGTTCATAAGTGAAGCTGTTTGGCAGAGGTTTGTAGTGACTGTTCAGGGTTGAAGAAGGAAGTATAGGACATGTTATTCTCTTTCATTCTCCTCTGCTGTGGAATTCCCCTGATTTAAGTTACAGGACATCCATCTAACGTAGACAGCATTAAGATGTTTGTTTTGTTGTGCATATTAATACTCAAAAACGCACAAAAGTGAGGCACAAATAAACAAACAAACAAAAAAAAATACAAACAATCACAGAAACAGTAGCACATACACACACACAATACACACACATACACACAATCCTTTCCACATTCAATTCCACTCTGCTTTAAATCAAGGCTCAGCCAGTCTAATGCATGGATCCATACTGCTCTGGGTGAATTAACGTTAGTAATAAGATATCATGGCTCTGATTGATCCTCTATTTCCATGTCCACACCATAAAATGACCCAAGCCCTAGCCACAGCATACCATCACTCTAATACTGTATTGATTCCACTCTGGACTGTTGTGGACTTAAGTTGGGCTACAGAGGAGGGTATGGCTAAAAGTGGGCATGGGACTGGAGCTACTGCAACATGACTGTAAAGAGTAAAGAGTTGGGGCTACAAGTTGAATAAAATAAAAGTAAGACCTGGGCTCAAACCAACCTATTAGAAATATATTTTTGTTTTAATTGTCATTATTGAGAAACCTCCAAAGCCAATCAAAAGGATTGCTATCTGGAACGATTTTAAAGGATCGCTATCAGCTAAAATAAAGCAGATCCAATGATGATCATTTACTTCACTTGCAACTTCTCTCTAGAGTCCCACTAATCTTAGGAGTCACTTTCACCAGTTAAACTTTTATTCACAACATATCAATAATTGAAAATAAACTTTATAGTGTTGAACAAAGGCATTTGTATCAGGATTATGTATCTTGGGAAAATTAGTTGTGCCAAAGTCAGTAAGTGACAGATCAGGAACAGAAACAGAAAAACTTGATTGGTACATCCCTATTACTATTATTAGTATTACAGATTGACAGTAAAAGCTCATTCATTGGTACAGCTTTCTTTCCCAGTAATGATGAGTGAGACAATTAAGATTACAGTTGAACGACCAAAATAAATCTGCTTTTTATGCCATTATCTTTCTTCCTGTTTCAAATTCTGTCAAAAAATCTAAGTTTTCATTTTATTCTTAATTAGTTAATTCAGTCCCATTTCACTTTTGTATAAGAACTTTTTAATTAATTACAAAACAAAGGATAGCCTAAATGGAAAAAATGCTAAATGTAGAAACGTCCCCCCTTCGTTTAGCTCTAATTAATTTCAGTACTATTTGGTAAAATAAAAATAAAAAAATCAACTATTATTGAAAACATTTGATATCTGAACCATCAATGCCACAAATCTTTCAACCTAAAAGCTAAAGTAGAAATGAAACTGACAATCCAACAGAGAGGAAATACAGAACGTACTGCTGCCAACTAGTGAATGATGAGTTATGTAATAATATGGCTTTTGAAATAAGTGAATTACATACATATTAGGTTTCTTCGGAAACAAGTCAGAAAGTGATTAATATGAGCCTGGGCTTAAGGACAAGATACAGCAGTAAAACAGTAAAGTTGGTACTGGTGCCCGAAGTTGGCGCTGGGTTTGAACACATTCTTCAGTGGGGATGTATCCATCAACCACTAATGAGCCTCCTAAACCACCAGCTTATACCAAATACATCGACATGGAGCCAAAAAGAAAGACTAAGAGACTGAATGACCCATTTTATATTGTCCAAGCAGCCTTGGGCGGACGGATTCACCCAGTATCATCACACGCCAACTTGCCTGATGACAGAGCAGAAGTCATTGAAACCATGTGAGGTTATTTAAGGGGAGCAGATTGTTCCAGGAAACTGGTAGTCACTGTCAGAGTTTTGGTCTGAGTTCGAGGACCTGTGATTGATTTGCAAACCACCAGAGGGCCAGTCATAATCACGCCAGTCCACATTGGACGAGGACACTCTTAAGACTAGCTGGACACAGACCAACTGCTAAATACACCTACACACACATACACACACACACACACACACACACACACACACACACACACACACACACACACAAGAGAGAGAGAGAGAGACTGACACACGCAGACACAGAACACATCCAAACACATTCCTGCCTGTCTGAATTACATGCTGGACAATATCCCACGGTCATTAAAACCAGATTTCTTTGAAGATACAGACACCACGCAAACACATACACAATCACATACACACACACACACACACACACACACACACACAGACCGACACATCTGCACACATACCTATTGCTTCAAGGCAAATTGTTTGTTTCCACTGTATAGTCTGTCCGTCTGTTCACATGGTACGCAGACTTATCAGTCAAGTCAGCTCACTGCTGTTAGTATACAGGAAAAACAAACCAATTGGCAGGCGAGATAGACAGACAGAGATACAGACAGACCCAAAACACAGACAGACACGTTCACATGGCAGCAGACATGAAGTGAGTAATACAATATAATATCAAACAGGTGAAAGACCAAATCATAACTGGTGGGAACAGTGCTGTATAAGCAACTCTATAGGCCAGACGAAGGCAATAATACGAAACATACACAGATACAAATGCATAAACATGGCAGGTGTAATCTCTCTCCTGCCTCTCTCGGCTTGCTTTCACACACACACACACACACACACACACACACACACAAAAACGCACACACACATTCCTGCCTATAGTTACAGACAATAGCATGCAGAACAAAAGGCATCACCATGTTCACATTAGTGAGCCAACAGGACTATTTTTATATTTTACTGAGTCACAAAGAGTCTTCTCCCAGCAGCATGTCACTATTCTCATATCAAAGCTACGTTTATAGCAGACAAAGCTTTGAAAGTGGGCCATGGCTCATAAAATGCCTTTATGTCTCTCGCCGGTACACTAAAAAACCCCAGAAACAATGCATTTTAAGTCTGCAATTGGACTAGTGCTTATTATGTGTGTGTCTGTGTGCACGAGTGTGTATGTGGGTGCCTATGCATTCACACACGTGCACAAGCATCTGTGCATATGTGAGTGTGTGGTTGTACCCCACCTCCCCCCCGTAGTTGTGTGTTTAGATGTGTGTAGGTGTTGTTGATTTAATTCCCTCCACTGACATTGTTCTTTTCTGATCTTTTTTTTTTTTTTTCCGGCTGACAGAATGTGCAGCCTTAACACTCAGCTAACAACCCTGGCTTCCTGAATCACATGTAACCTAATCACTAACACCATCTGTTAATTATGTTAATACAAAAATGCCTTGGCTGCTATTCACATCCATTCTCTGAATTAGCACCCCACATCCCCACCGAGCACCCTCTCCCCATGCTTGCTCCTCTTTCTCCTGTCCAATCCTTTCCATCATCTCAGCCTCCCATTTTCTTTTCTTTCAAATCTTGTCTTTCTTATCCTTTTTAATTCTATCTCCTCACTTCCACTCTGTGTTTTTTTTTTTATCATCCTCGTTAATCCTTTACATCCTTGCTTTTCTCCATCATCCGTTCCTTTATTCATACCACCAGCCTCCCGCCAAATGCCTTCATAGTCTTCTTCTTTTCCAACTCTTCCATGTACCCCCTCTGTCAAAAATCTCAAACTCTTAATTCATCCTCCTCACAATCCCATCCCTTACTCAGCCTGCTATCCCCTGGGTAACTGTTGTTGCTTCCAGCGGTGAGTCAGAGGCTAAGCTGGCTGGAAATCCCCAGAGAGGCTTTGTCTGAGACCAACTTATTTTGGTGAGTGATATCGATCCACTCTACCGCTTAATTGTTATTCACTATGCTAATCTGCATTTATAAATCTAAGTTTCTATCGATCTGCAGGAGACATAATAAACTTTGTCTTGCCCCCATGCACAGAATAAGCATTATTGTAATGCAGGGAAAACATCATTTAACAGTCGTGTACAGTGTTGGTCATTATATTAACACAATCGAACGGCAGACCTAGTGGCATAATCAGAGGTGTAAGTAGGCCTGATGGCATTGTGACTGTCCCAAGGGAGGCCACATTCAAGCCTGGGGATGAAGCAGGCAGTTTGCCCAGCAGGCAGAGGCAATGTATATGTAAGCACAAAGCAGAGTTTACCATCTGCTTGAGTTAAGTGATAAGCCACAAAATAAAGTGGTCATGGAAAGTTCATAACATACCTACATGTGAGTAAGTGGATAAAGGTTCAAAATGTGTTTTGATCTTCAGCATTAGTGGTGAAATAAAAGCAATATTTGGCTAGAGGGTGGTCGCAGAAAAAAAGGCAACCCATAAGCATAAATCTTGTGCATGGCAGAGAGGTCATCATATGACTTTATATCATGTAGTGATGCGTAGGGAAATATATGAGAAAAGTTCTTCCTGAATATTTGGCATTAACTATTTGAAATATGAATTTATCATCACAATTTTCATGAGCCTGTCTTCAGGTGTCTTTTTTGTCTGACTGAGTAGTTCTCAACCTATTAGAGTCACAACCCCCAAGTATAATCCGGCTGATCTTCATTATGCCCCTGTCTGCCTGAGACAGGGATTAAGACCATTACTTTGCCCACATAGTAACAACTACTTCAGTTTCGACTTTAATTATTGTTTTTAAATTCATTGAAATAACGGCTCATTCACAATTAAAATTCAACATATCTGCTCAAGGCCTAAAAAAAACATTAATAGCTAGAACAGATTACAGATTGACAGATTACTGAGGTATCTGTGCCTGTTAACATGTATAAAGCCTATAGCATATAGTTTCTGAGTTCTTATCCCCCTGTGTTCAATGTCATTAAAGGGTTGACAGCTGCTTCCTGTTTCTCATGCCGCCCTGCTTGCTGCAATATGTTAAATAAAAAATAAAAAATGGCATAACACACTGGAGAAGCCTGAACCAGATTTCGTTAAAACTGATTTAAACAATTAATTTGTTACCAAAGTAGTTGCAAATTCATTTTATGTCATTAAAATAACCAATCGCATTAGGTCTTATATGGGACTGGTTGTCACATCTGTCCAGTTTTGACATGAGGCTTTTCATCGATACACAGTAGTACTAAACAGTAGTTGTGACTAAAACTAATTACTGGATAAAATAAAATTTTGACCTGATGGTGGCACAAGGGGAAAACTCAGACGATCGCCAGTGTCAGTAGGCTTCATCGTCTGGTGACCAGGAATGTTTGTACTTCACTTCATGGCAATACGTCGAATAGTTGTTGAGATATTTCAGTCTTGACCAAAGTGACCGACACTGCCATTCCCAGAGCCACTAGCATGGCTAAAACACACACAAGAAAAAAAGTAAAGAAATGTTTTTCAGCAAATCTGTGCCCAGGAACACCGAATCCTATTGTCAACGTACTGGTAAGGGTAACCTACAGTAACAAACACAACACTCAGGGTCAGGGGATTTCACACCACCACCTTCACCATAATAAAACACATAAATATCACTGGGGTCATTCAACCTCTTCAGTTCCCAGTCCCAAATCCAGCCACACACACACACACACACACACACACTCACATATACATGAAGAAACAATCAGTTCCATTGCTTTCACACACCCACATATACAAGCAACCATCCCTCATACACACCAGCAACCACACATGCAAACACTCACCACCCCACACCCTGATGCCCTGGCCTCCCACAGCTGGTTGAGCGAGGCCACAGTTTGGGTGAAGCCCAAAGTTTCTTACACTTGGCTGTGAATGTTATTTATTCTGCGAGTGCTGCGCGGTGAGAGGTGCATGGTGGGAGGTCGGGGCAGCTAGTGCAGGACCACTGAGCAGATCTTCGGTATTGACACGGCACAAAAGGGCCTATAGTTATTTCCTCTGTTTTAGGCTCATATGCAATGGTAGATCCTGTGTGTTCATGCACACACACACACACACACAAACTCTCACAGGGAAGCAGTCTTTTGTCCTCCATACCCTTTACTATACATTGTGCAGTGGGAATTTGTCCTTCACTGCACCACTGTTTAATGTAGCATTAGTGATGGCGCTGAAGACAAGTTCAAGATGGGGTCTGATCCCTGTTCCTCTCCCTCAGGTGTAAGGTGAGGAGAAGCAGGGTGAAGGAGGGGCCCCCAAAACAGCTGCCAGGCTGTAGGATGCCACGGTGCCCCTCTGGGCGTGGTGAAGCGGGTAGGAGACTTGCAGAGAGGGGACCAAGGTTGTGCCCACATGAGGAGACTATCGAGGAGGCAGTGTCGCCTTCACTACTGGGCCTCCATCTGTCTGCCCCACTTGAACCTCCTCCTTAACCTTTTTTTCATTAAGGGAACCACTAACCTTCCTCATTTATCCACACAAACTGAAACATACAGTAGATAATAGTATGAATATGTTCTAATTATCCATCTGCTATGACATAGAGCATCTGTTACCATTAAGTGTCAAAGAAGTAGATAATTATGCATCTATACTGCAGTCCATGCCTTCTGCAAAGGCAGTAACATTTGAATTCAGTGCAGGAACAATTAGGCGATAATAGATTTAACAGAAAATTAATTGACTATTCCACTGATTTACTTCAATAACGTGACAGTTGTGGAACAATCAAAATCAATGACTGATCAATCACCTTTATTATTACACATTCTTATTCCTTGTCAAAATCCAGTGCCTACACTACCCATAATTCAAATCCACCACTAAGAGTTCAGTTGGAGATTCAGGTATGTTAAGCGAGTAGTGACTGACGTAGCCTCGAGGCATTAGCCTCAAACAGAGATGAGGCTAGAGAGGTCTCACTTCTTTCTGACTCCACACCCCAAGATTTTATTCATTTTTAATCTTTTAGTCTTCAGCTCCAACTAATGCAGACTCAAGTGACATCACTTGAGGCAAATCATCAGACTTTGCACAGCTCCCTCCGAACCCAAAATACAACTTACTTATATGTAGCGGTAAGTCTAAAGACCTGTAAACAGACTTTTATGTGTAAAATCAGTGGAGTTTCCCTTTAAGGGAAGTCACTTAGCAAGAAAGAGTACACAAAAAACTTAAAATGTGAGGATTTGCTGTTTTCTCAGTTTTATATGATTGTAAATTGAATACCTTTTGGGCTTTGGACTGTTTCCAAGGTCTTTAAAGACAATGATATGGAGTCCAGGAAATAGTGATGGACATTTTTTTGGGACTGGAGGATTAATTGAAAAAATAATCAACAGATTGATCCGTAATGAAAATAATCACTTGGCATCAGTGCTATGTGCATTCCAAATTATTCTAATTACTCTTGGAGGCACAACAGTTAATAGACCAGAGCCAAACTTTACTGCAACGCATGCAGTAAAATGTGGGTTTTCTCTGAGACCCATGGAAATTCTAAAAACAATATGGATATGGAATTTTCTGTAAATTTCTCTGCAACAGAGGGATATATGATATTTTGTGGCCCAAGCAGACTTGGAAACTGTAGTTACCCTCGTTAGAAGTGAGCATATGTTACAGGTGGTGCGGAAAGCAGTAGAGAGTTGGCAGCGTAGAGTGTGTGGAATCTGCTGCCAGAGTGAGAGCGCTGGTGCCAAGGTGAAACCTGAGTGGACCATACAGCTGAGCTCTTCAGCTCGACACACACGGAGCACATGTGCACGCACAGCACAGCGGTGGAAAAAAAAAAAAATGAGAAAATATGAATGAGAAACAAACAATGCACTGGAGATTTTGGCAAACACACAAAATCTGAGTCACTTACAATTACAGTATAGTCAGAACAAGAACAACAACAACAGTAAAAATTGGGCGAAATCGCACACACTCTTACTGTAATTCTCCATCTCGTGAGAAAAAAAAATCTATTAGACTATAAATATCATTCAGTCTGTGTTCACAGAGTGGGATAATGTGGACCATACTTATGTGTGTGAGTGTGTGTGATGTGGTTATACAGCAGCTGTACTTTCTGGCATGTATGTGTGTATGTGTGTCGTCTTGCATGTGCATGTGTGTGTAGGTTTTTCATGCCTGTATGATAAATGGCAGCCAGACATTGGGTTAAGAGGCAGGGCAGCCCAGATGGACTACTGTTTGTGCCCAATTTTTGTCAACATAACACATAACCCTACATATACAACACACACATATGCAGGCAGCACATACACCACACCACCTTGTTCACTAATTTTGCACAACAGCCAATTGGGTTCAGCACTATGACATGTTTTTAGTGAACGTAAACTAACCTGCGGATATTTAACCCTCTGTCATTACAGCAACTACTATCATTTTTGGCTTTTGGGGGCATTATTATGCACCCCCTTCCAGTCCCCCACTACTTTTCTCCTTTCATTTTTTATCAGATTTCCCCTCATTTGTTGTCCTGACTGAGTATCTTTTACTGGAAGAGTAATTTTCCCACTCTCTTTACCTCTTAAGGCTGACTGTGGGGTGAGGTAGTGTGTGGGTGTGGATGGTAGGGGGTGATGGAGTTTTTTCTTTCTTTCTTTCTTTTTTTTTTTTTTTTTTAAAGAGGGAGAGGTGAGGGGTGTCTTCTGTCTACCACATCCTCCTTCCTGATCCAGGAAAACATACACGATTCCAGGACTCCAGCCCCCCCAGCCTGCCAGCCCCATCCTCAGCCAGGGACTTTCCAGAACTGCCCTGCCCAGCTAAGGAGAGCACTAGTCAGCCACGGTCAGGCTACTACACCCTGTGTGGAGCTCAAAGCACTCAAATGTGAAGTAGCGGAATCTGTGAAGTCATATAGCCAACGCATCGAGCAATTTCTTTAATTGTGACTATCAAAGAAAGTTAAAATATATACACACTTGGGGGTTAAGAGAATAAGTAAGCAAGTAAGTACTTAATAACATATGAGTCAAGAAGTTAATAATTACATGATGCGTCAAAAACTATTTGCTTGATCAAAAGTATTGGGTTTTTTTTCTGGACTGGTTCTTTAATAAAACTCCTTCAGAGGCTGCTGTGATTCAGCACTACAGGTGTGATCCCAGATCTAGACCGCTGTATATAAAACACATGGGCCCTTCGTGATAAAACCCCATCATAAACAACACTGTAAAATCATGATTACACATCTGACCTCCTACCACCCTCCCTGCATTATAACTCTTGGGTGATCTCACATACACTCTCACAGCTGGAAAAAAAAAAAAAATCAAATCACGTTTATGAGTGCTAAAGTAGAGTTGCAGCTCTGTACACTATCAATTTGACCATGTCATTCTATATGAAGAGATGTGTTTGGGTGTTTTACCACTAAAAAAAACAACAACCATTTGATCAATTTCTGCGGATTAAATTTAAAATTTACCAACATTTCTTTCAAGGTCTTTCAAGCAAATATGAATCTAATTTTAAATCAGTTTAATGTCTGAAAATGCACTACAAGTTCAAATATAAAATGAACAAACAGTATCCCAGTAGAGGGATTTTTCAAGAGAAACATTTCACACTCAAACACTGCGGTTTTAAGACATCCAACAATGATGCAACGCTTAAAAACAAGGTTTTACCACCTTTAAGACCAGTATTGACTTTGATTCTTCAAAAAGTAAGACCTTTTAAAGACCTACCACACATACACCACCCTGTGATATATTACCTGATGCCAGAAAAAGCTACATGGGAAAGTACCTATTTCTTAAGAGAGTTGTGACTAAAATGAAGTTGGCCACAATGTAAACACATGTCAGAACGATGACTGACCATTTCCCTTTATAACTCTCTGTCCACTCATCCTGGTAGCTCTAATTCTTGTCCTCACTGCTCCCAGAAAGTAGTGAGATTAGGTTGTCTGAATATAGCACACAGAGCCCAAACAAAACCCACAGACCATGGGCTTCCCGCTCAGGAGCAGGTGAAGGGGGCGGGTTGCGTTTCCCAGCCCAGGAGAGGGGGCCTGAATCTGGGGAAGATACGGAGTCAGCCTCCCTTCAACTGCCCGGACAGAACGTGACATGGGGAGGCTTTGTTTGGAGAAACGTAGGAGAACATTCAGCCCCCAGGCAGCACTGACACATCATTTTTATCTAAGATACTTTGCACTGACTGACAAACACCTGACAAACATGCATACTGCGCACTCACCCAGAACGTATTAAAACATAGAGTAATTACAATGGTACAGAGCAATTTGACCACTTTGATATGACGTTTTGTGCATGACATTGCACACAGTGTTAACAGGCTGGATGGGAAGAGGATGGCCATGTAGAAAAGGACTGCACATATCATTACAGCACTTCCAGTGGTGTGTGACAGGACAGAGAAGAGGTCAGCATGATAGCAGCATCCTGGAAGGACCCAACCAAAATACCACAACGAAGGACATGATCTGTAAACAATATGCACCCACGTTGGCATATAAGCTTTCAGTGGGCGACTAACTGTCAGTGACGCACGCTCATACACATGCACACACTTTCTCTCAAGCCTACCCCCCTCACTCCTTTCACACTGTCTCACACACATACACACACACACACACACACACACACAACACATTATACAATTGACTATGAAAGGACATCAGGCTCATAACTCTGTTCCCCTGGGGCAGAAGAGACCCAGTCACTGTCAGGCGAAAAACAAAACAAAGAGATGGAAAAATAGAGCAAAATAAAGGCAGAAGAGGAGACAGCCGCGGTGTGATTAGAATAAACGGGGGAGAGATGAAGGGAAGCTGGGACAGAGGCTACTACCTCTCCTTTAATATAGCTGGGAAATCTTCCCCCTTTCTTCCATGACTGAGGGGACGACAGGTTTGGGTGATTTTCTAATAACCTGTGGCCTGAGGTTATTGTGTTGCTGTGCTTTGTGTATGTGTTTATATATGTGCTTCGTGTGTGTGCCTCTGTGTGTCGCCTGGACAGATAAAAAAAAATACAGTGCCAGGTAATGGCAAGATATATTATGAGATGGAGCTAGAAAGAGAGAGAGACAGAGAGGCACTGATCTGCATTGATATGATGGAGCGAGAAGGGTGACAGTGGAGTGAAGAATAAGAAGACCTGTAGATTTAAGTCTGCTTGATCTTGACCTTTTGTAATCAACTAACAAGCATTATTACGTCTCCTGTCCAGAAGGTTTTTAATGTTTAACCCATAAGAGCTGCAGTTTATCTAAAGATTTTAAAATCATCTAATTTGAACATGTATTCTAAATGGGAGGGGTGATTTTGTTTCTCTGGGTTCTCTATTCCAATTTAAACATTTGAACTAATCCAATCAAAGACATGCAAGTGCAAAGGCAGATTACTTTATGACATCAGTATTTCTTCTTAACCACACGATCATCTGTCAAAATACCTCAGGAGCATGATAAACTGCTGTGCAGTGCTCTGGCTACAGACTAATAAACTCGAGGATCTGTTACTTAAACCTGACATCCTGAATCACTTTTTACATATCATCGGTACCTAAAGCAAAATTCCTCAACCATGCAGCCCCTTGCATCGTTTTAATGCATTACATGGTGTCAATCAGAGAGCACTGAAAAAAATATAAATGACCCATAAATGAAAAAATGTATTTCTTATGTTTTGTTCTGAGAGGCACAGTGGAGCAGTGGTTAGCACTGTAGGTTCCTTGTTCGAGCCTCTGTGGCCTTTAGAGTTTGCTTGTTCTCCCCGTGTCTGTGTGGGTTCTCTCCATTTCCTCTATCATTTCCTCCCACAGACATGCACTTAATAGGTTAATAGGTGACTCTAAATTGCCCGTAGGTGTGAATGTGAATGGTTGTTGTTTCTATGTGCCCTGCTATGAGCTGGCGACTTGTCCAGGGTGTACCCTGCCTCTGGCCTTCAGCTGGGATAGGCTCCACCCCCACCGGGACCCTGGTGAGGATAAGTGATTACAGATAATAGATGGACGGATGTATGTTTTGTTTCCAATTGCAGCAATGGGTCTCAACAACTTCACAACTTCAGCTGAAACTCTAATTCTTGTAGCATTCAGAGCAATTTGGCATGGCATGATGGAAAATTAAATTAAAACTGACAACTATATACAAACCTATACTACCTATAAGACAATCCTGTTTCTCTATGTCGAAGAGCATTGAGGATATCGCCAAAGGAAAACTTTCAAATGGGATTTTACAGTGGTTTAAAAATACTTCCAGCCCTTCCAGAGGCCCAAAGCTCTATTACAGATTTTGAATGGCTTTCTTCATCCACAATATTTCAACATGGCTTTAACATAAGCTAAAAGGTCTCATGGGTATTCATCTGGAGGCAGCAGGTCAAACCACAACTTCTGTGTGTATGTGTGTGTACATACCCATGTGTGTTCAGGCCGTATTGTGAGGTGAAGCCCACATAGCGCAGCTGTAAACACACACACTAACACATCATATGTGTATTTGTGTGTATTACGGACATGCACCAGCAGGCAAATAAAAAGACCACAACAAAATGAGCACGAGCTCTGTGATCTCCCAGAATAAAATGGCTCAAATAAAGAGAGTGATTCAGTGATTGAAGTGTGTATGAGAGTGTGTGTGTGTGTGCCCTTAATGCACTCTTGTGGATCTTTTCACACAGCGAGCACAAACACAAACTCACATAGAAACACAAATAGTGCGCAGCCATATGGTCAGATCATGAGTATAATGAGAAACACTTCTGGAGGTACTAATAATGTGGGGAAGAGAGATGGGAGGAAGAGTGGGAGGAGGGATGCGATGAGACAGAAATGGGAAAAGAAGAAAGGACAAATTTCTAAGTTAGACTGAAAAGCAAAGACATGTATGAGTGAGAGAGAGAAAGAAGTTCTTACAGCAAATGAGTGCAAACTGAACAAATAAACTGCAACCCCAGGAGAGGATCAGATTTCTCACACTTACTCCTCTAGCTCAACACCACATGTGAAAAACATTACCCTGCACTTGTTGTCAACCTAGGGTTCATCTCAATGGCTTGATGTCACCAAAGAGTCAGAGTAAAAAAAAATATTGTCACTGAGGTGAGTTATATTTCTGGGAAAACATGTAAAACTGAAGGGAACTGTTTCTGCTGAAATCATGTAGTAATTTCACATCAGATTTACAGAAGAGAACCAGATGTTATAGTTGAATCACCTTTCCTCTGAATCACCGTTTTGTGTTACTGTGTCATCTGAGACTCATGACCGTGAACATTTATTTCTATATCAATACAAATGATATAATGTGCATGTAAAATGACTCGATTAAACCAAAAGATAACTACTTGTTTGCATTTTGACCATTTTTGTAAAATTATGCTGGCTCACTCATTTTTATAGTATATAGAGTTTACCAAGGCATCAAAATATCATGTTATAAAATATACCAAAAAAACTCTACAATAACATTGAATTTATGGTTGTCAAAAGTTTAAAGTGATATGATCTCAGTTATTTACATATTTACTAGTATCTAAAGTACCAAAAACGTATTTAGTTTATTAATTATTATTATACAATTCCATAAAAAAAATACTGCTGTTCCTGTGTGATACAGCAAGAAAGAAACAGAAAGAGGTGGTGTGGGGTAAGCTGGTATGTGTGTGCAGTAAGACAGAGCTGTAGCCTTTTCCTGTACCAGCACTATGTGCAGGTTGTTCATTTAAAAAAATCCTGTGTTCAGGACTTTTTTCTTTTTGCTGTGGTATTGAAAGAGGTATTGAGTATTGTTTTTTTAAATACTAGTATTGTATATATCGTGACAACCTTAATTGAATTATTGGCCCCATGTCTTCAATGGCCAGGGGCTGTGTGAAATGTTATCCGAACTGTGGTGGATGTTTTGTCTCAGCACTGAAAAATAAAGTTTGTTTATGGAAAGTGCCACAGCAGAGGGGAAATTTGGAGTGGTGTAACATGTTTTTGTCCACATTCAGTGGTAAGTCAAAAGACCCTCGTCAATACACACATGCGTACACCCCTCCCTGTCGCTCCACCTTTCTACTGTTGCTCTTTCTCTCTCTCTTGAGAACACACACACACACACACACACAGACAGACACACTATCAGCAGTGTTTATGACACTAAGAATTACAACATCAACTACCACAGCTCTTACACTCATTTACAGGAATGTTGACTTGGAAAGACCCCAAAGAGAGAATAACAAACACACTGCAACCATCAGCTGCAACTGAAGCTGAACTTAAAATAAGTCAGATGACAACAAGACACAGTTTTAATAGAAGGGCTTAAAAATAACAGCAATGTCCGTTTTACACGGTGAAAGTCGAATCAAGATGTGCTGACACAGACCAGGCCCCTTCTCAGTGAAACACAGATGTAATGGCTTTAGCCGTGGTCACATGGAACTGCTTCCCGGCCTGCCATGAACAGAGAACGCCAACTCAGCTGGACGCTGCAGCACCTACCTGTTGACTCACGCTGATGACATCATCATGACTATTCTGGAAACATCAAACCAGACACCAGAGCTGGGAGCAAGAGAAAGAGAGAGAGAGAGAAGGTGGGAAGCAGGGAGGGAGGGACAGAGAAACAAAGAGAAAAGTGAGAAAGGGGGAGGCGAACGATGGCGGCGGCGGTGGCGGTTGGGGGATCAGATGACCATTAGGTCATAGCCTGCATCTCCACTGGGATAGGGCGGACAGCCGGGTCAGCAGATCCCACACCTGCATGAGTGAAATCAACTGCTGAGTAGGAGGACTGATGACTCCATCACGTTGCCTGACGATGAACTCGATTGGCATGGAGAACTGCGTCCTATTTGGCGCATGAGCAACATCAAAGACAAGAGAACGAGGGTAAAAAGAGGGGAGAGGAGAGTATTGCTGAGTGTGTGAGTCTGTGAAGTGTATTCTGTAGCAGTAGACACACACGCTATGCCTACATAAGTTGTGTGTACATCTGTGCATGAGTAAGCCCGTACAGTACGTTATGTAGTCAAGGCAGAATAGTGTGTTTGCATGTGTTTTTTGAAGATCATAACCAGAACTAAGTGCTGCTGAGTCAGTTATATCTGTTCATTTCCTCAGTAGTCCTGATGTGGTCACAACAGGCTGGTACAGACCAAACCAAGCCCAACCATACCAAACCAGACTAGGAAAAACAACACATAGCTCGCCAGCTGCCTCCCGCCAACTCAGACCAGCATGCATGAGTCCGTCGGTCCAATCAAAGCTCCCACGGAGGGGAAGACAGCGGCTTTCCAGGCAGAGCCACAGCCCAGTCCAGGAAGCAGCTTTCTGCACCTGGATCAAGACACTGGGGTTAACATGCATGTATGGTTACACTTAACACTGAAACCAGACAGACAGACAAACAAGCAGTGAGTGTACAGACAAACCGAACCGAATTCACACACTCCCTCATGTCAAATCTAATTTTCTCTTTCAAATTTGACTTTGCATAACAATTGATGAGTCTGAGGCTGACAATGTAAACACACCATGAGTAAAAGGTGAGTGGTCCCGATAGTACATATGACTGTTCCCAGTGAATCACCCTCTAGTGCTACATCCTTTCATCGAACTGGTGATTCAAACTTATTTTCATATGAGGACTGAATCGCTGCATTAGCGCTCAGAAGCAAAGATCCATTCATATGTTTCTAATTTGGGCCTGATGAGTTTCACCCTACTGGTCTCTTTAAAGTACACCCACACATGCTGATCTTGTCCAAATAATTAACCCCCGCACTGACACACACATAAGCTCAAACAAGTACACACCGGCTAAAAGAACATCTGCTTGATCTAACGTACTATACACTATGTTTACATTTGTGGTGTTTTTATTGGTTTTAGGAATCAGCTGTTTGCCCGGCTCATGTGTATATCAGCACATACTCCCACACCTCAAAGTGTCTGCAGCCAGCTGCAGTGTCTTTTGAGTTGGCATAATTTTGCCCCTGGTCAAAAAGCCCCAACCCAACATCAAATTTACTCCTCCACCTGCCAGTTTCCCCCAGCGACCGCAAGAGCACCACAGCAACCAAACACAACAGCAGGCAAAGGGATGAAAGGAACAAGGCGCGAGTTTGTGTCTATCTCTCAGTTGACTGGATGTGTATGTTTACATTCACATATGAACATATATTGAGGGGATATACAAACAAAACATAACAAAAAGATGTGTCATACACAAACTGTCAAACAGTCATAGGGCAGTCATAAGACCGTTCAGATCTAGTTTTAAATTACACAGGAACATAGAGCATAGAGTGGACACGGTACCTCAACTCCAAGCACTTCTCTTAGTGAACACTAACCAGCGAAGAAAAGTAGAGGACATGACTCGACACCTTCTGCTACAGCACTCTGCACCAATTAATTAAGTAATTTATAGAGCAAAAATGTCACAAACAGGTTATTAAATGTGAGTATTTGCTGCTTGTCTTTTGTTTTATACCACTGTTAATTGAATACCTCTGGGGTTTCTGCTGGTTGCACAAAAAAAGCAATATGGCATTGTCATCTTTGGCTTTACTTGCAGTCCTAAAGATACGTCGATAAAATGATTAACAGAAAATGAAAACAATAAGAACTGGAAAAATGTATTAATGACTGAAGTCAAATAATGACTTTCTTCAGAATGACTTCTTGACTTTTTCTATACGTTTCTTATTAATGAGTAATTTCTTATCCAGTTTGTGTATACAAGCTGTTGTGACAAGTGAATTTCCCCAGTGTGGGATCATTAAAGTCTATCTTATCTTCAATACCCAACACTCGCTGGCTCCAGCTTTTCAAATGTGAGCACTTTTTGTGTCTTACATCACTTTGTATTATATATGATAGTTTTTTTGGACTATTGTGGGTCCGCAGTCGGTCAAAACAAGGAATATAAGTATGTCAAATGTCAAATTTTAAATCAATGAAAACTTTATCCAAAAAACAGATCATGGAATATGATAAGATAATGGATAGTAGCTGAAGCACTATTTAGAAGTTATTTCAACAGGAGCTCCACTTTGCCTTTATAGTATTTATCTCTCTCCGGTTGTAAAAGAAATACAGTAGAGTCAAGTAAGAATAATGCAACTATTTGTATGTATGAATAACTCAGCCAAGTTGATGAAATAAGAGACAGACAGATCCACAGACAAGAAGAGAAAGAGAAAAAGTTGGGAAAGAGGCATCCTAAGATGACACAGCGTGAAAAGGGCTTTTTGTGTAAATGAGGCATTTTCCTTTCGTACGTTTGCTGCCACACAGCCTGCATGAAGAATGAGACACAAACACAAAAGTAGATACAGTATGTGGGGAAGGAGTGTGGGAGGGAGAAAGATGCAAAAAGAAAAGTCTTTGATGTTGGTGTGTCTTTGTCCGTGTCTTCCTCCAGTGCAACCTGTCACATGCTCGCTCTTTACCCATCCCCTTGTTCGTGGTTAGGAAGTAAATCCCGGCATCTCACATCCCTGTTGTCCCACCCTTCTTCCCCCATGTGCCTCTAACTCTCTCTAATTGCTTCTTTTACCCTCTAGCCTGCCTCAGTCCCACACTAGGCTGGATGCAGCAGCTCTCTGTAGACTGCTGGGAATCCACGTGGACAGGATAAGAAAGCTCATCCTGTATCTGCCAAGGGTCCCCAATGCATTAAGGCCAGTGGGCCACTGTTCCTGTATGACAGAATCTCCCTGGGACATGAGACACTTCCTGGCGTACTGGATTGAATAGATTAATTCCTGGAGGAACTGGGAAGATGAACAGAGACTTTTAGTTAGCAGAGAACTGTATGGGATTTGGGTGGAGATAGTGGCTTTTCTGTTTACACACATCCAAGAAACCAGGATAGAGGAAGAAAACAGATTCATGCAAGAAATCCATGAATGTGTTTACATGTTGCATTGCAATAACCTGGTTATCGTAGGTAGCCTTGAATTTATTGTGATCACATTTTTCTAGATATTTTTAAATACAGGATGGCCTAACTTTATTGTACTAGTGATTTATATACAAAGCTGCAGCTTTTGTCAGTTTTTTGTCAGAGCATTTGGACTGAGCACAGTGAGATGACAGGCTTTGTAGTGCAAGAGCAAGCCGTTTATCCTTGAGCTGCCACTGTACTCCGTCAAAACAGCTTGTCGAATAGTTAAATAGGTTCAGATATCCGCTCCCGCCACGTCTTTTTGACGTCTGATTATGGAGGGGCTGTGTGAGACCATTTCTGTAACTTTTTGAAAATGACAATCTGATATTCACATTCACACCCACTTCACGCCATGATGGCCCAGATGTGCGAAGGTGAGAAAGTATGCAAGGTTTAAACTTCTCTCTCAAGTGTTTTTTACTATTTGTGGCATTTTCCTTGCGAACAACTGAATGCGACATGAATGAATGCTTTCTAGATGAGACTCTTTGAAAATGTGTGCCATAATCCAATTATATATAGATTATATCGCAGCTCACGATGACAGACTTTCACTCCGCTTTATGTATGGCAAGTCATTAACACTTTTAAATCCTGACATGTTGGAAAACACATCTTACAAACTACTTCTGTCAAAGCATAATGTAGACATTACTGTGTGTTTCTGAATTTCGAACACCAAAAAACTATAGGCGATGGCAGTCAGTGAAAGTCAACTGTCAGTGCTGGTGTGTAAGTGCCCTAAAAAAATCAGGCTACTGCAGAGAACAGATAATAACCCGGCTACTTAAGTGCTTGTAAACGCACCAACTGTGAATAAAGACTGGTTAAATAAAGGAGTTTGAGAGCATCGTATCTGTAACAGGTGCAGATAGAATGAGGGAGCAGTTATGCTGTGTGTGATCTGCTCGTCAGGCAAAAACAGACCTGCTGTTTGCCCTCCCCTCAGGCCTCTTTCTGTGTTTCTCACCCTTCTCCCTCTCTCTTCATCACCCTCCCTCCTCTCAGCAACGAGGGCAACAGCCCAACATGTGGTGTCTCCGTACATTTCTGTATGTGTTTGTTTGTTTGTCTGTGTTTACTTCACAACAGTTAGATATGGGTTGTACTCTTAAACCTGGCTATGGGACTCATCATCGCTGTGAAGACACACGGGAGAAAGACAGAGAGTGTTGGCACGTATATACTGCAGTTATGAGACATGGAGAACATAAGGTTGAGTGTGAACTCACATATGTTGATGATATCTTTTTACATAATAGTGTTATTTACAGTGGTGCACATCTGGATATCTCCCAGCAAACACTGTGATATTATAAACAATAGTATGGTGTGGACATCTGCATGCATGAAAGTTAATCTAAGTGTCCTGCTTATGTATATGTAGAGGGAGAGAGGAAGAAAGAGAGAGAGAGCACCACGCTGTGATCCTTAATAAGTGCACTCAGTGTACGATACAAATTCCTACAAGGTGGAGATAAATACACAGCCGTCCCCGACACCCCCCTCCACAGCCCTCGTTCTTTCTTTCTCCTGTCCTCCTACACATCCTGGCCCTTTCATGTGCAAAGCAGATGGAGTCAATTGACATGCTAATGAGACAAGGGCTGCTTCACAGCAGTCCTGGAGCCACATCACCACACACACAGACGCACACGTGTATATACAGTGACTGGATATCAGCATGCACATCTGAGTAAGTCCCCCCCACATGAAGACGCTCAAGCAAACCGCGTGTCCACTTACCCCACACATAAACAAGAACTGGGATCATTTAACTCAAACTGTAAACTACCTTTTAATAAACAATGAAACAAAAGAAATTTGTTGATGGACTTGAGACTTAACTGTGGTTGAGGTGAGGAAGATAACCTCTTTCAAGAATGAAAGTGTAATTGATTATGACACTAACTGTTGCCCGTCAATCAAAGTTGAAGTCTGTCCTGTAGAACATGCATCTAGCTGTCATGTCAGATACCTGTTTCCCAAAGCCAACATGGAATTTAGAAAAACCTCTCAGGCGTAAGCTTTGTAGATCATATTTGCAGCTTAACAAAATCATCAAAATGAATTATATTAAGAATTGCATTTCAGGATCACTGAGTGCACGGCCTGTTTTATATCAGTCCATGAAAAATGAAAAGTTACCACAAAGGCTATCACTAAGTTTTTTGTGATGAACTGTTCGAGCTTTTACAAGACACAAATCTGGCAGCACAGTGTCAGCCTCGGTTAGAGACTCCCACATGTTGAGTTTGCAAGGTTCAACATGGTTATTGAAGAATTTGGTCTGCCTTACAGGTTTTCAGGTCAGAGTTTATAAATGAACTCCACACTAACAAAGAACTAAAACTGGTTTGCAACTGGATTTTTCCCCCCGTTTTATTTTTATTTTGGTTTCAGTAAATGTATGTAAGTTGAAGGCAAAGCAAATATTTGTGTTTCTGTTGCATAATGCCTTGTGCTGGCCAATATCACTCACTAACTGGCTTAGTGTTCTGTCTTCTGACTGGGAAAGTTCAGTTTCATAACACTGAACATGAGTATGATATTTATAGCTACAGGCTACTTTTACTGACTCCATATTTGCCACCAACACGATGCGCCTAAAATCTTGCCATTTCTTTAAGGTTATACTTTAACTTAAGGTCACAAAAGTGTGTAAGTGCATAATATTATGCATGCCTTAGCACTGCCCAGGTATATGTGATCATATTCATGATATGTAAGATGTGTCGTCCAAACACGTAGACAATCAAATGTGTTTATAATTGCTTCTACTAGCTACCCTGGAAGGCAGAGTTTAAAAGCCAGATGACATCATACCAATATGGAGATAGCAGTGCACATTTTCACATAATGTCTCCTGGGAGGCATTTACAGTGTTGCACTCGGTTGTTCACAGGAAAAAATAACAGAAACAGTTGCGTAATAAATGAAAATGAGAAAACTTCAAACCTTGGCTTCTTTCTCACTTCCACACAGCAGACCAATCACGGCATGGAGTGAGTGTAAACATCAGACTGTTTTTTAAAGTTACAGAAACTGGTTGTACACAGCCCGGACATTGGGAGGAGGGAATACCTCAGAAGAAGCATGCCGGCTGTTTAATGCAAGCTTTAGCAGTGAACACTTCTACCGACTAGCCCCTAGCTTTCCCTGGTTGGAGGCACTGTTATTGAAGCCATGTGTTGTTTTATTTCTATTGACATGTACCCATACAGTGTTACATCAGCCAGTGTTATACCAGAAAGGGGATATTTAAGACTGAAGTAAACAAAACCTACTCAAAAGCATTTCCATGAAAAATTGTTTGTGCCTGGTTAAAAAGACTTTAAGACTTGTCTGTTTCAGTATTTGAAATAACGACTTCCAGTATATTATTTAAAAAGTAAACACATCAAATACAAATGTATCTGTATGATTTATCAAATCAAGGATGTCCACCATTAAGTGCTAAAAAGCCGACAAGATGCTAACTCGGATGTCAATGGCAGCCTAGTTGTTTGACCTATGACCTTAACTGTAGCATTTGTGTTAAGTCTAAAGTGTGAGGTACAGTATTGCACAGTATGAGTGTGTGTCTATGTACAGTATCTGTCTTCCACCAACACATTTTCTTTCATTCAGTTGAACCTCTCGATGCCTCCGAGCATCACTCTGGAAAGCTCAGGTTGTTGATGGGTGACTGCACTGAGCAGCACTTGAGGCCAGATTAACAGGTGACATTTACGAGGGTGTGAGTGTGTGAGTGTGTGTGCGAGACTGGCAGGGCCGGGGTCTGAGTGATATAGGACTCCCTATCAGCAGACAGGAGTCAACTACTCCCACTACTCCCCACCTTAAAGGGCAGGCTTTATAGCCAGATCCTGATATATGCCCTTGCACGCGGCAACTTTTATTTAGGAGCCCCCTGTTGAACCCTTGTCTCCTCTGGCTCACTATTTATGAACTTATTAAAAGACTGGTTTGCTGTTATTCACTGGTTAGTTACATTTTATTGGAAATGTAATGAACTAACTAAATTTCACCTGTTCCCACATTTCTCTTGTTTTGTAGCCTTTGTCTTAGACTTTACACCGCTGATGTTCTTATTTTGTTTTCACTGGTAATTGATTTTAAAATGAGATTAGATGCTAAAGTAGACATGAAGAAATTGGGGGGATGAATTTCTTTTGAGCTGTGTTCGAGTGTGTGTCGAATGAGATTTCATGTACAAGACAGCAGGCCGTTTATACTGCTGCTTATGTGATTACATTCTTCATTAATTAATCTGACAATTATTTCTTCAATTAATCGTTTACTCTGTAAGTGAAAATCCCCATTATAATTCCTTAGAACAACAGACATTACTATAGAATGCTGTTAAATCTAAACATCAGTCTAAAAAACAAAAGATATTCAGTTTACTATGTTAATACAGAAGTGTTATGCTTAATGAACTAATCTGTTTTGCATTTTCACCTGAAGATTACTTAAATTGTCTTTCAAAAGATACTACTTTTCTGTTAATTGACAAATTATTGGCTATTGGCTAAAATCATTTATTGACTTTCAATAGAATCAATCATGCTGTGACGATACGATCATATTTGAAGATTCTTTTGTTATCTAACTAATTACATGTGATGTTTTGTCGTACATACATATTACATTGCATTAAACATCAGTTTGATAATTCTGTATATAGTTCATTTTCTATAATGTGAGAAAATCATAAAAATACAATTAACATTATGATTTCAACCATGTCCTCCTGTTCAACACTAACATGCCTATCAAATATGGGCTCATAACATCAGTGCCTCATAACAGGCAGTGATTAACTAATGCCTCTCTTATTATCGCTCTGACACAGTAATCAGGAGGCCTCTTTAAATATTCATTGCAAATACTGGTTGGCTGTGCAGTGATCTCTTTCCAGGAACAGGTGGGGTAGGAGGGCCACGTTCCTCATATGCCCCGACCCAGGAGGCAGTTAACCAAGCCTGGGCAGGACCTTTACACACTGCCCCCCGGCCCACCACATGGTCGGGACTAGGCCTTTGCTATTAAGAGGGATCAATGCTGTTTTATTTATTAATCTCAGCAGCCTTCAGTGCAGTCTCCCCAGGCTGTGGTCCACTATGAAGGCATTGTTTTAAGGCATTATGCATTTTCTCATCAACTGCATTCATTCATTAGAGTCAGTTTAGTTTTTTTTTTTTTACATCAGTCCTTTTTGTCATATTTTAGCCTCTATTCTGCCTTTTCCTACCACTTAAAGCTGTTTCAGTTGCCAGCAGCAGCATCATCATCACACCTGTTTCCAATTGCATACACTCATAGGTCTCTCTTTGAACTACATTATTACATACACTTTCCCTGCTGAGTCAAAAAGATCATAGTATAACTGAAGCTGAATGAGTCATAGCTTAGGTCAGGCACTATTGCAGTGTGTGTGTGTGTGTGTGTGTGTGTGTGTGTGTGTGTGTGTGTGTGTGTGTGTGAGTGTGCTTACTTATTGGATGGGCCAGATGAGAATACAGTCAGGCGTAGGTGGTGAGCAGAGGGGTGTTAATTTATGACTAACACTTAGACACAGGATCAATTGCCAGTAAATGTCTATAGGCTCAGAATGGAGGACACTCTAAAGTAGAGAACGCTTTAGACATAAACGCCTTAGAGATGCTTTGAATAACGCTATTCTCTGCCATCGTGCACAATGCGTTTTTATTCTTCATTTTGGTTTTCATTTCCCTTTGATATTACAGCATCTTAGCTTTACTGCTCATGACATGTCCCAAAACAATTGTGCAGCTTGTTTCCAATAAAGGGGATGAAAGATAGCTGAAAAATTAAATTAGTTTCGGAGAAATGTAAGCTAAAATGTATAAAATGTGTTTTCTATCCACATTCTTCATAGCCTCCAATTGCTGGTCTTAAAACACTTGAAGGTGAATGCCAGTTTTATGACCTCAGGCTATTGCCTGGTTGCCTGTCACTAGGTGGACAGGTTTCTTGCTGTGATGAAACATGCTTCAGTGTGCAGATTGTTGACTCTGAACGAAACCTTTGGGAGTGTGGGTTGGAAACATTATCCAGCGCACAAACAGGCCATGGGCGCATCATCAAGACTTTCTATCAGCCTTCATTAGCTTCATCATCAATTCAATCCATGCCTTGGACACATGGTGTACAGTAGTCTCAAATGAAAAATACACAAGAGGAATAAACAAAAAAACATGAAAGGAGCAATATCGGAAAAAGCTGTAAATCGTCATCCCCGGGTTCTGCTAGTTTCTCCCCGACAACACATCCTCTGTGAATAGAAATACAAATATGCCTCTCTAATACACTCATACGCACACAAAGTACCCAGTTATACTGTGTTACTATTAAGAATTTGCAGCAGTGTGCAGGATTAGCTGTTGTAATACTGGAAGTTGAAAGTATTGATAATTATATTCTATTGTAGCAGTCCAGATAATTAATAGTACGGGGGACATAGCACTGATAGCACTGATCTTCAAAAAGGGATAGCCAAAATAATGCTAACCTTTCATTATTAAGGACTTTGAGGTAACTAAATAAGCAGGATACTGAGAAAGGATATATTAAGTTGAATGCCAATTAGTTTCCCCAAACACCTACATACTGTATCTATAGGAGAAAGACAGAACAGTGTTACATTATTTTGTCCACCACTGTTGTGGCCTACAATGCTTAGTTAGCTAAGAAACATGTGATATATGGCGTAATATAATGACCTACACACATCTAGTCATAGCAGACACTGTACATATAGTGTTGAGGGAACACATTTTTACATGTTTAAAATACAACAATGTCGTTGTGCATATAGTACATTTATTACGGTCTCCCTGTAGTTAACGTGTCTGTTAAGGTTCAGCAGGTTGAATCTTGAATTTGTGATCTGACTGCTCAGCAGCTCGTCTGAAGACTTGAAGAATTTTGTGGGACTATAAAGAGCTGTTGGCAAGCACAAGTACAAGAGGAAACCTCTTGTACTTGTGCTCTATTGAATGGGCTAAATACAGTATACTACAGTATATCACAATGTGGCAGTTATAGTGTTTGCTGCAGCTGCACACATAGAAAAATACAGTACAAGTACAATACTTTGTGAACGGACCGACTTCGGGCCACAGACAAAACAGTTAACTGAGGGCATCTGTCAAACATTGCAACACCTTTTCGACTTGTATTAAAACTTGTGTGATGGCCACCTGTGGAATAACAGTTCTTCTCTTCCCAGACCACAGTGGCACTACTTCTCTCAGTCTGCAGAATTTCCCTGAGCTGAATAAGCTCAGCATTTGCCTGGGAAAGTCTTTTTTCTTCTCCCCTGGGCTCTGTGAGAACTCAGGGCAATTCCAAACCATACAAACTGGAGATTGTGAGTGTATGCAAGCGTGATTGTGTGTGTGTCTATGAATGTATGTCTGACTGTTTATATGCCTCCCATAGGGGTGGGGGTCTGTGTTTTGACAGTATCAGGTGTACAGGGTTTAATCTCCCCCTCCTTCACCTCTCTCTCCCAGTCATGCATCGTCCATATGAAAACGGAGCAGGGAGACAAAGAGAGAGAAAACTATTTCTGAATAATAAAGGACAACCTGTGTTTTCAAGACTTAAGGACCCTGCCTTTAATATAAATAATCTGTCTCAGGTATCTGTGTCTCATATCTGACTAATGCATGCTATTGTAAACAATCACACTGTGAGCCACGATAGGCTCAGGAAACTGCAAGTGCCGGGCACAGAGCAAGAAAGATTGAGAAAATGTGTGTCTGAGTAGAAAATGGAACAACAGAGAGCGCTCTGTACAGAGTACAGCGTTGTCTGTTGGGTGGGGGTTGAAAACATCAAACAGTCAGCCGTGCCCTCCAGGCCACCTCTGACCTGGGCCCTTCAGGGGTCAGGAGTCTTAGTAGATACTTAAACCTTTCTGCAGGATTTTGACCTGTCCTTCCCTCCTGGCCCGCCATTCCCCAGCCTCGCCTCGCCCTCCTCACCCCGCTATGCAGCCCACCAATAATCCTCAGCCAATCAATAGTAACTGTTCTCTCGATAATTCATAACATTAACATACACTCAATGGCCCAACGGATGGATGGGGAAGACATAGGAGGGCCATCATTCCAGTATCGATCCCCCTTAGAGGGAGTCGATAGCCGGGGAGGTGATGGAGTTATAGCCTCCTGGAGGTAGAGCCACAGCAGAGCATAGCCTCAAATAAACAGACAACACACACACACATATATATATACACACACACCGCTATCTTCTCATGCTCACAGACATATGGACAGATACTGACACAAGCGTTCAGTATGTGGGATGTACACATGTACGTGTGTCCTTTGTACATGGGATGCCGTGCCAGAGTGTCACTAACAGAGATAAGAGGAAACCCTTTTAATTACCCCCCAGAGCAGGGACCTGCTTTTCTATCACCACTCTGTCTCTGTTATCGCATTTATCTGACTGCCTCCTTCCGCTGTCTCCACATCTTTCCATCTTTTTTTTTTTCCTGCACTGCCTTTACTCCTCTCTGCCACTCCACAGGGCCCCCTGTCCCCTAAGATTTCTTAACCACCACTTTTGCCTTTTGATTTCATGTCCCCATCGCTCCATACCTCCCCAGCTCCCCATATACTGCATATCCCCCCGTGCCTGTTTTTACCTCTCCTCCTCTCAGAGAATCAGCTAGCAGCAAATCCTCAAATCATTTTTGTCTTAGATGTTGCAAAGTAATCTAAAAGTAACTACAAGTATTCAGAATACATGAATAAAACATTTGAGTGATCTCTTGGAATATGCTACTGACTAGAGCTGGGCCATCTTTCCTGATATCAATACACTTTGATTACAAAATGGCAAACGTGTGCAAAATTTTATATAAGATCCTTGATGTTCAATGGAATTAACTGTATTCCACTGTTTTGTGGTTTTGTTTATTTTTAACTACTATTTGGTTGGGATCATTAAATTAGAGATTTTTGAGAAATTATATTTATGTTCATTAACAGTAGACAAGTGCTATGTGCATCGTAAATTTACTCAACCAGAGTGCAGATACACCACAACTGTGTCAGCTAAAGCTTTGCCTCACTTTAGTCGACATTCTTCCCACTATCGCTGAGTGTTTGACCCAAAGTGCCTGTGCCAGCTCTTTCTTTCCAGTCAGACAAATAGTACGGCAAGTGGACTTGCCACTCGTCCCTCCTCTGTTCCCTTTTCCCTTGCGAGACATAAAGCACCCTTCACCCATTTCCTTCAGCTTCTCATCCTCACTTCCACACCTCTCCTAAAGCCCCACGAGGGCCCTACACACAGCACCCTGAAATATAGACCGGCGTAATGGCCCACTAAATTAACTCCTTGTACGTGTGGTTTAGGAATGGCTGTAATTAGCATATAATAGGTGTGGGAGAGGAGGTAAAGGGCCAGGCCTGCCCTGGGGGCCCCGAGGCTGGGGCTGCGGCCCTCTCTCGTCTCCATCTCTAATAGCGTCGCAAAGTTCAGCCATATAAACATGTCAGTGAGACGTGTGATTAAACGGCACGGTCATTAGATAATGGATCCTGTACCTGTGGGCTGCCTATCACTTCCCCGTCAGGCCAGCTCAGCGCTACCTTGGCTCAGTCTGTCACACGCAAATACACACACACACACACAGGCACAAACATAACTTCATTGGACTATCCTAACTCCCCACCAAAAAATCCACATACAGAAGTGAGACTGAGAAGAGAGAGAGAGAGAGAGAGAGAGAGAGAGAATAACCCCAGTGCAGAGCAACACCCTGACTGATGTAGTTCCAATAATTGCAAGGCTCTGCTTCCTCATCCAAGTGCCTTTTACTTATTTAAACTGTTTGCTTTAAGCGCCACTGAAGCCAATTAGGGGAGGCATAATTCAATGGGGCAGGGAATGAAGGGAGTAGGAGGGCTGAGGGAAGGAGGAGGGGAGAGAAAAGAAGAGAGGACGCCACTTTTCAGCAGACCCTTCATCATTTTCCTGCTCCGTCGTCCTTTCTTGCACTTTCACTTCTAGTAACCAGAGTTACTAGAAGCCATTTACGCCATGATTGTGATCACTCTGTGCCTGGAGTCATGCACCTTATTTACATAACAGCCTGAAGCAAAATATGTCGGTGAGGTGTGTCTCTCTCCTTTGTGTTCGTATGTCGTGTATTTGGTGGATAATTGTGCAAAGAGCAGAATGAGTTCTAATGAATGTGACAGCCCATTTTGCTAAGACTAATGTAGACTACACTTTAGTAAATCCTAAAGGTGCATAGGTCAGTCTAGGATAAGCACTGTTTGGAAATTCTATGAAGGGCAGTTGCCAACAATGCAGGTGAATTAAAAAGGCTGGCAGTGGTTGAGGAGAGAAACTTGGATTGGCTCTAACTCTACAGAAAACTCCATGACAGTCGTCCAAGAATAATCCACCAGATAAAAATATAAGGAGCTAAAGTTACTTAACTAAAAACAGTGACTAATACAAGATTAATACTTAACTAAGAACAGATTATTTGGGGGAAGAGAGGGTATAGTTTTGGCTTTGCATTGAAAACTGAACTCGAACTTGATGTTCAATGAACTGCAAAATCACTACAGCAGTTCTTTTGATAAGACACTGAACTGCATTCACCTCAGTTTGTAGTACGGTTTTCAATTAATCTGGTCTCCCCACTCTCTCCTTTAATTTTTGGATGGATACTTGGCCAGTGAACCTAGCCCTTGTTTTTCTGTCAGGGCATTTGCCCAAGAAGACCTGCTGGACTTGCACAAACAACAAGGATTTACAAATGCCATTAAAGATAATGGTATTGCTCATGTTAACGAGCCATCAGTTATACATTCATACACGAATGAACACACTAACCCACAGGCTTACACACAAGCCTGTACCCTAATAAAGTGAACCTCTGTTATAGCACGGAAGTTATAATGTTGTGCAACTTACACTAACACTGCAGAGGTAAATTCAGCAATACAAGGAACAATTATTAATGGATATGTGTGCATTAATATAAACATGCAGGCATAAGCTGGTCCATTTGATATTGAGTATTGTTCATATTTCAACTTAAAAGATCTAAGCAGCTGCGGCAGCAGAAAGATAATTCACACAGAGACAGAGGGCATGAACAAAAGCGACTACAGTTTACTTTGTGTGGGAACCAGTGGCAGACTCAAGCTCAAGGTGGGACGGAGAGTGAGAAACCACATCCAATCATTCCATCACATACTTCTTCATATCTATCCGCTTCGGACATTTATCCATTCTTTGGCGGCTTTCAGATTAATAGGAGCTAAAGCTGGTGGAGCAACGTGGGCTGGCCCAGACCTTCACTCATTCTAACAGCCGTTTAATAAATGTGATTGCAAATGGAACTTGTCACTTGCACTGGGGAGAGCTGGCCAGTCAATACCTCAGCTGGCAGGTGCCTGGGGTCACATATAAGTCAGCAAGTGATGGATATGTATCCAATAATTGATGTAGGGCAGCAGTTATTGTCAGTTTGGCTCCTGCCTCTATTGCTTATTAAAAGCTGTTGGCCTTAAGTACCAGCCAGCCAATTACTGAGGAAGCGAGGTGACTGTTTAGAAGCCTAGACCCTTAGGCTCTCTGTAGAGAAAAGAAATGAACTCGTCTATTGTTTTAGTGCATGCATGCCTGTGTGTGTGTGTGCACATATGTGTGTGTTCATCTAAAATCCAGAGTGTTTATTTTTTCAGTGAACTTCCTCTATTTTTTTTGTGAGGCTCTGTTTCATTGTTCTAACCAAAGTGATTTCCTCAAATGTACATTTACTGTAATACGGTGCACATTAATCTGATGTATGAACCGCTGCCTCTCATCAGGTCAGAACAGAGCCATTCTCCCTCTCTATTGTTGTCTTTGACCTTGCAGGTTATGTCAGAGCATGAGAAAAGTAGAACGTAGCAAACAGCACCGCTCCACGCTGACCCGTTGACCTTGCCTTGTGCTGCTTGGTTATTAATGAACTGGCAAGTTTCCTCCAGTTCATCTATCTTAGTTCAAGGTTAACTCATCCGCATATGAACTTGATTGTACTGTTGTTCGTATCTCAGAGCGGGAATCTCCGCAATTAGACATTTCACCGCTCACCCAGGGAGACCCGTGTGGGCGACAGTTAGTGTGACACCCTGGTCAAAGGAGCACTAAATACAATGGCACCAACGCTACCGCAGCCAGCTTACCACAGCAGCATATCTCCCTAACACAATCTCACTGCTCTATGCTCAGCAGGGAGAAAGCAGAATGAGGCGTGATAATGCTCATCGCCGCAGGCCCTAACCCTAAGACTGTGGGGAGAGAGGGAGGGGAAACTTTGGATGTGACCGTGGCGTGTAGTAATTGTAAAACTCAGAAAGAGCTGCTAAAGCAGAATTCTGACATGTAGCGCTGCTTTTCAGTTCTGATCAAAGGGTCCACCAGAGCAGCAGCTGATAACCCAATCAATTCACTCCTTTTGTTTTTCGCTGAATGATGCACGTTTAGCGCTAACCTCCAGGCAAAGAATGAAGGAAAGAAAGGGAGGTAAGAGTGGGGGAGGGAAGGGGGAAAATGGGTGGTGGGGAGAGAAGGTAAGAAGGGGGAAGGCAAAGAGGAGATTGAGGTAAGAGGAAGGGGATGTAAAAGCTGCATTTGAATTCCAGGAAAAGTCAAAAAAGAGAAAAGGGAGGAAAAAAATTAAATAAACTTGGATTGTTGGTGAGTTTGATGGATCTATAGAAAGGTATTAAGAGGTGCTGCAGGGGATGTGACGCGCATAGGAGCCGATTAGAATATGAAATGTTTTAGCAGAGAATGGAGTAAAAAGGCAAGGAGATGGAGAGGAGATTAAAAAATTACCTGTCTGCTGCTCTCGTCCTTCAGGAGCCAGGCAGACTGAGAGCCCCCTGCCTATAGAAGACAATCAGTAACAGGCTGAGGGGAGGGAGAAAGTGTGTGTTTGTGTGGATGAGAAAGAGATAGAAAAAGACAAAGAGAGACACAGGAAAAAGAGAAAGACAGATGCTTCTGTAAAGGTGGGTGGTCATAAAGATGGAATGAGAGTAAGAGAGAAGATAATCATTACAGTTTGCAATGAAAAAGGGGCCTCTTAGACACCAATCAATCAATTGGTCAGACAATCAATCAGTCTGTACTTAGTAGGCATCATGTCCTCTAGACAGGCTGGCAGAGAGAGGGGAGAGACATATGAAGAGGTAAAGACAGACACACAACTCCTGGGAAACAGACTCACTGGGTATTACTGGGGAGAGAATAAAGCACGCAGCACAACAAAGAGACATCCCAGAATATCTGGTGGTGTGAACTGATTCAAGACTGACTACACTGGCACCAAGTTTTGGCCAGCACAACAACTGCACACCAGTCTTCACTAGACATGTCCAGCCTACTCTGGCCATGCCTTTGTTATGTGAAGACCTGCCAAGATTATGACAAGGATCACAGGCAACAGCCTTTGAAAGCTGGATTCAAGAGGAAAGAAAAACACACAAAAACATTTTTAAAGCTGCACTGAGTATTTTCTTTTTGGTAAAACACATGTGTAATGTCAAAGTAATGTCCCTCATAGGGACAAACCCAACAAACCTATCACCTAACTCAGATCCCTTCAGCTCTTCAGACAATTTAAGCATCTTTCAGCTCATTTTTGTCTTTACTTTTTCCAGCTGCAGAAAACAGCAAAAAGGTCCTAAAATCTACTGTTACACTATCTACTCAGCACCAAACTGCAGGCAGAAAAAAATAGCATCTAAACTGTGAACATAGTGAAGCATTTCCCTCAGGAGTTTAGGAGACCAAAAGCAGAGCTAAAAAGAAGAATTAATATTGAACTTAGACACACACCACAGATTTATACAATGGTTATACTGTATGTCAATGTTGTGTTCAGTGTGTTTAGCTTCCTCCATTAGGGCAAGAATAATAATAGAGTTGCTTTGAAAAATTATACAGGTATTGTTTGGAAACTAATTCCACATAAACTTGAATTATAGCAACATGCCATAATCAAGCACACAGTACTATGCAAGTACACTTTTTCAGAAAAAAGTCAGGTTTTGAATCATTTGATCCTTGTAACAACCAGCTCAAAATATCAATTTACAGATTCAAAGTTTGCCTTGTACTCCAGGATTGTCCAAGATTGTATTAGTCCGCTTAAGTGAATTTTTCATGTTGGAACTCTACCTTGATATTAAATGTTCAGAAAAAGCAGGAATAAAGAAGTTTAAGAGTATTATTATAACAGTCATTATGTTTAAAAGCTATCACATTACGTGCAAGTATGGACAAACAAGTCATGAGAAAGTGCATCATTATTTTCACCTTTAAAAAGGTGATGGGAAGCCATTTATGGTCTTATCTGTGTTTGAACTGCACAATAAGCTTATAAGAACTATTCATCAGTATTGTGTACTTAACTGTCATGTTTGAGGAGTTTGTAATCTCCAAGCTATGTTAAAAAAATAAATTAAATTGGCATGTGGCACTATCCATGGTGGAAATTCTGATCAGCTCATGAGGTCAGACCAGCCATGAAAGAATGAATGAAAACATGCAATACAATCACGAATAAGCTCAGCAGTACTTATTATACTCTTTGTGGTGGCTCATTCAAATAAATGCTTAGACATGAATCCATTATCTCTGCTGTAGTTAGTAGTAGTTAGGATCAGTTCAGTCACTTCTTGCAGCTGCAGGAGGTGAAAACATGCATAAAGTTACAAACATGGCCCACATGACTTAAAGGTTAAGATGGCAACTATAAACCTCAACATTTCAGATCAGCACTGGCTGCTCTCTTGCTTTTTCTTTTGCCCTTCTAATTTCCTGTTTCCTCCCCAAAAAGTTACATTTGTGAGAAATTACACTGTATAAATAGCAGATGGAGTAATGAATGTGTTCGTTAAAAATATGAGTGTTGAATGAACCCAGTGCTCTGACACTGCTTTGTGAGCCGAATGAGGTAAGTGTGTATGTTATGATGAACTGAGAGTATAACGAGGGTAAAAAGATCACACAAGGAGGAACTGTGTATCCACATGTCACCACTCTACAGAAAGTCTCCTCTATGTATTCCAGCACCCTCCTGTGTGGTGCTGGCCTGCCCTGACGGATGGGGATTAAAAGACGCTAATGTGCATGCGAGGGCCGCTGACCTTCCACAGAGATTGACTTTACACCAGTGGAAATGGAAGCCAGTAAATCAGCAGGCTGCTGTGGCGCTCATCCCAGCGCATCACTCCCTCTGACACTGACAGGAGCACATTAATCACAAACATAGGCCCAAACGCTGTACTGTAGGTACAGTGGTGTCCCATCCATTTATCCATTTAGCACTGACTTGAACGCACACACACACACACACATATATATATAACATACACACAAATGATGAGATGGACATGCAAGGACAAGCATTCATGGGTGCCCAAAAGCACAGACTGACAATCTCATACATCCAGGGGGAACAAGAAACACCTCTTAATACCTTAAATAACAATAAAGACTACACTATTAATATTTCCTAGGTACAAGGCTTTTTTAACTTTCATTTACTACGTTTATAGTACTCAGATTTGAATCTAAATGTCTCGCTAATGGTGTGTTATCTTCGCAAACAGAAGAGTGCAATCTGTTAGTTTCTGCTTTTTGATTTTTATCTGTGTGCGGAGACGAGTCTTTTGTTTGTAGTCTCTGGCAGCCAGGCCTGGTTAGGGAAGAGGAACATCTGTGATAAATTTCATATCGAAACCAAATGAGCTCTGGCACAGCAGAGGACCCATGACAAAGTTCCTGCATGTGTTTATATGAGGATGGGTCTGGAGCCAGTCAATCGCAAGCTGGCACAAACACATTAAGACACATCTAAACACACATGCGTACACTAGCGTGGCCAAACACCAAACTGCATGTGCTTATTGTTATCTAGAAAAATAGATAACTGTTTTTATAGGAATAAGAGGCACCAACAAATAAACATGAGTTCAATGTACAGTAAGTGTAAACGGACAGAGAGAAGACAGACAGGAGAGCAGCCTTTATCTTTTAAATAAAACTATCGACACTGGCAAAGATAAACACAGACAGTCAGGACACTGCTCTCCAGGCTGTGTTTGGAGTATTATCAGCAGTGGGGTTGTTTCACAGTGGTAGTTGATAGAACTCATTCAGTCTTATTGACCAATAAAGGGCCCCACAGAGACTGGAGTCCCTTTATGGACTGACCCTCAGCGTTTCACCATACACAGGCCAGAGGCTAGTGAGGGCCAGGGGGGCATTAACCCTCCCACAGGTCAGGGACCTGACCCACTACAGCTTGCTGAAGCCCACTCCGAAGCCCAAGTGTGGCCCATTCCACTCAATACCCTTTTAATTGCATTGGGATGGTTTGCGACCTATCGATTAATAGGTGTATTTATGTCATCCCAGGCCCAGAGGCTACATTGTATTTCTGTGTGGCATATTCATTTATTTACCTATCTGTCCCGCCCCTCATGCATCATCCATATATCTATCCATCTCTCCTCCGAGAGCACTTCAATTCAAGGGCTCCCATAATTACTGCAGCCCTATAATTGAGTGCTTTGATTTAGGATTTTTCTGTTCCTTCTCCCCTGCCACTGCCATCACTCGCTCCACGCCTCTCCCAATGAAAGACAGAGGGATGAGATATGGAAATAGAAAAATGGGAGATGGAGAGTAGAAGATACCCCCCACCCTTACACATACAGAGACACACACACACTCTCTCTCTCTCTCTCTCTCTTATCAGAATCTACTGTTTCTGTCATCCAAAGGGGGGAGGAGTAAGTTGATAATTACTGAGGGAGATTCATGCAAATCGATGCCAAATTAAAGCATTATAAAGGCTTTTATCAGCTTTTCTTTTCCAAATTGAAGACGATAAAAACCCATTTGAGAGGCGGGAGAAATGGCCCCCATCCCTTCATTTAAAAAAGAGAGAATTGTAATTATGTTAACACCAATAGAATCCAAAACCCCTTTTCTTAACTCACTTACTCATTCATAATTAATTAATTTCTCACAAAACTGGGCATGAAGAACAATGCCGTCCAGCGTCTCCTCTCCTCTCTCCCCTCTCTCTATTTTCAGGAGAATAAGGGGGAGCGCAGGAGATATTGTTGAGCATTGTGACAGAGGGCTCATTTCCATACCTACCCTTACACTAGGATTCTCTGTTTCCTTAGCTTAGGCTCTATCTGCCTCGGGGCAGCAATAAAAGTGGCTCTGTTTTAGAAACAAAGGTGGGTGGACAAGGACGGGATGGTGCATCTGGAGCTATGCGAGGCCTACAGAGACACAGAGAGCGAGACGGAGAGAAAGGAAGACAGAGAGAGAAACAGAGACAGACAAAATTAGAAGAGATGTCCTTGACCACAGATATTTCCTTACACCAATAGAAGAGAAAAAAGAAGTATGTTATTTTTCCATTCGCACTGCCAACAGACATTAACTCAGAGTTTGTTACAAAAACATGGAGTTCCCTGCTTATACGCCATGGCCAGTTAGTCCATACCAGCTCTGTAAGTTCAAGGCTGTGAGTTTAAGGAGAAACAGCTCCTCTGAGTAAGAGAAACAGATAGCTATAACACACAGACACAACAGAGATAAGGCTTCGCAGTGAGAGCGATTGAGAGAAGACTGCCTGACAGACAGTCACCTCGGGGCTGTCTCGTCTGATCTATTAGACATTCAACACTTCAGTTACGGTACACTCAACAGCATCACCGACGCTACTGCTCCCCCACCTGAACGCTGTGACGGGACAGACCAAAGGTGTAGGTGTAGACTGGGTGGTGGGGGTGCAGAGAGATAACCTGTCACTCCACAGGGTCTTTACATGTAACACATGGTCGGCACATGTACATACATCAACCTTTGCACCGTAGCCAGTCTGACGTGTGTGATGTGTGAATGTCTGAGATCTTAACTATCGCACCCCGTGTCACGCACACACACAATTTTCAGACAATTGACAGGCAATGACAAAACACTCAGTCTTCAGAAAAAGAACCCTTTTTCTCATCACCTTTCTATCCGTTTTTAGCCGAATATGCTGCCGACACACAAACACACACAACTGCAGGATTTGCCCGAGCTGCTGCTGTCTGCATTTTTTACCGTTTATGACCTTATTTGGCCTGTGTTTGGAGGGGTCAACAGTGCCAGCCAGAAGTCGCTACGCTGCTAATCCAGGCTAATGTGCTGTTGACAACAGCCCAATTACACAGGACTCCTGCTGAGAGAGGAGAGAGGAGCAGGAGGAGGGGCTGAGGACAGAGGGTAGCAGTGCTGAGGAGTAAAGAGAACAAAATAGAAGGTAGCTGCCAAAAGAACATATGAGACAAAGTCGGGGGGGAAAAGAGAAATACAATAAACATTTTAAAAACAGGTACAGGGCTATTGTACATGTGTGTATGTATGTTTGCGTACATGTGGTTTAGTGGCGTGGCGCTGTGCAAACACAAGCCTGCTGGGCAGAGAGACATGGGGAGACTTGGTGAGGCAGTGTGGAGCTGCAGGGAGCCTCATTACACCCAGCAGGAGTCTCACTCTGCCTCATCACTTCTGGCTGTACTGGGAACAACCACTGCTCACTAGTATACGCACACCAAAGCACCAGATAGTAGACGCACCGGAAAGCTGTCCATCTCACAGTTGAGCATCAGGTTACCTAAACTGCTTCTGTAACGAACAAAGACACATTCATAACTTATAACACATTCTGGATGAATCAAGTCCTTTTGACGTCGTACAGCTCTATAGATGGGTGTCAAATTAAAGAAACTATTCAACTAAACTACTAAACTAAACTACTACTAAAGAATAGTGAAACATAACAAATGCAGATGCCTCCACACAGTGCAGGGGTCACTTTGAGGAATAGTTAGAAACTTTGGAAAGTATGTCTTTGTCCGTTAAAGAAGCAGCTTCTTATCAAAAGTGAGAGGGGAAGACTGACATCCCTCTCATCTCTGTAAGAAATATGAAGCTACAGCCACCAAATTGTTGGTTAGCTTAGCTTAACATAAAGAGTGGAAACAGCTAGCCTGTATTGAACCACAACAGGAGAGTAGAGGAATGACATACAAAAAAAGGTCCTCAGCTGGAGGAAAACTGTGAATGTTGCCATTCCTGGTTTCCGCCCTCCCCCCTTGGCCACCAGGGGCACTAAGTTGCAGATATATACAGTGTCCTGGATCATTTCTTGGCCGGGCCTCAGTGATTTCCTCCAGGAAACAAACGGAACTTGTGGTTTTTATACTTCAGTTTTTGTATGGATGAAATAACTTCAAAACAACTTATAGTTAATTAGTGAACTTTAGAGGTGTTGGCAGGCGGATTTATTACCTTTGGACACAGCCAGGCTAGCTGTTTCCTCCTGTTTCCAGTCTTTGTGCTAAGATAAGTTTAACAGGCTGCTGGCTGTAGCTTCAAATTCTGCCTATAGATGTGAAATAGTAGAGGATTTCCTAAAATGTCAAACAATCCCTTTTATTTTTGATAGTAGCATAGTATGAATCATGAATAATATGCTCATAAGCCCCCCCAAACTGATTAACTTTGAGAGATTTCGTATAGATATTTTGGACAATGTTTGCCAATACCTCTTACATCAAAACACCAAATGAAGGTTTATTTTTTGGAAGAATCATCCCTCCAGTAGAGGCAGAGAAAGAAAGAGAGAAAGGAAAAGGTACTGCAAAGCAACATTTTACTAGAGATGGAACAATGACATCTGCTTAAACGAATAATGCTCTCTAATCAAATTGAAGCAATACAACACATCACCACCACCACAGGGAGGGGGAGCTCGCGAAAGGAACAAGAAGCCGGGAGAGGTAACTTAATGAATTGAGAGCGGCAACCAATGGCTGGAATACATGACATATAAATGCATTCTAACAAACTCACAGATGACCACACATTATGAGTGTGTGCACGCAGACAAACCGAGGCACACACACAAAGTCAAAACAAAGCTCATCAGCCCACCAACAACAGCCCTCCTCAGGGCCACAAATCCAGGAACATAAATCAGGACTGGCAGGAAAATGAGGCTTCAGGAAATGGAGAGAATGAAAGGCAAGGCGAGGGAGAATGGGAAAGAAAGGGAGGACAGTGTAAAAAAGAGAGAGAGTGGATAAAACAGGCAGGAAATACTGAGAGGAAGTAGGATAAGCATCAGGAAGGAAAGGCGAGGTGAAAGACTGAGGTAAGGGCAAGGAGGAGCAAGTGTGCATCAGAGAGAGAGAGAGAGAGAGAGAGAGAGAGAGAGAGAGAGAGAGAGAATTAAATAAAAATGCAATAAAGCAGCCGGTGTGAAATCAATCTGCTTAGAGTTTTGTTTAATAAAAATTCATGAAGGGCTGGTGGCCGAGAGCTCATGAGAAATATTGGTGGCAATGTGGGGGACGCCAGACTTGGAGGGGAGGATGGTAGAAGAGGGGAGGGTGAGGTTGCTCATGTCTCTGTTGAGCGTGTGTGTTTGTGTGTGTGTGTGTGTTTGCTTTTGCCTGTTTATCTGTGTGTTTGTTTTGACATCAGTGTGAGTTACAGGGCTGCAGTGAGTCCGCGAGAGAAGGGGACAAAGAAGAAAAGGATTGAAGGTCTTCATAATAACAGCCTTCCTACAGTGGAGAGAAGAAAAGGAACTGGGCTGTAAGTCATGGTGTCTGCCTCCACGTCACTGTGTGTGCATTTGTGTGTCGGCGCACATCTTTGTCTCTGTCTCACTCCTACTTTCTCGTCAAGGCCTCAGAGTGCGAGGCATGGCAGGGTTTTACTAACGTGGTGTAAATCAAGTCCAGGTTGGTCAGTAGTTTATGTGCTGTCCTGGAGGCTGAAGCCAGATGTCTGCATGCCACCAGCAATCATAGTCAATGTCCATCTATCGGCCAGATCCAGACTGGTCGTACTGTTACATTTTTACCATCATAATTTCAATAACTTTATGGTACACAAACAATCATTATTAAGGCCATAAAATACCAAACAACATTTTTAATAGAAATGTGTATGACAATAACAATATTTTCAATTCTAAATTCATCTTCTCATCATTTTATTTGATTTATTACTTAACTGTTCTGATTATAAAATGTCAGAAAATAAGTAAATTGCCCCCTATAATCTACCAAATATTCAGTTTACAATCTGTAACAAAGAAAAGCAGCCAATCAACACATTCAATAAACGCTGACCACCTTTGAAAGAGCATGTTTGATTCATTTGGTCAACCAATCAGTCATTAATCAATTATTGATGAATTATTTTGGCTCTAATCTGGACAGAGGCAGGCTAGGCATTTCCACCTGTTGCTAGTCTTTATGCTAAGCTACGCTAACAGGCTGCTGGCTGTGGCCATATATTTTCCATACAAAGTGGGACTGATCATTTTATCTAACTCTATGGCTCTAACTATTACTTTACGTATCAGACTGTATATCATTACCCAGCTGTGATTACCTATTCTCACAGAAAACTATCACAAATCTTGAGCAAAGTTATGCCACAATGGTAATTAAGCAAATGCATTGAATATTATTTACTGCATTTTCTTCAAGTCAAGCTTGTTTTGCACAGAACTCCTGAATAAATGCATTATGACAACAAAATGTGCCAAAGGTCATGAGTGGAGAATAATTCTGCAAAGCACCGTAGACAGGATCCAGCTGCAGGGAAGCTCTTGATGTCCCCATCCTTTAAAGATCGTTCACGATGAAATAAACACACACGCACGCACGCACAACTTCATGCATTATTTCGTCATTCCTTGCACCACCTCATTATCCAGCTGCCATTACAAGCAATCATACATAACTGTTGACTTTTACTGTTAACATGTATTGTATTGTAAATTGCTTTGAGTATGAATGCTGTCAGAATGCCTGCAGCATAATCAAATGACACAATAACACATTCTTCAGAATTTCCAGGACCGTTTACCAGCTGAGGCTGATACAGGCTGCCAGGCAGGTCTGAAGGTCAGAAAGCAGTGGGTCAGAGATCAGGATACAGTAGTGATTTAGTATCTGTAGTCATGAGATGTAAGGGTCAGGGCCAAGACAATTTAGATAAGAAGTCTTTATCTGTGTCCCCTTCCTTCCTTTATTTCCCTTCTTTCTTTTCTTTTTCAAGCAGAGAAGGTAGAACCAGAAGTTAGAAAGTAAAAGACATTCCTAGTATTTCTTTTGCTTTTGGAACAGGCATACCAAAAACTGTGCATTTTCTTTAGGTTTATATTACACAACACAATGCAGAGTTCTCTTCACCCTATTTAGTTTAGAGTCACAAGCGGCTTGTCCTTCTCACGGCCAGATTGCACTGCTGACAACATGAGTCACGTTACCATAAGATTTGATGGATATCAAACACTTCACTCACATCCAACTGCCTCCAAACAGAAAGTAAAACCTTTACAGTGCATAATGAAATCAAGTTAAGACTCCCACCCACAAGCTTGGAGAAAAGCTCAAGGTCAAACCAGGAGCTGACTACTGAGATTTCAATTCTGGAAACAACACCGGAGTTCTGGGAAACTGTCTATTTCTCTTCAGCTTTACTCCAAGAGATGCAGGAAGACACCATATTACCAAACAAAACAGCCTCAGAAACTCTGGGGAAAGTTCTTCAGCACTCATCAAAAAACAAATTGTCTGTTCCAGTCGTGTAATATTTCAGATTAGATTTCTCTTAAAACTCATTTGAGAATAACAAAAACATAAAGATTTGTTTGTCAGATAAAAAGATTTGAGTTTAATGTTGAGGATTCCTAGAAACTGACACATTTCTGTGTTTGGCAATGGTTGAATATAGGAAAAAACTAATTTTTTAAAAAATTCCTACATAAGTTGGGAGCTGATCCAAGGTCACAGGAGTTGAAGTCAAATACTTCCATCCACTTCCCCACTTCCATGTCATTATTTTCCACTGCACGATTTCAACATTGAACCACGGCCTGTGTCTGCTTCTAGCCGTGCCTCGGCACAATTCTTTCAAGGTGAGAAAACATATTTTTACACTTTGCATCTGAAGACATTTTATTTTAAGCTGGGGCTACAACCAATCTAAAAAAGAATACACCGTGTACTTAAAGTGTCTGTTTGCTATCTATCTGTAACACATGCCAGAGTTGCGTGCTACAATATCCGCAGTACACACACTGCATTTTGGATGCTTTATTTGCTGAGGTGCTCCCTCTTCCTACTGTCCCACACATGCCTTATATGTAACTCTGTCCTGTCTCTTGTTACTGCCTGGCCCAGTTCTGCAGCCTGCACACTCCTTCCTTCCTGTCCTATTGTCAGAGAAGGCTGGGGAATCCCTGCACTCGGATGTGAGGCCCTCTGAATCCTGGTGATCTCTAATGTCCTCACCCCTCCTCACCCTGTCCGATATTCATACACAGTTGAGGAGCCTGCAGGTGGGGGACAGGACACGCTTTCCTGCCCCTGTCAGACACAAAATTCAATGGTGCATGCACACATATGCATAATCACACACACAGACACTGAATGGAGGCAAGTATTGGAGAAAGAAAGGGGTGTAAGAAAGAGAACTAGACAGAAGAGGCTAAGAATGAGAATCAGCAAACTGTTTTGTGGATATGTTCAGAGAATGAGAGGCTTTGGGGGAGAAAGGGGCAAGAAAAAGGTGAGACATGCAAGAGCGACATAAAAAAATCTGCTTTAAAGCCAAAAAGACAGTTTCAGAATAGACTAACTACAGACAGGCAGAGGTGTGGAGGGAGAGATAAATGTGGAGGGTAGACAAGGCCTAATGAAAGCAGGAGGTTGCTCCTTGACAGCTATAATGAATAACATTCAATACTATTAATTGGTACAATCGCTGTTCATTTAGCGAAATCACTAGCAGAGCCACATCAGAGTGGAGCAGAGCGTCACACTTAACTAAGCACCTTACTCCCCCCTTCCCTTCATTCTCTCCCACTCCTCCATTTCCCCTCTCTCAATCCAGAGGACATACCTGTCCAGTATGCTGTTTTTTCCTCTCTTTCACCCCCCAAACAACCCAAAACTCTCACTTTCCCTGTCATTAACCAACTCACTGTCCCATCTCCATCTCAATTTCTCTGTCTCCACCAGCTGTTCAGGACACTGTGTAGGCCATTGGTAGCAATGCACTAATAGCAGGAGGGTAATTGTCTCAGACCATAATGTGTGATGGCTTAACATCGAACAGAACTGCTCAGCTTCCCCTGCTGCTTTCCGACTCCACCTAAGACCGGGATTTAGTTCTGCACATATTTTTACTATTATGTTCTTGCAAGGGAAGGGAAAGAGGAAATAAAGTACAAATGGATTCAACTTTGTGTCATCACCAAAATCATTTTAATAGTTTTTTGAACACTCTCTGCCCACACAGCAAACTCCTTTTGGCAGGGCTAACTTTAAGAGCATAAGGAGAAGGAAAGCGACCCCCTCCTTCCACCTGGGCAATTAAAGTGGGAGCCAATTAAAATGAGTGTAATAGTCCCTGCCGGGTGAGTTGTTAAACAAGATGGGGGTTATTGTCCTTGGAGGAAATGGCCCAGAACTCAAGACATCTTTGCTCTTCTGTTCGGTACACCTGCCCCTCCTGCTTCGTGCTCCTCCTGTCCAAACTTTGATGCTGCACAACGATGAGGCCATTTTTTTAAAATGTACAAAAGGGCAAGGATTTCTGATATCTTTTGAGATTTTGTGAGTCCTCTAAAGGGGATGCAGTAAAAAAGGAAACTGGTTTTAGAAGTTCAGTTGATAAAAACTGAAAACAGACAAAAGAGGAAGAGGGTCTACAATTGTTCAATGGATAACAGGGGTGAATTTCCACCTCCAGTACAGACCATTTTCACCCATGTATGCATGTGAGTGTGCACAGAGATTACAGGAAGGCCCATCCCTAGTTTCCTCTGCTGTCCAGCACTCCAACCAGCTTCTGCTTAATGACCCTTATGTAAGCAGGAACATATCTGCACTACAAGACCTAGTTCACAGTAGAGGTCCAAAGGTGATACATAATAGAAGATCTAACAATAATGACCCCAAAAAAAGCTCTTAATGCTTCACAGTGAGTGTATTATGGCTGTTTTGCAACAACGATGGCATCGCTGTGGCATGTGATTTTTCTCTGGCTAGGTGTGACACCGTGTGAGCCTGTGTGAATACATCACTCCCATGCTTTAATGTCTCAATCTCAGGAGATTAAGAGCCTAATCAAGCCAGCGTCTGCCCTAATGGGGGGAAATTGAAAGATAGATATGGCACTTTACACAGCTGATTAACCAGCAGACTGTGTGTACATGTGTGGTATGTGTGGTGTGTGTGTGTGCGTCTGTGTCTGTGTGTGTCTGTGTGTGTAAGATTGGAAGAATCTTTCACTACAAGCTCATTAAGCTAAACATGTTTGTATTTTTTAATGCGCACAACAAAATAATTGCACACTTTATTTGTCTGTGGACATTAATACATAGATCTAAAAAGATTGTCAGCATGTTTTTACTGCCACATGTGTATTTTTGTAGTGTTGCACTCTCACTTCAAGATGGTTTGTCATTCTGCCGTGGCTGATTAGTGCCAAATTACATTATTATAACAGTGCCAAAGTTATTTTTACACTAATATATAAAACAACAGCAAACAATGCCAAACATTTCTCCACCAGAGAGCACTTTTTATTTTTCAACTGTAAAATGGCCTATTCAGTATATCTTGCTCACAAATAAAAAATAACAAAATTTAAGGGATCCTTATCAAAAATCTTTTAGTAATCAATCAATATAAATATATATTTGATTTTTTTAAACTCTCAAGTATAGTCTATAATCTATTTTATGAGGTTGATATGGATATTGACAATGATAAATCAGACAATCTTTGACAAACATACATACTGAATGAGTGCGCTATTTCTAAACTACTAAAAACCACAAAAAATTAGTGCCACTTAAAAATTTCCCAACCCCTCTGAAAAGAAGTTTTAACATAAATCCATGTAAAAGGTCTGATATTTTTCCTGAAAATGAGGTTTCACTGTGTGCATGCCAGTAAAGTCTATACTTTGGTTAATTTAGCTGCATAAAGGCATCAACTGTCCACAGACTTAAAGAAATGGATAATGGCACTAAACCAAATATGGCCTCAGACACAGTAATCTTTCTCATTTTTTTCCAGAGATAAAATAATTTGTGTTCTCTATGGCAATATCTGAATTATGCATTGAACGTTTGATTGATGGCAGTGAGTTCCAAAATTGTATCTTGATTGAGCGATAACTGCTGTGTCAATAACAAGTGTTTGATAGATTGCTAATAAGTGCTACTGAGCCTGTAACAAGTGAGCAGTGGCTGTGTGTGTGTGTGTGTGTGTGTGTGTGTGTGTGTGTGTGTGTGTGTCTCCGCAGGGACCTGTCAACCCATCAGCTTTATCAGCTGGGTGAGAGGTCTGCATGGCGTCGCTGAATATCTTCACCTCCTGTGCAAACACAGTGGTATCACAGTGTATCTCCTCCCTGGGGAAAGGCAGAAGGGCTAAAGAGGGGCCTGCACACTTTATGAGGCGAAATAAAGAAACATATGGAAAGAGGACAGGCGAGGAAAGTGTGCATGTGTGCGTACGTGAGGGTGGGAGTGTGGAAGGGCACGTGTGAAAGTAGCAGAATGTGCATATAGGCGCGAAAGGGTGCAAAAACAAAGTGTTTTGTGTCAATAGGTGCTGAAAATGTGGTGAACAGAGTGGGATAGCAAGGGTACATGTGAAAGCACAGAAAGCTGGTATGTGTGCAAGATCGTGCTTGTGTCTATGCGACTTCCTGGAGGAGACACACAGAGAGCAGCGGCCTATGCAGTGTGGTGGAACTTCTTTCATCTCAGCGCATTTGGTTTGCTCCCATTCTTCATTAACTCCATTAACAGATGAGCCGCGGCGATTAGCGAAGCTTCCCGCTGATTCAGCTCTCACACCCCCACCCTCCACCCCCTCTCCTCTACCCCTCTGTCGCTACCTCGTTCCAACACTCCTCCTCCTCCACCACCTCATGTCTGGGGGGCTGTAAGACCATTCAGCCCAAAGGCACAAAGAGATCTGTACTGTATACATGCGCACATAAACACACGTGAAGAAAAGATCATGCAAAAATAACAGACACTTTCTAGGATTATAATCACAAGACATTTCATAGTTTGCCACTTAAGCCACAATAAGTTAAACACCCGGGTGTGTGCAGAGGGTCATAAAGCCGGTCTATCCCTCCCTGCAGTGCCTCTTTATTCAGCTAACAATTTTTACTGCTCTGTGCCATCTTAAAGCCCTATGCTCCTCCAGTGGGCTGCGCCAAGGGGGCAGTCTGCCTGCCGTACACTGTGCCATTAGCCACGGCTGGCTCTTTAGCCAAGAGGAAAAGGGAAAACAGGCACTGATTGCCAAAAGGTACTTTAGAAGAGGAAGAGGGGAGAGTAGAAATAAACAAAGAGATAGACAGGCGAAGAAGATTTTTTCTTTTATTCCCCAGCATCTGTTCTATAATAGCCCCAATTAACAGATTAATTGGACTCGCGCTCCTCTGTTATCCCTGCCTCCTTTCTCTCCCTCATTGTACCTATGCTCACAAGGAGCTAAAAAAAAAATTTAGGGAGTATCATGTTGCCATTGACTGACTCTTCTGGCCCAACAGTGATTTGGATCCTCTTAACGGCTGTTTCAGGTGCATAGACATAAAGATGTGTCACAGTTCAGATGACAAACCTCTCTGACAGAAAAATGACAGCGTTTGTCCACCTGAGAGTCACAGAAGACTGAGGCTTCGGTTCTGACTTTTGATCAGTTATAAATCATACAACAAAGAAGCTGCCACTCAGAAATCTCTCTTCCTCTTACATCTGAGATCTGAAAGGTCGTCACGGCGGTTTTGCCGCTTTGGAAAACAACAACAATAACAACCACGACAACAAAAAGACTTTAGAATGCATAAACATGGGTTTCTTAAGGGGCTTGGTGGATGCTACGTACTTGGATGGATCAGGACACACACCGTTACACACCACGCTATTTTTTTTTTCACTCCATCTTCATCTCTACTGTTCTGGTTGTGCATCATGAAATTAATGACCTGCCAGTTGACTGAAGTGAGGCTGTTTTTTTGTGCCGTGCATATTTGTGACTGTGTGCCTGTACAGCTGTGAATGCATGTGCGCAATGTGCATGTGCAAAAGCTCATTTACATATGCCTTTGGTTGTCTATGTCTGCATATGTGTGTTTGGAGTGTGCAGTTTTGTGTTAACGAGAGCCTCTGCTCGAAGCATCGCGGTGGCCTATGGATGCCAGGGTAGAGCTCTTTTTGCCCTTTCTGACACAAGGCACTTGCTATAAATTATTGACACTCCCCAACTATCTTCTCATTTCCCTGGTATCTATCTCTCCTCTCTCTCTCTCTCTCTCTCTCTCTCTCTCTCTCTCTCTGCCCCCCGCACTCAACCCCTCCACCACCTCGACACACAAACACTTAAAAGGGGAAATCAACCTATGTTTCCTTCCACAGAGTCATGTGTGAGAAACAGGCGGCGAGAGGCCTGCTGATTGAAGCCGTACACGTTGCTCCTGTCTTGTTACTCTCCCTGCACATCAGAGCGCCGACTCTGAACACCCAACATAGGAAGCTCACAATATACATACTCCCGACAAATTAATTTTACCTCTCTCCGAGCCTCTGTCAACCTCTTCGTTTCCCCCCCTCTTCTCCATCACTCTTCACGCTGAAGACGAGAGGAGCTGTGCCATCTGGCTGCGTGTCAAAATAATATCATTTAATTTGTTACATGATTAAATGGCTTCTTTTCACTAGAAGCTCTGACTCCAGGATCCACTTCCAGGATCTGTGCGTCGCCTGTTTAACTGCGTCTCTCGCTCACAGTGTTTTCTCCACGACACTATGAGCTTTCTTTGTCCTGCTGTACACGACAAAACGATCGCTCTTTGTCTTCCTGTTCTTTGTCTTGTTCTGGCTGTCTTGTCTCAGGCCATTTTCAGACACTGGCAGTCTAACCTTCTCCTTTCACACAAGCTCACACTATTAGGATCCTAAATACAACAAAAGGCCCATACAATAGAGAGAGAGAGTCACGTTGGACAGTGTAAGAAAATGGAGCAGGCTTCCATTCTTCCAGTGACTCTTGCCTGTCTCCTACATGAATAAGAGGCATGGCTAAACGTGCTGCATAATTTGTACTTTTAATGGCAGAGCCTTCCATTCCTGTGACATGACTTAATCAATAACCAGGCCTGTCGCAGTCTCAGCCCAGTCTCGGCTGGCGTTTTATTAATTTTGAACAGGCACACTAACTAGGCGTCTGCTAGCGAGAGGCATTTCACACGGGATAATAGGCACCCTGGATTGATAGGTTCATTCCATGTATGCTCAAACCCTCATCCCTCTCTTTTTCCCCTATCTATCTCTCTACCCCCTTTATCTCTCTCTCTATCTCCCCTTTCTTTCCCTCTTTCTGTCAAAGAGTGATTTAGGGAGGACTCTGGGACGTCTGCATGTGCGTCAGCTGGGGGAGGAGGGAGAGATGGATAAATAAGAGAGGAAGAAGGGATAAATAAAGAAGTGGAAAGAAAGAGTGAGACTGAGGTTGTGACAGAGAGTCCTTGTCTAGATAATAGAGAGCTGTGACCTACGAGTGTCCACAGTATCGCTATATCTGTCTCTCAGGTGGACCAGAAACACACACTTATACCTGCAGCTCAGGGGTCAAGCTTTTCTATAATACACCTGAGTATCCACAGTTAAAAAAAGAAGATGACTAAAATGTACTGCACATCCAGACACACACAAGTTCACATACAGATGAAATATGCGCAGAGAATACATTAACCAGCCAGACACCCTGATCTGTCACCCTTTGACACCGATCAATTCAGCAGTGTGCACGCCCAGAATGATATCACTTGAAAGAGCAAAGTACAAACAGGAAGACACATCAAACAGCCAAATATGCAACTAAGGAGATTTTTTTTAAATAAGACAAACAAACTTTAGATACTACAAAAAAATATATTATGAGCGGATATCTTGGGTTAAATACTTTGGTGGTTCCACTTCAGTGAATCCACTTGATTCTCAGATGGTCTCATTGTGTGTTTGTCTATGTGGGTGTGTGTGTGTGCCCTGGAGATAGATCAGAGGCAGAAACACTCAACACTCAACCTTCTGAAGCAACCAATAATGATGAATGGATACAATTACAAAAACTGAACCAGTTCTCCAGCGAGTCTTTTTATTTGGCCTCCATCATTTGGCAGAATTTCTTCATGAGATGACGACACGTCTTGTTGACATCGTGACTTAATTTAATGCTAAAACTCACATCTAGTGTTATTCACGCTGGTCTGGACAGCATCTCTCAAAGTGAGTTGTTACTGGTATTACTACTGTACTACTGTAAATAAGCTGTTAATAAGCACAAATGAACTATTTTTTAAGAAGTTATGGGCATAGCAATGACATAATGATCACTTACAGTTGCTTATTTAAACATGCTGCAGTTATGGAGCAACATTATCGTTGATTTAGAGTTGTGTTTCTGGTTACTTGACGAGTGCAAGACAACATTCACTCTCTTTTACGACCTGTTTTGGTCTCTACCAAATCCTGAGGGAAATAACTGGCTCTTTAGCTGCTAAATGCTCCGCTATGTTCACCAGCAGTGTCTGTCTGCCGTTTGGTGCTGAGCAGGTGTTGTGCGGTGAAAACAGCTGCCTGTCGTGGCCAAAAACATATAGCCACTTTAAGTAAGTAGTATAAATGCCATATATTTATATTTATTTACATACAAGCTTGTTTGAACAAAAAAGCAATGCCAGCTAATCATCCTAATCATCAAAAGAAATGAATCTTTGAAATAGTCAAGCACGTGTTGGACAGATAACTCCATCCCTATTTCCTGCTAAATGTCATTCTTTGCTCTTATCTCTTCGTGTGGCCTTGTGGATCATCACATTTACAAGAAGCACAAAATGTCTTGTTGAGTTGTTGACACTGTGTTTATCTCTGTCTTAATACAGCATGGGACTGCTCATGATGAGGGCGGAAAGTTCCAGCATCATCATGTTTGGCCAGTTTGGATCGCTTTTCGTTGCGTATTTGTGCTTGGAGGGCTAAAAGCAGAGGACTAAACATCTAGCCCCTGACATGGGCAGGCCTGTGACTCATCTTGTTGATAGGCCCAGGGACAGAGGGAAAGACAGATGGATGGAAAACAGCAAGGCAGTCGGGGGAGGAGGGGGGTGCGATAGATACTGTAGGTTTTGGTGGGAGGAAGAGAAAACAAGGATCATGTGTTTACCAGAGAGGCAAGAGAAAGAAGGAATGCATCTCTCGAGATGAGTCAATATTGTTGACAGCCTCCTTATTCTCCTCTTTCCATCATGACCAAATAGCAGACAATGAACAGCTTATCATACTGGCACTACACAATAATCACACATAATCACACTAGTCAATAACTGCACACAGTGAACTGTCTCTTACCTTGGCAAACAGATTACTGGAGACAATATTTTGGGTTCTGGCATAAGACAGCTGCTGCTGCTCTGTTATGTTTGGGTAAGTTATATCTGAAAAGTTGCGCAAAGACTGCCATTACGAAAGTGCATTAGTTCACTGTCCAAGAATTCCTATCATTCCTCTGCCCATATGAGATGTTTGTGACCTTTGTGTCCTGGTATGTACCACATAAACACCCACAAACCTGCCAACACACACAAATGGACTCACAATGGACGTGACTCTGGTTGTTCTGTGCTAGTATGAGTCACATTCAGCTCGTTCTCTCGAGTCCGCTCCCTCTGTGGAATAAAACGTCTCGGGTCTGACCACTCTGATTATTGCACTTTTAATTGGGACAAAGTCAAGGTTTGTGTTGCTGAAACAGAACAATCCATTCTCGTTGATACTGGAGGTTTGCAGCTTTCTCTAGCATAAACACTGATCCACAGAATGTCATTGCAAATTACACTTACAAACCCATAAACATGTTTACCTCTAGGGACATCTAACCACGCAGGAAGTTTCAGATTTATTTACAGGTTTTAAGATATTATCCTCTGGGATTTCTGCCTCCCCCCTTACAATGGAGGTCAATAGGATTTTTTTTAACTGCAACAACATTTTCCAGAAACACTGACCCCATTGCTCAGGATAACATACAAAATACACTGTCAACAGTTTTCATTGGGACATTTTCTTGGGAAGAAAGTAGTTCAAATCAAAATTGTTCACAGAGAGACCTGTGGATTATCCAGAGAATGTGGATTTTTCAAGGTTTTGAGTATAGATCAACAAAAAAATGAATGAACATTTTGATCATCAATTCAGTGTTTATCAAAAATACCAAACAGCTGCCTTTCACATGTAAGAATTTTCTGCTTTCTCTTTTTTTTATATCTTTCTATATCTCTGTAAATATTTGTGGGGTTTGTAATGCGGGTCAAACACCTTAATAATTTAGACTTTCAAGTTAATGCATGAATGGAGATAAATTGCGTCAAATTAAATTGCAGTCCTAGTTTTGAGCACCACAAATGCATTTCCATAGAGCTCTATTGTGTGGTGGTTGAGGCAGAAATCTTTTTTGTATTTGTATTTGTATGCCTTGATACTACTAAGAGTAAGTGAGAAAATATGTTTCTTCATTTGGATGGGGAGAAAATTCCATTTTGAAGTACAGTATATGCTTCACTTTTCTACTGACCCATGGTTTGGCTCGCATCTTCATGTTTCCTGGGTGTCTGAAGCTTTGATGTATGTGAACCGCTGTTATAACTGAACTGCCTCCCATGTCTCCCAGCAGTCCTGAGACTTCACGTCTTTATTTAAGCCTCACCTGGCCTCCGCTCAAAAATGACACCCCTCCTATTCACACTTGGCTCTTCCTTCCTTCACCAGCCAAACCTTTTGATCTGTCCCTAACCAACCCTTTCACTCCCCATCTCCCTCTCTCCCGCCATCAATATTTCATAAACGTACAGTGACAAATTTATTTGAATGCGGTCTCCGGCGCGGACGCAGAGATGGATGGGCCGATTGGGGTGGTGGTGGTGGGCTGGTGAGCGGCATGGTAGCGAGCAGCTTTACCGCATACATTAGTCACACGCTTGCAGACTGCTGGTGGAAAAGAGGGGGCTTGGGAGAGATAGTGTATGGCGGTATGGAGAGAGGAGGGGGGGCAATGTGTGTGAACTGCATGCATGTCTATCAGAATGTGTTAGCGAGAGAGAGAGACAGAGAGAGGAGGGGCGTACTCGGAGAATTGAAGGAGTAAATTTATCATAGTTATGGCTTTCTCAGGCATCCATTTTCCTGTGGTCTGTTGACAGCTAGTAGTATCTGCATACCACCCCCCACACCCCCTTCCACCACCACCCTGTGTGATTGACGGCACTGGGCTTCAACCTAACAGGCCTGGTTACACACTTCAGCACTGGACACACATGCACATGCACACACAAACACACAGATTTCTACTTACTCTCAATATTCTGTGATCAAATTTCCTGAGCTGGTCATTCCTCCTACTCCCTTCAGCTACCACTGAGTCAAAGACACAGTTCACCACACTCCTATGACCTTTGACTGACTTTATTTGGATGTCAAAGTAAAATATGCTCATGAAAGACTAAAAAATAAGTTCAAGTTAGATAGTTAAATAAGACAAATTAACTCAATTTTTTTTATTTTTGCAAGAGGAATGTTGGATAGTACAGCGATAGAGGTGGGCAATATGGCCTTAAAACAATGATATCAATGATATCAATACAATATTTCAGTTTAGAGCTCACAATAGCTGTTGAGCTCTCCTCGCAGGATCTTTTGGCTATATCTGTATTTACCCGTTACTTCTGCTTGAGGTGGTGAAACAGGTTTCTTCTATAGCCTTCTTTTGTTGTTACATCTTTTTACACTTCTTACATATTAGTAGTATAGTAGTTTGTTGTACATCTAAACTTTTGTAACCAAACCACTTCAACACTACTGAAGTTGCTCCTCTTTTTGGAATTTACTTACTACTCCACCGTGGAAATAACAACAGTATTTTTGATACTTTTGACAGCATTACGTCAACAAGTCAGAATATTGCCATTGATAAAGATTTGATCATGATCTTTGCATTGTACAGTGGACTGACTGCTTTTTCTCACATTTTAAGTTGTCCAGAAGGATGAGGGAAAAGTCAGAGGATTTCCAAAGTTGACAAATGTTGGATGGATTATGATGCCACTTGATGAACTGCAGACATTTCTCAAGACATGGATCATTAAAGTCAGCAGGCTTCATCCTCTGGGGCCAACGAATGTCTTGGGCTGAGTACCAAACTGAGATACTTTCATGGCGCCAACCAAATTGCTTCAATACTAACCAGTATCAAAAAATGCCTTGTCATTCAGTACCACATTTCAAAACCTAAGGAGCAAATGTCATCAGCTTCAGTGAGTCAAGCATGCAGCATGCTTGTACAAAAATCTAATAATGCTGGTGATTTACACATCATGGAGGCATGCAGGAAAAACAAAACACTACATTACGCCCAGAGACGGGGGCTTTTCTTGTTTTGGTTTTTCATTGCCAGCTGCTTATCTGCACAGATAACTCTGTGAACTTTGTGCTGTTTGTTAGCTAACCTGTATCTGCTTGTTCGTTAAAGGCTTCACCACATCGTCCACCGTGATAAACATCCTCTTCATGCCATGAATGCCACGCAGGGATGGCGCCGAGGAACCAAGGAGAAGACTGTTGCTTACAGACTGACAGATAAAAGGAGAGAAATACACCTGACTTTGACACACGGGGTGGTTGTCAGATCGAAGCTAGCTGCGCTTTAGCTAGCCTTTAGCGCTGATTTTGCTGATGATGTTTGTTATTTTTGACAATTATTTATATTTTTATATAAGCCTAGCCCAATACTGTAGAGATATTACATCAGTTTCTTAATTTTAGTCCTCTTATCTAACTCTTGACATCTTGAAAAAATGTAGTGTCAAACTATTGTTTTATCCTGTGAAAGAGTACACACCCCCAGGAGTCAACTTTTGTCCACATGCAAACAAGAGGGAATCATGCACTAGAGGTTCACATAACTCCTAACTCAGCCAGTTTGATCTATATATACTATTATTACTCAAACTGACGCAGGGCTGTTTTCAGATTTAACGCTAGTTAAGGGATTGACTGATACTGACTGAGTGTGATAGAATGAGATGATGGAGAGAAACACCTGGCTGAGGAGAAGATGGATGGGGACTGAACAGGGTAGAAAAAGTGCCGTCCAGGCAGCGGCTGGGACAGTTCACTGTGGCGGAGAGAAAAGGAAGCTAATTGTTATAATAATTATCATGACTACTGGGAGAATAGAGAGGAAACTGATTATACCCAAAGAGAGAAGGGAAGAGAAAAGGGGAGAGCGATTACCTGCCTGTGAGCAGACTGTCATTAACCTCACTTTCTCTCCCTCACACACACACTCTCCATCTTGTACCGTCTCTCTTGTCCGGTGGAGTGCCAATCTATATCCAATTTTTCCCCTCATCTCTCCTGGACCACACTAATTGAGGGCAATCCGAACATGCTTCTTACAGACTCTTATCTTATGTCTCCCTCATCCTGAGCATGTACTCACACAGGCACACCAGAACACCTGTACAGTATGTACACACACACACACACACACACACACACACACACACACACAACTACAGAGTGCAGAATATATGCAGCATTATGCCTCTAGACATGAGAAAGTTGACCATCAATTAACAGCACTAGGAAAGTCTCTTCCTTGTGCTGCAGGCTTGTGTGTTTCACAATATAATAATGAAAGAATACTGTAGAAGATTATATATATTTCACAGCAATTTAGGCTCTGTATATATTTTAACAAGACCTGCATCTCATGAAGATATATCAGTTTACCATATTTAATATAAACACCAGTGTCTGGGGTCCCATAAGGGTTAGTTAATACACTGTTATGAAGGCATAATAGAGGTGTGGTGTGATCACAATAAGGGTAATATTATTGAAGTCTGAGAGGAATGACTGATGTCTGACACAGTGTGCAGAAAAACCTGATTTACAGATAAGTGTGTGATACAGAGTCATGGAGTGTGTGAACTCCAGTGACCTACGAGAAAGGGTGACTCACACAATGTCACACACAGTCCCATGACTCCTCACTTCTAGAACAATGTACACAAATTGGTTTACCATAACAGGTATTACCTGGTGATCTGGCACCTTGATAACTATAAACAAACACACCATGTGGCACACATACCCACAAACACAACCTTTCCTTTCATCGTCGAACTAAATGTTTCGCAGCTAAATACATGCCAACAATACATAACCACATAACTTGAGTTATAACTAGGTAGGCGAATACTTGGAAACCACAACAAAAAGACAGTCCACGAAAGATGTAAAAAATAATAAAAGGTTTACAGATTTAGGATGAAGATCCCTGAGATAGAGAAAGCGGTTAGCACTGTCGCCTCACAGCAAGAAGGCTCCTGGTTTGAACCTCGGCCGAGGCCTTGCTGTGTGGAGTTTGCTTGTTCTCTCCATGTCTGCGTGGGTTCTCTCCAGGTACTCCAGCTTCCTCCCACAGTCCAAAGACATGCACTCAATAGGTTAAGTGGTGACTCTAAATTGGCAGTCTCTATGTGCCCTGTGATAAACTGGCGACTTGTCCCGGGTGTACCTCGCCTCTCACTCTCAGTCAGCTGGGACAGGCCCCAGCCACCCCGTGACCTTAGTGAGGATAAGGGGTTACAGACAATAGAGGGATGGATCGCGGAGATAGTGAACAAGTTTTCATGGACAATTATTCGCCGATCCAGTTATGGCTTGGCCCGGCTTTCACGTAGCATTATGAGAGGAACTCATTCAAAGATGAAATGATAAAGGACATTTGTTGTATCATTTCGACAGCATTGAATGTGTACACCAGTTCTGCAATGGTGCTAATCTCTAGAAGATAAACTGAAATTCAGACAGCCTGCACTCCAATTTTATTCTGCAAAGGCATAAAGCAACACATCACAAAAACGTACTAATAGAAAATGAATTGTAAGGAAGCACCAGTTTTTGGTCAACACTATATTCCCCTCAAATCATTTCCAAATGTGACAACTACCTCCTCTAAAATAACTATCACAGCAAACAGTGCTGTTTGTTAAAACTGGACTGAGCAGAACAGAGAGCTTAGATTGTTACATTTAAAAGTCTATATGTTCACTGCACCTGATGAACCACAGGTAAAATTTGTATAAAAGGCTAAAATGGCCATCTACTGCATACAATAAAGTCATGTGTTCAACTCATGGCCCAAATTGAAAACTACAGTAGCTGCTAGAAAAAGCTTCATACTTCAGAGACTTCATTCCTCTTTACATACAAGCTACTGGCGATCACAGCTGTAGAGAACATTTTAATCAGCTCACCAAATAACATGATTTGAGTTACTTTTTATACAAGGAAAGCGGTGTGTCACAATGAAAAATACGTCAGAATTCTGTTACAGGACAATTAAAGGTCTTGTTTTCTTGTCATGTATCAGTCCACTAAGATTTTCCAACACTTATTGAATTACAGCTGTAATTACAAGGTAATTTTAGTTCTACTTAGTATTGTTTACTGGGTAAATTTTCAGAACTTGAAAGAGGCAGTTACAGGAAGGGCTATGCAGACATTATGCAAAGGCCACATGCCCAAACTATCACCTATCCCAGCTGATAAAACTGAGAGAAGGAATGAAAAACAGAGAATGAAAGAGAACAGTAAGAGAAAGACAAAGAAAGAGGTAGCCTGTGTTTTGGTGTAATTAGAGCACAAGAAAAAAAACACTGGGAAATTAACTAAACACACACACACACACACACACACACACACACACACACACACACACACACACACACACAGAAGTTAGACCACTGAGGATAGACCGCCCTCTACTGACAGACCAGAAAAGGTCAGCAGCAAGTCTGCACAACCTTCAACTCTTTTTAGACCCTAAAAACGCACAAGGCTTATGACAAAAAAGTACTGTGGTTTAAAAAAAGAAGAAAATAATACTCTCTAAACATATCACTTTTACAAAAGTATCCTTGAAATCATACCTTTAATTATTTTTAGTGCTCTGGACAGCAGATGAATGGAAATGCTCTTGACCAGAAATGAATCCTCCAGGGTCATTTAACCCTCTGGGGTCTGAGCAACCATCCACGATTACAAAAACAATCAATAGGAACCCAGAGAGTGAACTCTGGATTTGGAAATTAGTTTTACTTTTAATCTAAATGTTTCTGCCATACATTGAAGGCAAACTTGCAAATTGGTGACATGTTTTTAGGTTTATACTAAAGAGTTAAATGTTCAGACAAACCAGCTGTGGCAGGGTTATGTTTGTTTATAATCATTACTAACATTTTCCAGAGTGGGTACATCACACAGCATTTCATCCTCACCTTGTTGTTAAAATCCTATTTGCCATGCACAGAGTGGCCGTGTCTCTTATTTTTATTGTCAAATAACCTCATCGTGGGATACGGCAGGGATGGCCAAGTGGCACTGACTGCCAACTGTTGACTGTGACAGTGAGACTGAGGATGGATGTATGTGTTCTTCCTGGACATATTGCTGCATCCCCTCACACCTCTGCTTGTGATGACAAGGCGATGGTGTGACCGCTCGGGTGCCAGAAGATGCAGGGAGTTTTGGGAGTGTTGTGTGGTGGTGGAACGGGTTTTTTGAGGGTGGAGTGGGGTCTTGAGGGGAAAGCACATTGAGAGAAGTGAGGGAAATGACGTGTGGGTGAGAAACAGGCATCATCTGAGAAGCTAGAGCTGACATTTGGGCCTTCAACATTAAGACATATGTGAGTGTGCGCAAAAGCACTTCTGGCTGCACCTTTTTGTTGTTGTGTTTACACGTCCTGCCCTATCGGGGATACTGCCGTTACTGGTAAATGCAAAGATTCAATACCAGGGCTCTGGTGCGTATGTGTGCAAGTGTATGTGTGCAGGCATGCACGTGTCATGTTTAAGCGAGTGTGCGTGTGCAAATCGATATGAGGCGTCATCGCGGGTTCTCTGCTCGTCTGAGAAAATCACACTTCGTGCTTGCTTCCAACCCCCTGCCAGGGACAAGACCCGCTGACAGCACCGCATTGTTATTTCTTCATGTTTGTCAAATGTGGTGCCTCGATGTTCATGCACATACACACATACACAGATGTTGTCAGCAGTTCCCATCTTTTCAGACACCTCTCACTCCCAAGTGAGACAGAGTTTGTCAACTCGGTGCAGACAACCCCCCTGGAATCTAGACACTCTGTTTCACAGTCCCATCTCAGAACCATCAACTTTCTTTCTAATTAATTTCTTAAAATGACTCTTCACTCTCTTAAACTTTTCTTGTTTTAAAGTGAGGGTTTACCACTGGAAATGGCAAAATTTAAACAACCTTAAAAAGCGGAGTGTTTTGGAGCACCACAGGAGCTCTATTAGCACAAAAGCTTTCAGCCACACACTTTCAGAGAAACACACACATACACACACTCACAGGGTGGAGGAGTATCGTCAGTCCACCTGCGTTCAGACAGGCTACCTCCTGTTCCTCCTGCCTGCAGCAGGCTGGCCCACCGCTTGTGTCTCCGTCTGCAAGCAGTCGCCTTTTCCAGCTCAGCAGCTGAGAAAGTGCCAATCCCACAGTTTAAAGGCCCCACTGGCCCTGCCAGCATGATAGATAGTTTAGAAATGAGGACGCGTGTTTAAAAAAGAGGAGAGGAGAGGGGGACGAGAGGGAGGGAGAGAGAAAAAAGGTACGCAGCAGCAGCTGTCAGACAACACAGAGCCCAAGCCTCCATGACCAGGCTCTTAACAGAGAAAAACGAGGAGGAAAAATAAAGAGAGGGACTTCTGAGAGGTGAGGGCTAAGCTGACAGGTATGAAGTGGGAGAGAACTCAAATAGATGAGAAGATAAAGACAAATAAAATACAAACTGCTTGGCAGATGAAGAGATTAGATTTAAGAGAGTGCATGAGAGAGAGGGGCCCTGAAAGTACATTTACATCCACACAGCAGACTGATTGCTGTAGTTTAAAATGGATTAAAATTCACTAGCAGCTGACAAATACTTTATGGGATTTGCTTGATCTGGTTAATGTGTGTTAGCTCCCAAAGAAGAAAACTGAAAACTGAAAACTAACATTTAATTAGTGTTAAACTGTTTTCTTTTGAAACTTACCGCACCACAACACATGACGTTATTTGACATGCTAGATGTCAACATAAACTCTGCTGTCACTACCCTGTTTTTCACTCAAACATCATTTTGCATTCACTGATTTTCTAAAGTGCACCAGGAAAACACAGTCGTTCAAAAAAAACTGATGAATAATCCAGGTCTGTTCACACAAATTCTAATATAAACTTGTGGAAGATATAGATGTTCACATGACATCTGCATTAATCGGGTTAGAATCAAATTATTAGAGTGTATGTATATGCACTGATTGACATAAATGTGCCAATGTCAGTGCCATATGTAAAGTATGTGGTTATTAGCAAGTTGTTTGAGGTGTCACCCCTGTCTGGGTAATCTTGACAGACTGTCAAGTTGAGTCCTAATGTTCACACCTCTGACACCTTCAACCTTCATACACACACACACACACACACAGATTCAACAGGTGGATCCGCACTAAGACCTGACACATGGCACAGTCATGAATAATAACCGGCACACTGTTAAGATAAAAAATGTATCTTTGCAAAATTTAAAAAATAAAACTTCCTCACCCTCTAACACATCCCAACACTCTAACGCTCTCTCTGCTTTTTCTCTCTGTGTTCCCTTCTCTTGGTGAGCAGTGCAAATGTGGTCAAATGGGCTGTAATTCAGGCCCCAGTGAGTTGGGCTCCATTTGCAGATATGTATATGCCGTCTTCTTCCCCGTTGCTCTCACAGGGGCCCTGCCTAACACTTATTAAACAGATCTTAAGAACATCTCCATTCATCATTGCCACCTCGCTCATGCATCAATGCTTCTGTGTGTGTGAGTGTGTGTATATATGTGTGTGCGTGTGTCGGTGGGCCCCATGAGGCCTACTGTCGGTTCAGAGAGGGGGTGATGTAGGAAGATTAATACTGGTGTGACGGCAGAACCATGCCAGGGAGGAAGGGTCACTCATTACCCATCTGACTGGCCATCTCCAACCCAAACACATAAAAGAAAACGCACACACAAACTCACACGCAGATGGCAGCTGCAATAAGAAGCTTCTGTAAACTGTTCTCCGTCTTAATTCACCGTCCTCTTTTCCTGCTTTTGTTAACTTTGTCCACGCTCTCCTCGCCTCCTTTTCCTGTTTGTCTTTCGTCTGCCTCTCTGGGTTTTATCAGGACTGATGAAATATATCACTGGAGTCTTGTTAAGTTTAAGGGGAAAATGCCCGGTGTATAAAATGAATTGACTGTCTCTGGCTCATCTTTATGGTCAGAGTGTGGAGAATGTATGGACAGAGAGGAGATGGGATGTGGTGGAGACAGGAGAGGGGTCAAATACTGCAATTACCGCCCAATTGATTTCCATTGGTGTGACGGAGAGAATAAGTGTTACTCCGTCAATGTTCACTCAACCTGGCAGGGAATCCTCCTCTGAGGAAGAGGAAGAGAGGAGGGAGAGAAAAATCCTTCTTCCAGTTCAATCACTCATTAAGATGCTCATTTATTTTCTTTCATATGTTTATTTGTGTATCGATTCATTCCAGCTGCAGTTGATGATCTGTAACAGTGGAAATCATAACAAGCCTAAAATATCTGAACTGTGTTTGTTTCAGATCTCTTCTTTTAACAATATCTGTATGCACCTCTGACATCAGCTGGACATTTCCTCAAAAACTGGGAAAACTGTGCAGCAATGAGCCTGAAACCACAGCCGAAAATGTCAGTCCTAACATGTCATTTAGTCTCATTTAGGAATTTTCTTAAATCTGTTAATGGGTTGCAATAATAACACTTGTAGCCCATGTTTCAGGATATTTTTTGTTTCGTATACATTAGTGTAAATAAACTGAAACCAGACAGAACTAAACTGATCACTGTAGTATTAAGAAAATTACACTTGATTCTAGAAAAGTGGACTCAGGAAATTATCTCACCCCATTGGCACTGGCAAAATGCGATTTTAGGGACTTAAAAAATGATCTGGGAAAGAGGACTTTTTTCTGCAGTGAGAGGAAAAGAGGAATACTTGGAAGATGGAGGGGAGGGATGGTGCTATCAAGCCAGGCTCATGCTTTCTCTGAGGTTTTACAGAAGGTACTCAGACAGGCTATCATAAAGTGAGTGAGTGTGAGCAGGTCACATGCAGTGCCTTGGCCAAGACTCCCTGTGGGAAAAAAACACACACACACCTCACCACTCTATTCTTTTATCATATCCTCTCTCTTCCTTTCTTTTCTGTTGTCCAAGGTTCTCCTATAGTCATTTTCTTTCCCCCCTAAGTTTCCCTCCCTTCCTCTCTTCTCTTCTGCTTGGCCCCCCTCCTCCTGTCTCCTTTCTTAAGGGCCAGACTGTGGTCTGTCGATAGAATCAGTGGAAAACTGTTTGGAAACCCAAACCTCAGTGAAATTATTTGATTACAACCTCCCATTACTTGCTGGTTTGGAGGCATTAGAAGCTCGCTGAGAAGTAATGATTTCCATTTTGTGTTTGAGTTGTAATACAATATTTGCTGTGGTTTCTTTCAGAGGACAGCGTGTAACAGTTGCTTGATTTTTCAGTTGTTTGGACATTTTTAAATTGACATTATCTACATGGAAATACAGATAGAATTGAACGGGTGACAGAGAGAAAAAAAAGATAGAGTCGAGCCACTGTTACACAAAAATGGAAAAGTTGTGTAATTATTTACCAAACTGCCTAAATTCTCCCCCTCACCAGACCAAGCATTATTCTGATCCTATGGGGAAAGAATGAGTTAGTCGGCAGGAGTTGACTAATTAGTCAAAAGTCACAGAATTATGACCCTGCAGAACAACAGGAGAGAGACGAGGACTAATTAAGGCTACCTTGTCTCTCACCAGCAATTAAAAAACAACAAAGCTCTGCAAATTTTCACCCCAAATCTCTCTATCTCTTTGTCTTTTCCTCTCAAACTCACTCGACCCAATTTATCCTTTTCATGTATCTCCAGAAAAAAACGTGTTCCATATTTATGTCAATAAAGGTTTTGAAAATCACAATGCCACGGCAGAGGAGACAAGGATGTGGGAGACGCTTTTAAAAAGGACTTTGATATGAGGAAGAGAGGTTAAAGGAGGAGAGGATGAGGGGAGTTTGATGACGTAGTTCATCTGGTAGCGAGGGGATATTTACAAGAGGTTGTGTTTGTACATGTGCATATACAGTACCATTTGTGTGCGCATATGAACACACATGTTTATGTGTCTACATACATGCGTGCATGCACGTGTGTGTGTGTGTGTGTGTGTGAGTGTGTGTGATTGGGCTGTTTGGCAGGTAGAAGGCTGTGAGTGCAGCCTGTCACAGCCCAGCCCTGATTACTCTGCACCATTCATCAAAGTGTCACCTCCCTGACAGCCGCTAATAAATATACTGCCACAGACCCCCACTCGCACCTGGCAGCGCACCACGTTCACACACACACACGCACATACACACCATACCCACCCTCACCCCCATACACACACTCATACTGTCACCCCCAGCACCCCGATGCAGCACCAAACACAGCTCGAACAGCAACACATCCTAGAGCTCATTTGCTAATTGCTGCATTTCCCATCAATTCTGTTTCTGTCTTGTTCAATGTCAACAGGAGCGAGAGGATTTAAATAAATTAATGAATTATATAAATAACCAATGGGGAAACATGTTACATTACCTCCCTCCGTGTCTTTTTGCCCCATACTTTCTACTGTCATTCTAGGACATGATATATCTTCCTCGTTTTTAATTGTGAGCACATGCGCGAATGGAAAAGAAAAAAACGTGCACATGCTTCTTTTTTTTCTAGCAAGACTTAATGGACTGATGTTTAATGCACTGTGTCCCAGCTGTTCCACTGCTTGCTTGGAAACTTCTCTGCATCTATCCACACTTTATGTACGACACATTCCAAGATATAACTTCGTTGTTTCAGCTCTCCTGTTTCTGTATCAATAGATCTCAGCCCTTAGCCACCAACGTTATTGCAGTGCAAACATCTGAAACAATTTTACAGTGTATGGTATTGCAATGTTTCAACAGGCCGCAAAAAAAGCAGAGATCGCTGCCTCAAAAATGTGCATTTGCATGTAATTGCTGGTTTGCTTTCTCTTATTTTACTTCATTTGTAGTCAGTGTGGAACACACACCCATGTGGTCATCTTTCCTGTGTTTGTCTATGATTAGGCAGTATGTGACTGCTGTAATGATTCGCTTACTCTAAGAGGAGCCTCTCATCTCATCGCCGGCAGATGCTCCCCGGCTCCCCCTGTTGGGAGACAGATGAAGCGTGTGACTCATCAGGGCTGTGCGAGCGTGTGTGCACACGTTACACAATGCGTGGGACTATGGTGATCTGGTGGCGGAAGCGTGGATATCGGTATATCCTGCGCTGGAAGGTGTCCTTGCCAAGCTGTGCGTGTGTTTGTGTGCGTCTGTGGGCGAATGTGTGTGTGGACATGAGGCTGTGGGCATGCTGCGCTGGCAGATGGCATTACTGCATTGCCGGGCCACCCTGGCTAACAGGGGGAGAACAGGGAGAAGGTGGGAAAGGAAGGAGGAGATGGGATGTGAGTCAAAGAGAGAGATGGGTGAGGATGGTTGTAAAAATGAAAACTGTGAAGGGGGAGTAAGCAGTGGGTGAGGAAAGGGTTGAATGCATGAGTTATTGCAGGGGAGATAGGGTTGATGAGGTGATGAATGAATGTAAGAGGATGAGTAGAGGACAGGGAAGCAGTCCTGCCAACTAACGCCAACTTTTCACATTGTTGCCCAATTCATCCTCCCACACACTTTAACACAATGTTAAAAACAAAACTTTTTTAAAATACTATACTCATATTATTCCATTCTTATAATTTTGCTCCTCCAAGCGTAATTCTGTGGTGGTCAGTGTTGCCAGCTGCGCTCCAGTGTGTGCTGTGTGCATATTTGCGTGTGTGTGTGTTGGCGTGCGCTGCATGCCTGCTGGGCAGCAGGGCTGGGCCAGGTGTGGAGTGGGAGCAGTGGGAAGATTGGGAACAGTGGGCCTGTTAATTAGAGAGGGGTGATTAATGGGACAGCAGAGAAGGAGCACTGTGTTAGGGAGGAAAGATGAAGGAAGGTGGGAGGGGTTGAGGGGAGAAGGCAGGTGGGGGTGCAGAGGGAGGAGGTAAACTGTTTGGGAAAGGGGGAAATATGTGATCATGTAAAAATTAAGAACATTAAAAAAACATATGTATGGAGCCGGTTGCGTAAGTCGGTACTCCAAATGCTCAATCAGCGCTGTCTCGCATGTCATATGTTGCAGAGACTTTTTATCAATGCCTATTACATGTGTGTTTCTGTGCATGTTTGGTGACGTCTGCCTTGGGATTCTGTGTGTTATTGAGATGTAAGAAGTGGCGCTGTGACAAACACTCCTCAGGGGATGTGGCGTGTAAACACCAATCATTTGGCAGATGCGCTGTGAGCAAATTGGCAGTGTATTCCCCGCGGCCAAGCCACACACCATTATCAGGATTGAGACTAATCGTGTGCCGTCTCCCATATGAGGAGCAATTAATTTACACCGAATCAAACTGCAAGAGAACAGAGTGAGGACTGGAAAAGTAGAGGAGATTGAGAGATGGAGGAAAGTGGTGGTTTGTGAAGAAGGAGGAAGACGCCGAGAAGTTTGTGTGTAGTTTGATACATTTTCACAGGGATCAAAACACACTGAGAAAATAAATGCTGCTTTTAGTTTTGCTTTCAGAGTCATTCTTAGAATTTAATCTTGTTTTTAACTGGGATAAACTTTTTACAAAAGCTCACGGAGAAGAGAATAAATGACGAATGAGGAAGGCAGGCCGGGGAACTGGAGTGCAAGAGCAAGAGAAAATTGACTTGAGAGGGCGTCCTGTGAAGCAGCTGAACATTTATAAATGTATTTCCACAAAGATTTGACACCGTGATAGTTTTACACTATCTGTATTTCTAGAAAGATGACACTTACAAGGAATCATTAATGTGAGGCTTCCCCATTTTCACCTCAATACAGTCTTGAGGCATTGTAGTGGAGAGCCTGCACAGCCAGACGCCAAGCCATTATTTCCTGTCTGATTGCTCTGCGGCCAGTGCGATTAAGGAAGAAGACTAAAAGGTAATTTTTCACTATGATGGACAGAAGGAGAGAGAAAAGTAGAGCTGGTCTCGGTTTAATCTCCTGCAGATGGAGGGAGTGAGGGAGGGACAGCAGCGAGAGGAGGGAAACCATCGTTTCCAGGGATACAGTACCTAAATTAATAGTCCGGCCTGATGGCCTTTTGGATAAGATAAGTAGCATTATAATAAGGAAGGCCATATAAAAAACCAGACGGAGTGACAAGCCAAGGGAGACTATTTAAAGTGTTTCTCTCCCGCTCTCTCTCTCACACACACACACACACACACATACAGTACCACCACTGTAAAGACCGGGCATTTAACCTCCTTCATTATTCCAATGACATAATTTTACCCCATCGTAGGGCAGTTTGTGCGTGTGAAAAGACAGAAAAGACAAATCAATAAAAGAGACGGATAAACAGTGAGAGAATAATAGATAGAGGACAGCAAAGGGAGACTTCTTGGAAGCAGAGAGAGACAGGAAAGAGTAAGAGCAAAAGAGATGTTTTTGAAAGCTCTTGTAATTCATCAGCTTGTCACAGGAAAGCCAGGTTGTGTACGTAATTCTAAGTGGCGATCACAACTTCACACAGGAGGTGTAGCTCACGAACAGTGTGTTTGTCAACTTTTGTGGAAGATTTATTTCAGATACCATAAACTGCCAGAAAGGATCTGAGGAGGAAAAAAAAAACATGACACGTAACAATAGTCGTAAAGTAAATGTTCAGAAAAAAGTGAAGAAAGTGCTGCTGATATAAGAGCATGTGTTTACACTCTCGGTGACATTCACAGATAACAAATACGAGGGTGCAAAATCATTTTGGCACATCCAGTGTATTAAGGACTCCAACTATTATTTTCATAATAATTTGTTTAATTTTAAAAAATACCAATGCAAATCATAATTTCCCAAAAACCCCACTGAGATTCTTTTAAATTGCTTTTTATTATTTTAATTTAATTATTATTAATTATTATTTATATAAATAAATATAAAACAAAAGACAAAAGCAACAAATTTTCACATCTGAGAAACTAGAATCGGAGAAAGATTGGCATTGTCAATCGATTAATCATTTTTAGCACTAAATACATTAACAGTCGCTACATACTTCAAGGCAAAATGTGCAATATTTTGTGCATGCTGTGACAAAAATGTACATTTTCAACATTATTTATCACTTAAAAACTGGATTAGGATGAATCAGTCGAGTCAGTTGCTTTTCCGATGGATTCATGATTGATTACGAGCCGTAGCATCAGTATGTGCTCTGCTCAGCATCATCATTACTAAATATGCTTGAAATCAACTCTGTTTTGTTAATACATTAATATCTTTCATCACCAACAGATACCAACATCTTTCCTCTCAGTGCTGCTCTGGCAACTTACCTGGAGAAAGAGGTTTATCAGCTTGTTATGTCAATCTCGGCTACCCCCTGCTTTGATGTTTTTAGCTTTGGTGTTTGTGTAGTGTGTGTGTTTGTTCGAGCACTTGTGCGTATCAGCATACTCTTGAATAGAGTCTGTCGGCTCTCTTGCACTCCAGTTTCGCTCCCATTGAGTGATTGTGTGTGTGCGTTTCCCGCAGAGCAAACATGTTAGTTCGTCTGTCCTCACAGTGGGCAAACAGCGAAGGAGGCTCATGAGCGGTGTTAATGGGGAGAAGAAGGAGCGGGAGTAAAGGGTAGATTGGGGAGGCAGCGCAGGAGGTGAGAGATGGGATAGAGGTTATAATTTAATGTGGAGCAGGACTTGCATCAGTACTTAGTGCAGGTGGTTGCTGGTGTTTGTGTGTGTCATATACAAGCAGAAGTGGGTATACATCCATGCGTGTGTGTGTGTGTGTGTGTGTGTGTGTGTGTGTGTGTGTGTAGGGGCCACAGGGCAACCTCGGAGAAACTCCACTAATTGCGACCACTGGGTTTTACCTGAGGGTCTTCTCTGGCTAATATCATTAGCTAATCTGCTGTGTGTTGTCCCCCTTGCCCTCTCCGTCAGAGCACCCCGCTCTAGTAGCACAACCAGCGGCATCCACCCCCCAAAAACCCCCACTTACACCCCATGTCTGCTTCCCAGAGCCCAATCCAGACTGCTGAGTCCGGGCTTGTGCTGCTGGAAGGGCCCTGCATCTGGGCTCCACTGACAAAGAAGATTAATACCTCAGCCACACACACACACATACATACACACACACACAAGCATTGGGCATACTTGCACACAATCGCGCCCACGCAGCAAGGTACCCTCATGGATCCTCTTCAAACACACACACACACAACCTCAATCAAAACTAAAAACAGAGGGAATCGGCGCATCCTATCCTCCCACCACCCATACTCCCTCCTTCATCCTGCCCCCATTTCTCCAGGCTGTGGACCACTCCAAGTCTGCCCCCCTATTTCCCCTCTGTACCCCCTCCCACCCCACTTTAAATAGAATCTCCAGGCCACAGAAAAACAACTTTCTGCTGATGCGACTACTCCTTCATCCTTTCCCATCTTTCCCCCACTCCCATCACACACCTATGGTTATGGAGAGCACGGCTGAGTATGAGCCCTGAGCTCTGATGCAAGTTGTATCCAAGTAGGCTACAGCGTGCTCCTGATGCCCCCTGTGGGGAAAAAGTCCACAAGGCAAACATGCTCTAACAAGTCAGTTTCACTTAAAACCAACTGCATCCGGCTTGTCCACTGGTTCAAAGTAATAACACATCAATGATGCACGAGCGCGCAGCTCGGTGGAAAAGAATCAATAAGGTTTGAATTAAGGAAATCATTTACTGTACGGCCAACGCATTTACTGAAAAACTAAAAGAAGTAATGACTTAAAAACTGTTTGAATTCTTTGTTTTCTAATTTCAAGAACAGAGTGGCCTTTTAGTTCCCACAAGTTCCAGACACTGATGTCCATCTGACCACATATCTGGTTCATGGACTTGTAAATGTGAAACTGCACCTAAAATAACCCTTTGAGAAAGCCGAAAAAGGCACAGGGGAAGCACAGGAGAACTGGTGAAGACAAAGAGGAGAGGGTTATTTCCAGATGTGAATTATTTCTATACCTCACCTCTGTGTGTGTTCATAGTGGAAACTCCCCGGCATTCCCCTGGGGGCTTTCAAATGTGTGGTTTGGCCCATGAGAGAGAGGGGAGAGGGGGTGTCAAAGGGGCTAGAGGTGTTGACATAACCTCCTTCTACCACATTCACCTGCGACGGCCAGCGTGACTCAAGCGCCACACCTGTCACTGGAGGCCAGGACTGTTTGTGTGTGTGGAAATGTATGAATTTGAGGTGGACAAAAAAACTGTGCAACAGAGTGAAAAGGAGGGGGAGGATATCAAACGACAGAGAGAGAGGAAAGTAAAGAGAGGGGCAAATGAATGGAAAAATATCTGACCGTAGCGTTAGAGCAAAGGATCAGATAAAAGAGTGATCACTTAGGCAGGGACTACTCTGGCACATCTCCGCACGCCTAAACGCTTCCCCGTGTCAGCACATTGGCTGCTTGTCAAAGAACAGAAAGAGAGCGACAGAGAGACTGAGACAGAAAGACCAACCAATAAAAGGGAATCTACATCTGCACAGAAGCCAAAAAACGATCAGGGAAAGACGCAATGGAAGAGGGTGACAAAGCTGCAGCTGCAGTTGACGATGCAACTGCTCATCCACACGCTACGTGGTGATACAGGTGAGTGACAACTGACTAACTAAGCAGAATCAACCAGCAGACAGTTGGATAAGAAAATGTAAGTTTTAGAGAGAGAAACCAAAAAGGCCAGACCTTTACATCAATTAAAAATGAGAAGAATTCATGTAAAAAATTTAAAAGAAAGAGAGGGAGATGTGCAGTTTGAAGGATGTCATGTGTGCATGTAAAACTACACACACACACACACACACACATACACACACAAAGACTGATGATGCACATCTTGGCCTAGGTATCTGAGAACACACACAGTAAATGTCAGTGCAGTGTTGATGCTGAGAGATAATAAATATTGCTTGTGATGCATTACATTTTTTTGAACTGCGTTTCTATTACTATAATGAAGAGCAGGAGCAAGACTGTTATGATATCTTATCACCTCAGTATACTTTTTAAAATATGTTTTCATTACACACCTAGCTCATACATTTATTTCCTTCAGAAAATGAATGAGATTTATTGCATGAAATGAAATCTGAAATTAGAATGAACTTAAAAATTAGAATGAAATTAGAACTGATAGATGGAGTTTTTCTGACCCATGTACCATTTTTTAATCTACATTTTATATATTGCATTTCAATTTCATTCAAGTGTGACTCATGCACCAGGGAGCGTTTACACAGAAATAACAACAAAAATGGTTTAACTGATTTGATATCAGGCTTTATCGCCTCCATGAAAATATATCAAACTGTCTTTTAGCCTGTGTGGGGGGAAAACATAGGTAATATCATTTAAACAAAAATAATAAAACACTTTTACCATGTAATTTTACCATGAGTCATATTTCAATATCAGAATATAAAGGGGAACATTTGTGAGCATTATAAAATGATAAACTACAGTGGGAAGTGTCATGATCAAACTTGTAATGTTGTTTGGGGTATATTGTAGGTGTATTCTTCCACTCTCTCCGCCCTATCGGACCGGCATTCCATGTCCTTATAAATAATTCATTTTTTAATCTGATTTCCCAGAGCGATTCTCAGTGTGTTAGTCACATATTCAATAACGGTGCGCGGTGAATAATCTGGCTGTGTGTTTCCGTGATTTTCCCCCATGTTCTGTGGATGCGTGGGGGGGTTGGGGGTGGGGGGATCTGTCGGAGTCTGAAAGTGACTGTGGAGGCAGAGGAGAGGAGTGAAGAGAAGAGGAGAGAGGAAAAGAGGAGTCAGGTGCATCATCAGTCAACATCCCTACAGGTTGACAATGAACAGATGCATGCATTTCTACTACACATCCATGTTTAGGATTACTTGTCTCTGTCATCTGCACCCTGAACATCAGCGTTGTCTCTCCTCGCACTCTCTCAGCCACACATCTGGAGGGCTGGGGATGACTTGTTCTATGATTAAACAATTTCTCAATTGACAATGAGAGGCAGGAAATTATCAAGTCCAAGGAAAAGGTGAAAAATACAGGGCATTGTAGAAATATTTGTACCATTATGTATTGTAAAAGAATTCTTCCATGATCATATTTTCTTCTCATTTTCTATTGTGAAGGATTAGTATAAAACTAAAACTCAAAATAGGAAACACACATTAAGATGTTTTATTTTACACAGTTTAGGATTCTGGTTCTGGGATTATTTCCAGTTTTTCTTCACAAAACTAAAAATGTGGGGGAAAAAGGACCTGATTTATAGTGGAATAAAATTTATGGAGGAATTTGTCTTTAATAATATAGGGCAAATATTCCATGGCAAAAAAAACAAGCTAAATATATAGTGGAATTTTTTTTTTCCCTCAAAGTACCACAAACTTGCGAGAGTGACACAAATACTAAGTGGTGAAGGAGTGGAAATGCCTCGCAATACCATGCCACTGTCCTTTCTCCCATAGTGCCCTGGGCGCTGTTTCTTCCAGCCACACTGTCTGGCCACAAACACACAGACAAACATGCAACTGCAGTTCACCAAGACCTCACAACAGAGCAGACGCCGATTTCAATATGTTGCCGTTTTGTAGCTCTTTCTTTCAGAAATATGTATCTAATTTACGATCATCTTAATATGATATTTTTTCAGCCGGAGGCAAGTGAATCCCACAACAATGGAGCTGGGGGTCAACAAGAGGGTTTGTACTGTGTCAATGTGAATACAAGCGAATGCATCAGATGCCACAAAGATGGAAAATTCCACAACAAGAAACAGTGTGTCTAAACAGTGTGCCACAGCGGAGGAATGTGCACATGAACTTCCACATGAATGTTGTGCGTCTATCAGGAGAACTAAATCACAGTGCATTTCTGCTAAAGGCTGCATGATTGAATGACTGTCTGTAACCTAATCTTAGTAATGAAACCAACACAGCCAGCAGAGAGTTAATAGGTCTTTTTTTTTTTAAACACACTGCTTTTACTGTGTTGAAACTGAGAAGAAGCATCTCAAACCTCCTTAGTGTGTGTGTGCGTGTGTGTGTGTGTGTGTGTGTGTGTGTGTGTGTGTAGGGGACAAAAGCAGAGAGGGCAAAAAGTGCATGAATAAAAGACAGAATTAGTGCATCTTGCTAATTCTGAAACTGCCTAAGCAAGACTAAAATGATATCTCTCAAACACCCAATTAGTGCATTCACTTATGTCCACTCAGCAGGTTTGTTCATATTCGATGGCATTAAGTAACTAAATATGAAGTGATGGACCCAACTCCTAAAAACCCTTCATCTATTAACTCTATTATCACGCAATACTTTGTAACTAAGAAACTTAACCTCTGACCATTCAGTGACAAAAACACAGAGACAAGGAGTTAATGATAAAGAGGTCTTGTGGCAGGATGTGGGGTGATTGTAATGGGAGAAAAGGAAGACTGACTCTTGGCTTCAAATTGGATCGCTCTCTGGACAGCAAGTGCACAACACTTTGACATCTGCATGCACACAAACACACTTATACACACACACACACACACACACCTGGAGGTGTGAGCAATATGAAACCTCAACAGTTGGCTGGACAAACCTTGAGCACCCCCTAGTGTTGTTTTCCATAATCCACAGGCCCACGATGACCAACATAGTGTAGAAAAATGTGTTTCTGACAATGACCCACACACTGCTACACATCAAAAGGTTGCAAATCAAAGTGCAGCATCATGAGGAAGGTATTATTTCTATATTAATAAGACTCTTTATGTGAGGACAAAACTTTCTTAAACCTGGGAAAACTGGATTATTTTATTTGCTCCAAGCAGCACGGGGGCATGACTTTCTCAAACAACTCAACAATATTTTTTATCCAACTAAGCAATAAATTATAAAAATAAGACTTTTTTTTATTATAGAAGCTTTTTTATTCAAGTTCCCATAGCCAATCAGTTCAAATCTTCATTGTTTCAATCCCAGGAGATCAGATTTGGATGATTTAACATGCACTTCCAACACATTTACTTATTTTTTGGGCAATAACAGTTTTGTAAATCAATAGGTTACAGCACCCCAGATGAAGGCTGACCTGGGCTTTTTCTCTCGGGCTAGCGGGCAAAGATCCCAGTTACGTTTTGGAGGGTTGAATGTGATCTGAAGCCTTGTCCGGCGTCCAAAGCAAACCCTTGGCTAAAGCCTAATGTGCGTTTTCCATCCAGGCTCATGTAAATGTTTGTGATTAAAAAGGGAGATATGAGAGCCGAGGCGTTTCTGCAATCTTGCACATCCTAATTTGGTACTGGGGGAGTTAACACACCTGCCAGCTTCCTGCTGACGAGGGTGATTTCTCAACTGTTGTTGTTTATGCCGTCAGTTTAAGGAGAGGCGAAGACAGTGAGAAAGGGAGAGAAGTCCGGGCTGGGCAAGACAGAGCAAACACACACACATACACATACAAAATACACCCTATACATACAAACATACACACACACACACACAGATCCCAGGCTGCTGCCAATAACAGGCCATCCTAACGTGAAAATGTTGACTGCTTGATGATTGATGGTAGTTATTTGTGGCTTTCTAACCCTCCTCTTTTGCCTCCACTCCCCCCTCTTCCTCCTCTTTCTTCATCTTCCTCCTCCTCCTCCACCGCTCCGTCTCATCTTTGTATTGTTGCTCCCCTTCTCTCCCCCCCTTTCAGACAATGTGAACATGATTAATAATGTGTAATGTTGTGTAAGCGGCCTGCTGTCCATCATTCCTGCATGTCTGACATTCTTCAAAACCTGAATTCGGAGGACAGAGATGCGTGCTCCAAACACTGATTTTCAGGTAACGAACCAGACTGAGGACACAAACCTCATCTAAATGAAATCAGGTTATATGTAAAATTATATTCTATTCTAATTTCTACTCTTCACATCTCTGAAAACATTAAAAACATAAACACTTTTGTATTTCAGCATACTGTGCGCGTCAAGGCCCATACGCACATTTTAGTTCAGACAAAAACCTTTGAGTTGCACACTTTTTGTGAGAAAGTAGTATATCTATATTTAGATGTTGGTATGGGGACAGACATATAAATAAAGATGTGAATACGGAGACAAATGAATAAGTGGCAGTGTAGTTCTGGGTGTCTGCTATTACTGCCACACTGCCAGCTCCCCATCCATCACTCGCTAACACTGTGCGTCTGAGAGTGTGTGTATGTGTGTATGTGTGCATGTGTGTGTGTATGTGTAATGCATGTGTGTCTGGAGGAGGAAGAGGAGGAGGATAAGGAGAGAGGAAGAGGAGAGGACATCGAAGGCCACAGTGCAAGTTCCTCATCCATCATTCTGTAAGACCAAACTTCAGAAGCAAAGGAAAGGGAGAGAGGAAAGGCAGAGAAGAGATGTTTTCTCAGAATGATTCTTTGCTTCCTTCCCCTTTTTCCTCAAGTAATCAATGAGGTAAATCGGTGCCTGCGTTGTTTCTACAGCACAGCCAGGAATTCCTCTGATTCTTTGACTCACCCTCTTTGGCCAACGATCATTCTCTTCTTTGCACGACTCTCTCCTCTACTGACACACGAAGGGGGAGGGACAAAGGGAGAGAGACAGAAAGAGAGAGGGGGGGACAAGACAGGACAGGGCCTTTAGTCTAGAGATCATTACCTTTACATTATTAATGTATGGCCAAACCACAAAGGACACTCACAGACAATGAGGAAGAGAGTGACTGCTTCTCTGCTCTCTTCAGTTAAATCTATGGCAATGGTAGATTTCTGAATTATACTGTGCGCTGTGCACTGTAACTGACCACACAAGATCTGCTGCTGAACAGAGCGTTCAGTGCAAAAATGTTCAATAAAGGCTTTATAATAATAATAATAATATGAATGCAATTCTAGTATTCAGTTTGGGTATCAAACCTCAACAGTGCGTCTGTCATGTACCAAAAAGCTGACAATGAATGTTTGGTCTGATTTGTAATCTTATTATTTTCGGAAAATTTTGCCAATTTCAGTCTGTTATATTTCGACACAGTTCTTGTTTGACCAACTATATTTAGAAGTTTCAAATTTGAGCAGTTTGGTTTCTTTTAGGCTTGTTCATTTTACTGAAAGTTATGGAACTATTGCTGTGGTATTAGTATCATACTGGCACTAATTCTAATATTGTAATCATTATGAGTATACATTTCTAGATAAAAATGTTAAAAAGTAGTGCAATGTGAATAAGTCATTTATAAGACGTACACACACGTACAACAAATAAAGACAAACACAAAGCCTGTACCGTCTCCTTCACCTCTATTATAAGTCATTTATAAGTTACAAAGGACAATATGGGCATTAAATAAAACAAGCCAAAACTAAATAAACAATTAAAACAAATGCGTGAAAATGTCTATATGTGTCTGTGTATACGTGTTAAGCATCAAGCAGGTTTGGCAGACACTTTGGTGAAGCTGAGAGCAGAATTAAGGAGTGTGCTGTGTGTTTCATTAAATGCTCAATATATCTTGTGTTTTCTGGATCATTTAAGCCCCATTACAGAACAGTGGCACTGCTTTAATTTCTAAAGTGCCTTTCAAAAGGCATCACCTCAGGCGCTTATTCCTGCTCTCTCACACACACACACACGCACACATACATCCATTTGCATGTATACGTGCGTGAAGCCATATACACACTTGCACGCACACACAGATGCAAACATTTGTGCTAACATGCAAGAACTGCGGGGGCCCACACACCTGCAGTTATACACACACGTACAACAAATAAAGACAAACACAAAGCCTGTACCGTCTCCTTCACCTCTATTCCCATTCTTATATTTTAAAGCTTTATTTCTCTCGTTCTCTGCACTGTCTACTTTTGTTCCACTGTGTGTCTCTCTGTGTAACAGATGACAGCAGCCTTGCAGCGGCTGGGACCGCTGTCTTGGCTGCCGGACCCATTTGACTTGCCAGCTTGGCCGTACAATGAACCCCGGGACTAACTGGAGCCAAGGTCAGATTCTCTGAGAGAGTGTGTGCGTATGTGTGTGTGTGTGTGTGTGTATCTACAAAGACAATGCATTTGTCCATTTGGTTCAAGGCATTAGTGCTGATAAAGACTGCATGCTTGGTTACAGTATATTCACGGTACTAAACGTTACAGGAAAAAAATCCTCCTGCGCATTTGCAGATTTGACTGAGTGAAGGTATGTGAGAAGTGTGTGCTGAGCCAGCTGCAGATTGAAGGGAGGTGGAGGTAAGGGGAGTGTTGTTCAGAGCAATTGATACATTGCAAATAGAGTGGGCTTCCTGTCCGGGTTTTGTGGCCAAGGTGCTAAACGCTTTAGGAAACCAGATACACTTGCACATCCTCTAAAGAGATAGAGGGACAGGGTGGGAAGGTGGGGGGAAACATCAGGGGCGGGAGAAAAAAAAGAGTAAAAGAAAGGTAGAGACACTCTGAGGGAAGTCTGCCTTGTTGTATAGCACTCCTATACCTCCATATAATCTGAGATTATTCAATCTGTTGGCACTTCAGCAGCAGTGATGGCTTTTTGAAATCAACGAAGGGTTCATTTCTCAGCCAATGTCTTTGTCGTTTGTTCTCCTTCTCCTCTCTAATGAGATGGAATGTGGCTAAATTAGCAGCTGAGAGGGAAAGCTTCATTTACAAGACAATCAAATGATCCTTTACAAAACACACTCAATATGCATTAGATGTCGGCTTTGTGAATATAGGATGGCCTCCTTATGCACTCAAATGGGGAGGGGGTGTATTTGGATGTAGCGCGGTGGTGAAAAATGCCAAACTGAAATCATCCATCACAACGCAATAAAAAGGCCTGCAGCGCTCTGAGTGGGTGAGAGGAGTGAGATGTTTGTATTGGCCCACTGGGTTTCCCTCTGTGAAGGAGGGAATGTGTAAATGAACGTGTAAATGTTAAAAAATGTTCTTTTTATTAGACGAATTGCATCATTAAATCACATTATAAAAACAAAAAATGCACCATTAATTTCCTCCCCAAACAGCCGTAAGTACATGTCTCTCTGTCCCCGTGCCCATCTCTGTGTACCCCCATGGGGCGGCAATTCCAAAGCAATTCCACTCTATTATACAGATCAATCAGGTTGGGGAGATCTACGAACACATGTTTAGGGCTGGATAAGTCAGAGGAAACAACAACTTCCTAATTGTGAGCAGGCGTGTTTCTTTGCCTACAAGCCAAACAGAGGTCCCAGCAAACAGGTAGTGTCTCCTTTCCACTTTTTGCCCTTCCTCCATCAGGACATGAAAGGTAGCATGAATAATAGATGTGGGAGGTGATGAGATCAATCAGAGGCTATCAGTCTAGGAGATAGGAGTGGACAGAGTAGGACGTAGATCTGCACTGGACTAGAACAGCAGACCTGCTGTCAGAGATCGCAGCAAGAGGTGGAGATAAGCACTCTATAGACCGGGGACAGGTCAACTAGAGAGGCCTTAGTGCAAATATATGTACAGAGAACAATGAGAAGGATAGGAAATTGCCAGAGGCCCAAAAACACACAGAGAAGCATCTCATCACAAGTCTGCATCCACACCCATCCCTGCATGCATTGACCCTCTGCACCTCTGCATCACACATTCTCACATCTGTGACAATGCCACCGCAGCATGACAAATGCAAACAAAAGGTTCACCTATTCATCACTGTATCGAAGAGGGTGGGGCTAATTATACAACTGTGAAAATTATGACTTTCTGTTGTTTTGTTTGTCCTCTAAGAGATTACAATGCTGAGGATGGAGGTGTAGAGGCGGAAAAAAAAAATAGCCTCGCAGCTTCTCTGTGAGAGGGCACACGACGGAGCAGACACACAAACAAAACAAACTCGCATACACACACAAATACAGCTTGTGTCCCTGCCGCCTGCACCTCGTCTCTGCTTGCAGGCATGATTAATCCAGTGCAGAGTGGGAAGATTTTGACCCTAAACAGAAAAGTCCTGTTGAGGCTGCGAGAGGCACTGATTTATTTAGGTACCACTCCGTCCACATTAATTATCCCAGTGCAGGTGCAGGCCCAAATTCCTCTTCCCCCAGCTGTAGCCCTGTGCTGTGAGACAAACACATACACACACATGCGTACACACAAATAAATAAATAAAGCAAGCACATGCAGCCTGCCCCCATTGCCTTGCCAGGCTGTACTTATAGTGTCTGGGTGGCACAGAGAACACTGGCCGTCACAGTGGTGAAGAATTGCGCACCCAGATTTAGCACAAACGCAAATAACAAACCAATAGCAAACACAAATACATGCACGCAAACAGAGTTTGTCCTGGAGCGTCCTCTCATGCAGCACAGGTTTTCCTGCTTCTTCGTCTTCTTCTTCTTCTTCTCTTTACTTAAGTATCCAAACCACAATGGAAGAATACTCTATAGCAAATAAAAGTCCTGCATTTGTATAATTAATTAGGCAGAAAATAGGGACCAAAAATATTTAAGTACTCTGGAGGTACATAAGGGTTAAATGTACTTAACTCCCTACTTCTGCTCACTTCAACTTCAACCAAAACCAAATCTTTCACCTTCTCCTCCCCTGCTACTTCCCTCCTTGTCAGTTTTGTTGTGAAGTTACTATCCCCAGATGACAACAGGCTGGGAGTTACACCTGCATGTGAATCTGCGTGTGTGTATGTGATGTCTGTGTGGGTGTGTGTGTGGCAGCAGTTCCACCACTGTGCTTTCCCCTAACAGAGCTAGTGGTGTGTGATGTGTCACTGAGAGCTCCACTCATTATGGCCTACATTAGCACCCTACCTCGCCCTGATTAGTCTCCTGCTGAGCTGAAATCCACAGTGTGTTTTTTGTGTGTCTGTGTGTGAGGCCGAGAAAGTGAGGGAGAGAGACTGCGGGAGTGAATGAGAAAAAGGGAGAGTGATAGAGAGAGAGAGAGACCTTTCTCCTCTTTAGGGATGAACACTGTCTCTTCATCCCGGTGACAGCTTCCTCATTTCTCTGATACAAATGGCTGCTGGTGCTGGTCGGCATGCATCAGGAGCTTGGGAGTGGGCCCCATCACTGCTCCTCTGTCGCTCTCGTTTATTACCCAGTTTGTTTGCACTCTTATCTGCGGCCTTGCCCCGCCAGCCCATTCATCAAACACACACAGACACACACAGGCTGACATATACACACACGTCTGCCCGCTGACTGTCAGCACCTTGCTTTCCTGGCCATTGAGACACATGCATACTCACATACTGCTTCAGGTTTGCATGAGCCCTCACACGCTTATCTCTACACCCACATATGCTGCCCTAACAGCACACGCTTACACGTGTAGTTCAAATGGTGAATCCTCCCACGCTTCTTTTTACTGTCACACCACTCCATCATTGTCGTCTGTTTCTTTCTGTATTCTCATTTTCATTCTATAGACACTTTCCCCCAGTCACAAATCCCCAAGAGGACAAGTGTGTAGAAGAGCGTGGCATTGATCAAATCCTCACTCATCAATATCAGTCAATATGCATAATCTTATAGATTCATCAATCAATACTATCACAAAATGCCTGGCCACAGCTCATGCTATCCCTCAGGGACAGTGCGAGTATGCCAACATAGTACAGAGGAAAAGAAAACAGTGCAGCTCACAACGGAAATACCTTTATTTCAAATATTATGACTAGCAGAAATTCAGTGGCCTTACTGGAAAGATCTTTCAAAGTGACTCTAAGTGAAGCACTACTTGTAATCTTACATTTAAACAATGTGAAAACTTTAAAATAATAAGTACTTTAAATCTATTTAAAAGTTAAGTTGAATATGGGAAGATGCTCATCTTGTGCATCAAGGTTCTCTAAAGGAGGTAAGCATCTACTATGTAAATAAGAAGAAAATACTAATTTCACGACAGGGTTTATTTATTGTATTTTCGAGGAGCTCAATGTGTAATAGAGGAGAAATGGGGGTGGCTTTGGCACAGGTGGTGAGCATGTCATCTAGTAATCAAAGAGTTGCTGGTTCCTGACTCCCCCAGTCCAGTCAAAATGTCCTTGAGCAAGATACTGAACCCCAAATTGCTCCCAAAATTGTGTTAATGTGTGTGTGTAGGTGAGCTTAGTTTATCTTTATGAGCACTTTGGATAGGAAGCGCGGTATTGCTCCTGATGAGCAGCTGGCACCTTGCATGACAGCCTCTGCCATCAGTGTGTGTGAACGGGTGAATGTGACAAGCACTTTGAGTGGTCGGTAGACCAGAAAGGCACTTTATAAATACATAAGTGCGTTTACCATTTACCAGTTGACTACTGGATTCATTCATTAATAGGACTGACTGGAAAATTAATCAGCAACAACCTTGATAAGCAATAAGTTGTTCAAGTAAAAATGGCTACACCTGAAGAAATGTCTTTTTTAATATCAATGTGAATATTTTTGGACTGTTGGATCAAACATGAAAGGTCTTTTATTCCACCAGCATGACCTTTTTTCTATATTTTTCCTATTTATGAATAATGTCTTATCCACCTTGTGTATACGAGCCAGTGTGGGATCATTAAAGTTTATCTTATGTTCCCCAGAGGATGAATCCTAATAACTATGGTGATTCCCTGACTTCTCATCATCATCATCAGGTCAAACCTTTGTGTGCCTAAGTAAAGCCTCACAAAGGCACTAGCAAGACTGTATAGTCTCAGGCCGTATACAGACCAAATCAGTCTTTGCAGCAGTTAGTGTAGGGTTGTGCTGCAGTGTTGACGGGTATGGGTGTGTTTTTTTGTGCTAAATGTAACTGCTGTGAAACAAACATACAGAGTGTTACAAAAAACAACTACTACTGCTGCTGCTGTACTACTGGACAAAACAACAAACAACAATGTATTTACCTGTTCAGTGCACTTCTTATATCAGACAGCACTAAGACCACAGCATCGATTTTTCACACTGTCTCAAGGTCACATCACTGACCAAAACCCATCACCTTCCTGTAAAATGCTACTTCACTAAAGCCATATTTTTCTATTCCAGGGACGAGTCAGCTGCAGATAATCAATACTGTTAATTGTGTTTACTGGAGGACTCACTTATACTGGCACGTCAAGTGGGAAATAACGGAAAAATAAATTTTAATATGTTGCATAAACCAATTTGCAAAATAAGCTTGGATAAAACTGTGCAGTGTAAATCATTTATTTACAAAAGTATTCTTTCATATGCAAATTACACACGTGGGACATTTAGATCAAAAATACTAATCTGCTTCATTAGGCAATATGTTGTTTTCACAGACACTCAAACAAACCACTGTGTGCCCACACACATGCACACTCACACAGAGCGTGTTTGGGGGCCAGCTGCCAGCAAATGAAGGATCTCCCTCCCAATTCACTTGTTATTGTGCTGTCTGGGTGACAAGTATACCTATAGAGTGAGTATTTATTTCCGGAATGTTTTGTTCCGTTTTCCTGCAATGATGAATGTTTCTTTTATAAATCCATCGCCAGGCCTTTTAAACCATAAACAATATTTCTCCAGCCCAGATTCCTTGTGCAGCAGTCTTGGGGAACCTTGAGATTTCCAGGCTCTGATTTAATGGCTCGTAACTCTTGAAAGGCAATCCTTCTTCACCCTCCGACGCTCAGATGCACCATCCTTCCGGCAGCCCACCACGCTCGGCCTCTGCTCCCCTTTAGATCCCCAGGCCAGTCCAAACGCCGGTAAAACTACTCAGCTGGAAACAGCACCATGCCCCTACTGTCACTGGCATTGGATTATCTGCTATGGGCTGACAGGACAGAGCATCCTGTTACAGTTTTTTTGTAGATGTGTAAGTAATGCTACTGAGACCCGGGTTTGCTCTTAGGTCAGTTCCTTGATCAGTGTTAACCGGAAGATATTATTTGGATATGTATATCATGTTTATCTTGCATTTGCTTCTGTTTGCAGTATTGATGAAAAAGATATCAATCAACAGCTTACATTCAGTATGGAGACTGGCCAATTTCATTATTACAGGGGAAGCATCTTTGCTCTCTGTAAATTAAGTTGTCTTTTATGACTTCAGTGGACATTCCTAGAGTTTCCTGTGTGCTTATGAGTACTGACACAACATAATAGGGTTCTGATCTAGTCCATCAAGGCACAGATATAGTCCAAAAACTGATTCTGTTTACTTCATTCAGGGCACTGCATGCACGACATACTGACCATCGAAACATGGGCAGCTGAGGAGATTTAGCTCATGCAGACCCACGTGGCCACATGGATATGTAAGCTAGGGTTGTTGGGTGAGCAGAACTCCTGGAAGAGTTCAGCATTACATGAGCCTTTTTTTATTCATGACATACAGGAAAGGACAGACTGACTGTACAGTTCATTATGTTACATATACTGTAGAAAAATATGCTATTTTTTGCAGCTGCTGATGTATTTTGTGAGGGCTGTAGGCTGCTGCTGATGATGATTCAAGATTTTCCCGCTTTGCTATGCAAAGATTACTGATCCAAGGTCAGACAATACTAAAAGTTACCTATAACTAAACTTAAACGTAACCACTTTTTTAGGTGTGTTTCTGTCATAGCACACATAAGAGGTTAAGCTCATTTTAAAATGGCCAATAAATGTACTCCAGCAAGTCAACTAAGTACAAGGGAGAAACAACAGCAAGTTAAAAAAGCAATCATTAGGCTGGTATCTCTAATTGTGTTGCTTCCTCTCCTCATGTATAATCCCTGGTTCCTCGCTTTGCCTTCATTAACAATGGATGAATTAATTAGAAACCTTCATAGGGTTTCTGCACAGTGAACCCAGGAGATAAAACACATCCTATTCCTCAGACCTGCTCCTTTCCTTGTATTTTCTTTTTTCCGCCCTCTCCTCCCTCTGCTCTTAATTGTATTGTTTGCTTGCTGTGTCGATAGCAGGATTAATTTCACTATAGATCAGGATTATTGACCTTCTCGTCAATTTCTGTAAGGTGCTAATTATAGGGAACAGGGGAAAGCAAATTGCACTGTAACTTGTCTCACTTGCTTTCCAATAAAACAGAAAGAAAACAACATTAATTCCCCTTTAGCTGCCCTCCATAGTAAGGTAAATCCAAACACTATCTCACGGTCTATCTGTGGCACCTAGGAGGGACACTGTTAGCGACTGACTTGATTGATCGACTTTATATTTAAAACACTGTTGACAATTCTGACCCATTCCGCTCCACCAAATGCCATTCTTGTCACACTCGCTGCTCTTTTCTTGGTTCTCTCACTTCATTTGAGAGAGGGGGAGGGCACAGTTCATAAACAATTAACCGGCTGGATAAGTGATACACTCAAGCGCTAACAGACCTGAAAAACATTGTGTTATAAATTCTGGTAATTGAGTGGAGGGAGGTGAGCATCGGGCCACTGAGACTGAGTTGGCACCATCTTAAAGCATTTCCTGGAAGATCAGGTGGTCGGCACTTTTACATCATTATCGTCTCATGAAAGAAGAGAGAGGGCACACCTTTTGAAGGAGCAGGATGTAGACAACTGTATATAAGTCTTTGAATAGACTATCGCAGTCAACAGATCAAAAAAAGCTTTACAAGTGCAGTCATTTGCGGCCATTATGTTAGTTTTGCGATTGCATCTACTTCCAAAGGTCTACCCAAGTACAGTAAGCCCTAAGACCCTCTTATCCACCCTTTTCTCCCTCTCTCCACCCCTCCCTTCTCCCGCAGTCCTCTAATGAACTGAAAGGTCAGAGCACTAATAAAACTATTAGCAGAAATGAATCTCTCAGATGTGTTAATGCACTTTTAATTCCTGTTAGCAAATTTCATCCCCCAGCAGTTTGCTGCCCGCTAATGAGAAATAAAACGCCCCGCTCTAGGGAAGGGGGATGGGGGAACGGGTCGATGCTCCGGCTACTCCACAGCAGACTCCATACACACACACATACACACACACAAGTCATATACACTAACATTGCACCTTACACACACCCTGGATCTGCTGGATGTTATTCACGGACCGAGGCCTGTTTTCAGCCCTGTGATTCTGCAGGGTTAATTAAAGAGCACATCTCCATCTGTTCTCATTCATCCTCAGCTCAGTGTTTCCCCATCAAGCACACAAGACACACACACGCACACACACAGTATCACGCTTACTCTGACTCTCTTTGTCATCAGCAGAGGGACAAAAAAACTTGACAGTAAGGTGTTCAGAGGGACACAGATAAACATGCTCTGACTTAAGGACACAATCTGGCCTCTCTGGCTTGTCTCGTGACCTGACTAATGAGGTACAGACAGGGCTTGACCCTGATGTCTAGAAGCCACTAGAGAATATCAAGCCATTGTAGGCGAGGCATTCACTGTGTTTGTGTAAATGTGTCTGTCAGCCCGCTGTCACGCGAGACCCCACAGGGATGTCAAGGTTCAAAAAGTATTCTGGGTTAACTTTTACCAATTACTTAAGATGCACATGCTAGTGGAAAAAGGAAAATTCCAAGAACTCATTTCATTTGTAAATAATTTATGAATTATTGTCCAAGTAGTGGAACATGTAGTGTAGCAGTAAATTCATAAATATCATGTCCAAAAGATTATTTCTAAAAATGAGTGGAAATTAGTTTTATTGTTGTGAGATTTTTTTTTAGTAAAGATTTGTGAAACTGACAAAAATGTAACCCACAAAGATTTTGTCTGCAGCATTTACAAGACAAACTTTTAGCAATAAACTGAGTCTGAAAAGACAAAACAATTCTTTTGCTGTCAAACAACTGATCAATCAATAATGAAATCACTTCAGCAGTAATAACAACAATTCCAGTGGTAATAATCAGTAACAAGCTATAACAGTTTGGGAAAATTGTCCTTGCAAATCGACTGCTCGCTGGTCACCAGTTTTAATAATTGGACTATGTGAGAAACTTTGGGTGGGGGGTTTATTGCCTTTATTAGGTAGCAGCAGCTGAAGAAAAGCAGGAAAGTGGGGAGAGAGAGAAAGGGGAGATGAGATGTAGGAAAGGGCCACAGACTGAAATTGCTGCTGCAAGGACTTGGCCTTTGTTTGTTTGTTTGTTTGTGTTTGTGGTGCATATTCAAACAGGTGAGCTACCAGGGTAACTCTGTTACTATCATTTAACTTGGCTGTCACAAATACAAATAAAAATAACAACAAAAAAAATAAATAAATTGCCTTACATTGTGTAATTATTTTTTACATTATTAAAGCTGCTTTCACATGTTTTCATACGTTTATTTTTTTTAGTTTAGCTGTACAGTTAAACTTAGAGTAAAACATCCACTCTCTTTTATCTTCAGCTATAGAGGGGGGGCTGAAAAAATAGGAAGCACAAGAAAGCAAAGAAAGGCCCCGAGAGGAGGGGCAGAGACATTCTATTACCAAACTAAGCCTTTTAATCAATAAAGAGATAAAAGATATTTTAATCAAAGACATATTTCCTTGTTTGTCTAATGCTTCTGCCGCCACCATGCACATAATCTTTAAATGCTGAAAAGGATGCATAATGCTCTCCCAGAGAGCCACTCATCCATATAAACACAAAACAGGAGCAGTCAGCAGAAACACACACCAGCCCGGCCCAGCACACAGACACTCCATAGACGCCAAATTACATTAGGATGGGCATATTAAGGGGAAATTGCATCCTGTAAACTAGAATATTATTTCTACACACAAACACACGGCTTGCACACACACGCACACAAACCATTTTTCAACATCATATTCCCTAGCCCGGTGCTCACTATTCAGTAACAGATCTATACAAGAACTGTTTTGTGTTTGTCCATGAACACACGCGCACACACACACACACACACCATAAACACAAAGTACGGTGCTATTAGTGTGTGGGCTGTTTGTCGGACATGCAGGCATCCGCTAGCCGTGGCTAAAGCGTTCCAATGAGATTAGAGGGGTAACCGGAACCCTTCCAGGCCCACTGAACTGAGCTTACACCGGGGCTAACAAGTCCAGAGGTGGTGGGTATGCTGGATCAGGTTCCAGGAGCTAATGGGTCAAATACTAACTGATACTTAATTGAGTGATAAAGTGTGCACATTTCGGTGTGTGTGGGGGGTGGATGTGTGTGTGGTTAATTCAGTTTTATATTTCAGTATATGAAGTTTTTTTTTTTTTTTTTTTTTTTTTTATAAATAACCTAGGTATATGTGTGTGTGTGTGTGTGTGTGTGTGTGTGTGGTCCAGGCTAGTACACTACTTACGGTGCATCAGAGTTTGCACATGTCTGCCGAGCACCGGGGAGCAAACAGCAGCTCCAGTAATAGTGATTCATGCTTTCCGTCAGGCCCCCTGACAGGCTGGGTTCGATCCCCTGCTCAGCACGCTGTAGCGGCAGTAACAGCAGCCGAGGCAGGCGCAGGACCACGAACATCATCATAACTGCTGAGGGAGTGTTGGGCTGCTGACATATTGATCGACCCTCAGTTAGGAGATTTGATAGACTGACCTCGGACTCTTGACTTTAAACAGTAAAAGGAGGAGGGCAAATCGGGAAGTCGGAGAAAACAATCAAGGTAAATGGGAAAAGGGGAAAAGAGTGATGACTGATAGTTATTCAATAAACTATGTTTCATTTAAAGTTGCAGCAATATTTTGATCATTGATTAATCTGCCCATTATTTTTACATTTAATCAATTTAACTTTTAGTCTAAAAAGTCAGAAAATATATCACAATTTCTCAAGATGAAGTTTTGAGCATGTTTTTTTCTTTTTGCTTTGTTTCTTCTTTGGGTAATGTCCACAGTCCAAAGATGATTGACTGAATTTATGAATGATAAAGTAAAATAAAGAAAAGCAGCAGACACTCACATTTTAAGAAGCTTTCCTTAATAAATGACTTGATTGCTAAATGATTATCATAATTGTTGATATTAAAATGCCAAATGACTAAAAAATTAATCAAATTGTTCATCATCACTCCTCATGGTATACATACATACCATTTGCTTCTTATACAAATAGTCTACTACTGTCTACACAACTTCTGTCACATCTCATGATCAAATAAATGGTTTGGTATGTAGAAAAGGCAAAGAAGTGATATGTAATATCCATGAGGAAACATTCTTACTTACTCCCTGCCCCCATACCAACGGTCCTCAGGCCCAGCAACCCATCAGACCATCAGGCTAAGCCTAACCCCAAGCCTCCTTTGGGCCCTGTGGTGCTCAGGGGCCAGGAAGGACCAGAGAGGGGACGAGCTTACACTAACGATGGAGGAAACCATGTCCAGTCGGCTGGAGCCTGAGATGGAGCAGAAGACCCTGCACCATTGTTCTGCCAACACGTTGACAGCCAGTGATTTAGGACCGGGGCTGCCCAGGAGCGTTAGGGGAGGGACAGGAGCGAGAGAGGTCAGCAAGAGGCTCCACAGGCACCCTTCAACAATCCTACCCGAATCCCTCCATCCATGAGATGGCAGAATGAATCATGGCTGACCCAGTGCGAGGCCTAGGCCTGGCCTCCCTCTACCACCCCCTATCCCCTCCATCGACCCCCTCCTCTCCCTGGACAAACATGACAAATCTGGTGTTTATTTACTTAAAAAGGCCTGGAGAAAGAGCAAGGGGGGGCAGATAAAAAACAGTGCAAAATCAATACAGAGTTAGTAGTTCCTGCCCTACTGCTGCTCTTTCCTGTCTGTGGGGCTAAAGAAACCTAAGCTCAAGTCTAATAAGGACCCCAGGTGGAAAAGGGACGCAGGTGGCTTAAGCAAGCTACACATAACAGTAGGGAAATACAGGGGAAAAAAGTCCAGTAGAGAATGAAGAGCTGCTACAAAATGCACCTAAAATGTACTTTGCTACACATCTAATCAATGACTACCAAATGGGATTTTTCTAGTGCTTAATTTTATTGGCTGTCTATTATCACTACCGTCTCTGGATGAATTACACACGCTGAGCGTTGAATGATGACATAAAAAAGAAAATAACAGCCAAAGTCTAAGCTGTGGGTGATGTATGTGCATAGTCGGAGACGTGAGATAAAAATTGGTCTCCAAGTTAGAGTCCAGACAGCAGAGCATTGAATCTACAGAGCCTCTGCTCTCGCCACATGACAGGGAGAAAACAGATAAGGCTTGCTCTCAGGGGAGAGGGAGGGTGGCCATCAAGCCAACCCCCTAAAAAGAAATAGCAGCGGCGAGCTGTCAAGGTTTCTGTCATATCCTACATCACGTCAGCCGCCCAGTCCATCCCATTGCTGGCAAACCATGCACGCTGTTGTGGCCAAGGATGAAAGTGCTGGAAAATGGGAGTCATTGTAAACCATTTTCTGCCCGGGAGCCCCCACCACCACCACCACCATCCCCTCCATCTCCACCCCTCTTCTTCCCGACTCCTCTTGAAGACAAATGGGTCCAGGGCAATGACAGAGTGCCTGGTCCACAAATCACCGGCGGCCGGTCTGCTCGTCCACTGCATCCTCCTCCCCCGCTGCCTCCCCCCTGCACCCAACCTCGCCCCTCCCCGTCCCCGGCCCCTCCATTAGTCATGTGCACGCGGGCAGCAGCCAGCAGCCGTAATTAGACAAGGACAAATCGCCAGCCACGGACACGGACGAGTCCGGCCGCTAAATAAGGCCCTGTTTCCATACCGACCGGTGGGCGGCAAGTAGGGCCAAGGAAAGGACTGGGGTGTGGGAGAAGGAAGTGGGGAGGGGTCGGTACTGTCCAATCCACCCTGCGATCTTCTTGGCCTGGCCTGGCCTGGCAACTCATTTATTATCCTACAGGCCCATGGCTTGAACCCACATCTCACCGATACACCCCCAAACTAAACCTCTACTCCAACACCACCATACCCTTCAACCCCATTCCCAGTAGGAACCTGGATGTTTTTCTTGCTCTTAGTTGCTCTTCGTTCTCACGCTATGGGTTTGAGATGAAAAGTTTGAAGGGCTATCATAATCAAAGATATTAATTTCAAAAATATTAAACTTTTTTTGCTCACTTTTCTCAAAGTGCTGAAAGTGTAAAATTCAAGATAGTACTGTTGTTTATACAGAACCTGAACACTGCCATTCATCTTTCAAGACAAGGGCAAGACAGAAACCTCATACAACTCTCCATCACATTCCTGTCAGTGCAACACCACTACGTCACTTGTTTTTGTGGTGGTCAAACCAACTCTAAATAAATAAATTAAGTAACTAAAGCAAAGCTGAAGCAATAAAAAGCAATAAAGAGGTTTCAGGGTACATTAGGTGTAACATTAGAAGGATGGAATTAGCAAAAATGAGAACCCATAGAATCAGATTACACATGGACGAAGAAACTGGCAGTCAACAAAATATAAATTACAGCCATATGAGGGTAGAGCAAACTGAATCCACAGAGGAGTATCAGTAACAATTGCTTTGGCCGGGTCAGAGCTGCAACACACTCCCTGGGCAGAAAGGGGTCGACAAGAAACTGACCGCCCCACACACACACACACACACATGCACGCACACACACACACACATACACACAAACAGCATGCTCCACCAGAGCAAACCTTATTGATCTGCCTCCTAATTTCCTAATTAGTTTTTATTGGATTTCATAATCGCCATCAGGACACATCAAAAGAAACTCAAAACCCCAGCAAGATTTTCTGCCCTCCTCAACATAATTTTTTTAAACTGTGAAAAGGAAGCCATGTATTCAATTCCAAGTCCCCAGATGTGAGAGCGACCCTGTTTTTTTTTTTTTTTAACTTCCCCGCCAGAACTCCTTGGACAGCAAACACTGCACAAACACACCATTTCTCCCATGTGCAGTAACTGATGTTTAGCATTGCACATTTTCTGCATGATCTGCTGCTATTTGTCACACTTCTGCTCTCTCCTCAGTCGCCTCTCACTTGTAGCACTTGTTAAACATACTGCAGTACGAGGCGCAGAAAAATGTGGAGATAAAAGAAAAAACTGACACTGATTCTGGTCATTGGGTGTTTAGCATTTCCACACGCTTCTCGTAAGTCTTCCATGTCCCATGTAACCTTCCTGTCCTGAACAAAAACTCTGAACTATCCAGACATGCCCTCTGCTATGCAGTGATCTGTCTCTGAACTACTCTAGCCAGTTGGCATTTTTTGTTTAACACAGGAAACTTCCTTCTAAATCCTGTGAATAGTGTGCATAGCTTCACACACATCAACATGCTGAAAGATTGAACGTCCAGCAGCGGCCAGACCTTTCCAAGAACTACAGCAGCTGGCCAGTGGTTATTACACATTTGAATGTTTTTGTAGTGTTATGTATGTGATGTTGAAAGACACACTGAGTACAGAAAGCAGACATGGTCACAAGAGGGTTCAAAGACAAAGAACATCCAGTGTCCTCATTCACACTTGGTGGCAGTTAGCCCACTGACATATGTTTATGAAGAGCTAAACACACTCAAAAACACTGGAGGAGACTTTCAAATTACTGGAATGAGCGTCCCTCTGGACAACAGGCCTCACATTCTCTGTTAGCACCTCTGCTATCATATCTGTTCCAGAGAATCCTTCTTGCACCATCTGGTGTGCAATAAATGAGAAGGGAAGAGGAGAGGAACTAGTAAAGTGTGTGGTCTGTATAGAGATATTTTGTCTATTTACACCACCGCTCCAATACTAAAACACAAGTAAGAAACTGGAATAATACTAAAACTCTCATTTTCTATGCCTTGCTACACTCGTTAAATGCCGACTGCCAGATGTTAATCAGCCACAACAACTGATTTCCCTGTTTTTTCTCTTTGTTATGGCCCATTTTGAGACAAACCTCTGGCGTGATGACACCAACACAGCAGCTTTTAAATGAGGGTGTATGAAGATAAGGAGGGAAGTGTGAGATGTCGCACGATTCACATTGTTATTGACAGCAGAGTATCAGGAACAAACCTAAAAACCTCAGAAACTTCAGACCCACTCACTCTCTGAGAGCAAGAGGCAAACATTTCCTTTGTCTAATGAGATTAAAGTACTACTTCTAGTCAGTCGTCAATAATAGCGAGCATGAAGCATGACTACAGAGGATTCTCAAGTTATATACTCACTGTTCTGACCACTGTTTACGTGGGGAAATTTTTGTGGGACAAGCACAACCCAGTCAGTCCAAATGGTCACAACAGATTAAACTATTCAGTCATCTCTTAGTCTGGATAATTACTTATTTAGTTATAAATATGAAGGGTGTATTTATTTGTATGAGGACAATTATTGTGCTATTAGATACTGGTCAGTTTACATAACAAAATATTTGCTGTGTCTGAATAATTCCACTAAGGATGAGGTACTATTCAATCATTATCAGAAATATATTGGCATGGCTGTATAATTGCTGTATTTACCATATATAGCACTTTTATCCAAATGACTTTACAGTCTGCCTCTTATTCACCCAATCACACATACATATTCACACACAGAGGGCAGCAAGCTAACATAAAAAGTGCTGGCATGGCCATTGGAAGCAATTTGGGATTCAGTGCCCAAGGACTGCCATGGTCGCAATGGTCTAACAGCGTCCAGGAAGGCACATCAGGATTAAGGGACGAACACCCAAATACAGAGAAGTCCTTGAAAAAAGGGCTGTGTATAAGCCCATGTAACTTCAGGCTAGGGTTGGTGCCAACATCTCAACACAACAGCTGCCCAATACACACAACCTTGGAAGAAGTCTCTGAATGTCTCCAGCCAGACTTGAACTCCACTGAAAAATAATGGCATTCAGTAACACCGCCCATCCAATCTATCCAATCTATCCATCCAAACAGATTGAGAGAATCTGCCAGGAAAAAAGCAGAGAAACTATAAATGTCCTGGCATATCCAATGGATACATGAAGGTACATCATCTATAAAGTAGTAGATAGTTCTTAAATGGCACTGTAAAGAAGACATTTCGTCATCATAACAGACAGATAAAAGTATAGATTGGAAAGAAGTACTTACATTTCAAAGAAATTAAAATATGTAGGAGATAAAGAGCAAATTTTCAAATCTCATCCCTCAAGTTTTTTCATCCAGTACATGCTTTTACTCCACTCTCTCTTCGACACATTTTTATAGAACAGGAAAGACCAACCTGACAGGCCTCTAAGTGACCACACCACTTCCATCACACCAACCCTTGCTCATACTGAGGTGTGTAAGGGGGGCACGGGACAGGAGAACAAGCTTAAATCCCAGTGAAGATGTTTTTGGCCTTGATCACCGTGCCCATCGATCCCTGGCTGATTCCCACTCAGATACGTCTTATTTTATTAGTGGCTTCGGCCTTCTGCCGCCCCATTCCGCTGTGATCAATACCAGCATGGGGATGGCCCATATTTTTCTCACTTTTAGTGCCTTAACGCTGTTTAACCGTGTCACCTGATAAACGACAGGCCCTCCCCAAACACTGATTTCCTATTGATTTCTCCCTCATTCAGCCATCCCTCCCTTCGTCACTCTCCCATTGTTTTTATCTCCAGTTATCTCCTCTCTCCTTCCTCCATGCCTTCACCCCCGCCAACTTAAGTTGAGGATGGACCTGCCAGCCACCTTTAAACCATTTCAACCACAGACACCCATTCTGTTAAGAGTCAGTTCAAGTCAGATTAAAATGGGGCTTGGATCACCTCTTTTTAATGAGAGCTGGTGAAATATTATCCAAAAAACCCTGCCAGTTCACCTTGTTACCGATAGCATGAGGCACAGACATAATTTCAAACTGCGGGAGGTTTGTGCTGAAAGGTAGGTTTGTGTTTCTCATTTTCCATCATTACCCACCAAACGGCCCACACACAAACAGTGGTGGAAACCTATCTGTGTGCATGCAAGCATCGACAGTGCAGGATACGGTGAGCACCATGCAACAGATGCTACGACAACCTGGAGGGAGACAGCTCCATCCATCATCCGCTGAAGTCCTGATGATCGAAGCAGGGTTTGGACTACGGAGGAGGATGCACTGGGAGCTCCAGCAGGGCAACATACAATCCACTTAAAGGGCTTCTATTGGGCTATAACTGTATAAACACATTTGATAGGTGTACAGTAGATGGCAAAATTAATGTGGAAATAGATGAACAGCAGTGATGAGAAAACAAGATTATGACTGAAATAAAATGGGGGGGGTATGTTGTGGACATTTGAGATAAAATGAAATAAACTGCATCTAAATATTGGAGAAAACAAATTAGAATAAAAAGAAGGATCGAACTGGTATCTGGCTGAACTACCTCTATCTCCCTCTCAATTCTCAGACTGTACATTATTTATGCAAAATTAAACCTGCTCCTATTCCTGCTTAGTCTGGCTCATCCACTCAGTTACCTCTTTATTGATCTCTCATCTAAGGCACTTCTGTAAATCCAGTCCGTACCTCCAAGCCTTACTGCCATTAATGCCATTAAATATGGGTCCCTTATCACCAGATACTCTGAGGATGTCTGGGTCAGCTGTGGCTGGATGAGTCCAGGTCATGATGGAGACTTCATTTTCTAATTCACAAGATAATACAATTATCTACTCACTCTCAAACTCCTGTGTTTATTTGAAAGTCTTGTAGAAATATAAGCTACCATAATAATTTGTGTTGTTTTCATTACTTACAACTTTGCTGCAAATATGTTTAAGTTCATGTAAGAGATGAATAAAAAACTGTTTTCAAAGACAAATGATAAACTCTGGGAAATCTGGTGTAGTTTCAGGTTCACGCATGAAGTCTGAATAAGTAAACCAAAACCAGTGTGTCTGTTAAGAAATCCGATAACATGACCTGGCATCTTTTATTAGGCCTCTCACCCTTTAACAATGGGTTAAGTGATAAATTGACATTTACAGCACGGCCTGCCAAGTAACACTGGGTACAGAGCACACTGAGAAACTGACCGTGAAGTAATAACGAGCGAGTGGGCAAGAGCAGAGATTTTCTATTAACACAAGGGGAGAGGAGTTGAAGGGGTTGTGGGCTATGAAAGGACCGGTTTCTTGAACAAAACTGCCCCGCTTTAAGAGCCCCCCCCCTACCCCTCTGCAAAGTTATTAGGCTAGAGCAATGGGAGAGCTTGAGCACCAGCTAGTGGTAGTGGAGTTTCACTGCCAAGACGCCCCACACCAAACACATTAATCATGACCAGGGGAGTGTAAAATTCAATCGGCTCCTTCCATCCATTTCATGTGAAGCAGACTGAAGGCCGGCCTTGTAGTGCCTGAGAAAGGAAGGATGAAAAAACGGGAGAAAAAAGAAAGAGGAGCTCCCTACACTTCATCAGAACCCCTACTTCATAACAAATGGAGTGTCTCTCTGGCGGAGGAGTGCCATCAGAAACACGCGTTCTCTCTATCCATTTAATTCCGGCAGTGGAGGAAGGGTCAGGGAGGGAGCAGTGGGTGCGTGTTCTGCTCTCCGCTCGCCGCTTCCCCAGTCACACAGTAAACTACCTTTTAGGAATTGTTTCTCAATAAGAAATGATCAGTCCATTTATCTGCACCAGGCGGGCCTGTCTCCTCACCCAGACCTCCAATATTTTTCGTTTGACCTGATCAGGGCTATAAACTAGACCGAGACACTTTCAATTTGTCACCCGAGGAGGCCTCTGCGAGTCCCATGCTACTGATTGCATCCTCCCTCCCAAATGTAAAAATTCCTCCCATGCTTGAAATCTCATAGATTTGGAAAGAGATTTTTTTTTCTCATGCATAAAGCTACTTGAAAATTGAGCCTCTTGTTCGTACTATAAAACACATTCTGTGAGATAATCCCATACAGACACCATATCCAGAATAATGCTAATGAATAATCAGACAAAAAGAGGATTTAATTAATTTATTCTACACAATTTTGCAAGTGAATGCAAAATAATTTTGTCTCTCCTTCTTGCTAATTAAACAAAACTATTTATTTTTTAATGTTATTAAATACAATTGTGTCCCTGCATGTTAATTAAAAAAAATGCTTATCACTGTCACTTTGTCTGGTTTCAAGCCAGGAAGGATGTGCTTAACTGTCATTAAGTCAAAGCAATGACTCCAATGTTATGTCAGTGACAGTGCTGAGCATTAACCTCCAATCATATCATTAATACACTAATGGATATTATCCTTTATGACAGTATATGTATCATGATATGGTAATTTTTCTAAATTATTACATGGGAAATATTTTATGCATAAAATAACAAGACTGGAAGGTCTGTTTTTGATCCAGCAAGTTACTTTAAGTAACAAACTGATGGAAAAATCCTGACAAAATCCAATATTGCCATTAAGCTACATTGCTCATGATGGCCAAACACAACCAAAGACATGTAAAGACATAGTAAATTTCTATTGTAACATAATTTGGGATGAAGAAAATATTAAATATCACCCCTTTAACAAACAAGACCATCAAAAAACTAGAAGAAAGCACTTATTACTGGTTGTTCATTGAGGGAAGAAATATTAACCACATTGTTTTCTTTCAAAACAAGTACAAACTTTGAACAGGGGGTAATTACAATTCACACATGACTTGCTTTCCCATCAAACCCTTTAAAACAGTTAAACATTCTTTGAATTGGATGGAACATGTCAATGATTTTTTGACAGCACTGAAATATGGTGAGGTACACTCAACCACGTACGCACAACCTGCTCAAGCTGCTGCCTCGTCCGTGTCACATGCACGCGATTAATCACTGATACCTCCGGCTGTCACCTTGTATGTATGTGGTTACACAACACTAATGGGCAACTGAGTGGAACTGAAAAACACATGTAGAAATTTACCCCATTCCTTACTTGTTTTTGTCCTCCTTAAAGACATCGGGTCGAAAAGCCTCCTTCCCATCCGGTGACACAGAAAGCAGCAATGTTTGTACTTCGAGGATCCCTAAAATCCAGAACATACAAGAAAGACATAAGACAAATCTCATATTGAGACAATGTAAATAAGAAAACTATGTTATGGGTCCACAACAGATTACATCTTTGTTTGATAAAAAGGTTTCATCAGATTCATCAGATCTTGTATCTCAGATTGGGTCATATTTGTCAACAATGATTAACTGCATCACTGAATAACAGACAACTAACAAGGGGATTTGAACCTTTCAGTTGCTCACAGCATTGTAATCATGTTAGTATTACATTTGCAGAGTCCACGGTGCTGTGCAACTGTACTCCATATCCCAATAATAAAAAGTGATATAAAGAATGATTAACCGTATCTTCATAATACAAATGTCTTTGTTCACTGTCACTGTTACAGACACATGAACACACAATATATATAAATATAAAATAAAAGAAATAGGAAATAAGCGGAAATATAGCAAATATATTAAAACATTATGTATTTACATTTAACAGTCATTTTTATCTCCCCTGATGGTTGGAAGTAGCTCAAAACCAGTTACCTGAGACAACTGTCAAGCTGCAGGAGACAAGATACGAACTGAAAGAAGGTCCACATTTGGATATAACATTTAGTTAACTGGAATATTCACCCATGATTGACTATTGTGTGAGCATCACTTTGTATTGCTTCTTAATCGACACAATTAATGTCTAATTATTGCACTTAATTGGATAGATACTAATAAACCATTACTGATTAACTGACACTAGAGGCAAATCATTATTTCCAATCTGACCACAGCAGACTGCCATGATAGTGGAGAAATGTTGTGCTGTAGTCATGCTGAAAAACAAACACAGATTTGTTGAGGATATGCTCTACATTGCAAACCCAAGATGTATCGAATCATTTACACTTTACCATCATACTACACCCAGTGCCTGGTAAGGAGCCAACTTCATTTCCACTTTGCCATTTTGTAGGTCTGAGATAAAACTGGCCCAAAGACTAAAACACAGTCCACCCTCACCTCTTGCAATCTATAAAGGAAAGCCCTTCATCTTAAGGTCTGTAAATGTTAAATGTGTAGCTCACTGAGGTAAGAAGAGGGTATGCCAGGGAAAATTAAATAAACCAGGTAAAATCTGCCTCGAGATGAGTAGCTGTACACTGGGAGAGCTTCTGAAATGCCCATTCCTATCAATATGAACATATTTGAGGGCTCACTGCTGCCTTTTGGCCTAAGCCCAGTTAAAGACAGTCCCTCTACTACCCTCCACTGGCTAATAATAATAATAATAATAATAATAATAATTATAATAATAACAACAACAAAAACTGTGTGCAAAAATCACTGAAGTGATAGTGTTGAGTGACAGAGTCTTGTCAGCAACATATCTTTGTGAATTTCAGGTTGCATGTAAAGGGATGTGTCTGAACAATCATACTCCTACGACTTACAATGGCTGTGGCTGTGTGCTGCTACTGCATGGAGATAAGGAGTTATCATTGTCCACCACTTCTACAAGCTTACTGCTACATTTTAGTATCAGACAAGAAACAACCACACTGAACAACTTATAACTTATATGGGGGTAATTTTTCCACTGACCTTTCAATCATTATATTTCTGTTATTTTAGGCACTTTAAATGGTGTTTGTTCCTCTTATGTCTAAAGAATTGCAGCATTGCGCCTGTGCCAAGTCATAAAGCAAATTAAGCACTCAACATTTTTAACAATGAAATCTGACCAGGGCTACACAGTGAGGCTGGTACAAGCTGCCAACAGTAATATGTCACTATACTTTAGTTTTTTAGTGAGAATAATGGTTTTCTCATATCTTACGTAAACCATAAAACAGTGGCTACCTTTGACTACCTGAAGTAGTCAAACAAAGGCCAAGCAACACCATTTAAAATACTGTTACAAGGTCATGCATTTAAAATTTTAAGTAAAAGTACAAAAGTATGATCAAGAAAATGTACTGTATATAAAGTAAAAAAAAAAAAATACTCAAAATGTAATCAAATTGGACTGGTTGTTGTTACATTATGATGCAATAAGGTGCAGCTGGATGCAACAGAGCTAATACTATCATTTTTTATTAATTGTTGGTTGTGTTTATTTTACTGTATAATATATTTTTTGTATTTTATCTGCTCATTAAAACGATTTTTAAAATATTAACTTAAGGTAATTACAAGTGGCATTACCTTACTATTCAACACATAACTCTCTGAAATGCAGGTTAACTTGTGGCATTAAAGGAAAAGACTCAAGTACATTAAAATTGTACTGTAGCTAACCTTTCCACCACTTATTGCCAGTTTAACTAACCATAAAACTTTGGCTTCAAACTTAGTAGCACTGTAGCAGTGGATGAGAAACAGTGCTGGCGTAGTACAAGGTTAGCTAGCTGAGTAAGGAGCACTTCAATACAAACCTGTCGGTCAAATAACCTGTTACACACCTCACAGACTTCCAACAGCGCATTTGCGTGATGCCGAACACCTTATATGTTAGTTAAGTAGCTACTAACCGACGAACATCTACAGTTTGAAGCTACAAACAGGTGGACTCAAACATACGACCGGGAGAAACCGTCCGAAACGCTCCGTCGCAACCGGTGAAGTTGGCGCGCTTTTTTCTCCCTCAGTTCGGCGCTGCCTAGCAACGATGTGCTCAGTGCTGCCACCGGTGGCTGAATGTTGTATTGCAGCCAGCCTGTAATCCTACCGTGGTATTTGTAGTATCCTGAACAGTTGCTGAAAATTTCACCTGTCCTCTTGTGGGAATGACCACCTGGGAATCACCCCCTGGGAATGACTCCCTGGGAATGACTCCCTGGGGCACACAGGAGGAAAAATTAGCTGTGGGTCCATACTGAACTCCCTCACACCCACATTCCCACAGCTCATTTGGCCAAAAACCAACTAGTATTTGTGCTGCAATACTACTGGATATGCCATATGTCAGTTAGTTTCTGATAATAGACTATTTTTCACAGCAGCCATTTTGACATGAAATATTAGGGTAAACACAGGTGTTACCAATGATACAAATTAATGTTCTGTTCCATTCAGGTCAAACAGAGTCAGTGTGTTGCTGTGGTGCAGGTTGGCTCACTGGAAAGTCTCTGCTGCAATAAATGTAACTGAAATGTAATTTGTATCATTCGAAACACCTGCGTTGACCCTACTATTTTAATCATAATCTCACTGAAATATTGAAGCTAGATTTTGAAACAAGACTAAGACCCAAGATTGGGTAAAACACCATTACCTTTTTTGTTTTTAACTGATTTAGTGGTGCGTAATACAATTTCTAAAAAACAAACAAACAAATAAATAACTAACTAAATTATTATTATTATTATTATTATTATTATTATTATGACAATAATAATAATAATAATAATAATAATAATAATAATAATACATGGCCCCAGGTTTACTCTGTTATAATTTGTTTTAAACATTAAATTATAGATGCAACTTTTGAGCACAGAATTTAAATGTTTGGGGGTCTTAAAACTAGATTTTGACACAGGGACCTCACTTAACAAAACCCACTTTAAGGTTTTAAGGATTCTCATCATGTCAGTAAATGCTGTGCTTTAGTGTTGCATATTCCCGAACACATTTTACACACAGCTCTTGACTTGCACATTCACTTTGCATGTGACAGAAGCACAACCTTAAGAATTCAAATTTGATCTCATCTAAATATATTGTTAAATATTTGCTGTGCTTTTTGTGTAGTGTATTTTTTCCAAAGCAGATGTCATATCTTCAGCGTACTGCATCTCTAAATAGATTAAGTTCTTTTTTTGCCTATGTGTCAACAGCAAAAACAACCATTTTGTACTTACACACTGTATCACAAGCTGAACTAATATATACAGACACTCATAAATGCCTTTACACTGTTACTGACGATCCTCTGAATCGTTCAGAATGGGCTCTCTTTGTGGTACAACAGTGACACCCCCTGGAAAAGTCGTACACTGAAGGAAAATACAGTAACAGTAGTTTGATGAAAATACAAATCAAAAGCTCACTTAGTGCATGACAATAAGGCTTTATTTGAGGACGTGAGGAGGGAATGGCAGGTGACAGTTTTTATCTCAGAGGTGAGCAATTACACAGGTCTACAGATTACTGCTTTGGCAGGAAGATAAACAAGGATAAACATCTTGCGAATGTTTTCATTTGCAATACGTCTACGTGATGATCTTAAGTGTATAGGTCTACATTAGAGTACCATTTAACATGCAAAGGTACCTCATTTGAATATCCATCTAATCTGAGTTGGTTTACCTATCTACGCTATGGTATATTGTTCTGTGGTTTGATTACAGTTTCACTGAATCTACAGTAGTAACCTCAAGAACAAGACCTACGAAAAAAAACATGCAGGCCGAAGTAAAATGTGGTGATTTACTGGTAAAATGACAAACCTTTAATATACTGCCTCGCTGACGCTTTCAGGGACAAATACCTCTGAAGAAAACCATAAAGTGAGTATAAAAACAAAAGCAGAAATGTAGAATACATGCAGTCAACATGGAATGGATTGCAGAAATCACAAAAAAACTGGCCATTTTTCTGAACACCTGGTAGATGATGTTGATGGTAACAGGGAACAAAAAGTGCAATAAGGTCTTGCTCAAAACTGAGACGAACTGTAAGGAGGAAAAGCCATTACGAAGAGGCCAAAGAGATGGCTGAAATCACATAAATGCTACTGTTTCTTTGAGGCTTTGGATGCATGTCTGAATGCACTGTATGTCATCACAAGAACAAATGGCACTTTTTAGTTTTGATTTCACAGCTTTTCATTTACAATGCTTGGGTGCATTTACACATTTCATCTGAAAAAAAATGAAATGTGAAATAGGCTGATAAAGAAAATTGGCACAGAGTGGTGACAAGGCCACTATGTCTGAGCTAGACTGTATTTAAGTGGCAATGCAGAGTGGAAAACAAGGATTAAAAAGTAAAGAACTTTTCACAGTATCGTTATAGGACGTAGGATCTGAGGTTGGCTGAACAAGAAATGTGTTTCCATCTGCAGTAAAATACCTGAAAATATATATATATATATATATACCACTACATTCAGTATGAAGGTAAGAAATCAAAAATAAATTGGAGATAAAGTAAACAAATTAAAAAGGCACCCAGGCTATGAGAGAAGAAAATTAACCAAAAGAAGAAAACTAAGCCATAAATCTCTCAAAGGGAAACATCCTCACATTCCATCGTCTTCCATTATTTATCATGCAACAGGAAAATACAGCAATTAAAAAAATAATGAAGCCAGGAACCAGGTGTGGTCGAGCCGCTCCCTGGACCTGAGCCTGCTCTGACTATGTACAAGTATGAATGAAGTGAACTACATGACCACACTTGACCACTCATCTTACATTCATCACCATTTACTCTCACAGATCAAATATAAACTACATCCCTGCCAAAAAGCAAGACACCACTAAAAATGGATCCATTCTAACATGGCCACGCAGTGTGGTGGGGTTTGTGCAGGTGGACATGGACAACAAATATATATATTACATCTTTATATACAATGAAATGGAGAGGGGCACAGTGGCAATTTGAGAGGGGGGTTCTCCTTTTACTGCAGTGAGTCTTATGTGGTGACATGGTGCCAACATTTAAAGGACCCGGGACCTCTTGCTGGCCAGTGAACCATGCTGAAAGAAAAGGGACAGGACTCGGTTAATGTTAAATCAAAATAATCCAGCTTGCAGATTATTAAAGCAGTCGCTGAATGGTGGTGTCACAAGTTCAGATAATGTTATGAACTAAACACAGAAACACTTGACACCTGACTTTTTCAGAGCGGCAAACAAGCCGTTTGTAGTTTTTTTTGCTTTGACCTACCTTGGCCTGCTTGTAAAAGTGAGGGGCCAACTCAACCAACCAGGAAGACTCAACAGCAGTCACATCACGCATGTAGTATTTTGCCGTCTGCACCACTTCATTGAAAACAACCCTGGTAAGGAGAAAATGAAAACACTTATAAATATATAAATGTATGTAAATTCTCTGCTGCATCCTATAAATGTAAAAGAATAAGTGAACAAAAGAATGCACACGTACTGACCATTTTGGGGGTTTCTCTCCAAACAGCACTGAATTGGGGTGGATGTGAAGCTCACGATCGTCTCGTAAAGTCCTGGTGGAGCAAATTAATTCAAGAGTGTGTCATGTGATTTTACAAGTACACAGAAACTGACAGACATTTGCTTGTAAAAGTTTCTATCGCTCACCGGTAGGAACCAGAATGGTGAATGCGAGCTGCATTAGCGAAAAACCCAAACACAATGCACTTCAAGATCACATCAGGGTCACCTGTGCAACAGAAAGTAGTAATGAATATCAACAAATTACCATGTAAGTTTAGATATGTAGAAGACAAGAGCAAAGGTCGGTAAGAGCAGCAAGTGCAGAAATGAACTTTTTCATGTTTGACGTTTATTTAAAGTAGCACACATTTATAAGATTAAAAACAAGACAGGTCACCAGCTACTATCACTACTTTGTCACGACATGTCACTATACACATCTACTCAACTGATACAACCCCCTATATTACATAAAATAAACAGGACACATACATACCTTCACTGGAAGTCCGTGGTACCTTAAACTTATTCATGAGACGCCGGAGCTGCTCTCGTACAGTCACAGCCCGCAGCAAACCCTTATAATTGAGGAAGTGTTCCTGACACCACTGGGAGCTCTTCTGGTGCTGCAGGAAAGAGGAAAAGGTTTCGTAGCCTCGATCAGAATCAACTTTTGCTGAGTTCACAAGCCCAAAGTGTTGTGTCCACTGTCACCGCCTGAGCTATATACACGCACACATACACACACTATACCTTAATGAAAGCTTCATACACATTCAGCATGGTGAGGTGGTCTCCCTCAGCCACTGCAAACTTCCTGTGCTCTCGAGCCTGCAGGGTGAGATAGCAAAAATTGGCTAATTGTTATGCTGACAGAGCATTTCTGCCAAACACACAATATGCTCCTTTTGAAAGCTTGTTTTCACTTACGGCAGCTTTCTTCTGATTGGGTGGCACAACAAATATATTCTGAATCTGCATCATTGCCGCAATGGTAACAATCTCTTTGGAGCAGCCAAAGTTTCCAGACTCCAGGAGCATCTTGGCAAACATGGGACTGAGAGGAAACTCTGCCATCCGCACACCCATGGGATCTGTCAAACGGCCGTAATGGTCCAGACCTGCCAACAGACACACAGCTGGTTAAGATTCTGCATCAGGTGCGAGGACACTGTAGCATCTAGATGCTTTCCGACACAGAATTTCGACCACAAGTCTTGCAGCTGAAGGACAGTTTTCCTGTTTACTTTCCCATCTTGACAGCTTTGTTTCTTACCTCCCAGAGCGTAGAGCAGCTCTAGAGCCTGAACCATGGTTTGAGCTGGAGGAGGCTGTAAAATTATAAAAACGAATGTTAATGATGTTAAATCCAACCATTTATAATATAAACTCCGAAAGACAGAATAATGTGAGACTCTTGTGTACTTGGAAAGTCTTGTTATTACATCTTTAAAAGCACAAATACACACTGACTGCATTAATTTTATGGTTTCTATGCATTTTTCCCCAGAGGCCAAGGGCCATTGTCACTAATTAAAATGTAAAATACAATTCCTTTCGCAGCGGGTGAACATATCACAGCCACCCCATGGATGCAAAGTGAGCAACTCACAGAAAGGAAGCTGAACCGCAGCACGTTGTCAATGCCTAATGCTTTGAGCTGCAGGATGACAGGAGCCAAATTGGTGCGCTGCATCTCTGGCACAGTAGAGGCAGGCAGTTTCTCAAAGTCCTCCTCTGATGAAAGGAACAGAAGCAATAAGAAACAGAGGGAGGGGATGACAAACAGCGACAGAAAAACATGCAGAGAGGGTGGAGAGAGGAGGAGATAAGACTGCAATGCTTTGCCACAAATGCACAATTCCTCTAATAGATGATGCTCTACAACACTTATCATCGTTCTTCTCCTGCAAACTGTACAAACACGTACCTGTGTATAGTCTAAAGCATTTCCCAGGTCGGTTTCGTCCGGCTCTCCCAGCTCTCTGGCTGGCTGAAGCCTTGGAGATGGGGGTGACCACCAGCGATTCAATGGCAGTGCGAGGATTATAGGCTCGCAACTTCACAAACGCACAGTCTATGACAAATACAATTCCATTTATAGTGATGGAGGTCTCAGCTATGTTGGTGGCCACCACAACCTGGGAGAAACACAAGGAAGGAGTAAGTCAAATGACTTTATCAGCTATTGTCTCTTATGCCAGCATCTGCTGTGTAATTCAACATGTTAAATGGTGGTTTAATCTAATTATGGAGTTACTTTTTGGTATTACTTGGACCAAATAAGGTAAGGTAAATGTAAGCTTCACAGACCATAAAATTATCTGGTTTCTTCTTTCTAAGTGCTTAAAAATAAAGGCAGTACATTTACCTTGCGAACAGTGGAGGGCGCCCTCTCAAAGACCTTCATCTGCTCGGCGTAAGGTAGACCAGAGTACATGGGCAAAATTTTCAGGTGTTTCTTCATGCCATATCGTGACAGAGTCCTGGCCTGGTCCTGCAGAAGGGACACCACCTTCTCCACCTCTTCCTAAGGAGGATAATACAAGGGTTTATTTATCTATATTTTTCAAACAGACGTTATTAAACAAAGGTTAAGTTGTATTAAAGATACAGCCACTGACCTGCCCAGTAAGAAAAGCCAGGACATCTCCATCATCCTCTGTCTCATGGATCTTCAGCACCGTTTCCACTGTGGCCTTCACGTAGTCTGGTACAGGACTGAGAACAAACAAAAGGAACTTCAGAGTTCATGTGCAAATCATACACCATTTCCTCAGTATGGATCATGTGTGTTGACTACCTGACAGTGTAGAAGACGTCCACTGGAAAGGTGCGTCCCTCCACTGTCAGAATCCCACATGTGTCCTTGTTGGGATCTCCGGACTCGTTCAGGTTGAAGAAGTCGTGGAATTTCTTCAGATGAATGTGATATTACAGTTAGTAAAGGGAACATTAAGATGCAAAAAGTTACATTTACTGTATAACAGGTTCCACAGATACCAGAAAGGTTCATTGAAAAATCATGTTAACATAATAATTTGCCAGGTAACAGAGTAAAAATGGTTCTATTTAAAGTAGAAGGCAATATTATTTTTTAACAACTGGTATTTTTTCCAATGTTTTGTAGCAACAAAGCAATGAAATACACTGGCTGCCCTCAATCTGACATTTAAAAAATGATGCAATCTACCACTGAAGTGTAACTAAACAATTTGCATGTGTAGATAAAAGCCCTTTTAAACAGTAGATGTCCGATATGGCATTCCAGCTGACTTGTTAATGCTGAGCACAGTCGTGGCCTGATTGTGTCTTTCTTTCATCGGTGTATCGCGGATGTCAGTACAATGTGATCTGACCTCGCATCAAACTTTCCCATCTGTCTGTCTTTGTTTTCCCTCCTCTCACTAATCAAGCATATCTTGTTCATCTTAATGATGCGGTCACCTTGGCATCCAGAGTGGCAGAGGCCACAATCAGCCTCAAGTCTCGCCGCTTTTTCTGAATCTGGAGAAGAATCAGAGAATACAAAACAGAAGCAGAGTCAGGGTTTAAATGGAAAACACAGCTTTCTCTGATTATTTTCATGACTAGTAATGTATAGATTCAAGTAAAACAAGTCAAGTTTAATTTGTTTCACTGAGAGAATCAGCAGGAATTACCTTTTTTAATAGACCAATGGCTATGTCTGTATACAGGGTTCTCTCGTGGGCTTCATCTAGCATCAGCACACTGAGGAGAACAGCACAATAAAAAAAATCATTAGAGTGAATCATGCCCCACTCTTCATAACAAAAAACAATAACAGTGGGCTTTTCTCACATTATCACAGCATGTTTCAGGGTCCTGCTGGCTCCCTGTCACACTGTCACTTACTGTCACAGCGGGCTGCGATAATGACCTATATGATGCCTTAATTACAATGCGTACCTGTATTTTTTCAAAAGAGGATCAGCCATCATCTCCCGCACCAGCATGCCATCTGTAAGGAACTGAAGCACACAGGCATAATTAAGTACTGAAAAGGAACCAAACTTTGTAATGAAGACTTGAAGGCAGATGCGGGTGTGGTAATACCTTGATCCTCGTGGCGTGGGGATCAGAGCAGTCATCAAACCGGATAGTATAACCAACTTCATGTCCCAGCAGGGCCCCCCGCTCCTCTGCTACACGATTAGCTACCTATAAGCATGAAAGACATGGGGCGAAAAAAAAGTGTGTCCTTCAGTGTGAACTACATTTCTTGCAGTGAAATGACATTGGCCGAGCGCTAACAGGACATCGAGTAGAGGTCTTACAGAGATAGCAGCCACACGTCGAGGCTGTGTCACTCCAATCACCTTCCCCTCCGCTGCCCAGCCAGCTTCCAGCAGGTACTGAAAGGAGAGGTGATCAAAATAGGAGAGGGGGTACAAAGAATGAGACACTGATGTTGCAGATTCTGCATAAATTAAGCACCAGCTGAAAAAAGGCATCAAGACAAGGTCATGTAAAACCACTTTGGGAGCTCAGCCACATGAAGGGTATCAGTCCACTGCAGCAATCTGGTGCCTTTAGCTGTTAGATTTGGTGCATAATATGTGACTTTGAGGGTATTTTGCCCTTTTCAGTACAGGCACACACTAAATGTTAGACACCAGTACACCAATTTTCACTCATTTTAAGCAGTTTTTAGAGTAAAATGTTGCATGGACCAAATCCTACTAACCTGAGGTATCTGTGTTGTCTTCCCACATCCCGTCTCACCGACTATGATGACAGTCTGGAAGCTCTCCACTAAGTATAAGATGTTGTTTCTGTGCTGAAAAGTTAATAATGAACAATTAGTTATCAAACACACACTAGACCCACCCTGCTGTTATAGTCATGCATGTTTGTAAGCACTGTAAAACCTTGAAAACGGGGAGTTTCTGTCGTTGTTTCTCTATGGAGAGGGCGGTGTGCGGGTTGAAGATGATGGGGGACCCGGTGGTCTCTGTGTTGAGCTCCCTCTCCTCTGAGATCCCCGGTGCCTCAGCCCCTGGAGCAGAACAGATGGTGAAGATAATGTTTTATTTGAATGTAATCCGACTGAGGATTTAGTGCAATGAACGGCAGCTAGGGTTTAGTGCAATGCCCCTGACACGAAATGAAATGAAGGACCTACGGGCGATCACTGGTGCAAAGTTGGTCGCGTTTGTGGCTCGTATGTTACGCCTTGTTATGTTTTATTTTGTCAGGTTAAGTTGGATCCGCAGAGCTAACGTTTCCCCGGGAAGAGCTGCAGAAATCACGCAGCGGCCGTGAAGGCATCTTCAGCCAAACCGAGACTGACTAACTTATAACAGCAGCTGCGCGTTAACACAAATACAAATCAGAAGAAATTAAACACCAAATGTCTAATTTATGCCCTTATTTCCCACTTACCCGGCTTCCAAAATTTCATCGTGGAAAGGGGAGCCGCCATCTTGGCCACTACGTCACATATTTTTTTTCTATTTTTTTTTCTACTTCTCTGTAGATGACGTCATGCTGTGGGCTTTCTTCAGAGATTTTATGAATGATGTCAGTGTGTTGGGAAAACAGCTGCAGCTGCAAGTTCAAACCGGGTGAACTTAATTATTTTAAGGTTCAAACACAGTAAAAGGCCTCTGTTAAACACATGTACACGAGTGTGTGGAAAACAGACCTCTGTAGCAGCAAAACATGGTCTTTAAAAAAATGAAGGGCAAGGATAAAAATAGTATTAGAGCCATTTTCCCACAAGGGCAGGGAATAACTCAGTTAGAGAGGGTCTGTTATGCTCATTTCCAGCTCTATATCTTCATCCTGGGTTTCTACTAGCTCCACCGCACTGTCCGGCTTACAAAATATGATGCAACCAGCAGTAAATACAACAGTAGTTAATATTAGCTCAGTAATGTGAGGGGAATTTTCTCTTCTAGCATGCCACATATGGTGTCTACGCAGGGTCGAGCATATGTCTTCAGGTCACTGTAGGGACAGTGTTTAAGTGTTGTCTTCTGTTCTCCTTGAGACACAGAGCAGCTGTTATGTTTGCATTTAGGAAAGCAGGCGCCGGTCTGATCATTACTATGGTAACAGAGGTCAGAGGATACGGCTGTCTCACTCACTACACACAGAAGATGTCGGACCACTAAATGTAAACATATTGCCTTGTTTGTAGACTAATGACTTATTGGCAAATACCTTATACTGTACATGCGTTGAGTGTAAACATTTATAGAGTAGTTGTGTCACTATCCTGAGGGCGTACAGACGAGCCAGAGAGGACAGCTTCTGAGGTGTGAGTTGAGGTGGCATCATGTCATGACAAGTGTACTGAAATTTTGTTGTATTGCTTCTTTTACTCAAGTCAAATATCTCATATTTCCTCCTTCACTGCTCATAACTTCTTTAATATTGTATCTTATAATTTTTACTTACCATGATTGTATTTATTTCTACCATCTTTCTTTTTTGCTGGCAGAAATGGGTTTCCATGTTATGTAGATATCAAAAAGCAAAATAGAGTATACATTATATTACAGTGCAATAATTTCATGCAAAACCTGACTGAATCGTCTCACTAGTATTCTTTCTACATCTCAATAAGAACAGACAGCATTTCTTTGAAAATGGAGGCCAAATAAAGCCCATGTTTAATGGTTCCCAAAAGATTTGATCAGAAAATACAATCCTTTCAAACACCTGCTGTGTATCTAATATAACAGTATCATTACAAGAACTTTGCAAGAACTGCTTTTAAAAGTTCTTCACTATAAAATACTGAGAAATATGTTACATCAAACAAGATATAACATAAGTACAAATAAATCTGTAATACAAGGTGGATTTGACAAAAGGGACATTATACAGAATTTACACACGTCTTTAAATTAATAAAAAAAAAAAAAAACAACAGGTAAGACTTTGATCTGGAAGCTACATGTGAGGAAAACAAATTTAAATTATTTCTACCCCCCCTAACTAATGCCATTAATAAATGACATCTAGATATACGAACAGCAAGTCATGGCAGTGCACAGACCAGTTTTTAAGCTTCATCTGTGAACATTTGCATTTGAAAACGGCATGCACATTTCCTCCCTCTTTACTTTGAGGAAATAAGTTGAACGGACAGATAGCGCACTGATACTGCTGGCCGATACTTGCATCGGGATTGGATATCAGCTGATATGTGTATCTTACCACCAGCACTTGTTTTTGATGTTAAAATTAGTGAGATTGCCACTGTGGTTAGCTACTATTTTTCACATTTGTTTGACACCAGACCCTTTAGAAGAAATAACAATTGACAGATTTTATTCAAAAATGCTCAGATTATATCAAGTGGGGAAAGAAAAAAAAAAAAAACATGAATCTTTGAGTCTTTTGACACCATCCTTAAAACCACAGACACATACTATAGCTGGTAACCTTAACAGTGACTTGTAATGTGCTTTAATTTCATGACACTTATGTTATAAGGCCCAGATTATTTTCTTAAAAAGGCAAATGTATAATTTTAGAGTGAAATTTCAGGGGGGTGATTTAACAGTATCAATCATTTACAATTAGTTTCATATATCAAATATGGTGCGTTTTGTCTCTAAATTAAAGCTAACACTTCACACTCATGGACTGATTGAACCCTAATGACTATATGGTGAGACTTAGTTTTTATTGCCCAGTTCCTCTTACTTAAGCTCTTGAGCAGTACGGATGAACACACATACTGGTTGTTATCTTTACAGTCTAAAATCTGTATTCATGTCAGTCTTCTAAAACAAAGAAAGGCCTGCTATAAATCAACAAAGACGAAAGAATCCTTATTCTGACTTACATCATAAACACATTTGCATCCAATCTCAGATTAACTATTTGCTTTCTATATTTGTTAGTGTTTTGTCAGACATGATGAGAATGAAGTGAGGAAGGAAATAACATATGAGAGTGTAATGGTGGGTGCCTTGAAAAGGAACCCCCAAATTAGGGCGGTGTACAGTATTTGAACGCGTTCATCACGGTGGTGATCTTGCAGGATCTCGTTAATCGAACTAGGATTCCCATGATGCACTGCACACTGAAAAGTCATACTGTATGTAGGAGTGTTGACACCCCCTCAGGTCATGGAGTTCCTCTTGCTTGACAATTTACTTCAACAGAAATGTTTGTTTTTAGTGTCCAATGGATTCTTCTCAGTCAAAATGTAGAGCTGTGTAAAAGATTATCCACACCACCTGGTAGAGAGGAAAACAAACAAACAAAAAAAAAACAGTTTAGAGACTAATGCTCAAATCATGTGCTTCACAAACAGCAGTTGAGTGAGTTTATATCAGTAGGCGAGGTGAACCCAATACAAACTGACTAATTATGGGCTAAATTTAAATAAAACTGTACACTGTACAAGATTAATTTAATATAATCTTGGACACAAGGTGTTTTGCTAAATGTAGGAAAACAATTAACATCCTTTTAAGAAGCAGCTTCACGCTAGCTCGCCAGGGTATTGTGACACCATTTCATGACACTCTCCAATTAGTGGCTGAAGCTTGTAAGCCACCAGTGAACAACATTTCACTCATGATTGTAATCTTTTGTCTGGGACAGCCCAGACTGGCTCATTCTCATTGCGTTCACACTTCTCTACATGTCACAGTCCATATGTTTCTACAAATGTTGGCACACTCACCAAAAACAGAGCAAAAGACGTCATGAAGCCTTCTTTGGTGAGTTCCCACGTGCCTCCATACTCTTCCTCATCAATCTGCTGAAAGCTGCTGAAGTATACATACAGGACGCCAGCGTTGATGATGCAGAATCTGAAAAGGAAAAGACACAAAGATGTTTATTTTTATTTATTTATTTTCAAATGTACACTCCAATGTGAAGAGACCTGAGAGAGACTACTTACATGGCTATTCCCAGAAATCCTTTCAACGGTGCAACACCCCATATCACACCAAGGATTACTGCAATAATTTGCCGAAGCCAGTAAATCACATCTAAAAACTCGTCCTGTAAAAGAAAACACAAACAAAAACTTGAATGAAAATTTTCATTTTCCCTTTTTCTACGATTTCCAATGTAGGAATTGTATTTCACATGTGTGTGATGTCAACATCAAGCCCTGGTGCAGGTAATAATGTGTAAATAAGCTATAGTTCCTTCAACAGACAAATGGTTCATGCATAATCTAATGTTTTGAGTAAACAGTGAAAGGTATCACCAGACTGTTTCTTCTGTGAAAAGAAAAGTTTCCTGAGACACTGACCTCTGAAATATTGGTTTTGGGCTCATTTAGGTTAATTTAGGTTATGGTTAGCTGTTGCTGAGGCGAGGTAACACAAGCTAACGGGCACTTTAATACAATAAGCTGAATATTAATCCAATAAACGATGAGCCAATCAACAGAAAAGTTGACTTCACGGTATTTCACTTTTTTTTTCCCCACACACTTCTGCTACATGCTGTGACTTTCATTCATCAGTTTACAGCCTAATTTAATTGTACACAGTCCTTTATCCTCATTTGTAGTTCTTTCTCATATTTTTATAAAAACATTTTTATTTCTACAGTCACTTTCTATTTTTTTATATATAGTCTTTGTATAGATGTTTTGCACGGGTTAACTTCTTAACACAGTTATATATTTAAATCCCATGCAGATGATTAATTTCTCTGCACATGCTTAAATTTAGATCTATCTGAGGTTAATTTTAACACATGGATACTGTGTTATAGGTAAATTCTAATGTATGTTCAATGCATGTTTGCATGCAATCCATCTGTCAATTTAACAGACTAAACCGTGGATCCATTAATTAAACAACTGATTATTATGAAACATTATGGCACATTTAAAAAAACATTTAATTGACTCGATTGCTTGAATTCAATGAGTAATTACATGTGGTCGCCTTCCTTGTTTAGTCATTAACGCAGACACCATTAACCTTAACCACATCTGATTAATCCTTCAGCATGGCACCGAGCTCCACATATAGCCGTCTTCATGAATACCTGCCAGCAAATTAGTCGCACCGAGTACGAGCTAACAGCGGCTGCAACAATATAAGAGACGGGCTGAATTTGAAAAGGGCAGCTGACTGACCTTCTCTTCCCAGACAGCATTACTGTTGAAGGCTTTGCTCCATGTGGACTGTTTTACACCTCCATTCAGCAGATGACTTTCTTCTTTCCGCTTCGTACTGCTCGTCATTCTTTGCTCTTTCCTTCAGCTACAGACGGCGAAAAGTTGGAATCCAAATCTGGCGACGCCTGAAGCTAGATTTAAAACTCCAGCGACGTTTAAAAGGAGGAAATACTCCGAGATATTTGAAGGTATTAGAGGAATTTACGCTCCGCTGATCTGACAGATTTCAGTCGCTAACCGAAAAAGGCTTTCTGAGCATGCGCAATATTGTTTGACCCCGGCCACCGTCAGCCAATCAGAGAATGCGACGTTTCTGCGCCGCTACTGACAGAAGGCGGTTAAAAACTACAGCGACCCCCAGAGGACAGGATGTGTAAGCGCTTTCTGTTTCAACTACAATCAAAGCAGGCTTTATGATGTTTATGAGTATAAGAATGCAGTATGCAAGAGAAAATAACAATAAATGATTTTCAGTTTACGAGATGATATTTTATAATGAAGGAAAAATAAAAAAGTATCTATTTATTACCTAATTATGGCAAGAAATAGAATCTCAGAGTATTTAAATGCAGTCATACAAGATGGATAGATAGATAGATTTTTTTATTAACTTATTTTGCCTTCTTTCTCTCCAGATGTTTATTTGTTGAATCACTGTCATTGGGTCTGTGTGTGAATGTGTATATATAAACATTGATGCTATCTTCCCATTTGTACTTCCACAACCTATGTAAGTGTACTCTAATTCTCTAATACTCTAATACTCTAGTACTGTAATTATCTCTCTGAGATTGTATCATGCTATCTGCATCACATAATCGGTATCTAAGTTTTTTTTTTTAGTTTTTTTTGTGACCACTGTGTGCTGTTGGAGCTGTTTGTGTTGTGTTGTGTGTTTATGTTGAAAAACATAATAAAATGGCCTAATCATTACAACTTTCCATCATATACAGTACATCAAAATGATGGCAGTAAGCAACGGGTGTCCAGTTTTAAAGTCTGAATTGGTCCAGTTCAGTTATGTATTCATTCAGGGTAATGAAATAACAGCTGCATTATCATTAACAGTCTGACAAAAGTATGAAATAGAAAAAAATATATGTACAAGATGTCATAAGATGAGACAGCTGGTAATGCCGGTGCATTAATAATAATTTAAAAAAAAAAAAAAAAAAAGACAATATGAAAAAAAGGAGGCAGATATGGAGCTCAGAATTTTAAGTTTCTTGTGTTGCTCCATGGTTTTCCCACAGACTGTGACTTTATCTATTACAGATATCATAAAACCTAACATGACCCGCGCTTGTTTTGTGGGATCAAAAGATACAGTGGTGCAACCTGGAGACTAAAAGAGAGATAAACCTGAGAGCTCATGAGATGATTAATGGGAAAAATGTTGTTCTGACACTCAAAATATTTGCTTATTTCATGTGTTATCAACGCTTCTTCTGGATCTGAAGGTCATTCAGATGAAACACTACCTAATTTTAAGGACCATAAAGGTTTTATATTCCAACATACAGATTTTCTGAATAGTATCAGTTTCAATAAACAGGTTTGTGAGACTTTCATAGTGATTTCTTTAATTCAAAACAAATAAAGCAGCATGTTTTATTTAAACAAACACAACAGACTGAACAAATATCTAAAACAATGACATTAAATGAGATGGCCATTTTAATGAATGCTTGCTTACTTTACGTTTCATTACACTGGACTCTCTAACCTCTCTGTGTATTTTGGCAGATGTTGAGATTGTTCTGTTGTTGTCTCTCCTGTCCAGCAGAGGGCCTCCTTTATGATGGTGAGGTTCACTTCACTTGGTGGAAGTCTTGTCTTGTTCCATTCTCTCCTGATGAACACTCAGATCACTACAGTTGTTTGACCTACAGTTTAATTTGTTGGTTTAAATAGAGTGATTTGGATTTGATATAGTCCAAGTACTAAAACCAGATGGACGAATATGAGATTGACTTTAGAATGGTGAAGAAAGAAGAAGGATATTTGTACACATGCACATACAAATGTGGAAAATGAAACTAAAATGAATTTAAATCAGACTTTGATGGAAGTGGATCTCAAACTTTTGTAGTTTGTTGAGAAACAGAATAAAGTGCCAATGTTCTCTCAGATATTTTAACGTATTTCTCTCCTCTAAGCTCTATGTGTAATATGCTGGAATTTGTGAGATTCTAAATAAATCCTTATCCCCTTAGATATGAGCTAGAGTACGTATATTTCAGCTTCTCCTTTGAATCATAAAATTGACCCACTATGCATGACTCACTCAAGAAGACGTGGGGGATGTGTCATCATCTTTAATTTGAGTCTAATGGCATGCATGCATAATAAACATGGCTTAATGGAAAATCAATAACAGTCTAATAATAGTCGTACATGATGTGTTTGCAGTACTCACTATGCTTACAGTTGTGACCCTGCTGTAACTAATATGTGCAAAGCTTTGACTTCTCCTATGAGAAGGTGCAGAACGTAACCACGTGTGATCTTGCTATTTTAACTGGATAGCTTTTTCATCTCATGTCCTTTTTGTGGAAGAGCCACAGTTGTTTCAATTGAAGAAAAGCTAATACACCCAAATTTAACAGTCCTGCAATACTACATCCACAATGTGCACTTCAAAGGGTCTGTCAGCTCAACTTTGTGGTCAATTTGTAGGCTGTAGTCTGTGGTGCTACACTAGAAGATGTTTATTTAGCCCCCATATTTGTATTAATGCTGAAAAATAAAATATTAGAGACTGGTTTTAGCCAGGTGTACCTCATAAAGTGGCAACTGTATGGATAAAGTAAGGAGGGCATATCGGCCCTTTCATGTAAACATATGTAGTCAAGTCAACTTTATTATAACCTGTTTAAAATAACTTTTTTTTTTAAACATTTGATAACAGTAGCTAATACATATTTTCTGCTGTCATGTATGATGGAGGTGTCTGTGCAAGTCTGTATTACTAACAGAGCAAGGCAGACAGACATAACTGCCCCAAGGGCCAAAAAAAGAGCCTCAGGTTCACTGAGTGTCAGCTGGTTTGTTGGTAGTTTGATTACTTGTAATTTTTAAAGGGAATTTGAATAACGTAAGAACAATATCAACTGGATACTGCATTATTACATAACCATGTGTCTTTTATAGGGGTCCTGTGTCAGAATCTTTATCATTTCAGAATAAAGTTGTGATTTATGATCAGAGACAAGCTGACACACAGAAATGTTGTGTGTAAAGTAATCCAGTATATGATTAATGATAATTGTCTGAGTGTCTGTGTAAAATATATATATAAAAAAAGCTGCCATCTATAGTGCTTAACTTGGAGGCAACATGCTGCAGCCATATGTTTTATAATTGTGTATAGGTTAAGGAGCTTCACTACAGTGTGCACAGTGGCTGCTGCGGGATGAATGCGGGATAACTTTTGGACATAATATCGTCTGTACTATCTCTTTAAGAGGGGTCACCTGGGAGGGAGACAGGTGTGAGTCGCTGTAACATCACGTATAACCGGAACAGTGGAAGCTTTTGGCCCCTTTCTACAACTTGACCACGAACCTCCTGTGGTGTTGGGTCAAAGTCAGGACGTGATGTCTGACTCACTTCTGCTCTGCGCGCGGAGGAGCAGGAGCTCTCACGCCAACTCCACCGTCAGTGACGTCTGCGTCACGTGTCCGTCTCTTCCCTCGGTACGTCCGTCGTATTTTCCTCCCCTTCCACTGCCTGCTTTAACACTGAGAGCCACTCGAAATAAACAAGCGCAAAAAAAGAGGGGGGGGGGATACGGGTTTTTTTTAAGGAACCGGTCTGGCTCCAGTGTCACGTTTATCACCAGCCGATGGACAGAGGGGGCTTACACCTATAAGTTGCCATCAGTGAAGCCCAAACCTCCCGTCAGTTTCTGGCTCCACCACCACTGAGCCTCATATCATTGTAAACTTTTTAAAACCCTGCGCTGCATACACTGAGCTCCGACAAAGCGAGGTGAGTGTGGTTTTATCATATACATTTACACAAAGTGTTCCACCTTTCCAAAAACTTGTGTGCGCTATTGTGAAGCAGCCACCTTTGCGGGCAAAGCAAAGGCAGTGCTGGCCAGCTGCATGTCGCCTGCTTAAAATGGCGACAGCCAACGGGGGGAGAGAGAGTTAGGTTTTTTTTTAATTTATTATTTGTTAAAGGGAGGCTCGTCTTTTCCTTCGTGTTTGAATTGGTTACAATTTTTTTGAAAAAAGGCTATAATATAGACGAGCCCATTAAGTTGGGGGCTCACTCCGCCTAACTTGAGCGGAAGATGAACACGCATCATTTTCGGAAATGTTTGACGCTGCTGCGCTCAGGGACTATAACGTTACAGTACAAACCACTTTGTGTTTGTGCTATTTCACAAAATACCGCTATATTCGCTCACATTTGAAGAGACATTATTGACATATTAGTCGCGATGAGATGTTACGGTTTCATATTAAAGTCTGACCTGTTAGATTTTACGCGTAAACAACATGCAGAATTACCTCAAACCTCTCCAGTCTGTGCAGCTATGAATGAAGAAGTTAGAAATCACTTGGACCTCCTCTCGGTTATGACTAATAATGTTAAAGTCAAAGTAGCCTTAATTTACTATTGCCATATTACATTTATTTGTATTATTTCCCCCCCGTTTTAAAATCAAAGCCGTGCCACACTTTTCATACACACCACAAGCAGACTTCATGCTCTAGCCCACGTTGCCTAACAGGCTGTTATGAGTTTGCAAGCTGTTGCCTTGGTTATTTATCATGTCAGTGTTGTCATGAGTGTGTGACTCCGGGGATTAGTGCAAAGCTTTACCAGACAGCTAGTTTGTGTCTGATGTCCACGTGAGTCCCAGGCATAGACAAGCAGCTTAATCCACCGGTCGACCACAGCACACCTTTTTTTTTTTTTTTACTATGAGAACAGACGTACTAATGTTGATTATTCCAAATGAATCAGACAAAAACACAATTTGGGCATGCAGGAGTTTTCTTTGGATGTGAGCAATTGTCCATATTTAATGTTCCAAACAGCTGTTTTTATTATTACTGTTATTATATTTACTGTTGTTATTGTTAAGCTCCTCTTACACTACGTCTTTGTGTTGCTGTGGAGATGCTGAAGCTCAATGGCTGCACATATCAGCGAATAGTCTCACTCACCCCTCCACCATCATCACCATCACCACCTTCCACCTCCTCTTTCTCCTTCTCCCTCTCCCTTTCTGTCCCTAGATTTGACATCTTTCAGCTGATTGACTGGTTGAGTTGCTTTGCATGGGAGGATTAATCAGTACCACCTTTACTGAAATCATATGTGTGTTGTGCACCCTTTGTTCATCTCACACCTCTTTTTATTATCCGTTTTAAGCATGTGTCAGTCCTTCAGTAATGACTTTTCATCAGTGAGTTTTGTCTCCACTCTGTCTTGACCTGTGTAATGACAATTTACTTCCAGATCTCTTCCAAGTATGACCACAAAAAACAGAGTCAGCTGCTGCTCAAGAGCCTTTTCACAATCTTTGGGGATAGAGCACTGCGAGATCCACTCACACGTCCAGAGCGAGCAGGTTTGGGTCAGCAGCAGTAGCAGCCTCTTGCTCTGCTTGGCTGGTTAACAGCTTGTGATGTCAGCCATTTTAGGTTGGACAGCACAGAGCATGGTGCTCCGCCATTTTTCTCTCCCTCCCCTCTCAGCAACCCAGTTTTTTAACGCATGCACTGGCAGTGGCCACAGCAATGCAGCCGTTTGCAACCCACGCAGCCATCCGCTCCCTGACCTGAGAGCAGCCCAAATGGGACTCAGGAGCAGATGGAATGACACTGTAGGAAGTTAGGAACACTGTCATTGAGGTTTTCCTATTTGCCAGTATTGTATATGTGGATTGAAATGATCGTGGAAAAGAAGTTGAGATGCACAAAGCGCGTAAGCGTGTGGTGAGCCGTGTTTGTCACCAGAGATATGAGCGAGTGAAACGATGGAGTTGACTGACAGGAGGAGGTTAGTTGGAGCCATGTCGGTTTAAGGTGGGAGTGAATTAAGTAACCGGCAAGGATTTTGTGCTTTGGCACAAACAAAGCATGGCAAAGGATTTCTGTTTCGGCGCAGAGACTCTGAGGTGGCGAAGGGTTTGTGATTTGGCACAGATGTGACAGTTAGCTTCAATACTCTTGGGTACAGAGGTGGTCCTCTCTGAAAGAGATGGCGTCTTCCAGATTTTTCGTCTTGTGTTTATGTATCCATACCTGCGTTGCCTACAGTGAATACAGGAGCCCTTCATACCTCACGCCACTGAAGGCCAAGCACAAGAGCCACAGAGAGCAAGGGACAGGGCAGTAGCACAGGCAGATGTCTGGACAGGGCCTCGGCACTGAGTGAACAGGAAGAGACGGCATCGGCTCTGGCCAATAGTGTGCCTTGGCGACGGCGACCACACCTAGCTGAGAGACATCAACACCGCGTGAGGGAGGCACTGAAATAGGAGCAGGGCAGGGACTCTCCAAATACCACTCACAGGGGTGTGTGGAACAAACAAGCCCTGCTAGAGCCAGGGACTGGATGGCATAGGAGATGTGTGTGTGTGCGCGCGTGTATGTCTGAGTAACCATGCGTGTGTGTGTGTGTGTGTGTGTGTGTGTTTACCCACACACATGTGCTTTAGAGAAATGAGCTGGTGGGAGAGGGAAAGAGGGGGGGGTGGGGGGGTGGGTAGGAGGTGGTTGCCATGGGGACAGTAACACACCAGTGGCGCTGCCGACCTGTCTCTCTGGGCCAAACTTGCTCGGAGAGGGAGGAGAAGAAGGAATGGAGGGAGGGGAAGCAGAGGGTGCAGAGACGGTTAGAGAGGGAGGGGGGGGGCCAGGGTGAAGAGACGGGGTGAGAGGGAAGGAAAAGAGACGAGCGAGGAAGCAAGAAATGGAGGAGACAAGGAAACTGCCGCCTGTGTTGTACACCTATCCTCTCTGAAGGAGCGAGAGCATTTGTTACACGCGCAGATATCAACGTTACACCTGTATTCTCAGCTAGGTGAGGAGAGGAGTAGTTAGCATGCAGCTACGCTATGCAGCCAAGCTGTAGGATTTCAAGTGTATGTGTGAGCGCTATTATTGGCCTGTACTCAGAGGATATAGCCCAGGCCTTAGACAAGAGTCAGGCCAAGGGATAAAAGGAGGTCATGCTGTGCTGAGACATTGATGAGGCGTAGATAATATAGGTTATGAACCAAGAAGACAAGAACATTGTCTGTCACTGGGAGATCTTTGAGTCTCACCCACAGACAGAAAAAAAAAATGGCAGCCTCACTACCTCAGTAAACAAGCCTCACACACAGGCATGCAGGCAGCCACCCCCGCACGCCACATACACACACACACACACAGACACAAACGCGAGCACACATGCGCCCCCGCCCACCCCACCCCACCTCCCCTCTCTTTCTCTACGCTCTCAATCGCACAGGAAACCCACACATGCAAATGCTGACACATAACACACACAAACCCACCATCGCCACATGGTCAGTGCGACGTATGTGCAACATTCAAATTAGAGTTACTGGCCGATGTGTTCATACCGGTGAGTCAACGGACCTCATGTGAGGCTGGCATTGCTGAGACATGAGCTGCCCAATTTGGACTTGGCTGATAATGGCTGCTCAGCTCGGCATTGTGCATTGTCTCAGTCCTCACCTGTACGAGGCCTGTGCTGAGGTGCGACGCTCGTCTGCAGGCGGGTTCGTACACTTCAGGCAGGCTTCGTACATGTTTTTGTTTTTTGCTTTTTTTTTAACACATGCCATCAGTGTGTGATGTGAACTTTGTCGCCATTGTGCAGCACTCCCAACCGTTGTCGATTTTTACACTTAAATGTTCACTCTTTGTTTTAGTTTTGAGTAATTATTATGCATGAGGCACTCAAATGCATGTGTGGGCACATACAGACACTGTAGCTGAACTTCAGGTTATGTCCACTGGCTGAAGAGCTCGGGTTGGAACATTCCAGGCTTTGCAGTGCAGTGAGGAGGGAGGGAGGGAGGAAGAGAGGGGAGGTGGGAGGAGGGAAGGACTGTGTGATTGTAGTTTGGAGCAAGAAGGGGGCATTGAAGAGCGGGGGTTAGCAGGGCGGAGTGGTGTTGGATGGTTGGAGGGGGGTATCGGAGGAAAATTCTTCACTGAAACACCTCAGTGCTTCCTCCACGATAGTTAACACCCCTCCTTCCCATGCCTCCTCACCCCAAACTGGCTGCCCATCCCCCACCAGTCTCTCCTGTTCGTTCTCCCTCTCCTCTCCTCTCCTCTCCTCTCCTCTCCTCTCCTCTCCTCTCTCCTCTCTCCTCTTGCCTGCTCACCCACACCCAGCAGAACCACGTGATGGATGGCTGAGGCTGCCCACCCATAAGCCTTTATGTTGGTCATGTGACCAGCCTGCCTTGGCAGAGCGGTGCCCCCTGATGCAGAACTGAATGGCAGGGGAGTAGGAGGGGTGCACAACAGCCAAAGCGAAGGGCAGTTACTCTCTCTGGGGGGTGCACTGGGGAACAAGGGGCATCACGTTCCCTCCACAGTAGCAAACTTCATTTGCCTGTTAACCCCTCACACTCTGATCCAAACAGAGGGGAAGCTTTCTCATAGACAAAACGACTAATTTGTGAGTTCACTTAAGTTTTCGTCACAAGCTCGTTGAACTGTCTCATCGTTTGATCATCCATGGGTTTGATTTTAAATTATCAGAAAAGCTGGTAGACTGTAAATAAACTGCACATGGAGTTAAAAGTTTTACACTGACTCAAACTGAAACTGAGGCGAGAAGCTTTTGAAGGGAGGAAAGTGAACTCTGTATACCTTTCGCTCAGATCAGTGTGTGTGGAAGGGCATCTGTCACACCCCGGTCCTGTGAGGGTTAACTGGGCTTTGAGCTAATGTACCATGACCTTTCTGTTGCAAAGCAAGGCTGTGTGTGTGTGTGTGTGTGAGTGTGTGAGTGTGTGAGTGTGTGTGTGTGTGTGTGTGTGTGTGTGTGTGTGCGCGCATGTGCATGTGTGTGTGTGTGTGTGTGTGTGTGTGTGTGTGTGTGTGTGTGTGTGTGTGTGTGTGTGTGTGTGTGCGTGCATGTGCATGTGTTTGTGTGTGCGTTTGTGGGTACAAGAGAAAGAGAGCATTTGCCATTGAACAAGTTAGATTTCTCTGGAGAATGGCCGGTTTTGTTATATGATGACACATAACGTGGAGTAAGCTGCTCACCTGACAGAAAAGGAGGTGCTGCAGCAGCATTGTGCACAAAGAGATTAGTCTGAAACTAGTCCCAGACAAATTTAACATTTGCATGGTACTGTTTGTGCATAGGAAGGGCAGGGTATTTTAGATTTGGGCTGCCTACAAGAGGGTTTGGGTTTGTTAGCAAAGTGTCTTTGCGTAGGGAGGAACTAGGCTTTGAAAAGGTTTCAGGGTTTTCCTGTTGAACCTCTTTTAAACTTTTGCTGCTCAACACATGACATGAGGCGTCCTGTCAGTGCAGAGTGATTGGGAGAGTAATTACCCTAGAGCTCTCCTCCTATACTGCATCATTCACTACCTCTCTGTCAGAGGGAGGGAGCGGAGGAAGGAGGGAGGAGGGAGGCGATAGCTCCTCCACAGGAAGCTTCGCCATTTTGTATGGAGTCAAGGGATCTGGAGGTGAAGTAAAAATCTGAAGATTTTTATGTGGGTCTGTGTGTTTCTGTCTGCACTACTGTTGGCCAAGAACGCCATTTTTCCACTGAGGAACATCTGCTGAACCACCCACTTGCACAATTGTCAAGTAGCGCCTATCTTAAGCAACACATTCACAAGTGAATAATTCTGTGGTGATCTTTATGAAGGTGTTCGGTGAAGCTACAGAGGCCGTGGATTTAAAAAAGAAAAAGAAAATACAGAATGTGCTCTCTCTGTGGGGGTGTGTCTGAACGAGGGGAAGTGAGACGGGGTTGCGTGGGGGAGGGGAAAGAAGGGGGTAGGACAGGAGCTCTCCCAAAAAGCCTTTAGTGAAGAAGCAGGCTGAGCTTGTTTGAAAGACCTCATAAAACAGATAGCCTTGAGTGTCATGGGGCAGGGGAGTTGAGGAGGAGACTTGATTTTTTTTTTTTTAAATTAAAGATTTATAAGCAACACTAGATTTTCGAAGGCTTCGGCTGATTTTTTTTTTTCCCTCCACCATATTATTGCCCATGGTGTTGATATTTTACCTGGAAACATCCAACCATGCACGATTTCCGTCCAGCAGAGAGAAAACTGGCTTGTGTTGAGTAGCGTAAGATCACATCGTACTTCTTCTTGCAGTCTGTTGTACCACTTCTTCCCTCATTTGTACTTGAAATTCAACAGTTTGTGCCACTAATCCAACAATTTACAGGTGTATTGTATAGCATGGTGACTGATGACTTGAACTAAAACATGTTCCTCTCTCTCATTTCCAGGCTTTCCTTCAAAACTGCAGTGAGAACTACAAGTGGACCTACAGACATGTCCCGCTGTCCTCCTTTTCCCATGCCTGGTCTATAGTCAACCAGAAACAACCTATATTCTCACCCACACCCCATTTTCAACCATTTGACCAACCCTCCCCACGCTGTGGTCACACCATGGCCAGCAAGAGGAAGTCCACGACTCCTTGTATGATCCCCAGCAAGGTCATACGCCCAGCAGAGGAGGTTGAACAGGACTCTCCTGTTTTTGTCCATCAATCCAGGCTTTCTGGAGGTGGCAGACATAGCCCCCTCGACCCAGGAGAGTCTTCCAAAACAGAGCTGGGGGACGCTCTCAAAGACGGTGCTGGCACTTACACCTGTAAGCCTTGTAACTTTGAAACCCATGACCTTAACTTGTTCTTGGATCATGTGTACTCCGGGCACCCAGACTTCCGTGCTGACCCAAGCTTCTTTTGTGTGAGCTGTGGGGTTTCATCGCCAAAGTTTGAGGGGTTGGCTCTGCATAATGCCAGGGTTCACCCCAGCACGTTGAATACAACTCTGCAGCTGAAGAAGAAGGACAGGAGAGCAGTGGTGGAGCAGAATCTGGTGACTGGGCCAGAGACAGGGAAGGATAGCGAGATTTCTATCACAAAAACACCAATTATGAGGATGTTAAAGGGCAAATCAGAGCCTAAACGGATAGTGGTGTCTCATCCAGGCTCTGACGAGCCTTCTTCAGACGCACACTCCATCTCAGCCTCCAGAGAAACTGAGAGAAAAGATACTGCTGCAGTGACAGTCACCCATGTTCCCACAATTGTTCACAATGGAACGACCAAGGTCACTCTGCCCTCGGCAATCCAGATAGTTAACGGCTCTGGAGCATTACCAATGCTGAAGACTCCCATCACACAGGTAGGTGGCGGTTCTTTCTGTCTTTTTTTTAGTTTGGCTGTTTTGGTTCAAATCCAGATGATTTCATTCAGATTCATTTGAAATCTTTTTCTCTAGGTGGTCTCAGTGGTTCAAAGCAGAAGCCTTCATCAATCTACACCGATCACAGCCTCTTCAAATATTTCCTCCACATCTTCGACTTCTTCCTCCAAAAATCTACCTAAGGTAAGTTGCTTAATTTTTTGTGTCCTATTGTAATGAACTAAATTGGATATCCGTAATAATCCCACTCTCATTTTCACATTTTTTTCTCCCAGGTGATGATTCCTTTGAGCAGCATACCTACCTACAGTGCCTCCATGGACTCCTCTTCTTTCTTGAAGACCTCCTTCAGTAAGTTCCCGTACCCCACAAAGGCTGAGCTATGCTACCTGACCGTGGTCACAAAGTTCCCCGAAGAGCAGATCAAGATCTGGTTCACGGCCCAGAGACTGAAACAAGGCATCAGCTGGTCACCTGAGGAGATCGAGGAGGCCAGGAGGAAGATGTTCAACACCATCATCCAGACCGCACCCTCTAGCTCGCAGAACCAGGCCCAGAGTCAGCGTAGCCCAGCCCAACACACAATCACAGTCCTGCCTGCCTCATTGGGGGCTACCGGGATCCCTCACATCCTGCAGGGCTCTCTTGTCAGCCAAGGAGGGGTAATTGTCACACAGCCTGTTATGGCAAACGGTATCCAGGTTAGCAGTGCCCCTGTGGCACTGGCTGTCACACCTAAGCCCCAGGCAGCGGCGCGTCCCATGATGCAGGCCCGACCTGCTGCAGCCCTGGTGGCAGACAAAGGCATTAGCATGGTGGTGGGGACGGTAGGCAGCAGTAGTACAGGGAGCAACATCATTAGCAGTAATGGTAGTAGGAGTGGGGGAGGGGGCAGTAGCACTCAAGCTAGTGTCATCAACCTTAGTTTAGGAAGCAGTAATCATAGTAATGCTAAGGTGAGCAGTGTCAACGGTAAACACAGTGGTGCTAACGCAGACTGCAACGACAAAAGCAATAGTAATGCTACCAGCCATGGACACGCTATGAACACTGACATGAGCAAAGCCAACAACACCAGCGTTGTGCAGAGTGACAGCAAAGTAACCACAGATAGCAAACATGTGACAGACAGTAAATCTAATAACAGTAACGGCAAAACAGGCAGCGGTGGACAAATAAGCAAAGATACCAATGGTAGCAGCAGCAAAAATAACACAACCAGCACAATCACAGATGATGTCGAGCCCACCACCAGTGATTCTCCATCCATCAAAATGGAGGATGCGTCCTCCCCTGCCTCCAAGTCTTCTTCGCCCTCTCCTGCAGCTCCTTCAAGCAGCACGCCTGGCTCTCGGACGCCCATTAACGCATTCCTGGACCCGAGCTTTTACAAGGGCAAGAAGTCTCAAGAGCAGCTCAACGCTCTGAAGGACAGTTTTCAGGTCAGCCAGTTTCCCGACCAGGAGGAGGTGGACCGCCTCATCTCTCTGACTGGACTCACAGTACGAGAAGTCCGCAAGTGGTTCAGCGACCGGCGCTACCACTTTCGCAACCTCAAAGGTTCACGCGCCAGCACAGGTGGACAGAGTAAGTCTGGCAGTGCAGCCGGAGCAGGGAGCGGGTCAAGTACGCCAGGGAGTGGCGCCGCTGGCAGTGCCACCCCTGTTGATTTGTCTGAAAGTAGCAGCAACTCTGGTGCGAAAACACCCCAGCACAGCTCTGCACCCCTGAGCCCAACCGCATCACAGACTCCCACATCTCCCACCACACCTTCCCGCCGGCTCCCCAGACCTCCTTCACCCGATTTCACAGCCATCCGCTACAAGGAGAGAGAACCTCATCAGGTGAGACTCCGCCCTCGGTGTGTAATAAGCTTTAGGCTTAGTAGGCTGTTTAAGTTGACAAAATGTTGAGGCTCGAGGCTACATTAGCAGCTTCTAGCTTAACACACCCAAATATCTGACTGAAAGCTCAGAGACTGAGCTAGAGTTCAATACAGCTGGTATTGATTATTTTTTAAAAATGTCCAGCTTGAGTCCAACAATGTTATAGGAGTTCTTTACTAAGTCAGTGGCTTACACTTTTAATAAATTCATTGTTTAATCTATAAAATGTCTGGAAATAATGGAAAATTCGTCTTAAAATGTCTTGTATTATCTGACCATCAATCCCAAACCAAAGATATTTTGTTTTTCAATAATAATAAGAGAAAAGCAGCTAATCCTCACTTTTTAGAGGCTGGAACTAGACAATATTTCTCATATTTGTTTGAATAATTATTGACATAAAGGTCCAGTGTGTAAGATTTGGGAGGATCTATAAACAAAATATGGCAGAAATGGAAGTTGATACTCATAAGTACTTTAGTGTACAATCACCTGACCATGGTCCACCATGTTTCTACAGTAGTCTAGAAAAAAACAAACACTCGATCAGGTCTTTTGCAGCCACTATAGTTTCTCCTTTACACTAGGTAGGGAGAGGGTGAGGCGGGGGTTGCAATCAGGAACTACACAGCTTGATGTTACTAAGTCTTACACACTGGTCCTTGAAATAAATAATCAAAGATCCAAATACGGATTAATATTTCTTGTTGACTATTCAATTAATCTAGTAATCTACAGTTTTATAGGTCTTCCAGATTTTTGACCTCGTCCATTCTTGTTTTTATTTAGGTGAAGGCTCTAGAAGCCAGTTTTACCCAGGACCCTGACCCGTCAGGAGAGGAAGTGGACAGACTGCGATCTGAGACAAAGATGACCAGAAGGGAGATCCATGGCTGGTTCGCTGACAGGAGGAAGAGAATGGCAGCTGAGAAGAAGAAGAAAGAGGAGGCAGAGCGGGCGTTGCACGAGGAGGAGGAGATGGAAGTTGATGGGGAGGAGAGACAGAAAGAGGACTGTTCAGGAGAACTGAAAGTCAACCCTATTAAAATAAACCTGAAGATGCTGAAGGTGACAGAGGCCAATGGCAAAGCGGAGGGTGAAGGGTTGGATAGCCCCACTTTACCGCTTCAGTCCAGCACACCTGCATCCTCCCCTGGTCCCACATCATCCTCCACCCAGAAACCATCGCAATCATCCACCCCAACACCCAAACCATCCCATTCTCCCAAACCCACAACCATCCGAGGTAAGAAGACAGCAGAGCAGTTGCAATTGCTCAAACAAGTCTATGCCCGTACCCAGTGGCCAAGCGCTACTCAGTATGATGAACTGATCTCAGCGACTGGACTGCCCAGACCCGAGGTAGTGCGCTGGTTTGGGGACTGTCGTTACGTGCAGAAGAACGGCCAGCTGAAGTGGCTGGAGGCGTACCAGAACGAGGCCTTGGAAGAGGACCTCCAGAAGGAGAACTCAAAGATCCTCCAGGACCATCTCAACATCCATGGCGGGCTGGAGGACTCACAGGTATTTATGGCAACAAGAAGTGATGTTTACACATTTTCTCAGGCAGTTTGATGGCGTGGAACAACTGAAACCTGAGCAGCAGAAGATAAGTCAGTTCTGTTATGATAAGAGGTGTGACGCTCCAGAGCGTGTCTCTTGTTTACATTCGTACGTAGATACTTTCTTTGAAGCTTTGAGAGATGAATATTATTACCTGTTTCAAAACCAGTTCAGTTAGTTTTATAAATATGTAGCTACTTAAGTAGTAGAGCAATGTTACATTTCACTTCCTAATAATTGTACATGTGTGTGTCGGTGGCAGCAGCATGTTCCATAGTTCAGCTTACTAAATCAACTTGCAGCTTTTTGAATGATTTGTTTTAAAACAAATTATCAGTTTTGGTGGCTGCGTTTTATTAATGATAGTAATAATGATAATATCAAATCATATTTCATCCTCTTTGTGCTGGAGGATTGTGTGCTCGGTCAGAAATGGTGAAAGAACCATAAAAATGGTCATGTTCATCGTGATATTAAAGGCCTTTTGTTATGCTCAGATTTTTGTGTTTTGAAATTGTTGTGGCTCCTGACTCAAAGGAGCACCATTGTTTGACAGTGACTTTTATTTTTTTTAATTTAAAAACACTTGGCTTTTGTTTTATAAAGCAAAGAGTTACACTTTCACTTGAGTGAAAAGATCTATTCAAGCTTGAAATATGCAGCCCGAGAAGAGGTACTGAGCTCAAAACGTGTTTTTATTGCAGCTACTCTCCCGTTCATTTTGTGCTCCGTGTGGCACTTTTGTTGATTTGTGTGCATCAGAAGCACAGAGAAACATCTCTGTTTCTGAACTCTGGAGCTTTCGGTCATCTTTGTTTCTTCTCACTGTGCTACATTTGAAGTCCATTTAACGTCTGCTGTATTTCAGATGTCAGATAAGATCAGCTAAATTAGTGTTGTGGCAGCAAAGAAGTGCAAAACTAACATGTGGTATAGATAAGTAAACCACAAATATACATCTGCTGTATGAAGCAGAAGGAGGTACTTCTGTAAATACATCATACAGTGATAAGAACTTTAAATAGATAAAGTGTCTTCTTGCATCTCTCATATAGAGTTCAGGGCGGTGAGCTGAAAAAGCTGTTAAATTGTTTATATTTTTATTGCCAAGTGACACTTGAGAAACGGCTGATCAATATAATCTCCTTGGGTTTGAGGGTTTGATGGTTTGAGCTTATTTATCTCATTATAGTATCAAGAGTTTATTGACTTTGCTTAATGCATCCAAGTGTCACTCTGGCTGCCTTCATGTTTGGACGATTAGATTATTACCACATTATTTAAAAAGAACCTTGTAGATGTGCATTGTTTGCTCTGTACTGTTTAAACTGTGTGGTCCTATATTATACCATAGCAGCAGATATGGATCAGGAGTGATTAAAGATATAGAGAACAGTGTAAATAGGCATGTATATAAATGTTTACATCCATAATGAACAATTAGGAGATACCAGCCTATTGTGCACATGAAACAACTATGGCTATTGTTGTGCATTTAGGTATAATTGTCCAGTTTAATGTCTTATTATTATTATCTTGATAGTCGTTTTTTGTTGAACTACTGTATGTAACTTTTGAAAGATGAAATTTACTCTAATTCTTAGATGTAAAAAATTCAATTCATAAGAACAGCTTACCACTGAGTCACTTTGCTGACTCTAATTCTGCTCTTGTTACACTGTGTGTTTTAGTGTTTACCTCTTATCCTGTAGCTTGTAGTCTTGTGGTCACAGTCAAACCTCTGCAGTCCCTGTCCTAATACAGATCATTCTTTATGCTCAGTTGCAGGAACTGGCTCAGGCTAGCGGTTTAACAACGGACTTGGTGCGACATTGGTTCTCCACCAAAGCGTCTTTGCCCCAGATGGAACAAACTGCTGCTGCCGCCGCTGCTGCTGCTTCTGCTTCTCATGCGGCAGGACCAAGACCAGTTGCACCAGGTGCAGCAGCTGAGCCTCGAACAGGATCCTCCCCTCTGGAGCCGCAGCCAGGAGGAGGGACGGAGGAGAAAATGGAGCAGTCGGTGTGTGGTGTCGCAACAGAAGCTGAAGAGGCAACCACTGACGAGACTGTGAATCCTAGTAAAGGTAGTCTTCACGTCTGGAGTAATCTTTACTCTGACGCCTACAGTAACACAGTCACTTGATGAATTGATTAATCAAATTAAGAAATGGTGAAAAATGTGACTCACATGCATAAAGTGATGTCGTCAAAAATGCACAAGATAAAAAATGGTGTTATTCGATTGAGATGAAATGAATGAAATGAGAACTGTGTAACTATTTAGGCTTCAGTGTGAGTCCGTTTTAATTAGGTTTTTGGTGAATCATAAACCACGTGTAATTGTCTGTCAGGTGATCATAATTATGAGTAATGAGGCGTGTTGTGACAGGAAAACAACTGCATGTCTGATACCAGTACACTGAGTATAATCATGAGGAAAATGTTTATTTCCGGAGCCCGTTGTCATGGCGATGGATTTTTAATTCCTTTGTTAATTGCTGCAGGAACTGATTGAAGAGGCCGTTTGTCTGAGGATGGAGGATGGAGTTCACAACGCAGGTGGTCTGAGGAAAAGACGGCAGATGCGGTTGTAACAGGATCACTGGATGGAAATGGACCTTAGAACCATCCCTCTCTCTTTCTTGCTCACACCCCGAGAGGTAGGCATGACCACCCCCCCACCCCCGCTACGTGAGATTGGACGTTAAAGCCACTAACCCACCCCACATATCCCCCACCCCATGCCATCCTCTTTCCCACACTGTGTCTACGCCTCCACTACACGGACCTTCTCCAGTATCCCTCCTGTCGGCCATTTTCCCTTCAGAAGGAAGTTCCAGTAGAGACTGAAGCACAGGAGTGGATGTGGTAGAGGGGAGGGGCAGGGCTGACAGCGTTTTTCTGCTGTGTTTGTTCCGCCTGCCTGCTGTGATGGGGGGAAAAAGAAGAAAAAAAAAAAACGGAGGAAGGAGAAGAGGGGGGGGGGGGAGCGTGGTCAAGATTGAGACCTCAGCAGATGTTGATCAGGGGGTGGGGGTTGGGTTTGGACATTTATCGACTAAACCAACCCTCAGACAAGGATCGACGAAGGATCGCTGAGAGACTGTTCATTCTTTGTTTTGGGGTACGAAAAACTGCACAGCTCTTTGCTTCAGGGTGCTTGCCTAGGCCTTAAAGTAGATTTTTGAATTTTTTTTTTTTTTTTTTTTTAAATTGTGTCATCTTCTCATACTCCATCAACTTGCACTCATACACTTTGACTTCATGCTTGCAGTTTTCTTTAAATGTGCTAGCTAGGCTGTCTTATGTGAAACACAGCACTGAGGGTTTTTTTCTCTTTGTACTCGCTTTTCATTTCTTATCTGTACATAATGTCTGATTAAACTCAGTTCAGTCATCCAAAGAAGGCAAGCACCCTGTTGTGTTTAAACAAACAAAAAAAAAGCGACACAATATTGTAGACTATATGGAATCTGGTTTGTGTTGTAGCATCAAGTGCTTCTTTACGTCACTGACGTGTACGTACATTTGTTTTTATGGAACTTTCCTATGACATAAATTTGACTGTAAAAGAACTGTGAACTTTTACTAGAGTTCCATACTTAGGCTTGATGTATAATTTTTACGGATGGTATTTGCAGAATAAACAGAATGTAATAAATGTGTGGTTTCGAGTGTCATTGGACATCTTCCTCATGGTACACAATAACAGGAGGGTAGCGGTGTACTCGAGAGGATTACTATAAACTTAAAGGTCCAGTGTGTAGGATTTCGGGGGATTTATTAATATGGAATATAATGTTAAAGTAATAGTGTATGATTACCTTTTAAAATAAGTCCATCTACAGAGGGAGCAGGTTCTCTTTCACAGAGTCTGCCTTGTTTCTATAGTAGCCCAGCACTGGCTCTTAAGAGCACCTTCCACCTTCTTCACCATAGTTTATCCTATACATGATTAGACAAGGAGGGTGAGACGAGGTGGTATTCACCTCTAGATGCCTCCAAACCACAACCTCTGTGACAAAGCCAGTGTGAAAGTGCTAAAAACTCACCGGTTCAAATTATATCAAGGTTTAAAGTTACACATAGTGAATAGCATGGCAGCTTTGATCGGCAGGTGGGTGCCACAGATGTCACAGATGACTTATTAGAGCACCCAGGCGTCATTTGGTCCGATGATGCACGTCCTTGCCGATATTTTGATTAGCTGAGAGGTGCAAAAAGTACAGACAACGTGGCGGCATCCAGCGCCGCATAATTTCAGCTTCAATACGTCACTCATGCACCGTCGATTTCTTTATACTGTCATTGGATGCCACTCAATCCCACACACTTGACCTTTAAAATATTGCTTTGGTCATGTGGGAGGCAACAGGAAGCCTCTAATCTGCTGATCTTTGTTAATATTTAGGAAATATCAGAAAAGCCAATTGGTTCTGGGATGTTTGTTGCATATCATTCCTAATCCCTCCCCTGATAATGGCACAACATGTCAGACAATAGTGACACTTGAGAAGAAACCCGAGGTGACATCTTAAACTTGCTCACACAAGAGTGAAGAAGCACGCTGCTGCAGCAGGCTGAGAGGAGCAGGTTAACACCTAAGACCGAAACTTCAGTACTCTCTTCCTGTGGTGGCAAGCTAATGAAACCATTTTTTTTCCCTCCTGTTGCAATTACAGTGAAACATTTAACCTCAGTAAATCACATTTGAATGCAATGAAAAGAAGACAAATTAGTATAAAGTAGTAAGTATTTTATTTACTTTTCAGGCTTGAATATGTTTCATATGAAAGGCAAAATTAAAATGAATACTTTTCCTCTCCATAGTTTAGGCACATTACAGAAAGGCGATTGTAAATGAGACCATCAGTAACAAAACAGACATGATTAGAGAAAAAAAAAAAAAAAAAAAGCAAAAACAAAAAATGACACTTTAGGGCCCTGCACACCCACATAGATGCTCTTAATTACTCTGCTTAATTAAACCTCTTTACAGGTTGAAACAGTCGAATCAGGGACGTCAGTCAAACATGGTCTACACATGCTCACACAGTGCCGAGAGGAGGTCCCATCAGTCAAAATAAGTGAGAACGCCTGTGCGGGTGTACCATGGCTGTGTAGGTGCTTTAAGCCCGGCAGGGGAGGTGAATGATGTGGCTTTAATATTTTGTGTATACAGACAGAGGCACGTAGACGTTAGCAATAAGAGCAATGCAGCATTGGAGGGAGAGCTCTCCACAAAGACCATTCATCGACCACAGGAGGAAAAAAACAAAAACAAAAAACAAAACAGTAATATGGGGGAGCTTTGGGATTAATATTGGGGTGCAAACACAAGATGCTAAAAAATTTTTAGTTGACACCTTAAGTATTCACTCCTGTCCCTGCTTTTACCTTAACTTAAATCATACCATATGGCTTTAGGTGTGCCTCAGTGGTCAAACACTGAGCAAGAATACTGAGTTTACATCATATAGTCATCACATACGAGCAGAAGAAAACACTGTTTCTGATACAAACCTGGAAAGATAACACCATTGGTTATATACGAGCTCTGTCTGGGCTCACTGAAGGCCCAGGCAACAGACCTCTACTACCCCCCCCGCCCCACCCCAGGCACCTTTGTCATCAATCAGCTACAGAAACACAACTACAACAAAGTCTGAAGCTTAGACTTGGCCCTGCTCCTCCCAAACGCACTCTCGCACCACAAACGCAGGAAACGAGAGCTCCGCGCGCATTCAAGAGCATCAACGTTTTACCTCAAGAGACGTCTTAATTACCAAGTTAGACAAACATGAATGAACAGAAGCCAGAATGAGAGTCTCAAGCTGGAATGATGAATTGTGGCGTGCACAGCATTTCACATTCACTTTGAGCCGTCAGCCAGTTGTTTACACAAAATCTGCAGTTTAGCACATTTCGTCAAATAAATTCACGGGCAGTGGCAATTTAACTGTATTATCATGGCAGTGTAACTTAAAATCCTCACTGGTTCCTGGGAAGCAGCTCTGTGCTGCTGTGACAAAACTCAGCAGAATACCACGGCAGCACGAACACAAAAGGGTCCCTTATGTCTCATGAAATGTACCAGCAGCGAGAGTACATGGCATGTTTTCTTTGCGCCTTACAGTGGGCAATGCAGACGTTCTCACTTGGTCACTGTTGCTCAACAACGCCGAATTTCTCGGTGGGGAACACCTATGGTACAAATGTTGACAGATAAAAAGGTGGTAGCCGTAAAACACCTTGGCTTAGGGCCGTGAAACCTCGTTAAGAGACATCTGTTGGAGCTGAAACACCTCTCACAAAACTGAATTAAAACAGTGACTTTATATATTCAGAGAGCTGTTGTTAACTAATTAAAACACTCAATAAAGGGGGCTTAAATTCTATTAAAACTTCTATTAAAATTTCGGAAATATTTCATGATTAATCATGGAAACACAAAGCTGCAAAGTTAATCATGTAACTGCATTACAATCTTAAACTCCATAATTACAGTGTGGTACATTGAGAAATGTGAAACATTCAGAATGATCCCTGTAAATTAAAATGTGAGCGCAGGAACTGGCTCAGGCTAGCGTAATGTATGTGTTCCTCAAACTACTTGGTTATTCCGACATTATCCAGCAGAGCTGTCGGTATCTGAACCTTGCAGCCTTATGATCTATCCCTTGATTGAGAAACGTGTTGGTCGGTGACAGAAGCAAAAAATCGTGGACACAGTTATCATTCACAACTCCACAAGACTACAACCTCTTTCGGGGTCGACATGAATCCCTGGTCCTGCTTAAAATCGCACAGTGTGGCGTTTGGATCCCTTACAGACACGGTCACTGAGGAATAAGACTATCGAGGGAGACAGAAGTGTAAATGCGTCTGGCTCGTCAAGGCGCCTGCAATGCAGGAAAAATGGAATGATGAGCAGTTTTGTTTTTTGTTTTTTTTGGAAAAAGGAATGCGTGTCAGAAATAAAAAAAATAAAAGCCAGTGTGTGTGTGCACATATGTGTGTGTTTGTATATGCAGACATAATATATGATACTGTCTGCCCTCTCACTGCTTCCAACACAAACAGGCTATGACTTCTTCCTGATGCCTTTGAAAAAAAAAAAAAAAAAAGAAAAAAAAAAGACAAATATTCTTCCAGGAGACGCATAATTTCCTCCACGAAGCAGAGGAGAGAGACATTAAAGTAGCCGTAGAGAGCCCTCGTGTTTTACACATATACATTAAAAAAAAAAAGTCACATTATGAATGTTTAAAGGTTTAAATAATTATAATAATTAAAAACATGGAGACAGGAGCTCTTTGAGAGCAGGTCAGCTGCTGCTGTTCTCTGGCCAACAGCACAGCAGGAATAAATACATATATTCATATACGCCAAGTAGAGAAGAGCAAAGAAACTTAACCGGGAAACAGTTTCAAACTGATACCTTTTATAACTCTCTCTTTCCCTCGTTTTTTTTTTTTTTTAGCCTCCACACCAAACAGCTGTTGTGCACATCTACAAACACAAGAGAGGACAACCCGCCCAGCAAACCACCAGTCCGGAGCTGGAACTTTTTCAGCCTTGTTTTTGTTCTCTTGTGAATGTCCGTTTTCTTCTTCCTGTCCGCAGCAGTCAGCTTCCTCTCGGTGCTCCTCCCTCATCACCCCCTCTTCTCCTCTTATGTCCGAGTCCCTCCTTCTCGAGTGGTGGTGAGGAGGAGAGAGAGAAAGAGAGGGAGAGAGTGGGGGAGAGAGAAAGAGAGAGAGAGAGGGAGGGAGGGAAGGGGGGTGCGGCTGGAGAATGGAGGGAAGGAGAGCTGCCTGAAATGTAGGCCAAAGCGGTGGTGGGTGTTTCCATGGAAACAGTGTTCACAGCAGTCAGTGACATCATCAGTACGGGAAGAGGCGACTGGGTGAGGAGGGGGGAGGGCGGGAGGGAGATTTGCAACAGAAATGCGTCCCGATTGGCTTGGACTTAGACACGGTTCTCTCCGCCCACTCTGGTCCTCCGCAACATCCTGAGGTAAAGACAAAGACAGGAGGATGTCTGGAATCTTCTACAGCTGCAAAACTCACTGCAATGGCGTGACACACAACACACCCCACCTTTACCTCCTGTTCTGTGTGTCCATGTGGTCCAACAGTGCCTCCTGGGACACCCGGAGTTCATCTAGAGGCGACTGGTAGCGGGACTCGAAAGAGCCTTCCCTTGCCCTGTACGCCACGGTCTGCGCCGGCGACTGAGGCAGAGGGGACATGCTGGAAGTCGAAGACACTGAGCTCAATTCCCCCAAACGTTCCCGCCCTGTCTGGGCGGACGCTGACACCGGCGTGGACCCGGCTGCGAGGAACGGGCTCAGAACCTCTCCGTTTTCATCCTGAGAGAACAAGGAGGAGAGCTGATTCAAGTACCAACGTGTGAAGCCTCAATCATTCCAAGTGTTCACGGTATTATGGTTAAGGTTTACGATTGTTTTGATGCTGCTCTCATGTCCGTATGGTAAATATAAAACTACCTCCAGTAGCTGGTTAGCTTAGCATTAAGACTGGAAACAAGGCAAAACAGCAAGCCTGGCCTGCCCAAAGGCTACAAATTCCACCTACAATCACCTCTTATTAACACATTATATCTGATTTGTTTGGTCCGCACAAAAACTCCAGCATAAACCAACACTTTGCAGATTTACGAGTTGATAGGTGTCGGATTATTTCTTGGGTGAGTACAGTAACTTGAGTCTTGTCTGTGATGTTGCCAGGAAGTTACTACACCTTGCCAAGAAATGCAATGTGCATCTACTCTTAACTACAATTCTTACAACCAGCTACTACTAAATACTTGTAATTCATTCATCTTTTGGTGTTTTGTTGATGGCACAGACATCATAGAGCAGTTTTAAGAGAGACTGAGTAAAAGAACAGTAGCTCACCCTGCCTCTGATGATGTCCATGTGGACTAATAAAGAAGCCAATTCCAGATCCTCATTGTAGCTGTTCTTCAGAGGTACTGACCGGTAACCTGGTGTCGTACAGAGACAAGAAGCTTTTTTTATTACAGCACTGATTTTAGATCATTTCAGAGAGCACATCATCACATCCTTATTGTCGTGTTGTACCTGTTTTGAGGCTGTGTATGGGGAATGTGGCCTGAGCCAGGAAGTTTTGGTCATTGAACATGTCAATCTCATAAACCACAAAGCGCAGGAAGGCAAAGGCAGAGTTGCACACTGTGAACTGGAATGGCTTTCGGGGCCATGTGGGGTTCAGGCCGTTATCAGCTGGAGAGGATGAAAAAAAATAAACATCAAATCAAAAAGCGGGACATGAGTGAGTAAGAACAATAATATACAAACAACAACAATAAATAAACCCTCTATCAAAAAGTATTGCTCCTTTTGCTAGAACCACAGGTGAGGTAACCATAAATAAAAGTACTAATGGGGATCTGCTCAGGCACTGCATATGATTGACACCGCTTATCATACGTCCCTCAGATTTATTACTAATTGTAAGGCACTGACTCACCACTGTGAGCTTGATGCTCGGGTAGGATGAACTTATTTAGCAACCTGCAGGCAGACCCACTGGTATATTTTCATATAGAAGGCTCAGTTCTCAGGTTGCTTCTATCCTATGTTTGTTCTCGGAAGTGTGATGGACAATACTCACTGCTCTCAAGGGACTTTTACATGTTGTCTGTACCAAATGCTCGTACTGAACTTGGGAAGTTAGGATAAGGGTCAGAATCAGCTGTCTATAGCAACAAACTCCACAATTAATCTGCTGGATGGTAGAAAAGTCAACTTCTGCTAAGGGCTAAAACTACTTTACTGAAAGATTTTATATTTTACTGCATGTGAAAGTAACAAAACAGAAAAAATCTGTACGATACAATTACTTTCAAATTCAGAAAACGGAATACAAGAGATCTATAATATTAATAACCCTTGTATACTTGACCTATATTATAACGTTGCACTGCAATGGTTCTTTTTTTGGCTAAACCTCGAGCAGAGCTATAACCAATGTTTTCTCTTTGTATTCCCACACATGGCTTAGTTGTTTTGTATAACTTCCTGTTTTTCTTGGACCAGACAGGAAATTACACAAGAGTAATGTATCCAGTAAACAGTAACTACTCATTCCTTTGGTGTTTGGCAGAGCATCACTTTACTTGCAGACAAAAAAAAAACATTGTTAAAATTAAAGCAGCACACTCACCTTCGGAATCGGTTTTTTGCTTGGCGCTGTCATATTCTGCCCCGCACACCTCGATCTCGATCAGAGGGCAAACTATGCCACGGCCGTGCTTGGGCAAGTGTCGGGCGCCCAAAACCTTCAGAAGTTAAGAAGAGGAATAATGGTTACTGCTTTAGCTCTTCTCACTTCAGCGCATAAATACAAACACACACTAAGGCAGGGGTAAGTCTGATGCTGTGGACCTTCCCTCATTTGTTTATATTTTGGCATTATGGACTTCGTCGAATCGTCTTTCTTTCTTTCATTCTAAGATGTTTCTGACGAGATGATGTCGTTAGGAAGTGTTGCTGTTACTGTTTGCATCATGTCGGTGTATTCACATCTGGAGTAATGACTTTGACACAAATTGCAGCAATGATGAGCCAAGGGTTTTAAAGTACCCTAACTGGCCTCCATGAATTGTGCGTCACAGTAGCTGACCGTGGTGATAAATGAGCCAAATCAGTGTGTCAAACTGCAATAATTATCCTATGTTGCATGCTCCTGTCCCTATTCACCTCATGCAGCATCTTTGCGTCACATCTCTCCTTTCTATCCCTCACTCAAACAATCCAATCCGCACTTTACTGTACCTCGATCTCTAGAGTGACTTGTTCAAGGCCTCGTAGCGTATGCCTGTCAAAGGGATCAAAGCTGTCGTCCCTCATGATGGGCGGCTGGAGGACGTAGCCGCTCCTTCCATTCAGCATGAACAGAGCCTGGTTCATCTGCATGGGTTTGTCTGCAGGTTGGAAGGGAAGAGGGAGGGAGAGTGAGCAAACGTGTCATCTATACTATTTTATTTGCTCTGACAAGCGGGCAGATACCTGCTGTCTGGAAGTTTAGCGCTACCAGCTGGGACCCGCAAAGCCACATCGGCAAAGGGTCGTAGTTCGAGGAGTCTAGTCTCTGGCCTCTCGGGTAGATCCTGGACAGCTGCAGCCGATTGTACTGTAGGAACTTCTTTCCTTTGATCTTGTTGACGTACTTCTCTGCCTTGGTCTCCGGGAAGGATGACATGTCACGGAAACAGGCTCGCTCTGTGCCAATCTCTACAGGAGGAGGGAGAGAGGAGACAGACCTGAGCTGCCTGTTTTTATATTGCTCATGTACCTATTATTATAGCATTATTTCTTGCATGTAGGTATGCAATCAAACACATCGCTGCTCCTGTGTGTAGTAAACTGCATGATCACAATCCAATAAGTGCGAATAATCCTTACTGTCTTCATCAAACGGCACAGGCCTACAGTAGATGACGAGGTCGGATAATTCCAGTGCAATCTTCTTCCTCCTCTCCATCATCTTCCCCTCCTCCAGCTGGGCACAGGGGCACAAAGTTTAAGTACAGCTGAACAAACAGTAACACACGTCATGCACTTACAAAATCAAGTTTTCCCATTACACTAGCCTGAAGCTTTTCCACTACTTCCAGGTGTTAATGTGTGTAACTGTGTGAGTCTGCAGAATGGCATTCCTGACAAACACTTTATGTGCTCACTACAATTGGTGCTTTCTAAATACAGGGTATGGGTATTGCGGGGCAAACACAAGTCATGACTGGCCCTTTAAACCCACAATGTGGCATGAGCATGGTATGAGACCTGGCCTGCTTTTTCTGTCAGCTGTGTGATATGTATGTATGTATGTGTGTTTTTACCTTGGCCTCTGAGGTCATAGTGACCTCACGGATCTTAAACATCCAGTCCTTGAGTTCTTCTTGGCTGTTGGCAGCGATGTCCAGCACTGGGCCCGTCCTCATGGAGCCATTTGGCACCAGGGAGAAGACATATGGTCTGCTGCCCTTCCCTTCAGGACGCACAACTGAAAGAAAGAAAAGGGTTAGAAAAAAGGTCAGAATGAGGAGGACAAACACAAGTTTCCTTTCTTATTTAAACTCAAAACAGTTTCCTCCAGTTACTGACCAGAATGTGTCAGGATCCAAAATGTCAAAATGTTAACAGTGAGAAAACACGATGTCAAGAAAAAAAATCAATCAATCCACCAAATAGGAACAGTGGCAGATATGAAGAGACAAAGCTCTTGTCTGCACATGATGCAGTTCACTCACTGCTACTGAACATTTAATTTATGAAAGAAAAGAAGTGCTTTCTCCGTGTTTAAACGTCTTTGTCGACTGTAATCTCATTGATTGAGCTTTTGAAAAGGTCACATGCAAACAGGGTTAAAGGTCAAATACTTTGAACAAACCAAGTGATGTACAACACAAGCGGCAGCCCTGTCTCAAGGTTCAAAGTCTGCACTTTCTGCAGACAACAGCTTGAATGTGCCGGTGGTCATGTGGAACAAAGTGTTCAAAAAAAGATGTAGTTAGATTTCTCCCCTTATGGCCACTAGATGGAGCCAAAGAGCCACCAAAAGGCAGAGACACAGGCTCAGGTATTAACTGTATTTAGCAGAGGCCACAGCAGTGCATGACAGCATGTGCCAGCACTAATGGGTGTGTATTGACTGCACTGGAGGATGTCAATAAAATAGCAGATACAGAGCGGTGAGAAAAGCAAGAGTAATAACGAAACCGAACGTGGTGAATTAATAATACAGGAGCCGGATAATGGACAAAATAACAGGAGAGATTGTGACTGTGTCTTTTTACAATTAAAATCTAAGAGGGCAGAGATTATGTGCATATATGATGGCCAGAAAAGGAGGTTGCCCTGTGGCAAGGTGACTGTCTGCTCTGCAGCCCTGCAGCACAGAGTCGAACAGGAAGTGGAGGGGCCACTCACCAAACTGACAGGAAGACACGTCCACACTTCCTCTCAGCAGATCTCCCAGAGGGCTGTTTTCTGTCATCTCCTGCTTGAAAGAGAAGAGGTGGATTAGGGAAAGACATTTTTAAAGACATAAAATCCACATTCCTTTATGCATCTCTATTGAAATGGACCCAAAAGTCCTGCCGTGATTTAATTTTAAATGTGCAGTTGTAGCCCTCTCTCAGTTTGTGGGTTTGATCCTCACAGTTCTGTCAGGCTCCGCGGCTGATGGACTGATCTCCTCCACATAGTTGGCAGGAAACCACATCTGCTTCTTCCCTCCACAGTCGCCCTTCCACCTGAGAGAGAAAATAAAAGATGTGTCGAGAAAATGTGGTTTTATAAATATTTATACAACACTATGGCGTTAAAACTCATGCCAACATTGGGTCGATATTATAACATAATCCCTTCCTGCGTAAATCACCCTGCTGCAAACCTTCACCCTCTCTACCTGCACAAATGGGATTTATCTAAATGGATAATTAAGAGCTGCTTCCTGAATTAATGTTAGGCCGGTCACTCACCATCCTCCTTCCTGTTTGTCCACATTAGAGATAATGGCGTTCTTAGGGAAGGAGAGCTCGTCGTCTCTCTGGGCTTTATACTCGTACATGGCTCTCACCGTGCACTGTAAAGAGAGAGGACGGAAGGTTATGACACACATGTTCACCATCTTCGCTAGAACTGAACTACACACGATGTCACTCACCTTAAAAGTCGGCATCTGGTTGGCTTCCACGTAAAAGCCTGGATTCCTGCCCTCGTACAGTGACCCGTAGTCTGGCTCCTATCGGACAACAGATTGTGAGTTAACAAGCCTGTTCACTGGCCTGCGGGGGGGGGATTTTACCAACGAATACAACACAACACACATTGACATTTCTTTCTTTCACATAAGATATTACGTAACCCAGACAACAGTTTATTCAGGTCAGGTAAATGTGCCATTGATTTGTGTATTGTGGTGCTTACAGCAGTGCCTATCTTCTCCAGTGTGTCCTCATTGATGGGGTAGCGCAGTTTCATTTTGCGGTACAGAGGGTGCTTCTCATAGTAACTGATGAGATCTACTAAGCTGTCAAACTCTGAAGTGCCCAGCACCACGGTCTGACCCTCCTGCTGCACGCGACAGTGCTTTATCTTTCCCTCGGCCCTGTGAAGAAACCACAGACAGATGATATCAATGACTTTGTATTCATTTGAATATTACTCAGGTAAAGAAACTGAGAGGATAAAGTGGAATTTTACAGGATTTATAATGATTTGTGATGCTTGAGCACTAAAAGAAACGTTGACATGAATGATTTATGCCTTCAAGTATCATTTTTTGGCCTCGGGAAGAGATAATTAAATCTTTATCTCGTAACTTGATGACATCTTAAGTCACCTGAAGGAAATGGCAAACGAGTTGGGTTCGGCTCTCTTCCTCACGAGGAAAGCCCCATCACGAGGAACCCTCATCAGCATGTTCTCCGCATGGCTCCTGGAGAGGTTGGCGTGGTACCACCTGGGACAAACATCAAAACAGAAATAAAGAGCGCATGATTGCAGCGATGCAACTTTATCCTTTCGATCATGAATAAGGAAGTCAAGAGTTATATCAGCATGCATCTCCATTTCATTGCGGCTTTCATGATACTGACAGTTGTACATTCTGTGGTTGAAAACTATCTTTATCTTTAAACTCTGTGCAGCACATCAGTTACATGCTTTTTAACTATGTCAAACGGCAGGGTCCCTATCAAATAAAACAAATTCATTGAGACTCACTCTTTGCTCTCGTGAGCGTTGGTCTGAGGCACCGGCTCAGTCAGCTTCATCTCGAACTCGTTGCAGCGCAGCGCCACCTGCTGGTAGTGGTTGATCAGGGCAAAGAGTGTGTCGAACACCAGGTTGTCAGTCAGGTAGAACTTGGGGCTGCCTGCCTCCTGACGAGAGTGGATGCGACAGTGCTGAACCCGCCCTGATCGCCTGGTGCAGAGATGGGTGAGACAACAAAATCATTATTCTCATCATCATTACAACAGCAGAGAGGAAGTTATAGCTAATACAGAGTAAAGGATGTTAGAGTACTAATACGTGAACACTTTCTACTATAATTTACATTAATAAAATGATACAGTTTAAGCTTTCTTACTGAAGAACATCACCCCTCTTGTTAGCCCTCTGCATGTCTGAGCATGGCTTCCTTACATTTCGTGTTCACATGCATCACATTCACGCAGACCGATGCAGTGACTTTGCAGACAGAAGGTGAATGATCGCATTTGATCGTGACAACAACACAACACTATTCAATCAATGATGCATTGATAGACATTGACTGATCTGCTAGCATGTCACTGTTATTTGCACGAGTTAACTACAGAGCAGAACTTGACAGTGCGAATATTTCACTCACATATGTTAGCGAAAATGTGCGAGTGAATGTGAAAAATGACTTGGGTGCACCAGCGTGACTTATTCCAAATTACTGACAGCACAGTTATTTTAGTGAGAGTGTATTGAGGACAAGACAGGACCAAGACTTTGTTGGGTTAAGACCATGTCAAGACCAAGGCAGGACAGTATATAGCCTAGTTAGGTAGCTAACATGTAGCTAATATTCTCCAAAGCACTTTGGGTGAGGTCCACGCCTCGCAGGCTTTCAGTCAACGTACTGCAGGATTTGCAAGCTGCTGCATGCTCTCTTTTGGACGCTGTTTTACAGATGAGCTCTTTGTGGTTCAGGAAGTCAGATTTTATTAGAAAATGTTTGTCTGACGTCTCCTCAGAGACAGACACAAGTTTCTTGGAGTGTGTGTGAAGGAGGGCAGCGATGGCTGCACAGGCACATTTAGTGATATAACATTTCTTACAGGAGGACCGTGGTGGATGGACCTCAGAGGGGGGTCCAGGGGCTTACTGCCTTAAAGAAATGATTGTATCTTTTAAAGTTTAGGCTGATTTTGAAAAAATACTTTCAGAAATAAAATTAAGAGGGTATATTGGTGAAGAGCTTTGTGCTGTTGTGAACAATTTTATTGTAAAGCAATGAACGGTTATGACACGACAAAAAATTCACCAGATTTTCTCATCCTTCATCCTTTCCAATATCCTGAAATGACAACGGTTAATTTATCGGCAGGCAACATGTGCAACTCTCAGCTTCAACCAGGGCAGCCTGCATGTGGTTAATAGCAGCAACTTGAGTTTAACAACGTAAAGCGCTTCCTGTGGTCGGACAGTGTAACAAGGAAGCAGGGTGTATTTTTATTTCTCATTTTGATTTACACTGATTTATACACTGAATGTAAAATCATGTCCAACATACCAGAAAGACAGCGTGTAGTCTCCCACAAATGTCTCACTCTCTCGGACCAGGAAGGAGCCATCAGGAGCTCCGGTCTCCAGGCAGTACTCAGACAGTAACCTCTCAGCTATCTGCCGCCCGTCCCGCCCTGCGCCCAGCTTCCCGTGGAACCATTTCTCTGTCACGTGCTGGTCCATACCATTGGTCACCTGGAGGATTAGAAAGGAGAGTGAGATGTTGACCATTTAACATCTGTGGTGGTTCGCAAGTGCTACAACCTCTACAGAAAATACAGTACGTCTCATACTGTATGTAAATAAAGTGCAAAGCCGGCTGCTGCACAGCTCCTGTTACAAATACAAGTTTAAAATCGGGACTAGTGATTCTCATCTCTATGCACGTCAACAGCAGATCAGGCCTACTAACCTCTCTGTGCTCCTCCTCATCATCGTTGCCCTGGTTACTGGAGGTCTCTTCTGAGTAGTAGATTTTACTGCTGGTCAGCACAAAGAAATGAGGGTACCACTCCTGGGGGGGTGAAAGGAGGGAGACAGTTAGTTCAAACCGTTGACCAATTAAACATTTAGAGGATGATGTGTTGCACTTTAAAGTGGCCCAAGTAGGCAAGACGAATTTAATCATCTAGTGGAGAGGATGTAGCTAAAATCCAAACAAAACAGGCTTCCTATAAAAGCTGCTTCAGTGCATCATATTTTGAGCATTAGTGTTAGTCCTGATGTAGCATCCAGAATCAATTTACCCATGAAGAACATGCTTACATGGTTAATGGGGTCTTCCAGGTACAGGATGCCATTTTTGATGGAGTTACTGATATCGTTCTCTGAGTAGGGGGTGGAGGTGGACACCTCCTCATAGGCACTGCCTTCTGCGAGCTTCTTATGCTGTGGCCGATGAAAGGAGAGGAAAGCAGACAATCAGAAACACTAAATACATCCATCACCATCTATTTCTGTTGACTTTTTTTCAGATCAAATAATTTCTCCAGGCGGCTCCTGACCTTGATTAGGATCTTCCTCTTGAGCTGGTTGGGTGAGGGCAAGCCATCTGCCGCAATATCCACCGCCTTGGTCAGCAGCATGTCTCCAAACACCTTCTTAAAGTGAGTGGCCATATTCCTCTGCTGCACAATACTACAGTGGTCCTCGATGGACAGGATGATGGGATAGCTGTAGGAGGATCGCAGATTACAATTTAAGGAGGTGCCACTTCACAGAAATCGCCTCTTTATCTGTGCTCAGGCGTTCGTTTCTTATCACTATGTTTTCTCACATACTACACCGATGAAACATTGTTGCTTCTCATATTTCTGCTTCTTTATCTCTGTCACCTTCCTTTCATCATTTAATCAGCTTTAAAAAAAAAAAAAAAAAAAAAAAATGGAGTGGCTTGCACTCTCTTACTCCGAAGTGACGAAGGCATGCTCTTTAATGGTGGTCAAGACATCACAAAACTTGATTTTTGTCGTGAGGGTGTGTCCGTGGTAGATAACAGGCATTCCATCTGGACCATCCCAGCAGTCCACTGGAAATAAAACACACACAGACATGCACATAATGACATTTCATGTCCTATGCCACGCTGCACAAGAAAGCATTTAAGACCTTCTACTTCTTAAGAACTTCTATTGATGCAAACCTGCTTGACAAGGGTTTGGAGTAAAGGCCGTACACAGCGCTGTTGTGTAACAACAAGCGTCATGGTAAGGGTGTGGCAGCAGCAATAAAAGAGGAACTTTAAGGGATAAGAGTTCATTCTGAGGTTAAAAGTCAAGTGTGGGCAATTTACTGTGTGTTGGTAAATGTCTAGAGTGTGTATTGGTGTTTACCCACATTCAATACAGCGGCAGCCCATCCTCAGACAGCGAGCGTACGCCTCCAGAGACGATTCACTGGAAAACTGGTCTCCCGTCAGGTAGCTAAAAATAAGCACGTAACGTCAAAGTAGGCACGCAAAAACAAACTCGTATGTAACCAGTCATTCAAAAAAGGATTCACACGTCAGGGACTGCAGGGAACACACACAAACACACACACTCGCACATACACTCTTCTGTGGTGCTAGCTCAAACACATTGATAAGGCTGTATCAAAAAGGCTCTCTTTCTTTTGTTGACTGGAATAAACACTTCTTACTCATTCAGTCGGTCAATTCAAACCTAATCAAAGCAACATGGGAAGTTTTTATTCCGCTGCTCCAATGAGTATTGTTTCACATCCAGTGCAGAAGGTTATCATTTGAACTGCCTTTCACACACTTTTCAATGGGAGGAAAAAATACATTTTCCTGCAAAATACACGCCTGGATCTCATTCGGGAACATGATTGTTAAATAATGCACTTTTATCTGATGTATGAAGCCAGTTCAAAAGCCCTCTTTGGTTAGGAGGTTTTCAAGAGAGGATGCCAGGCTTAAGTGTTCCCAAGGTCTAATTACAACTGGCTGAACTTGACTGAAGCGTGGGATAATGAAATGTATGCATGACAGCTATGGGCTCCATCCTTACGTGTTGTGCGAAGAGGAGATCCAGTAGTGGGACAGGGGGTTGCTCATATTCTCAGGGCACACTTGATCCAGGGAAGAATCCCAGACGGTGTTCTCTTTGGAGAACAGGTACGTCAGGAACTGTATGGGAGAGCGGAGAGCAGCGAGAATGAGACAAATGTGCGGACTTTCCCTGACTTATCTGATGGCTTTCTGGGAAGTCTGCGAGTGACTGAATCCACAACATGTCTGCAAAGCCTCAAGCAAATTTTCTTTGAACTTCCAGAGAGTCCGCTTGGAGTTCAGACATTGCCCTCGAGACTACCCCTATTCAGAACAATATAATTTAGACATGGCGATGTACACAGTAGTGATAACAATAATAACAAGCTTTACAAGCAAGTCAGGCCTGAAGGAGACCAGAAAGCTGGAAGCGTTGCTGAACAGGGCTTCAATAAGCAGTAGAAGACACATTTGTATGCTTGGGCGGGCTCAAAAAGCTCCTGGCAGGGCACACTGCTAGGATCTGATCCAGCCTTGGACCACCTGGATCACTGAGTCTGTATCCAAAACTATTCTCAAGAAATAATTTTGTGCCATATTTGTGAGTTAAGTGTCTAATTTTCAGTACTGTTCTCTCAAAACCAAAGAGGCAAAATCTCAGTCAATAAACATACACCACACATGTGATATAACATACATAATGTATAATATTTAATGAAATAATGAAATAAATTAATTAAAAACTTATCACACCATCAGAATACTCCATTTTGAATGAAAATAAACTATGACATTGCTGGAATAAAATAAGTTTTGTAGTTCCTGTAATACTTTCTTTCAATACCAGCCTGCTCTGTTGTTCAACAACGTTCATGACTCAATAACAGTGAACAATAAATCTTATTAGAAATAAACATGGCTTTTGTGTGAACTGTCCATAGCTGAACAGGGTCGCTGTTTTTTTATTTTAACATCTGTCATAGTACGCAGTATAAAAAGTTTGAGAAACACTTTCCTATCGCATCTCAACTACTATCTCTCCATTATGCCATGTCAAGCAGCAAACCCTGCACACATGTTGCATACATTAAATAGTTCATTTGAAAAAAAACAAAAAAAAAACAAGAAACTGAAATGTGTCAAGTACTTGCATTCATAACAATAAAAACTAGCAAGGTTTGATGACGGTATTGATGGTACTGTGATGAGTATTTTAGACTCATCACAGTATGTATGACCAAATTCTGCAAGAGTTCAGCTCTCAAGTCCAGAGGACGGACTACTGGATTCAACCTGTGTCCAAGTTAAATAAGTGGTGGTATTTACTGTCCTATCAGGACACAAAAATACTGATAATGCAGCTCCAGTTGCTCTGTTATGTACCCTGCACTCATAGACTTCCCAGTGTGACTCAACAATAACAACTGTTCTTTTTATAAACAGTTTTTCTTCTTTAGATGTTATTCTCAGCATGACCGAGGCCTGTGCACCTGTCACCCATCTAACACAATATAACCGAGGGCACAGAAAGACAGTACCAGCTGTTACAGGGTTGGCTCGCACCAGCTTCCTTTTCTCTTTTGTCAATCACAGCTTTATGGTGACCACAAAAAGCATCCCTCGCTTTCTGCAGAACTCTCACACGGCACCACACTCAATAACCTTTTCTGTCTGTGTGGGAGGAGGTGCTTTGGGCTAAGATCGTGGCTATCCATGTCAATTTCTGAGCTCCCACCCACACCAACGATACATGGGGGGCAATCGGAAAAAAACATAATTTGTGAAAACAACTTATTTCCATTAGTGGGCAAAGACCCAGAAGGAGGGGAGTGGGAGTGGTGGTGAAAGTGCTGGTTACCTCATCTTGGTGGAAATAAGGCTGCTCAACTTCTCTCAGGGGGTCTTTCAGGTAGCTGAACATAAACTCTTGAACCTTGCTGCTGTCTGTGGCCCACATTTCCTGTATTAACATACAAACGCAGGATGTATTGGGGCATGCAAATGAAACAAATCTGCAATGAAGTATGTTTTGCGGCACAGACGGATTACCTTCTGAGACTCCAGGAGGAAGCTCTTGAAGTCATCGAGGGAGAGCCTCTGTTCTGGTCTGTCAATGAACCTGGCAGAGAAAGTGATGGTTCACTTCAGTGAACACAGATCTGCAATGCTGCATAGAGATTCACTGTGTGTGTGTGTGTGTGTGTGTGTGTGTGTGTGTGTGTGTGTGTGTGTGTGTGTGTGTGTGTTTAGTTTTGACCTACCTCTGTAGAAATGGGATCTCCATCTAAAAGAACGGAGGAAAAAGAGGACATTTCAGTTAATTAACAAATGTGCCGTCCTTTCAGTGTGTATAGTACTCGTCATGCAGATGGACACAGACATCCTGTAGGGGGCTGGGTGTTTAGTTATGGGGGGCACTGAGGTCATCCATTTAATCTGACCCAACCCAGCCTGCCTGCCTGCCTCTTCATTTGTGAGTGGGTGTGTGTGTGTCCTAATGGCCTCCACCAGAGGGGTTTGGTGGGTTTTTAACTGGTCCATATTGATCTCCAGCCATTTGAGAACAGACAGATGGGGAGGGGAAGGGTGTCTTGGCAGGGCATCAGATGGGGCGCTGGGGGATGAAAGTGCTGGGACAGAACTATTTGCGCATACATAAAATGACTGCACTTACGTTTTTCTGAGCATCAAACATGAGGCTGCGATAGAGCTGGGCGAACTGGCTGAAGGACACGTCTCCATTCCTCAACTCAGAGTCCTATAAAACAAGTAGAGAAACGAGAGGGAAAGCAAGAGACGTTAACGACAAATCATAAATCTCCGGTCTCTAATGACATCATATCAAAAGGGAAGTGGGCAGGGAGATGGGGTGGAAAAGGGGGGTTGTGGGTCTACGATAAGTAGAAAGAGGTTACCGGAAGTTTCTCTCGGAGGAACCTCATGTTGGGCACCCTGTAGTTGACCTGGCTCAGCATGCTCTTCAGATCCTTACAGGATATCCTAAAACACATGCACACGTTTTGTTGAGAAATCAAACACAAACACGGACAGGCACGCACAATAAACGCAAAGGCCTCTACCAGCTTGCACACGTAGATCCTGTTATGGTGCAGAAATATCATTTTGAAATTTACAGACACACTGAAACTGTGCAAACACACTCCCCTTGTGCTCGTGCTGGGTGTTTTTGGCTTCACTTTTACTACACAGCCTGGAATTTTGGCCAGGGAGGACAATACCCCTACAGCGTAACAAAGGCTTGCGCTTTCGTCAGGGATGTAACAGACAAACATCTCTCTACATCTCCTCCATCCTCTGCAGTCTGTTTCCTGCTGCAGGAAGAGGTGCTGGTGTGTGGCTAAGAGGTTAGTTCCTTCACTACACCTCAACAGAGCTCTGACTCACTGACACCTAGCAGCCTGGTGTAGCTAGTCTACTTGCTCTAGATGTTACACTGGGGAAAGGACACACAACTCCTGCACCAAACAATTGAGTTATATCCAATTACATCTATCTCCTGTGGGGCTGATCTGATTAAGTCTGGCGTTTATATCTCTTAACCGAGCGGACTTACCTGTCTTCTCTGTTGCGATCAACAGCGTAGAATTGTTTGCGTAACCATCTGAAAAAAAAAAAAAAAAACATGAAAAAATTCAGAGGTTTTATGCCTTTTAACACAAAACAGGATATAATATGAACGAATATGACTCATTACCACATGCTGCCTGTCTGCAGCACCTTACAATAACTTTCAGTACTGGATGCGACCTGTCGCAACACATGTTCTGTTTACCTCTCTATCTGGAGCGGTGTCGGAGACTTAAGCGTGTCGGCCACGAGCCAGTTTAACCCTTTCACCCACATGGTCATCTCCTCGTCAGATGTTGCTGAGGGAAAAAAAACAGACATATTTTGACAAATATTATGAGATTTTCTTCTTTCTTTTCCATTGACATTAAGTTTTTTCTCGTTTCCAGAGCCTAAGGATATGTTATATTGTGCAGGGGTACAACTATAAATATTTTTTATTATTGATTAATCTTGTTTAGACTAAGAAATGTTACAGAATAGTGATTTTTTTTTCCCGTACAGAACAAGATGCATTTACTCAGAAACAGAACTCCCACCAGTAAAAAGGAACAATTAAGAATTACAAAAGAGTCTTGGAAACAAAACGGCTAAAACTGATGGACGTTTATGTAGTTTATGACCACATAAGCAGAAGTAGTGCAGTTAAAAGGATAGTGATGTGAAATACTAATGCACTAGTGTATCTGAAGGCATGTAAGCCTGTGTGCGTCTCTGTGTGCGTACCTGCCAGGCTGAGTGATTTAAGGCGAAACTCAGTGCCATACAGGATGACAAAGCAGTGAGCCTGGTCCAGCCGTGCTGCAGAGTCCTCCACGTAGCGCTCAAAGTCCCGAGACTTCTGTCCAGGACGGATCTCCTTGATCTCTCGAATGTCAACTGGGGAGACAGACGCATATATACAACAGTTAGCAAAACGCAGAACAGCCATGTATTTGCGCGTGTAAACGTATAGAGCTGCTTCTTCTCTCTTACTTTGAGCTGCTTGTATTGTATGTAACCGTTCACTTCAACAGTTCAGTCTGCTAGATAGACTTTGCAGTATCAGTTATCATATCATCACATATTAACATATGCGCCGCTACCAATATGGCTGCGACCAACATACAGATGCATCTCCTCCAGCATGCAGTCCCATGTAAAATAATCAAAATGAGGTTCAATACACTCCTTTACAGCAGATAAAACTCTTCATGTGTTTAAAAAACTCATTTATTCATTTTTAGTCTCCGTTTGCTTGGAAATATTAATTTGGACAATAAAATTCTGTAAAAAATAAATAAAACAATATCAACATATCTTCATGAAGCCACTCAAAGTGCATGAGCAATGATTTTGAATTAGCTTCAAGCCTTTGTCCAAAGTGTTTTATAATCCAGTTTATTCATAATTTAATTTCATAAATCTATTTTTTTTTGTCTCTAACTAACACAAACCTTTCAGTGCAGAGACCAGCACACAGCATACATGAGTATTTCAAGACCCCCAACCACATAAAACAGTGAAACTGAGGCCACGACTTAAACCACATATAGGTACGCTTCAAATGAAGGGGAGCCATACTATTTATACACACTGTTGTCAGGTACGGATTTCAAATCAAGTTGATTGGTTACTGCCCCCAAACCAGTTTTCTCACCTAAATTAACCTCAATTTGCCTTTGACCACTGAAATCAACTAAATCTGAATCAACTAATCTGAAAACATCCCATGAGTCACACAAACCAGTTTGTGACGGGACTGGACAGGTTTGCACAATACCAGTTTCATATTAATGTAGGGCATGCTGTACGCGGGTAACTGTGTGACTTTAAGAAGCCTGTCATGGTTTTAATAATTTACAGTACAAAGGGCACCAGACATAGAATATCAACCCTCCCTCGTAGCCTGTATACAGTAATACACTGTATAACTTTTGAGTTTCCCGATTAAAAAAAGCACTGCGTGGGTTTTTACCCAAGATTACCCAAGATTACCCAAGATTACTTCACCGTTTATCTTTAGGAATGACACAGCTGGAATAAGACCTGGCACAAATTTGTCTTAACTCCAGTAATAGGTAGTCAGAAACTTTAGGTTGGTCTATAGGCTGTAAAGTAGCTCAACAGGTTGTTATCTGTTTTGTATTAGTAGAAGTTAAAGACCTACAGCAGGGACTAGCCTGCTGAACACACACACATACGCATACACACACACATACACACACACTTTTTCAGCTCCTGCTCCTCTTCCTGCCCACGAACCACACATCCTGTGCTCTTCTCGCCTACACACCACATCTGTGCTTGCGTATAGGTGAACATGTTCTTTTCTCAAGCATATAAAAAAAACAAAAAAAAAAACAGGGTGTCTTATAATCATACATCATATCTCAGTTTACTTTACCCGCCTGATAGGCCGGTAGACTTCCGCCGAGAGCAAGACGGCTTTGACAGGCTGATCTGTTAGACAACACTTAAAGACATTTGAGTCAAAACATTTGGAGCCTGCCTCAGACAGATGCAGGAAATAAAGAGATAGCCAGAGGTGTAACCTTACCGAAGGAGATGAGAGGAGGTATCCTGCAACACACTCCCACACTTCCTCAAACACTCCGTCCTGTCTTCCACACTATTACTACAGCTCCTCACCAGGGCTGGCCTTTAACAATACAATACCTCAGTACCGAAATTATACTTTTTCATACCTTACTTTCAAGGCACAGTTCTGTAACCAACTGTGTTAAACAAAACGTTTCGTGTTAAATGTCTAAATAATGTTGCCTTAAAATATAGGGTCTAATGCCTAACACAACTGTTTGATTAGTTATCAGACATTTTTGATATTACTCATTGAAGCCTATCAAGGAAATGACATCCACGAATGTTTGGCATGAATTGAATCAAACTCACTAGTTCCAGTTTCTGAGATAAGAGAATTTACTACTACTGTGAATAATATTAAAATTAAAAAAACTTTGGGCTTTAACTATTGGTCAAACAATTTGAAGATGTCACTTTGTGCTGTGGTGGGAATATTTCACCTTTCTCTGTCTTATACAGACTACAACTGGCAAATCTGATGTCAACTTTTACAGCTTAAGACTTGGCAAACAGACTAAAAAAAGAAGATTGATCAATACGCAGCCTTCCTCACTTGGTTCAATTTAATAATCCTCGCCTTCAATCAGTTGGATGGATTACAAATTAGCACATTAGTTATGTGTGGCAGAGGGAGAACTGTACAACGCTGGCAAATAATGAATGTTATTAAAACTTTGTGGTTCACTTGTGAACCACTCGTTAGATTAGTCGGAGTCGGTTCGTGTGAATTTATTTATGGACTGTATGTGTAGGATTAGACAAGCATGTTGCTTCTTCCTACTCCGGTTTGGACATGCAATGTTATGTTGCTTATGTACATCATATTCATTGGTTATTGTGTTTTTGTTTATTTCTCAGGCATTTTGCTTAATATTGGATAGCGACAGCAGAGAAAGAGGAAAGGTAGTGTGCAGCAAAGGGGCCGGGCAGCTGCAAAAATGTCAAAACATTCACCGCTTAAAGCTTCCCAGATGTGATGCTGCATGTGAATATCTTTGAGATAGTTAGTCGAACAAAATAAGACGGAATACATCATGCTGAGCTTTGAATATTAGACTGTAACAGCTAAAATGGTTTGCACTGCAATCGAAGTTTCAAGCGAGTGTGCAGCTCGGAGCAAGTGTGCACGCTCTCACGCGTCAGCTGATCAGCTTCTTTAACATCATGTTAAACAACGGACTTTCCCCCTGACAAATAACTGTCATGCAGCTACATGGATTGTGACGCATTTTTAAATCTTTCACATGTTTCATACAGACATATAAAATCTAAAATTCAGATTTTGATTGTGGGAAAATATCCTACTGATTTATTACCACATTTATTTGTCATAAAAAAAAAAAAGAAAAAAGAAAACTGGGCTGACAGCAAAGTGTGAAACTGAAAAAAGAGGAGCAGAAAAGGAGGAGTGACATCAGACAGATAAGGGTGAGAAAGCATGTCATTTTAGGTATGGAAAAAGGAAGTCAGAGAGAGAGGACCGCCCCCACAGATGTATGCAGATAATTCCATCCACATTGACAAGTACAGACAACAGAGACTACCGGATGATTTCTTAATTGTTCACAAAGAAATTTCCAGGATACAGGTGACGACATTTACCTGCTGGTCAACACAAGCTCATTGTGTATCACGACTGATAACATTATCTTGTTTCAATAAGCGGTGACACTCCTCTCTAAACCTGACTACGCTTCTCATTCCTGGGCCCAATTTAGATAATTAGATAATTCGGCATTATAGATTAATCTGACGAATACTGTTAATCATGTAGTCTATAAAACATCAGGCAAGAGGGTAAAGTGTCAATCACAGTTTCCAAGAATTCAAGGTGACATTTCGTCTTGACATATGCGATGTAAAACAGAGGAAAGAAGCAACACACGACACTATGATTAAAGATTTGTTTTTCTTTCATTTCAGGTCACTGCAGTGCATGTACGGATTGCGAGCAGAGCAGTGTTAAAAACCTGGGGGCTTGTCTGTCAAAGTTAATTTGGTGTTAGGTGCCACAGCTGTGTGCTAACTAACTGGTTGAGTTAGTCCTGCCGGGGGAGTTCAGCGTGAGCTGGGACAGACGGCTGAAAATGTGAACCGAGCACTGATTCACCGGTTATCACAGAGAAGCCTTGTGGACATGTCAACACAAAACCACAGTTTGGACACATGATGTGTGAATCACATCAATCATATCATGACCACATGTATCTGTGAAGCCTATGACGGAGCTCAATACGTGACATATGCTTGTCATATAATAACTTCACGAAGAACTGGGAGGACATTTATATAAACAGCCAGAGAAGTAGGACTGCATGATGAGCTGATTTCACCTGTTTCCTTTGTCTGGTTTAAGTTGTGCTGTATAAAATCTTTCATCACACAGATTATATTTATATAATATATTTTACATAGGTGCTATAATATATATTGTGATATGTATATTCTGACTGTTACTGGATATTTTGGGGCCAATACTGACACCACTATAAAACCACAAGTAACAATCTTGATACGGACTCCTTAGATAATTTTTTCCTGTTTGTTTTTTTAAAGAATTGTGACCAAGATATAGCGTGTCATCGCCAGACTAATTCGGAAATGCTAATTAGTCTAGAACAGTTCATTTTCGATTTCCAAGCATTGTTAACAGGTGCAGACCACATTGCCTCTGGATCATGTCACTGAATAGACCGATCAAAGCAACAAAAACATGACCTGCATCCCACCAGAGTAACGTTGCGTGACGTAGCACTGAGCGACACACGCAAGTTTGGCGCCGTTTGCTGCTAAAATGTGGTTCTGAATACAACTGACGTGACAAATATAATCTTGACTCAGCCCGTTCATAAAAAAAACCTGAAGTGACCGGCTCACTCAGTGAAGTGGGTGTTTAAGTCAGTCAGATCACTAAATTTAACATCCAAGTTAAATTCCCACCATGATAAATGTCAGTCAGATGATTCTGATTCATGCTTATGTTGAAATGCGATCAGTGGTATACTCAGGAACAAGAAGTTCACAACACTCTCCCACAGTATCAAAACAAGCTATACACTCATGTAGAGTCTGTTGGTGAGTTTAGGCAACCTTTTTCACAAAACACTGATTGTACTAGCATTTCAGGTATCTGAATCTTTGTCTGCTGCTAAAACGTGGTTCTGAATACAACTGACATGACAAATATAATCTTGACTCAGCTCTGCTTAGTTGCATTGTGCCGGACAGACCTGTAGACTGAACAACCAATTAGAGGAGCGAAACATACGTTTTGATAAGTGTCTTTTCAAATCTGGGCCCGTTGTGATTGAGACCAGATCAGATCCAGGACAGGTGAAATTCAGTTTGAAATGTAAGAGAGGCTAGAGAGACAGATCTGCTAGAGCAAATGAAACGTGAGCTCAGCAGATTTGTCTGGTTCCCAGACTAACCAGGATACACTTTACAGTAGCTAAAACAAAGTCTCTGTGCTCTCAGGTGGACAAACTATGTAATGGAGACGCTCTTTCTAAACGACCTCAAACCTAGTTTGGCGTTTCGGTCCTGCAGTTTCTTGTTACTTATCAGCTGACATATACAGCAATACGGATATATATCTGCAATCAGCTAATATTGACCAATACGTCGACCTGTCCGCTTTATCAGTCGAGGTTTAGTGATAGCACATTTTCCTGGAAATTCAATTGAGCAAAGGTACTTAAAGACACATCATTATATCGACGTAAAAAAAACCCTGCTCATTATTTTGCAACACTGGCCATGGCCTCATATGACCAGAGATAATAAAGGGAAAGCTACCTTGGTGGACAGAATCTCTGTCTACTGGTTGTCAAATGTCTATCATCTCACAGTATATGGTCATATTCAGGGCTAATCAGTGTCTGGTAGTCTGTTTGGAATGAAAACCTGCATCCTTAAGTCCCCTACTTCTGTGCTTTTGAGCAAAACTTGTAAAAAAAAAAAAAAATGTGATAACCTCCTTAAAACATCTCAAGTTTCTTCATGAGAGGATGTGACGCTGTGGCGGGCTCTAAGAAACGAGATTTCCCAACTTAAATCATACCTTAAAAGTGTAAAAACACATGAGCCATTCATAAAAAAAACCCTGAAGTGACCGGCTCACTCAGCGAAGTGGGTGTTTAAGTCAATCAGATCACTAAATTTAACATTCAAGTTAAATTCCCACCATGATAAAGATGTCAGTCAGATGATTCTGATTCATGCTTATGTTGAAATGCGATCAGTGGTAAACTCAGGAACGAGAAGTTCACAACACTCTCCCACAGTATCAAAACAAGCTATACACTCATGTAGAGTCTGTTGGTGAGTTTAGGCAACCTTTTTTCACAAAACACTAATTGTACTAGCATTTCAGGTATCTGAATCTCTGGATTCATGACATGCTCCGCCTACACTGCTAACCAGTCTGTTACCGCCAATTCTTCTGCAAGACCACATCCTGCATCTTCATCAAGCCGACCTACATTTAATTGTATCATATTATGAATGATATGCGTGTGATCCGCGAGATCTGCTGCCAGTGATCCGGTGGACGAGACAGGCCAACTTCACGTGCACGAAACGAGCATCATTCATAGAAAAATCAATCTAGGGTAGGAGAAAACGTGCAAAATCCACTTCGATCAAGGCACAAAAAATGGTGCACTTCTCAGCATTTTATATTTAGCGATGATCTAGAGTGCTGTTTCCACTGTTAATGGACATCATTCGCTCACTGCCATTGATAAGGGGTAAATACAGCGGGCCAAATTGTTCCCAAATGATCACACGCTTCCAGTAAAAAACCCTCATATTCTATTTCTGTACATTAATGAGCCGCCTAGGCCAATTTCACCTCTCCAGGAGTATCAAATGGCAGCTAGAAGCTCATGTGCATATGAAACCCTTCATTGCAGAGAAGATGATACTGTTGTGTTAAAAAAAAACAAACCCTAAGCCTACTGTCTTTTGTGTGTGTGTGTGTGTGTGTGTGTGTGTGCATGTGTATGTGTGCTCTTTTTGCTGCATCCGGAGCAGAGTGCAGCTGTGCACAAGGCATCCTGCTACCCGAGAGACAGACAACTTAACGACTCACTGAAGGCCTGTGTGTCCTCAGTTAGACACACTGTTTTGTTGACGATTAACCTGAATATGAGCTTCCTGGCGAATTGCAGTATATTCCTATAAATGCGACAAAACAATTCCAGGAATTGTACTTTCTTCTTGTTGTCAACATCTGGGTCTGTACCTGGGATGTGATTTATCTACTGGTGGACATCAGAGGTTGTTCCTTTAATAGGCTCGCACCTGCTCCAGCAAAAATTGTTATAACGCTCCAAAATAAAAGAAAAATAATTTGACTTTTAGGCTTCTCAAGTCTCTGAATGACAGACAACGTGAAGGAAGCCTAATCGTTTTAACGAGACAGATATGCAACTTTTAGGAACTAATCAGATTATTGACACCACTGGGACTTTGCTTTTAGTAATGTTGTTAGATAGGCTGAATGTTGTCTTTTCCTGGCGGCTGCTCCACAGTTATGTAATGTACTAACTGTGCTGTTATTAAACAGTTTAACCTGAGCAGAATGAACAATTCATGTCTTGTGTTTCACTTTCATTTCAACAGAACAAATCCTTGTTTATACAGATATTTTTCCATCTAAAAAAAGATTTTCAGAAAGCACAAAAAGTCTCCTTAAATAGTGTCACATTTAGTCGATATTATCGTGATATTTAGTCCCTACAACCTTTTAATTACTTATGATCTAAAGGATTTTGGAAATGACTTGTCAATCCTAACTGACATCATTCACCAGCTGTTCATGATACCACCGTGTCATGATGTCATGTGCGCTTATCAGGTCTTTTGTGAGCCATTCAAGCACTTCGCGACACTTTGCAGCTATCTGAATGTATGTAAACCAACCAGTTTTGGTATGGATGCCGTCACATTTACAACCAGTGCTCTTGTTTGTGTGCTTGCTTGTGTTTGTGTCTACTCACTCTCTCCCTCTATTTTATCCGTGCCCCGAGTCCAAATAATAGTCCTGGTCTCCAGTTTGACTTGAAATGTCCGTCTCTCCGGCCGCTGGGACTTCTTAGAATAAAACAGTGTCAGTACTGTGCCCAGCTCCAGGTCTCGGTACAGGTTGTTCATCTCCGTGTCGTTGTCCATCCACGGAACAGGTCCATTGGAAAAGAAGCCCGAGGTCCCAGCCATGTTCACTTCCCCTGTTTGTTGTCCGTTTCCTCTCAGAACAATCTGCTCAGTCCAGGCCTAGACAGGGATACCTACAGCAGGAGAAGAGGGGGGAAACCCATGAAACAACAATTCCCCAGGGACTTCTAGTGTGTCGGGTGTTATTGTACACACGTTATACGGCAACGGAGAGCTGATGCTGTCAGGAGACACATGCTTTAAGACTTTACTGGACACATGCAGTACGCTTGTTTATAGATCTGCTGTCAACAGTGTAAAAAAATATTTTTCAGCATCAAAATGTATTTAATTACCCTAATTTTCCTGTTTAAATACACACTTTACACAAAAAGTCTATATCCTACAGATATTTTGACATATATGTGAAATGTGAAGTTGAGTGGTGTTTTGTAAAAGCCTGAAATACACCTGTATATATAATTACATTTAATTAAAATCCTTTTAACAAAAAATAGCAAACATTTTTACACAAATTTCTGAAAGTTACAGCGATAATATGCTGTCATAAATACAAACAAACAAAATGCTATTCATTAAAAGTTGAAAGATGTGTACGCTTCGTGTACAATGTAAGATTTACACATGTCGTTTTACACAGATAAGGAACAAAACCTACACCATAAACACATAATGTGGAAATGAAACAGCATATGCACAATGTACTGTACAAAGTAGGTTTAAAATCCATTTTCAAATCATAAAAAATAGACATATTGCATGTTGATATAGATGCATTTCACAGCACATATGTTGTTATTGATTTTTCTATATGGATATGGTTACTCTCAGTATTGAGTAACACTGAAGCACAGTTAATTCCCAACAGGAACAGTACTATGATTTATCATTAACAGTGATGTAAATAAATGACAGCTGCAACATTAAAACCGGCCTGCTGAAGAGAAGACATGTTGATTAATGCTAATAAACTTTCTCTCCAACATGTTTTCATTTAATCTCGCAGTTTAGGCTGATTGGGTTTTCTTTTCAAAACCAACTACCAAACAGGCCTGTAAACCTGCTGAAGTCCGTCCCAGAGGAAAAGAAAGTTTCCTTTGGATACAAGAGGCATCACATTATTGGGAATACAAACTGGTGGCGAATGGCAGCACGGTGGGATAACAAGAAACGTCTGGCTATTTTCACAGCGTGGAAACGGGGCCGGTGTGAGCTAGCATTTCGCTGGGCCAAAAAAAAAAAAAGCAGGAGAATCATGGCTGGTTTCATTCCTGAAAAAAAAAGCCCAGGTAGCAGTAGTCTGCCCTTTTCTCCCCCCCTCTCGTTTCGCCTTGCCAAGCCGAGAAAAATCAACGGGAAAACAACACGTCGCAGGGACTGCTGTGCTGTACCTACCGCCGCAATCACGGCCCGACCGCACATCTCCAACGGCTGAGGCTGCTCCTCTCTCTCTCTCCTCTCCCGCTCCCGTCGTCTTTCTCCGGCTCCGTTTTCCCCCCGACGCCCCGGTTTTCCGTGATTAAATCATCGCTAGGCCTTGGAAAGCAGCTGCAGTCCCGACGTCAACAATCCCTGTTTCCTCTTCTCCCCTCCGGTCGTCCATAGAGAGAGGCAGGCAGACAGCGAGAACCGTGGTAAGACTACGCAAGTTTGTCTGCTCTCAGATCCAGCCAGCGCAGGCCCTTCCCCCCCAGCCGACCACCAGCGACATCAATGGCCCGGAGTCAAAGACCAGGCTTCCGGTGCGGGGTATCAAAATAAAAGTCGTGTTTAGGAACTTGTTGCTCTGTCTTTTGAAGGAAGCATAATAATAATAATAATAATAATAATAATAATAATAGGTAGACTAGGTAGTTTAATTTCTTCTTTGCACGTCAACATCTATGGCCATATTTAACTTCTTAGCACAGGTTTAATTTAATGCACATTTAGCTCATACTCTATCTATCTATCTATCTATCTATCTATCTATCTATCTATCTATCTATCTATCTAGGTATGTTTTTTTAACAGTACTTATAAAAATAACCAAAAAAATTCCAAAAAAAGAAAGGTTTTCATACTTAACAAACTGTTTTCTTTTCCCTCTAACAATATATGTTAGTCTTCATCTACATGATATCCAGATTTTCAGGTTTTCAGCTCTTTATATGAAGTTAGAGATTTTTGCATTGTCCAATAGACGTCATTTATGAGTTTAAGCCCTGCCATTAAAGCATTATTTCAGAAACTCACAACACAGATTTGTTGATTCATTCAGATTCATTCAGATCTGTTTAGAAAGTTGTTGTCATCTTTCAAACTCTATCACTCATTATGTTACAATGTGATCGTCAACTTTATGCATTTATTTCGACAAAATGTTCTTTACTTCCGGTAATCTTACGTATCTCCCGGTAGCTTGACGCAGCACATCCCTCCGGTAGGAGCGCCTGTTGTCGGCCTCTTAAAGACGCAGACTCTCCCTGTTCATACTGTACTTCATAATTAGCTGTATCCTCAACATAACCTGTATTACATTAACACGTAACTTAACAGATATCTCTCTGTAATGAATACTGCACTTTAAAATACCCAAACAGACAATCAAAGTTATTGGTTTTGTACTCATATTTTTTAAATTGTTGCACATTTCTTCTGCTTTTGGAAAACAGTCACATTACCTTAATAATTTGTATAAACAGGGATAAATATAAGTGAAAATACAAATGAATGTTGATAAATTTAATTGTTTTTGAGACATATCATTGGAAATGGACTATGACCCATGACTTGACAGGTCACTGTTGATTACATTATGTTTCTCTTTGTATACTCAGGATCAGTTCACTGTTTCAGTCCCTTTTTTTTTTTTTTTCCACTTATAAGTTAAAAAAAAAAAAAGTGAGGACACAAAGGACAAGGTTGATGTTTTATTCTGAAAACTACAAAGCTCAAAACAATAAGCATTCAACCGATCAGGAGTTGTGTGATAAATGATCAAATAGCGAGAAATATTAATGACAAAAGTTAGAATATCCATTCACATTTTGAAAATGAATGCAAGGAGGACACTTTCTGCTTGAATCACAGCAATACAAAAAAACAGCACACTACAATGATAGACTTCTGTGATCTTTTTTGGCAAAAATCCACACCCCTCTTAGAAACCGCCTCTCTTTTTATCTCTGACACACAAAACATTATGCAGTACTTCAGCCGTTTCAAGTGACCAAGAGGAATGTTACGTCTTGTTCATCGCAAAACTGTGGAAAACAGACACACACGAGTTGCATATGAGCAATGAAGAGCTTTTTGTTGTTGACAATGCATACAGCACGTTATTTTATAAAACACTGAATCATAGTTACTGAAAAATGACAATAAAATATGTACATCCCTGAAATAAAAACAGCAAAATCAAACTCAATGGAACAAAAAGATGACATTCGGTGTGCTAATAATAATATGAGCATAGTGCTAGGCTTTCTATTCTTCACACTGTCATCAGTCTGTCAGGCTCATTTTATTGTACCAATCTTTCACACTTAAAAATTTTACAAATCGAAATTCATCCTATTATTATATCTCATATGTTGGTCCTCACAGTCTCCCACACAAACATTTATGAATTCATAATTCTATGAGAATATAGAATTTCTCAATAAGTCTGATGGCTTACAAATTTCAGTACAGTCGTATCTGACAAAAGATAATACTAATGTGTTCATATTTGTTTGATCATGGGCAGATAGCTGCAGCTACATACACACTACTGTGATATTTATTTAAAGAGAGATGCCCTTTGGCAGCTTGGTGAAATGGTTCAGGAGTTACTTTCCTATATTCACATCCAGTCCATATATACAGCACAATTATTAAACTGTGGTCACAGTCTTCCTCTTTCACAGCCCTGCAGTAACCACACAGTGGAATCATTTGACATCAACTACAGACCATCTTCACAATCAAAGGCATGATTAGAAAAGATAAAACATTAAGTGCATTTAAAACTCGTAGTCCTTTTCAGCCATGTCGATTGCCCAGGCAAACTTCTCTCTCTGGGTTTTGTTGTAGATCTTCTCAATGGGAACGCCCCATTTCTTGCACCTGGAGGGGAAATAAGATAGACCAGTTAATGGCAAAAACCATGACCTAGCTCATCCACTTGACTAGCTTGCTATTTGCTGCATGACAAATTCCATGAAGAAGACTAGACAGAGAGTCAGTTGTCAACAGAAAATCTAAAACTATTTGGCTCATGTGGATTGCATTAATGTTGTTGGGTCTTGATTAGTGATCATCGTTTTTTTTTTTTTTTTTACTGCTTTACTTGCTCTGTGTAGCACTACATTAGTATCTTGTGTATGATTATTTCTATATATTAGTCTCTTGTATCCAGCATTTAGAGACAGTATACTGAATTTATGTTAATGTTCAAACTCTGATTCCCTCACATGTCAGGGTCCTGTATTGAGCTGAGATTTTGACTTGTCGTAGCTGGAAAAGCACAGGTGAAACAAATTTGGTTAACGATGGCTCAGTTCCATTAAATTTTCCAGTAAGCCATGCCAGTGAGCCAGCATGCACAATACCAGAACACTGGAACTAGCCCACCTAAATGGAATGCATTAATGTTATTGATAACACCTGTGCTTTTCCTGCTATGACAAGTCAAAATGTCTGCAGGCTCAACTACATACGTTGAGTTCAGCTTTTCTCTCAACACTCTCCTGCAAACCAAACCATTTGAGGGTAGACAGACATCATGGCTATTGTCTAGTGTTGTGCAATAAGATGGAAATGTAATCAACTACAATGTCTTAACAGATTTTAATAAATGTATTTGAATTCATGATTCCATGAATTATGTGTGATAACGGTTCAGATTTTGTATTCTGACTTTAGATTAAACACTAATACTGTTTTTGAGTCTGTAACAAGGTTATGCTAGAAAAATGATCATCAAGATTTTCAAAATAAAATGCTAAAATTCACACTAGCTAAACTTGACTGTTGAGTGCAGTGTCAACAGAGACTCACACAATATTGTGTGAAGCAAGAAAGAAGGAGCCTCCAAACAAGCTGACGTTGGACTGCTAACAAATAATGTAAACATTCATTCAATTATATTCTGAAATGAAAAAAAAAACAATACACTTGTTTAACTAACTTCCTTTTTTGTATTTTTTTTTTACACTAACTCCCCATGTAGTACATTATGATGACAGTGCATAGCATATACATACTATATCATGCACATATTATAATGGAAAATAAGTATCTAGCTAGTAGCTAACTAAACAGAAAAGCAGATAATCTCCATGCTTAATTCTGGCAAAGATTGTAGCAGCACATTACTTCTGTCTTTACAGTTTACGGCTAGCAATCAACCTGATCGGCTCAGTGTTTTCATCTCTGTTACACATAATCACACGCATTCAACTACAGTGTAGACTAGGTTCCCATGCACCACCCTGCAAGAGGGGACCCCATCCCTTACAATCAGGCAAAACATGAAGCATTCCTGTATCCATTGTGCTTGAGGAGGAGGCTCTCCATAAATAGCTGTGGGGCATGGGTTAGGGAGGGCAGACTACGGTTCCCCTTCTCTGTGGCCTGGCCCTCCATTCAGCTACAGACAGCTCCTCATTGACTTCCCACATGGAGGAAGGAGTGCTGTTTGTGGACGCTCCCTGGCTTTCAGAAACAAACCCCATTGTTCCTCGCGCTCACACGCTTTTCTTCCTCTTATTTTCCTTCTGCAGCCGTTAGCTTTTTTGCTTGTGCTGCTCCTTTTCCTACAATGCAAGAGCATTTCCTGCCTTTCTGTCACCAAGGTAGATATGCACCCGCGCACCACCCAACCAGAGAAAGTCGGCCTATTAAACAGTAGGTGGTTTGCTCGTTTAATGTCACTCTGTTTTCTGTAGTGACACCGATAATCAAATAGGTTATAAACTGTTTTGCTTTGTCACATAAATACCATGCAACAGAGATGCGTGGATCCAGATAGTTGAGCTTGGAGGTGCCGAGAGCAATCTGCTTGTTCTCCTCTCTGTCAGTGGCCTGCACCTGAAGCTTCATCAGCTGCTCCTCTATCCTCTGGACAGCTTTACGCTTCACCTCCACAGCCCTGAGAGAGACAGACAGACAGACAGGCAGGCAGAGAGAGGAAAAACAATAGGTACAGAGGCAGCCATGTAAGAGATGCATAGAGGCAGAGAGACGATGCCCTGACTATCAAGAATTTTATGTTTAGGAGTCTATACAGATAAAACTTTGTGGCTTTACATCCTACCAAGGACAAAGAGGTTTAAGGACGGTCTCTTGCACTGGTTAGCAGCGCTCAGCCTTTCTTACTTTTTGCTCTTGTCATCATGGGAAGCCTTGTGATCAGCCTTGGCAGCCTTCAGCTGCTTCCTGGCTGCTGACAGTTGATTCTGCTTCTCGTCAATCTGCAAACACACAAAAAACACACACACACACACACACACACACACACACACACACACACTGAGTGAAGAAGAAAATCTGCATCACATGGAAGAAATATCTTTACCACAACCAAATGTTTCCTCAAGGCAACCAAGATGATGCCAAAACATTATTACTTGTGGTAGATCGACTAAACTGAAGAAAGGTGCAACACAGGGGTTTACCTTGGTCTGAAGGTTCTGCATGGACTTCTCAAATGTTTTGGGTGGAGCTCTCTGGTGGTTACAGAGGATGGCCACTGCCCGGTTGGCTCGGTTGTATGACAGGATTTTAGCTGGGATGCTGTCGTCAGCTGGAGACCCAATAGTGACACAACAATGCAGGTGAAGTAGTTTGAAATTGTAATCACACATAAAAGGGTCAAAATTCATTACATTCATCTGTCCCCTTCAATGCTCTCCCAATATCACAAAATCTGTCTTCACCTATGAATATATATTTTAGCGTACCGGCACTTATCTACGGTAAAGAAGCTAACGCTCACATTTGGCCTGTTATTTATTTTGTGCAGACGTTGAGGTGGTTTTGTTTACATGAAGGTTCTGGCTCATTATCTGTTTTTGTCAGGTATATTTCATAGTACACGAGTTAATGTTCCATGCTGAATAATTTATTACAAAGCCTTTTGTACTACCTCCTGTAGGAGAGGAGCGAGAGTGGGCAGTTTTATTTACATAAAGGTTTTGGTTTATTATCGCTCAGAATAGACGGATATAAACTCCAAAGAGATCCTGTTGTCACAGCATGTTAATGGCTAAGAAAGGCAGCGTAGATGGCACCAGTCACATATTCACATGTACTATATAAAACCAGAATCCTATAAATTTTTACATTTATTGAATGGATTATTTCAGTATGTTTTGGTGGTGTGTTGAATTTGATAGATGCTGCTTAACAATATCATTGTACATAGGCCTGTCATCGATTACTGAAAGTTCCTGTGATAAGTGTAAATGTGTATTGGTCCAAAAAAAACATATTTTGCTCCATAATTTCATTGTATGTTGTTTTTTCTATAAAAGCAGAATTATCCTGTCATCATATATAGTGTGGAAACAAACTGTTTTTCAAGTGTGTACACGGACAGTATGTCTCTCAAGTGACACTGCAGATTTTCTACCCAGTTGAGTGTTAGTTGAGTTGCAGGAAAGAACAGTGATCACGGCTTTTAACTGTGCTTAGAAAGTATTTGGGTGTCATTCAAGTGTGTGACTGGCTGAAGCTGCAGTTACTCACAGCAGGAAAGTTCCTTGAGCTGCTGCTGCAGGGTGATGGAGGCGTTGTAGGTACGAAAGACCTTGGCTGTCAGGCCATCCATCAACTCCTGTAAGTGCTTATTAAGAATAGAAGTCTGCAGGAGACACAGAGAGACCAAAAAAAAAAGAGAGGATACAGTTGGGAGGGGAAGAGGAAACAGCGTGACACAAGTATTACAACTAGAAATGTAAGCTGTTCTCTGAGAATGAAGCCTCGGAGGCAGATATTCGTTGTGTGTTTCTTACGTTCAGTCTGTCAAAGAGGTCGTCTTCAGGTTGCTTGTTCTCCAGGAACAGCTGAAGGTTTTTAAAGACCTGGTAAGAAATCAGCAAAGACTTATTTAGTATAAGATTATTTACATTAAACGCCGATAAACAGTGTTCAGGCATGCACAATCGAATTCCTGCCAGGTGGGGGTGCTGTATTATTTCTGTCCATGTTGACAAGTGCAGGTGGCTTTATTACAGGTTAATGTGTTTCTCGTCCGTGCTTCCATGTGTAAGTGGGGACGCCGAGAGGAAGTGCAGCCAAACAGACGGTGCCCAGGCGTGTTGAACAATTTGTGACTGAAAACAGAACACGTCTAGTGTGTGTCTGTGTGCGTACGTGTGTGTTTGTGTGTCTGTGCACTCCGGTAATAGCAGGAAACAGACCACCCTCTGAGACAGAGCTGACGGAAGGCTTTTAGTGCCTGATCACCTGTCTGTGCAAACATCCTCCTCAGCATAGCAACTCCTTATCTCATTAACACTAAACTCACATATATGTCAGATACACACCCAACACCGCCCTCATAAAACCCAATAAAATCACAGTGTTGTGATTTAATGCATTTGCCGACTCTTCTCTCTCCCCATTCCCATGTTCCTCTCACCCTCTTCTCCACGGGGATCTTGTTATAGTAGCGGATGGAGTCCTTTCCCAAGAAGTCAAACTCCACCACGTACTCCTGGTCGTCCATCTTTGGGTACAGTTTGATGTGCTCCACCCGAAGCGAGCAGCAGCCCACGGTGTCCGCTGTCTCACCTTCTTCCTTTTCATTACCCGCCCTCAGTGCAAGCTAAAGGAGAAACACCGTGCGCCGCAATCATTAGCAAGACATGATCAAAACATCTTTATCATTATTTATACTTAACTTTAACTACAGTATAGTAAGTAGTGTGGTCTCTAATAAAATTAAGACACGTTTCATTGCTAGGGTGCAAAATCGAGTGGAATCTCCCTCTGATGGTGGATTTAAAAATATACATCAAGAATTAAAATCATATCCTGTAAATGCTGGTGTTTGTAAATATTTTACCCCTACTTGTTCCACATTTTATGATTACATTTGAACTGTCTTTCTCCTTACCTTGTCTATGAAATAAAGAGCCACAGCTCTCTGCCTGATCCTCATCTCTTTTGACTTCCAGTCTTCTCTATACTGATTACGAATGCGATCCACACACTTCTTCAACCGTCGAGCAGTCTCATATTTCTGCCAGTCCTTCTCACCCTGCAAACACACACACACACACACAAAGTGTTTACTCATTAGGGAAACGGATTGTTGGTGAAATATTTAAACTCTATTAAAGGATTAGGATTCATTTTAGGCTTGAAGCTGAAGGTGTGAGAGGACAGGTCAGGTACCTTGATCCTGGAGCTAGGGTTCAACATGATGTACTTGATAGAGCCCTGGATGTTTTCCGTCCAAGATGCTAGCCAGGTCACCTTGTTGTCATGGCGAACCTCCTTCCATTTTGTCCCTGGGGGAGGTTTAGGATGCTTGGAGTCCCTACAGATAAAGAGGCAGGTTTACTATGAATAGATGTGAAATGTGACCACAGCCTGTGTGGAGTATTTCACTGGGTGCAGTGTAGCCTAAGTCCACTGAGACTGAGTTTCTGCCTCTGTGGTGATTAAGATGCATTAAGGTACAATAAATTGCAGACCTGAAACTAATCGACTTCAGTAAGATATCTGCTGCTTGCTTAATGGGCCAGTCTAAGATGAACTTTATATTGTAAACACTACAACTATAAAAACAAACTGCTGTAAAACAAACCCCATTATGACCAGTATGTGGGGGTCGACATGTCCTCCCTGGGTTGTGTTATTGTTGCCTACTCTGACAGGAAGACTACCTTTGACACAGTGCCGATGTGTGTGTGTGCCGGCATTACATCTGCCATACTGTACATACCACGTGCAGCATGTACATTCTTTTGTTAACATCTCCGCAAGGGCAACTGACTGCTACAAATTAGCCTTTTCCATAAACGCTCTGTCTCACACACACACACAAACACTGACCCTGAGGCATGGAATGACAGAGATAAAAAGAAAATTATTCCCCCTGACTATAAATAAATCCAGCACAACATGGCCGTTAGCAGATGGAAGAGGCGATAAGGGGAAAGAAAATGAAAAGAAGAGGTTCAACGAGGAGAAAGAGGCTAAGGACAGGACAGTCAATGTAAGGTATATGTCTGTATGTGTCCTTTTGACAGCTTCCACAAGCACCCGCTTAATATATTCTGTTATCAAAGCACACATGTTCACACCTTACCCTTGGAATTCAAACACCAGTCCCACAATGTCCTTTGAGGTTAGCCTCACCTACAGTGGTTTGACAGGGCCACCTTGTGGTAAAACCTCAGAACCAGAACATGATATTAAGATAACATCCAACCATTTTCTGAAACCGCTTATCCTCATCAGGGTCATGGGAGCTGGAGCCTATCCCAGCTGACTTAGGGTGAGAGACAGGGTACACCCTTGGACAAGTCGCCAGTTCATCACAGGGCACATAAAACAAGCAACCATTCATACTCACATTCACACACCTAGGGGCAATTTAGAGTCACTAATTAACCTATTAAGTGCATGTATTTGGACTGTGGGAGGAAGCCAGAGTACCCGGAGAACATGCAAACTCCACACAGAAAGGCCCCAGCAGAGGTTCAAACCAGGAGCCTTATATTAAGATAATTACTAATGTAAAATGGAAACATTCACAGAGTTTTTGAGATTACTCACTTGCTGCAGTTAATAATGATGTCTTCTGGTCTGATGCGTCGTTTCAGCATGCCCATCTTTGGATGATCGCCTCGACCCCGAAAGAGACCCGGTGGTTCGATGCGGAAGTTTCCAATCCTCTCCTTGTGGTTGTCCATGATGCAGAAACCATACTCCTGGAGGAGTCTCTCATTCTCCTCTTTGATTTTCTTCAAAGTGAATGAAAACATAAAAATAACGATGAGATATTTCACAAGGTTTTCAGGGTTGGGAGAGTCGGCATGAATGTAGGCCTACCTGTTTCTCCTCTTTTGACATCTGTTTCCTAGCTTCTGATTGGGCCTTGAAGTACTCGCTCATGTCACTGAAGTTGCACTTGTTCAGGTCGGTGATCTTTGACTTCTCCTCTGATGTCATTTCCTAAAATAAAAGAGAAGACATCTGAAGCATGCCGAACTTGAATACTTGAACTTCACACCCTCTTAAATACACTGTTGACTGCTCAGGTCCTCACCTTCCTCCAGTCCTTATAGAAGTTCTTCCTGAAGATGTCCTTAGTGGTGTACTCATGATCCAACATCTTGGCAAAAAATGTAGCTACCTCCTCAGCAGGAGCACTAAGTTTCATAGGCTTACCTACAAATACAGAGAAATCCCATTGCAGTCATGACTAAACAAATTTAATAAAACATTACACCTTATTTTCTTACACAGACAGACTCACCGTCATAGTAAAATTTGACTTTGTCAGGCAGGGGTTCATACATAGGTGCAAACACTGGACCCTTATGCTCAAGGAAGCGCCATTTGGAGCCATCTGTATATCTTTCCTCCTCCCACCTGATCTCCACAAATAACAACAAAATACAGCCCGTGAGAGAAAAAACAAATATAGTATCCACTTTTTAGTAGCTGTTCATATCAGCTAACTGTCCTTGTGTGTGCAATTTCCTGAGGTAAATACCTATTTGTCAACAAAATGATCTTACCATTTCCACTTTTCCTCCTCTTCTTTTTTGGATTTCTTCCCCTCGGCTACCTTTTTGTCTTTTGTCTTCTTTTTGGGTTTGATGTCCTTAAGACAAGTGAGGAGAACGGAATAAATGTGGAGAACAGCAGCAGACACTCCAGCCTGATTAATATGAGAATAATTTATCAAAATAATATTAAAACATAATGAACCTCGTCCTCCTCATCATCTTCGTAGTCATGTTTCCTCTTCTTGGTCTTTTTGTCATGTTCCGTTTTCACTTTTTTGGGCTTGTTTTCAAACCTGTAAACAAACATATTGATAATCTGACTGTTTCACACAGCTAACAGTGACGGAACTGGAAGTATACAGTAAAAGATCTGGTTTAACGTGTATGATACCCACTCTTCATCATGATACTCTCGTTTGGAGGTTTTGTTGTGTTGGGGAGAGTGGTAGAAGCCATTGTCTTCTTCAGGCTCACTCTTAATGGCAGCAGGGCTTATATCTCTAAGTCACACAATGAAGACATTGAACTTAGTATTAGTAAAGCAATACCCCATTAATCACAACCTTGAGCTTGAATTAAATTCCTTATAATTAGTTTTATTTCTTTTATTTTATGGGATACAACAAAGTAGAGATGTTTACCTTACGTATCCATTTTCTTTCTCCTTTTTAGGCTTATCTACATGGGATGATTTGATCTGTAAGAAATTGGGAAATATATGCAGTATTAGCAAATCTTTCTGTCTCAAACACCATAGGAGCCATCTGCATTGATAGTTTTATGTTTTGTTTTCTCCACCAGGCAATCGCTGGCTTTTTGATTCACAAAATACCAATGCTGTCGTGATGAGAACACATCAACATAATATTTACACTAAAGGCCTGTGTCTTTCATAAAAGAACATAAAAGAACCTTCTCTTCTCTCCTCTTCTCTTTGTCCTTGTCTTTCTCTTTGTGTTTTTCCCTGTGCTTGTCTGAGCTGCCATCACTGTGCTTCAGCTTCTCTTTGTCTCTGTGTTTCTTCTCAGAGTGGTCCTTATGTTCGCTGGAACACAGAAGCCACAGAGGTCAGAGATCAAGTGCAAGAGGTCAGACGTTGTCCAGATGCACGGAAACAAAAGCTGTCATCGACAAAAGCACCAACCACCAGCAATATAAACTTCACAATTTTTAACAAACAATGACAGCGTCGTGGAGAACTGCCAACAAGAATGGCCAAAATCATGTGACTCTACTAACATCTTGCAGCCCACAAGTATTTCAACCACACAAAAAGAAAACATGACAATGGTTCAGATTACTAATGCTCTGCAGATGTCATTCATAAAAGTGGATTTCATGGAGTCCTTGTGATGTATGCTTGCTGATTTAACATGGCAGGAATCCGTGAGTTTCGGCTAACAGCACCCTGGGTGATTCCCACATCTCGCTGTTGAAAAGCTTGCTTACTGGGATAATCTTTTAGGCTATGAGAGATAAACTAGTTTTTAACAGAATTTATACAAATACAAGCAATATAATGTAAAACAAAGCATTGTGAGGATAAGCACATATTAGGAGGTAAAGGTAGCGCTGAAAAAAACTTAAATACACGGATATTGGTGACAACAACTCGAGTTTTGTCAGCAAAGAAATGAGAGTAAACTGCAGATTTCCTACCTGTTGCTGTGCTTGAATTTCTCTCGCTCCTTGTCTTTCCTGTGATCCTTGTGTCTGTGTTCCTTGTCTTTGTGCTTGTCTTTATGTTTGTGAGAGTCTACGATACCAAGCAGAGATCAACTTGTTCAGCAGCATCGAAAGAACGATATGAAAATCAGTGTTTTACATCTTGTTGTCTACACTTAGATGTAGAAATAAAGCTGTGTATTAATGTAAGCTGACAGACCAAAAAGCATCCTACATATTTCTTATACATTATGCCTTACTGTTGAAAGTCACACTCCAGTTATTCCCCAGTGCCTGGCATCACACCCAACACACACCTGCTGTAGCTGACCCACAATCCCCCTGACATTCAACCACCATTTTTATCCTACAGGACACTCCTAGTTTTGTTAGAGATGGTGTTTCCCTCACAAAAGAAAAGGGACTTTGCAGCTGACATAACCTTTTCATATTTTAGTATATGCCTTAAGATCACTGGAATATCCCAGCTATATCCTCACAACATGAATTGCCCCTAATTTATCACACAATAGCTTATTTTCTGCGGGCTTTTAATCCAACTTTTATTGTAGTTTTAAAAAAGAAAATAAGAGGACATTCTGCTAGAGAGCAAAGATTGTTTTCATACTCTCGGCGCAGCTAGTCAAATGATTAAGCTGCAATAATGATTTCACATTAGTCTTCAATATTAAAATGTTTCCTGCTGAGTGAAATCCCTCCTGAGGTAGACCTGGCTTTGGCTTGATCATCACCTCGTGGCGCCCTGTTGTCATGGCAGTTTAATATTATCTGCTGTATTAAACAGTAACACACACACACACACACACACACACATCCCAGTAATAAAAAACTAAATCAATCCTCACACACTGCTTCGCTTTCCATCACATCATGGAGCGAATTAAGCCCGCAAGTACTCCCAACTTTGCAAAAGAGTGACGGATGATGCAGTGTGGAGGCTTTAATTTGTGCATAAAACGTGAATATGCTTTTAATAATCAAGTGCAACTTTCTTTTCTGTGACTTTCAAGTTTGAAGTGTGTGAGGGTTCACTGTTGGCGGTGGCAGATAAATGTCTGTCTCTAGCACAGAGATGGAGGCAAGAACGCATCTGCTGGTGAGATACGGGCAGGGTGAGGCGATAAGCTCCCAGCTCTCGCCTCCATATCACGGCAGACAGTTGGCTCTCTGGTCGGCGCCCTGGCTGCTACATACAGAAAAAGAAAATGGCGCAGAGACTAAGTCCTCAACCTCAATTCTGCCACTTTCGGCTCCAAAATTCGTTGCAATTGCACGTAGATATTACCCAACTAAAGCATGCAAAATAAACACGATGCCATGCCCTTTCGGAATAACCCAGCAGATTAGAGAAACGAGGGTGGCAAGTGTTCATTTCAGACCCCCTTTTTGAACAATAGCCGCAAGAGAGTGGAGGAGAAGGGACTTAGTCTCTGGGACGCCATTTCTGTCCTTTAAAAACTAACAGTAGACAGATCACGATTCCGATTGGAAATCAGTATTGATATGAATAAAAATCCTCATGAGAGGACCTACCGCTTCCTTTAGATCCAGAATTGACCTGGAAATTGTGAAAAAAGATATTTTTAATATTTCAATTTTGAAAATGCCGGTAGGTTGGTTATTCAAGTTTCAATTGGCATACAAATATAGAAAAACATATTTTTTTCACTATAATAAAATACAAATGCTACTTATCATTTCAAAGTTTCACTAAAACAGCGTAACTTGTTACGTTACCTGCCGAACCGTTCCTTAACCGTTATTTAACACCATGACAATTAACACTCGCCAGTTATGTCAGTTACTGCCAAAGAAACGGACACAAACTGCAAGCAAAGATTATGATTTATGAACCGAAGAGGTTACCTGAGAGTCTCCATGTCCATGATCTCCGCTCATGGTCAAGTTGCTTTTGTTTGTAAAGCAGGTGAAGTTGTCGCTGTAGACAGCTGTTCAAGATGCGAGGAGGCTCAGGGAACCCTCACTGACAAGACTAGAATGGAGTCCCAACCTTTAGCTACTGCGCATGCTCACACCAAACCTCAACACTGAGAGAACACTCTCATACCTGTATCAAAATGTCAAACCAGTTATGGCTTATCCTTTATTACATTCATGCAGGACACACGTTTTTTTTTTCTGGTCCAAATATCCACCTCCTTAGTGCATCATGTGCCTGTGAGTGCTTTAACTCCTCTTCACCTAAATGGAGTCCCGACTGTTTACATCACACCCCGCCTCCTACTTGTGCTTATCAATAATACAGTACATTAATGCAGTTAGCCAAGCCGAAACTGAACGTGATGATAACATGAATCACTGTACACAGTTTCACAGAACAGAAAGCAGTAGAAAATTTAATTCAGTTTTACAACATAATTATACAATCATGACAAGCTCCATTATCAGTCTTCACATGATTAATTCCAGCATTTAATATAAAAAGCACATTCACACAAACACATACTTGTATGCACACATTCTAACTAACAATCTCACATAATAGCATGGACCAAAAAAAAAACAAACAAATAACATAATTCTTTTTAAAACAATCTGTACATGGTTTCTTCCTCCAGTGAAAATACGTGATCCGGGACGGAGAAACCGATCTATCGACTGATTCACAGCGGGAAACAAAAAAAACAAAAAAACATTTACAGTACAGTTCACAGGCTATTTAGACTTCCTTCGTTTGGCCTGGGTGGGGCTGGCTCCAGTTTCTGTTAAAAAGAATATCAAGTGTATTAGAGAAAGGTAGTAATGTCATGTGTACAGTGTGTGTTTAGTGATAGATTTAACGTGTTTAACGTCACCTTTTACAGCAGCACTAGTTCCAGGTCTCGCTGATCTCTTCCTAATGCCACTGTCCGCAACTGGCTCCTCCTCCACCTCCTTCTCTGCCCGGGAGCTGCGTCTGCTCGGTCCCTTGGGCTTCTCCACAGCAGCAGCAGCAGCGGTGGCGGCGGCGGCGGCGGCGGCAGCGGCAGCGGCAGCAGCAGCAGCAGCTCTGGGAAGACCAGATAGAAAAACAACAAACGACAAAGAAAAGAAGGACAACACGATGTGTTACTAAAACGTGCAAGAGTGCGAGTTAAGTCTGCTCTACTCAGAGAAAGATATAATACCACTCAGGACTCTGCTGTTTTTCCTCGTCTACCACAGATACTGTCCGTCTTCATCCCGACAGCATCCACTACGTCGACATGATCACTGCTTGTGTCTTTGCAGCGCAAACATGTTAAAATACATACCTTGGGACTAAGTTGATGGGCGTCTTTCTTTTCTTTGCCCATCTGTGATAGAAGTGGAAAAACAGCGGTAAACTATAAACTGTGCTGAACAAACATGGCTTCACTTCCCCACCATATTATGACAATCCCCAGGAAAAGAGATATGGCCATAAAGGTCAGTGGAGTGCTTGCTTTGTGATAGGCTGGTTTAAAATTCTGACATGCATTAGAATATTTATATTGTCGCATGCCAATCATACATACCAAGTGCTGAGGCCACGTGGCTCATTGTTTTCACCATGTACACCCTTGGCCAACCAAATGAACTCCCTGAGTTTCAGTAGAGTTAGAAATATCTAAGCATTTCTCCTTCAAGAGCACAGGTCTCAAGACTAGGCCAACTTTTCAGACATCACTAGTAGGGGACAACTTAGTAGACCCCAGCACATGAAGCATTAAACAACAAATCAAGATTACAGAACTTGAAAGAACACAAATGTTATGAGGAATCTTACCCCTGCTCAGAACCAGTAGAGGCCTCTTCACCTGAATGGGACAAAAAAAAAAAAAAGAGTTATTTCTATGTCAGCCTAGTTCCAAGTGAAACCAAATTGTTAGAAGAAAACATGCTTCTATTTTTAAAAGAAAATAGATGAGCACCCTTACCCGTCTTCTCACTGGCAACAGATTCCTGCGACTGTGGGGCTTCTTGTTGAATAGGTGCTGGGAGTAAAGGATCAAAAAGCTCAAATGACCCATTTTAATGTGGAAAACATTATTAGTCAGGAATATGGATCACTGATTACTCAACTAAAACCACATGTAGAATTTCTCTTCCGCTATCACCGAGAGTTTTTTTCCATAGGCAACCACTTTCCTTTTACCAAACCAAGGCAAATCCAGGAAAGCTTAATACTCGGGGTTGCACGACAACAGAGGTTGTATTAAATATGGTATGTAATAACTAACTCTTGTAACTCTGAGAAGTCATACACAATCACCATACACAATGTTTCATTAAGCTCACAATTATGTGTTTACCTGGGGTTGTCTGAGTGGTTTCAGCAGGGGCAGCAGCTGGTGGCACAGGAGGCTCCATAGGTGGGGGGTCAGACTGAACTGGTGGAACACTGCTGGGGTTAGCAACTGGAGAGGATGTGGTGGGTGGAACCTCCTGAACAGGTGCAGGTCCAGCAACAATTGGAACAACGGACGGTACAGGACTTTGTACAGGAGCAACCGTAGAGTGCAAGGCAGCAGAGGAGACGCCTGTGGTTGGACCAACTACAGTGACAATAGGAGCTTGAGATGTTACAGCCTGAGCTGGGCTTGAGACTGAAGCTGGCGCAGGCACTGGAGCCTGGGTGACAATCTGAGTAGGAACAGCAACTTGGCTGGGCACTGGGGTTGGAGAGGAGACTACAGGGAGAGTAATGTTTTTTGGAACAGCAACAGCAGTAGTATGGGGAGCTAGTGCTTCAATCTGAATGGCAGGGCTAACGGGAGGATGAAAAACTTGTGGTGGCACAGCCCCAGTGGGTCCCTGTGCAGGTCTTTCTAGAGGACTCTGCTGGGAGTCAGCTGTCCCGGTAACAGCTGCTGCAGCCTGTGCAGGTTTACTTTTCACCTGGGCAGTGGGAGGTGGAGACATGGGGCTCTTTCGTATGGTATTAACAGCACCAGGACTTGAACAGGGAGGAGGGGAAGCTAGAGGTGGCTGAAAGGGTGACGGTGCCGAAGGGCTTGGATGCGGAGATGGCTGCTGGACCGGAGGACTAGTTTTTGGAACAGAACCTGCCTCACCAAGATTATCCGTTTTGAGAGTCCCTGGGTTAATCTGCTGAGCAGCTGGAAGGGTACTAACTGGTGGTGTTGAGGACATACTAGTGGCAATCTGGATCTGTCCAACTGCACTTCTGGCAGGCTGAGTGCTTGTCATGTTAGCTCCTGAGGACTGGGTGGAGGTTGGGGCAGGAGACAGTTGAATATTTGTAGTGGATACCTGGATAGGCCCTACCATGGTGACTGACTGTGATACCACTGTGGTATTGGGAGCCACAGATGCACCTGGGACCTGGAAAATGGGGTTGATAAATACAGGGGTGGTGATAAACTGCTGTCTGGGGCCAGGGGCCTGCTGCCGGATGTCCTGTGGTCTAATGTTTTTGTTGGGGACAGCTACCATGGTGGGTGCTTGGGGAGTGGCGGCAGAAGTGATCGGGTTAGAGGTGACAAAAACAGTGATCTGGTTAGGGGAAATGGTGCTAGAAGAGGCAGGGATCTGTATGACTGAGTGAACACTTGTCACAGGTTTAGGACTAGGGCTTGGTTTTATAGCTGAACTGTTTACAACAGAGCTGGAGTTAGAACTGGTACTGATAGTTGAGGCAGGGCTGCTTTGACTGGAAGTGACTGGGTTGGGGCTTACACTTGTGGTGACATTAGTGTTAGTACTGAGGGGAGGGCAGAGGGTAGATACTGGATTTACGCTTGGACTGGGATTGACGGCAAGAGTGGAGATGGGGTTTTGGTTGAGGCTGGGGGTGGTATTGGTGTTCGCACTGGTGCTAGAGTGCGAGCTGGGAATTGAAGCAGGCTGCAAATTAGGACTGCTGGTAGGGACTGGAACAGCAGGTTTGGTTTTAGCCTCTGATTCATTTATAGTGGCAGTAGTAGTGGCAGATGCTGACATATCTGTATTTTGGGAATTACTATAAAGTGGTCTCTCTGGATCCAATGCTGCCTTTGGGCTATCCTTCCCCATAACATCCCTAACAGTATTATTCTGTAGGGGCCGAAGAGGCACGTTTGGGTTACCCGTGTTATCCAGTAACTGGTTGAGGGAGGTTGGAGCTGTCCTGAGAGTAGGTGAGACCTCAGAGTCCTGCGAAGGTGCTGCGTGGGCTGGCTGCCTATCAACTGCACCGACCTGGAGTTCCACATCAGGTTTAGGCTGCTGAGGTGCAGAGAAACGAGGATTTGCCATTCTGGGAGCTGATAACTCCCTCAAAGGCTGTGGCACAGGTTGAGGCTGAGGCATCTGTCGCTGCTCTGCTGTCGTCATACCCTGACTTTCTCTGACTCCCTCAACAGGGTTACCTTGTATTCCAAGGAAGGGGCTCTGGGTCTGCTGTGCCTCCATGCCTGCACTCACTTGTGAAGACATAGACACTGGACTTGGAGGTACTGAGGTAGGGCTTAGCATCATGGTTTGCCCCTGAGGGTTGACCAACTGCTGCTGGGGAGGTGGACAGGTTATGGCCATCTTTGTCCCCTTTTGCCTTCCAGGACTGGGAGTGGCTGACTTGCGGCTAGAGGCTGGACTTGACCTCCGACTATTGCTAGGACTTGCCCTCTTACCCTGCCCTCCAGGCTGCTTGTCCTGTTTAGCACCTGCACCCACTGCTCCAGTGCCTGTAGCAAAAGGCTGTTGGTTGTTAGTGTTATTTCCACCCACACTGCCGTTGTTGTTGTTGCCTGGTAGATTTAGGCTAGGAGGGGCCTGCCCGATGGCTTTCAGAGTTGTTGGGTTAAGACCTTGCTGGTCAAATCCTCTGTTTAGGTTTGACTGCCTGGGAGGCAGAGGAATGTTGATTTTGGGAGGGAACAGCCCTGCAATGGAGGCGTTTAGCCTCTCAGGTGAAAGGTTGATTTCCGAGGGCTCTGTACTGGGTGGACGATTAGTTGGGGTAAGAGGGTGGTGGTAAGGCCTGGGACTGGCTCTGTTGGGGGTTTTGGGCCTTGAGCTCTGTGAGGTTGTAGGGACATTGGGGAAATGAAGGCCAGGTATGGGGCCTCCTTGTTGAGGCTGAGTGGGTAACTGTTGTTGAGGACTGGCTCCAGTGTGCTGGGGCATTGGTGATGGACCAGGTCCTTGCTTCATCATGTGAGTGTTGGAGCCCTGATTGGTCATCATCTGTTGGGTCCCATTTCCAGACTGTACCCCAGTTTCTGGGCCTCCGGGCCTGTCCTGCTTCAGGTGAGGCCCTGCAGAGGATTCTTCAGGTCCAGTGCCTTGTGGACCCTGCCCTACATCAGGATGAGACATTCTTCGTGCAGCACCTGCAAGCTAGAATGCAGAAGTAATACAAAAAATAAATAACTGTCGGAACTAAAATTCAAATCATGTCGTGAATATGAAGATCAAATTTACATATACCACAGCACATGGCCCTCACCTGTGGGTTTACCATGAGGGGCATCCCTCTGGGTTTGTCAGGTGACGGCGGCACCCCTCCATGTCCTTGAAGGCTGATCATTACAGGCATATTTCCTTGTGAGACAGGAAGTCTCTGCACCTCAGCTTGATTGCCCATGCCCCGAGGAGGGAGCTGCCCCCCTGGAGGGATGGACATGCGATTCTTTGCCTGCTCCTGTTGCATCTTCAGCATCATCATCATCTGCTGTTGCTGCTAAAATGCAAATGACGAAACACCATTAAGCACAAACAGATAAACCGTACAACCCACACAAATCAGCGTGTTGATATCAAACATTGTCAATACATGATAATAATGATAACAACAATAACTATAATAATTATGATGAGGATACCTGCTGTTGAAGATGTGGCTGTTGAGTTTGCTGCTGTTGTTGCTGTTGTTGCTGTTGCTGTTGTTGTTGTTGCTGCTGTTGCTGTTGTTGTTGTTGTTGTTGCTGCTGCTGCTGCAGTTGATGAGGGTGCATTTGGGGCTGGCCTTGACCTGAAGTCTGTGGCCCTGGCATCCCTTGTTGCCCTTGAGCATTCTGGAGACCCTGCATCTGCTGCATCTGTTGCATCTGCTGCTGTTGCTGCATCTGCTGTTGCTGCTGTAATTGTTGCTGCTGTTGCTGTATTTGTTGCTGTTGCATTTGTTGTTGCATTTGTTGTTGCTGTATCTGTTGCTGTTGCATGTGCTGCATTTGTTGTTGCTGTTGCTGTTGCTGCTGCTGCTGCTGCTGTTGTTGTTGTTGTTGTTGTTGCTGCTGTTGCTGTTGTTGCTGCTGCATAAACTGCATGGGTACCTGCTGCAATACTCTCTGGTCTCCAGGCTGGCCAGGGAAGCCTGGGGAATGTGTAGAGAGGCATACATTATAAACAAAACACAAGTACAGACTTGGGAATTAACTAAAACTACAACAAAATAATCAGCAACTGAATGCAGTTACAAAACAATTGCCAAAACTGATCCATTCTATGTCATTTACCTGCAGGCCTGTTGGCAAAATCTGGGAGTTTCGGGCCAGAGTTGTCTAAGCCCAAACTCTGTTCACCACCCAGATTCGGTAGTTCAGAATCCTCCATGCCAGCAGCTGCATCAAGACTACCAAGAAAAAGACAATAATAGATGAAACAATACAATTTACAGTGATATCATTTACTTCAGCCATCAATCATATCAAAAACAACAATGTAACAATCAAATTATTACCCAAGTCCCTCTACTTGTTGCTGTCCCTCTCCCTCTTTGGGTTTCTTCTTTCTTGCAGGTTTCTTCTTTTTGGGTTTAGCCTGATTGCCACCTCCAGCTCCTTGTTTTCCTCCTGGCCCAAACTGGCTGGCTGAGATATCACTCTGCAGCAGGTTGACAAGCAGTGGGCTGGTCAGTGTTACATCCTTGCTAACAGGAAACCCTCCAGCCTGTCCACAGGGTCCTCCCATTGGCATCTGACCTGGGAACTGTGAGTTAAAGTTCATGCCATGACCCGCAAAGTGGCCATTTCCCATCTGCATGTGCTGTGGGCCTCCAATCATGCCTTGCTGCTGCTGCGCCTGCATATCAGGGACCATCTGTTGGACCCCCAATTCCCCTGTCCCACTATTAGGATCTCCCATAGGATGTGGGTGTTGTTGAGCTGCCTGTTGCTGTTGTTGTTGCTGCTGCTGTTGTTGTTGTTGTTGTAACATGGCTTGTTGTTTCTGCTGCTGTAACTGCTGCTGCTGTTGCAACTGTTGCTGGATAAGAGGGTGACCAGCAGGGAGCCTCATCTGTTGCCCGTGCATGCCCAAAGCTTGATTAGGATTACCAGCAATAGGAACCTGCTGGGGCTGTTGCTGGTTCATTTGTTGGTGTTGTTGTTGCTGCTGCTGCTGCTGTTGTTGTTGTTGTTGTTGCTGCTGCTGCTGCTGCTGCTGTTGCTGCTGTAGCTGTTGCTGTTGCTGTTGCAACTGGTGTTGTTGTAACTGCTGTTGTTGGAGTTGAGCCATTTGTTGCTGCTGTTGTGGAGTCATCTGCTGTGGGCCAACCTGGCCCTGGAACTGAGCCATGTTACCGGGAACATTTGGAGAAGGGCCACGCATCATCTGGCCAGGCATGACCCCAGCTGGAATCTTGCCTCCAAATGCCTGCTTGTTGCCTTGCATCTGGTTGGCGACCATTTGTTCCATCATGGAGTTTTGTTGCTGTTGCTGTTGTTGTTGTTGTTGTTGTTGTTGTTGCTGCTGCTGCTGCTGCTGTTGCTGCTGCTGTTGTTGTTGTTGTTGTAGGAGCATGGCCTGGTGCCCTTGGCCTCCAACCATCTGACCCTGCCCATGCATCACCCCCTGGCCTTGCTGAGGCATCATCTGCTTAGGTGGGGTCATCCCCCCTCTCTGCCCTTGATTGAGGGGCCTTGAGAGGACAGTCTGACCTCCACCCTGGCCTTGAACCTTCTGGCTGGGGGAGGAAGACACGGGCTGGGCCTGATGCTGGAGGCCCATCATCTGGGTCTGGAGACCAGGCTGTTGCTGCCCCATACTAGGCCCAGCAGTTGTACCAGGGGGTGGACCTGCCATGCTACTCTGTACACCCATAATGTTGGGTTGGGCATGGGGTGGACCCTGCATTGAGTTTGGTGTGGAGACTGACACCTGAGCTCCTGATGGAGAGGGAAAAAGACAATGACTTAAATAGGTTTCACAACAGGTAATAAGATGCTAACTGCACGTTATGCCACAGTGTGACAAATGAGACACATGGGCATACCAAAAGCATATAATGAAATCTAAACAACACTTGTTTGTCTTAGTGAAAGCATTAGATGAAGCTGTGATGAAGGTTCCTGATGTCATTAGTTTATGTGCCCAGTAAACACAGAATTACCTTTAATTAGCCCTGCCATTTTAGTCCACTGGCTGCACCATTAAACAGTTTTATGTGCGGTTGATAACAATTACTATTTACTGTTCTCAAACTTCAGGCCTACAACTATTCATTTTGCCATGACTATATCATATCACATCAGTTAACTGCATAAAGGAGAATGCATTAGTGTATCTTATTCAATATACACAATTTTTTTTTTAGGAGTTGTTTTTAATAAAGTACATGTCTTAAACATGTGCTATGACAAAAGCGTATTTATATCTTGCCTCTATGCACGTGATTACCAAATTTAGGGATCTTAGTCAAGTGTGTGTGAAGAGCAGATCCTTTTGAATGCTGAATTAGACATTTGCCCCTGCTCATCTCACACCATTTTAATTTCCCAAAGTCCTGAAAAATTTGTGAATTTCTCTTATGACATACCCCTACATGTTTGTAGTTTTGTAGATATTTTACCTGCGTGAGTCATCGCTTGACTGCTCTGTATCTGCTGACTGGGTCCTCCACCAGGGGTTCCTGGAGTGCTGACACTCACCTGACCTTGGACAAAGTTTGGATTTGGAAAGCCCATGGGACGCTTCGACATGCCTGTCATCAGAATTGACTGATTTTGTTATCTTAGACATCATAGTTATTTCAACATCTTTTATGATGATCAAAAAAATAAATGTTTTGGCTGTGCATTTCAATCCAACAAGAAATTGTTAGCAATGGTAACCCACCTGGGTGAACTTGGGCACCAGGCTGTCCATGCTGGGGCATTCCCATGAATCCTTGTTGCATGTTAGGCTGTTGGCCAAGGGCTGCTCTTCCTGGTGATCCAACACCCTGGGGAAAACCCTGTGGAGTTGTAGGTCTCTGAGCCATCATGGGAGGAGTCCCCGGTGAACCCTGTTGAAAAGGAGATGAAGAGGAACCAGGGGACTTGGCAGTGAGGTTGCCCTGCGGTCCAGAAGTTGGTGGAAGTGGGGGAGGGGGTCTGGGTGGTCCTGCGACACCACCAGGGCCAGCTTGTGGACCTTTGGGTTGTGGAGCGGCAAACTGACCCACTCCTGTCTGCTGTTGTTGCTGTAATTGTCCCTGTCCCATGGCATTGAATACCTGGCCAGCCTGCTGGCTACCAAATGGGTAAGGAGGTGGAGGATGGCTGGGAGTCTGAACCGTAGCAAGTGAAGGTGGGCGTTGAACCATTTGACCTTGGGGTGGGGGCTTTCTCCAAGCAGGGCCTCCTTGGGCGGCCTGTTGCTGGAGGACCCCAGGAGGTAACTGGTTCCAGCCAGGAGGCACACCCATCTGGCCTGAAGGGTTGAATGGAGGTCTGGGTCCAAGCTGGGAGAGTTGAGCTTGTTGCTGGGCCTGTTGCTGTTGGTGATGCTGTTGTTGTAGCTGCTGCAGTGCAGCAGGGTTGAGCGGTCTCCCGGCCTGTAAAGTCTGCATGTGATGGGCAGCTTGAGGAGGCATTGGGCCTGAGCCATGGGGACCGGCCTGTTGATGCTGAAGTTGCTGTTGTTGCTGAACTGCCATGCCACCTGGCATCATTGGATCCATCACATCTGTCAGAGAGAAAGATGCAGTTTTTCTATTATTGCACTGTTCAAGCTACGAGATATTCAAAATAATAACATGTATCGTTTGACGTACAAGAAATAAAGACCTGAACCTGTCTGTGAAGACGGTCTTGGAACACGAGGATGCATCTGTCCACTGCTGCCTGGTACCATAGCCTGACCTGCCATGCCAGGCCCAGGGGGAACCATCGATGGATTAGCCATCCTTATGCCTCCTTATGGAAATATGTGCATATTAAATCATTATGTGTATACAGGCAAATAGTTAATATTTATCAAGTGACTAAAAACAGAATAAAATTACCAACTAATGAATGTGAATTAATACCTGGACCAGGTTGACCCGGGAAGCCGACATCCATTCTCATCTGGCCAGGTGCTCCTATTGGTCCATTCACTCTGACTTCTTGTCCTCTATTTGGTCCCACAGCCACATTGATGGCCCCTTCCCCTGAAAACCAAAGAGAGGACATGTATAACTAACATTTACTACAGGAGGTCTAGTTTGTATCCTTTATTTTGAAGTGCCACAGACGAAAATAACATTGTCTTGTGCGTTCTGGTTTTAAGGTGACAAGGAGTTTGAAGGCTGTGCCATTACCTTCTATCTGCACAGAGAGAATCCCCAGGTCTCTGAGCTGCTGCTGGTTGTTCTGGGCCAACAGTCTAAGCCGCTCAGCAGCATCCCGAGGAATGTTGAAGGTAACCCGCACACTGTTCCATGGCTCCACATGCTGTGGCTGTAGCGCCTCAGAGCCTTGAAGAGGGACAATGAATGAACACAAGTTGCAATTACAGTGAAAATGGAAAGAGGTTTGTTGCACAAACCTGGACAAGGACAAGGGATAGACACACAAAACTTCTGCTTGAAACAAATTAGCAAGAAGCAACTGGGGCACATTTCAAATGCATAATTTGCAACATGCAGAACAAGAGATTTTCCAACGTATAAATGAAAACAAAATACAAAGAGAACACAATAACTAATGGGCTAAAAAAAACAGGGTACAAAACTGGCACCATCCACTAGCCAAATACGGGTACAAAGCCAAAAGCCAAGTAAGCAATTGTAATCTACTAAACGCCTGGTAAAATCTGAACATTCACTAGCCATTTGGCTGATGGACAAAAGTTAATTTTGTATTAGTATTCAAAGCATTCACCCCATTATCTATATCTACATATTCATATTTTGACATTACAGTGTCGTTCATCACATCTACTGTGATAATAATAAAAAATGTAAAAGGTCCAAGAGGATATGTGCGTTTTTAAAGAGTTGGACTAAAGTCTGTTAACATATTCCTTGATAAACTACAGGAGCTGTACAGCGGTCCATCAGTGGATAACTGTACTGGGTAGCTCCCATTTGTGTGTCAGCATATTAACAATTTTCAAGAACGCCTGTATTGATTTTTCTCTCTCCGACATTAAAAATAAAATTGAATGAGATCAAAAAACTAACCCATATCAAGTATGTTTGGTATCCCGCTGAGGATAGTGTCAAGTTTTTGTGTGAAATCCTCATCTTCCATATTCCCTTGGAAGGCGACAAAAACTGTAAAATCTCCTCCCTCCCCGCTGTTTTCTTCGGTGCCATCTTGCTTGTTGACTTCTCTCCTCTCTCTCTCTCCTTGTGTCACTGTGCTTCCATGGCAACTGTCAGCATCCTCCCCAGCATCTTCCCCAACACCGGAGTCCCTGTCGGAGTCATTATCAGTTTCCAGGTACTCTGTCCTCTGGGACAGCTGAGGTGGGGTAGGTTGATGTGCCATCCTCCCCTCTAACTAGGAGTGGCGTTTGAACTGTTTTATGCTGAAAGAGCACATGTGAAAGAGAGGGAGATCACTCATGTGAAATGACAGAGATGTCAAAGTAAAGTGGATAAAATCTGCAAAAAAAAAAAAAAAAAAAAAAGTCTCCTGTTTCTCCAGGACTCTGTGGCGTGCAGGAAAGATTGTGGCTAAACCCTCGCACTCCAGACACAAACTCTTTGAGACACTCCCCTTTGGCAGGAGGCTGCGGTCCATCGAGACCAAAACCTCACAGCACAGAAAGAGTATCTTCCTGTCTGCCACTGGCCTCATCAACACAACTCTTACCATCCACCCACCCAGACCTACACGTTACACTAATGTAGGATATACAGACTCTATGCGTTACATTAAGGCACACCTTTGATTCAACATCTACCTTGTATCTTGCACATTTTAAATATTCTGCATACCTCTGTGAACATCTGGTGAATACTTTGTATATTCCTGCACAGCCCTTTCATTTTAAAGCAGTACATTTATTTATATTGTTTATATTTTTACTTTTTTAAAAATCTCTCTTATATTTTTACTTAATGTTCGTTATGCAACAATGACACCAAGACAAATTCCTGGTATGTGAAAAGCTACTTGGCAATAAACCTGATTCTGATTTTAACATAATAATTATTGTAGAAGTGAAAAGTGATTTATAGATCATCAGATAAATAAAGAGGTAGCCAGCGCTGTAGGCTACACGCTTCAAACATGTAGTCTACGTTAAGTAAATAGATGACGTTATCGAGGTAAAGCTAACGTTAACACACCTGTACGTTAGTGACATCACTGTAACCGGCGATGCTTAACTTCAACAGTAGACTTGGATTAGATAACAAAAAAGGAGACTGTGGGTGTTTGAGATGTCTTAACTGCTATGTGATTTGTATTAATGTCAAATAATGTGACATTATAAATATAAATTCAATCCCATAACCGGCAGCTGGCTTGTTAAACATGATCGGCCCAGCAGCAGTAGCTCGGGCCTTAGCGCAAACGTAAGCTAACGCAGCGAGTTTAAAGTCGGCAGGGAGAACACGAATATCCCGTGTCCTGTGTCGCTGTGCATATAAATGCAGATGCGAACATCACTTACAATTCATATTAATACATTTACAGGCAGGCACCGCATTATGAGAGAGGACAATATTCATGTCGAGGCGGTTCCTGCTGGCTTCTCCGAAAAGCCCCAGTTAGCAAACGTTAGCCGAGTTAGCTGCAGTTAATTCATCATGAATGCATTGAAACACAGCCGATTAGCTTCTCAGTTCGTTTGCTTTATTTAGCTATATATCATCAGAAGTTAATTAGGCACGAGAAAAGCAAAAGCCTTACCGCATATATTCATCTGAAAAGAAGTTCAAGCAGTCGACATCTGCTAGCCAGATTAGCTAACAAAACATGAATCACAAGCAAGTCAGAAACGATGTCAAGCTAGCGCATAAAGGGAACAAAACTGCTTCCGGAATGGCTTTACAAAATAAAATCCCAAAGCGGAAGGAGAAACAATATCCTTTTGAACGACATGAAACACAAATAATAATAATTAAAAAATAAACGTTAAATAGTTTAAAACCAGATCCAGCTACGTTTCCTTTGCTTTTTCAGATTTATATTTAAATGAAATGTTTAAATCAGAATTCAGTGCTTACAGTTTTCTTTGGTCCTTGAAGAAAATGACCCAACTAAAAACACACTAAAATAAAACGGAGGAACAAAGGGGCAAACATTCTGCAGCAATGTGTGCAAACATTTTATTTATTGGGTCTGGAAAGTACTGTTTTTTTTTTATTATTATTAAAATCAGATGCAAATGCACAATGAAATAAAACATCAAGTGTTGTGCAAATGCTGGGCATGGTACTCTACAGTACAGGACACAAGCATTAACAGTCATATTGCACTAGTGCTCAACAGCAGATAGAATAAGGTTAAGGACGTTTGATCAGTTGCTTTTACAAAGCAACAGCTTTACAGAAACTGTTGGTTCCTACTTCAGTTATACTACCTAAAATAGCACACAAAGAAAACATAACAGAAATTTGCTGACTGGATGCAGTGTGTTACAACAGTAGAAATAATGTACACATCTCAACAAATGTCCATATAAAAATAGACAGATTACATTCAATCCATCTGTAAAGAATACAATTATTCCCGTTCTAAAACAAGTATCCCCACTCCAAATAAAAAAAATAAGCCACAAGCTTTAAATAAGAACTAAAACATGTAACAACTAAAAATTCTTAAATTAAGTATTTAAATACACTTATTCTCCTATTTGTAATATTTAACATCTGTAAAACTGAAGCAAATCTTTTTATTAAAAAAGCAAATCAATTGAGATGTGAAGATCTTAGCGTAATTGTGTATGACATACTTAAATAATGTGTTAAGTTTTAACATGGTCCCAAGGAACCACTGATTATTAGCAATAGTTAAATCTCCAGCAGCTGTACCAAACAACATCTAATCAGTTACACACCTTATAAAGAGCAGGACAGTAAATGGTTCAGCCTCTGTGTTCAATTTAGAACAGGCTTAAGAACAGATTTAAATATTGTTTCCTTCATCATTCCATGTGATTTTATGTGTTATTTGGAATAATGGTGAAATGCAGTGGAAGAATTTGAGAGCAGAAAGTTGGATCAAATGCACTGAGGACCATGCATGTGTAGTACAAGGTGGCGTCCAGGTGTGGCATCATTACTTTTTTCATGTTGGCACATTTTGAGACCAAATCAAGGTGTCCATCATCAATTTCCTGATCCTATATTCAGTGTGCAACAAATTCAGTACACCACTGGCCACAAAGTAGCTGCCTATCAACTTGGTGAAGATAGCTTAAAAAGCCATTAAACCTTCCATTTTATTTTTCTCACAGCCACTAAGAAAATCTACACTAAACCTCTTAAATATATTGCTTTCTTTGAAATTGAACTGGAATGCGTCAGATCTGAATTTATGAACATGCCTTGCATCTTTATGCCCTACTCTGCATAATTTAGAATGCAGACTAACGGCGTTAAGGGACAGACATAGATTTTAAACACTCGGACACTATAGCAATGCCGGTTATAGTGACTTATAGTGATGAACACTGTCTACACTGGGACGGTTGACACTGTGAGAGAGGTCATACTAACATCGGTATGTAAGATGGTGATCATTTGTAGTTCTGTGTGCGCAAAGAAAAACTATTCAGATCAGATTCCTACAAAGTCATCTCACACAAAGCTGCAGGTCTTTTTGTTGACAGTTTTGTTTCTGTCAAACAACTGTACTTTGCCATTAACTGAAGTCTAACGCATTAGTGGGAAGAACAGCCTCCTTGCTCCCTCACTAACCATCAATCTTACAATGTTACTCTTACCCCTTCCTCATAACGTGTGATATCGGGAGGGGGCAGGGGTACACTAGGGCATGTTGGACATAGTGAGGGCAGAGGCATCAGCGCTACGTGGGTCCTTCACCCCAATGATGAGGTCATTGGTTCTCCGGGTGCCTTCCACCAATGACAGGATCTCTGTCCTCTCCACCTTATGACCTTTAGCCTGCAGCAGCTCCACGTCTTCATCTAGAAACTCAGCTGTAGGAGAGAAAAAGGCAGTGGGAGAGAGGATGATTTGAGTTTAGTGGAAAGAATGGGCAATTAAAATTAAAGGTCAAACAACAAAGGCTGCATTTGACCTTTGTTCATGTGGTAAAGGAAAATAACACTCAGAATGAGTTTACAAGCAAGTTAAGTACAAACAAGTTATCTATCTCAGCGCATGCTCTGTTGACAATGTACACCTGTCTGCCTGTGTGTGTGTGTATGTGTTCGGAATGTATTTCTATGAGCATTTTCAGTCTGTGTATTCAGTTAACATTCATACTGTATGTACAGTGTGTCAGGATCTTCCTAAAATCTCAGTTTGGCAGCCTATGAAAGCTTAGTTCTGGGTTCTTTACCCTGTTGGTAGTGCATCCCAAAATACATTCCACGCGTTTCTGTTGTCTGCCAGCAGACAGAAGAGACAAGGTGGCACCTTCATGCAATACAAAATGGAGAGTGATTAATTGTTTTCCCCTCCAGTATGGGCAGGACTTAATTGCACTCTGTCTCTATGCTGCTGCTGCCAGTAGTTTTGCATAGTGTTCACTGTGTTTGGACACAAGTGCATAGCTTGAAGCCTGACGAAGATGGATTCTCGTGTGATCTCATCGTGTGTCACTGTTAGGATATTCTTTATCTAAATGGCATTAACATGCAATATGGATGCTATTAACATGCATTATGGATGCATGTTAATAGCAGGAAATAACAACTGTAATTGGAAATAAAATCAAAAAGTCAATCAACACAGAACAATCGAAGCTTTTGTAATTACTATTGGTTATATTTGAAACTAAAAAATAGATGGATCAATAGAAAAAAACTCACAGTCCACCAGGAGGGTGTTGGGCTGCAGCTGTGGATGGAGTCTTCCATACGCTAAGCTGTCACTCATATTTTTACGTGAAGACAAAACATTCATCAGCACCTGTGAAGAATCAGAAAACAGAATAAGATGTACAGAATAATAAACCATACATATATTAATCAATCAGTCATTAATCCAGTAATTAAATAACCTGTGTGATGCCACTGAGAGCTTTCTCTCCATTGGAAGATCCAACAGCTACGTATGTGCCACACAACCCCACAGCAGGCCTCACCACTGTGGGCATCAGGAAGGACATAGGCCTCTTCCCAGGCTGGATGCCATTATGCTAAAGGAAAAGCAAAAAAAAAAAAAAAAAACACACAAGAATAAGTAAATACTTCAATCAATACTGAAATCAATTAAATAAAATACACAATTACCGGGTTAGGTGATGAGTTCTTTGTTTTATTAGGCCAGGAGAAGTCCAAGATCTGGCTGTTCAAGAGAATTCCTGAAGAAGTCACGATCCCGCTGCCAAATGGTTTGTTTAGAGAGCTAGAACAGACACAAGTAAAAAGAAAACTGGTTTTCCACTCTTAACTATCACTGGGATTTTCTTGAACATATACGTTGTTTAACAGCAGTACAGATAAAGCAGGGCGTACCTCATGACCGACACAATGTGGTCGTCTGGGCCCATGACCATGACTTGGGCAGCTGCTGCACCTTTCTCTAAGGTAAATGATGAAGTGTAATGGCTGACAGGGAAGGCTTGAGAGTCGTTGATCATCTGGCGGAGCAGGGAAGCCTGTGATTTACTTGGAGGTGAGAACAACAAAGGGGCATGGTTCCATGAAAATGTCTTACTGAGTTAGGATGGATATGCACATTATATATTTTAAAAGGACAAGGTGATCTCTACCTCAGCATCTTGGCGACAACCTCGGAGACAGAAGTGTCATACATGGGGTCTCCTAGCCCACTAGCCAGGCCAAGAGCTATCTTTACAGCCTGGGAGAGTAATGCAAAATTAACATTTAAGTAAAAATCATGAATTACTGCACATTACACACGGTTTATACTGTATAGTGGTGAAGCAGTTTGTGTGCTACCTCTGCAATCCAGTGGTAGGTGCTATTCCTGGGCACCTGGCTGGTAATGTTGTAGCCTTCCAAGATGTTGAGAGCAGTGATCAAGGCAACACCAGCATGTGGGGCCGGGGCCGCCATCACATGGTGTCCTTCAGAAACACCAACAAATCATGTGATTGAAAATTTAATGATGTCTATCGTGAAATGGGATGATTTCAGTGACAAAATAAAATAACTCAAAGAAAATCAGAAAATCAACAAGAATGCAGTAACTGGCAAGTGTAATGCAAAAGGAAAACTGCAACAGTTAATGATCTCACATGAAGAATGAGATACATAGCAGATGAGACAAACAGAACAATGTGAGGAATTTTATCATGCAGCTTATAGATGGGGGTCATATCTATCATGTTTGCATACATGGTTCAACCTCAGTCCATGTTTAAGAAGGGAGATGTACACAGTTCACAGCAGACACATGGTCATTAATTACAGGATATAATATAAATGTATTGTATTTACAAGAACACTAGAAATAAAACTACAGAATGTAGTTTCTGAATAACTCGTGGTGGGATTGCTGGCTGCTGAAAAGCTGACACTGACCTGTATTTCTTAATGAACAGCCGGGAGCTACTGTAAACTGCTTTACTGGCTTAATTTTGTATAAAGAAGCAGCTGAATGAGTATGAAGACTTCAAATAGTAGGTGTTACAGTAAAAGACAAGTTTGTGGTGTCAATAAGGTGGAAAGAGTGAGTTAGGAAGGTCTCTGCTTCCCCCCTGAAAATTAGTATCAGTTAACATTAGAGACAATGGGGCAGATGGATAGCAGGCACATGACTTAGAGCCTCATAAAGCAACAGGTGTAAGTCAGTTTGCTTAGATATTCATGTTGTCTAAGAGAGTATGCATTTTTCTATATTTGCTAAAAAATATATGTATGAAGAAGGGGAGTTAAGAGGAGGTTGAGAATTTAACAATTTAACCCCACTCTGTGTGAGCGGTCACTCTAACTCTGAACAGAAAATCTGAAATTTCCTGAAAAATTTCCAGCTTCTATGTCTAGTTTAGTTTAGTTAGTGATAAACATCAGGTTAGTCAGGTCAGGTGAGTTTTATGTTAATGTATGTGTCCTTCCTCTCTTTGCAGAGTAAATAACACAGGTATTTACCATGATAGGAGATCTCTGCCGGTTGCTGTAAGACTGTGCTGTAGTTTGCGAAGTCATCCTCTGTGAGCACTCCGCCCCTTGCTTGCACCTATCAAAATTGAATAGTGATCTTAAATTGGCCTGTGCACTGTTGTCACTTTGTTTGTAGTCAGACACTAGTTTAGTTAGGTTAGTCTTTAAGATATATGATATTAAGTTATTCTCTTCTCAAATTAAAGGATAAGGATGCTTTAAATTGAAAAAAGAGAGACTGGAATTTGCAGTATTTCTAATTAAATAATAATAAAAAATAATTAAGAGTGCAAATGCCTGACGTTAACATTGATTATGGTCCATTTATGTCTTGTGATGCCTGTTCGCATCTCATGTAAACCATGGGTTCAAGTTTCATGAAAAAAAAGTCAAATTTTAGGCAATAAAGCTTTTTCTGATTCTGATCCTGAACAGCCCAGCAGAACTTTGTCACAGTTAAAAACCGTGTCGTACTGGACTACATTATACTGAAAGGTGTTTCTAATCTTTAGCCCTTGAATTTACATATTTTACATACATTTACATATTTTTAATAAAAGATCAGATGAAAGTACAACAAGGATTTTTGCTTGTTGGAGTGGTAAGTTAAGTTAAGTGGTAAAAGTGACTCTCTATGGAGACTATGCAGAATTCATGACTTATATAATCAGGCTGGAGATGGGGAGGTAAAAATACATATTCTTTCTTACTGCTGCTGCCATTTCCTGCGTCAGGTTTCCACCGTAGAACTCTGATATCCCCTTAACTGCGACAGCATCTAAGATGGCTGCTAAATCAAGGCGTCTGGTGTGCAGCCCAGCGAGGGGAGCCTGGCCATTGGGGAGGAACAAATCCCGAAATGCAACAGACATGTTTTGGTCCTTGACTTTAGCCAGAGCTTCAGCTAGGTAGAGAGAGGGGAAAAGACAGGTGAGATTACACCTTATCTTCAAATATGACTACACATCATGATGTTCGGGAGTGACACTGAGGCCAGGCGATAGTGCTCGTAGCAGTGCAGGAGCAGTGAGACTTCACCCAGTGATTTGTCCTGCTACATTACACTATGCTTACCTAGGTCATGGGTAACATTAAATCCATTTCTGGCCACATCTGCTGCCATGGTAACCACATCCTTCCACTGCATTCTGGGGGAATTAAAAGTCATGACAGAGTGGCTTAGTTCACACATTTAAATATATATACGCACAATCTTAACTACTTGTTTTCAGGTTATCGTTCCAAAAAGATAATGCAAAATGTTTTTAGCATAACACTTAATATACAGTACATCTGTAGCATCATGCTCATACCAACTGAGGCATCAGTATCAGGATAATTACACAGCATCAGAGTAATTGCAGCCCAACACACTGCCTAAAAAAGACCCACAATGTCTTTTCTTTGAACAGCTGGTGATGCTTTTACTATGAGATCTCAGTCATTTTGCTTTGAACACAGAGACGAGGCACATGTTTTGACAGCTCTGACATAGTGCATATGCCTTAAAAAATAAAAAATAATATAATATATTCTGTTGTACTTGAAATAAATCATTTGAAACAAACAATATCAAATAAGACTGTCCAGAAACCAGGGCTACAAGGATTCATGGGAAAAGACTGAACAAATAAAAACAGTATTACATAATAGTTAGTTATCATACTTTCCATAGAGCTGGTGTGCCTGATGCATCCCACTGAGCATGCCTGGTACTCCCACCAGCAGGCCAGGCTAAAATGCAGCGAGAACAAGGTGCACACATTAACGACAGCACTAAACATGAACAAAAAGACTTCTTCTGTTCTCATACTCAGCAACCCACTCACAAAGACATGAACAAAAAGGCTTCTTCTGTTCTCATATTCGCCATCAAACTGTTATAAAATGATACATCAAAAGAAATGTCTTACATTTACATCAAGGTTTGTATGCAGCATCTCCTCGTGCATGGCAGATGGTGCTGTCTCTCTGAAGTCAATGACCCTCGTCACATTCTTACGGATGTCATGCACCAACATAACTCCACCGCTAAAAATCGAATCAGAGCACAAAGTTTGTATGCATATTCAAACAAGTATGAGAACCTGTTTATAAGAAGTCAATATATTTATATTACTCACCCTCCAACACCAGAAGTGTGAGGGTGAACAATTCCCAAACAGAGGGCAGCAGTGATGGCAGCATCAACACTGGACCCCTGTTTGCTCAGTATATCAAAGCCAAGAGATGTACACTGGGCCACATCTGTCACCACTGCTCCTTGGTTAAAGACCTTACATGAAACAGGAGAACAAAGCAGGAAAGATCATTGATATGCGTTTGAACTGACTTGGGCTTGTGAGGGAGAGCACTCAGAGAGTTACTCCTAATCCTATGATCACCTGTAATTATCTGACAAAATCCACACTATTGCAACAGGGTTGCAAAAGTACAACGACATAAAACACACACACACTCATACACTCCTACCTGTGGGTCTCCAAAGTAGATCTGCATGATGAGAGCTACAGTGACTCCCGTGGCGAAGGTGAGACAGGCTGTGATGATGACTGTCAGTCCATCTCTCTGGCAGGCACAGTCTTCTGTAAAGGGGTCTCTGGTGGTCTCCTGCAGCGATGCGATATCATGGCTAGCCAGGTCCGAAGCTGAGGAGGGGAGACGCTGGAGGCGAGCTGACTTCAAAAACAGATCTGGGTCTGGGACAAATAACACAAACAAAAAGGCTGAGATTGAACAAGATATCGCAGGACAATCACAAATTTAATATGGCCAATATGTCCTGTTCTCCCACACCAAATTTAGTTTAAAACTTGTCAGCTTCAAGAGGTCATGCCCACTGGAGGACAAAATTAGTTGCATCCCTAGTTGAAATCCAACCTTTAGAAATAATTTGCAACAATGAGCAATAACTGGAAATTTGACTGGAAAATAATGCTGCTGCATGAATCCACATGCACACACTCAACTAAAAGTTTGTGGTGGGCATATTTTGTCGTAATTGCGTCTGACTCACCTGTATCTTGCTCACTCAGGACAATGTCATCATCTTTACGTGATTTTAGGGTGTTTTCCCCAGACACCATGTCATCCTCCGGCAGCCTGGGAAAGCTGGTGATGCTCATGTAATCCACCGGAGAGTAGGCACTACCCAAGGTTGTCTCCGGATTGGCATCTTTATCCACCACACATCCACTTGGGTACCCTGCTACAATTTCAGGAGCAGGGCTGTGCATGGCTGCTGTTAAACCCTGCAGTCACTTTAACTTATCTTTATCTTGAGGGTGTGGAGGCGTTAAAGCAGGATATCCATACTTCCAATCACATCTGGTAATTACACACACCTGTCATCCAGATGATGTAAATGACTTACTTGACAGGATCTTTAATATCTCATTATATCACAGTTCTCCTGCAGGGATTTGTAGTTTTTCCTTGTATGATATTAGCACCCTTTACTCCAAGACCACTGCAGTTTCTTAAAGAATATTTCTGCTAGGCCAAGACACGCATGTGTAGCTCCGATGATTATGCATTTATCCCAGTCGTCACCTGCAAAAGATAACAAACCGTGTCAACTAGTTTTGGACAAGGAAATACCTGAGAGAAGCATCCGCCTTACGTCGAATTAATTATCACATGCTCATCACAAACACAGTCCAACCCAAATAATAAAATGCGACACTATGTCTGCCCCAGTATGGCGCAGAAAAACAGTCCAACTTAATTATAGTATATACTAAATTATATATTAAAACAACATTAACATTATCAACCTCCGTGTGGTGTTTCTGTATCCTGCGTGTACCGTTTGTCCACAAGCTAGCTAACGCATCTTTCTGTGAATTCAGTGCGGCTACAAACGGCTCAAAGCGAGGCCAATGACGCTTACCGTTGTCGGGAAAAACAAGTGTAGTCAAACAAAAATAATCCTCGAGGGGTTTTCGCGTGGGTTTCGAACAGGACAGGTGAGCCGAGCTGAGCTGAGCTGAGGTAAGGTGAGTGTAGCTCCCCGTCACCAAGACTACAAGGAGAGCTCCTGAATCACGACACCGCCACACGGCAGGGAAGTTAGCTTCATGTTACAGCCCAGGGCAACCGGTAAGACTTGTCAGCTTAAGCGTATGTGTTTTTAAGTATTTGGCTGTAAACAAAGACCGACTAGCAACTTAGGATCATTTTGGTCTATAATAAACGTGAACATGTTCTTGAACTACCCGACTTCACGTAGGAACTGTGGTGGATGGCTGTGGTGGCGTCTAGGTACCAATATCAGACTTACTTCACAGTAGCCGGCCTTAAAGATCCACTATATCGCATCTCCACAGCTGATGATCAAATCCTTCACTGCACAGGCGCTTCAAGGCATTTCCCATCTATCCCATCAATATTATGACAGCTGTCATCAGAAAAAAAGTGCCAGCATACAGGGTCTTTCTGATATGTGAAAGTCAGACAGGTTAAAGCAGCTCTGCAGGATACCTGCTCCAGTTACAAAGCCTTTGTCCCTCCCATTAAACCTAATTCTTTACTGGTTCCTCCACCTTTTAAAATAGGTCAACAGGAACTTGTTTAACTTTCTTTGTCTCAGCACACCACAAAAGTCTGACGACTCCACACACACACAAAAAGTGATATTATTCCTGCTCTGTTTGGCTCACCTAATCTGTGCACCCCACTCACTTATTTTGACATGTCTCCTTACTTGATTTTCTCACTTATTCAAGTTTCCAGTTTAAGCCAATATAAATCCATGGTGAGCATAGGAGCACGCCCCTGTTAGTCAAAACAGGAGATATATTTACACACCATTTACCACACCCATCTGTTCGCCTCCTTACGTTTTGCATACTGTAAACTTCCGCCTATTTCACAGGGTCAGCTGCAAGGCAGACAATGGTGTTATGTAACAAAGTACATTTACTCAGGCACAATAGCCTTTTTTCACAGCAGCCTTTTTACATGAAATATTAATTATTAATATTAATTAAGGTCCAGTTCCACTCAGGTCAAATAAGGTCAGGGTGCTGCTGTGGTGCATGTTGGCTCAGTCTCTGCTGCAACGAATGGGACTGCACCTTATTTAGTATATAGTATATGTCATGTCAAAATGGCTGCTGTGAAAAAGGTCTGTTTTGATGTACTTTAGGTATCATTTTTGATTTTATTCTCTGACTCCTCTTGTACTTTTTACTCCACTATATTTAGCTGAGAGATAAGGGTATTTTGACCAAACTATCCAAATGAATTAGTTAAAATGAACTCCCTCTTGATCAACTACATCATTAAAATGCTGATTACATGTTGATGCATCCATAAAAATGATCATATAATATAATATGTTGACAGGTGACATTCCCTTACATCATGAATGTTTTAACTTTTGATACTTTAATCACATTGTGCTGATGCTTCTTGACTTATCTACTTTTACTTAAAGGATCGAAATACCACCCCTGTCAATAGATCCACACACTCATTGCTCTAATCCAATTCCCGCCTGCTCTCCCACATGAAAATAATGACACAAGATTCAGGTGTTAACCTGAGTATTTATTGTTGTTGTTTTGTTTGTTTTTTTGGTGGGTACCTGTGTTTTCTGAATGGATGCTGGAAAAACCCATCCGTTGATTTTTGCATAGGTCTTTTGCCTGTCAGTGGACTATTGTCCACTTTGGGGATGGAAAAAATCAGCACATCACAAAAACCATGCAGAAATAGTGAAAGGCACAATCACCATACTGTAGATATCAGATACACCAAATTTTATAGGTCTATATATTTCTTTTTTATGGGGGGGAGGGGTGTACTAATTAAGATGTAACATGGGCGAAACCCCAAGTGTTTTTAAGCTGCCATCATTTCAGGGCACAACATAAAACATATGAAACTCCCCAGACATTCAATGCCTTTCATTTAAAACATCCTATTGGTGAACAACTGTTCTAATAACTATATGGGAAAATACAAGCATATTCTATAGTAGTTTTATGATACATTTAATTTCATCTTTTTTTTAAATATATAATCTATCTGTCTCCTGCCTCATCCTTTCCCTGTCTGCATCATATAGGCTCAACGCACCTGGTGACCACTCCCTCTCCCCACTGTTGGATAACTTTCACACTTGAACCACACCTCTCAATAATCACACACAACATACTGAGAACACATTTCCTTTTACATGACACTGATGAGAAAGGAAGAAATAAAAATAAGGAAAACAGGACAGGTTTGCAACGGCAGATGGGTATCTGTGGTGATCTTTACATTTTGCACGCACACACGCTTCCACCTGTAATCTCTCATTATTACCCTGTTTTCGCTCTGTGTGTAATATTTCTAACGGGCAATTGAAACTCAACCTCGGAGACACAATCAACTAGAAGAGTAAACTCCTCGGGAGTGAGGCAGCTTATATGTAGAGATCATTGTGCGTGGGTGGGCATGTTAGAATCAGCACCTCAGGTCCATCTCCTGCACCATTCAGAGGAATCAACAGGATACATAATAGTCATCTTTAAACAGAAAAAAAGGATCATATTCATAATTATATAATAAATTAACAGATATTAACAGATTTGAATAAAACAATCATTTATATGATTATTGTCAGAAATGAAGAAAGTGTGGTATGTGATTCAAGGGGGGAAAAAATGTTTCATATCTCGAAAAAAACAAAAACAAAAAACAAAAACCTAAATGAGACATTTCCATTTTTCAAACAATCAGAAATGAATTCCCAGTCTCTCAATCTGTCCTTTGAACACACCAGTACATATCATATTAAAACCATGTCATTGTACTGTGTCCTCACCAGCATTCATTCAGCTAGTGCTGTGCTAAGTGGACCCTCTGGAGGGCAGTGTTTGCCTATGGCACATCAACTCTGAGTCTAGCGCTGTTCTTATCTCAAAGAGTTGAGACTGAAGCTGGGGCAATGACACCACTTTTGGCCACTGAAATGCCCTCTTGATTTGATAATGAGCACAGAGGTGAGGCAGAGAGAGGATTCTCATTAGTCCCATTGTGCAGGACGTTGTGGACTCAAGTCCTGAGAGGCTTTGACATCTAACAGAGCGATGTTAAATTGTTTTGTAGTATTTACAAGACAAATAAATGACCATTATTCATGTCTTTTTAAAGAGTTTCTAGCATAAACGTGTCAGTACACCTTCTCACGCACAATTTTGAATCAAAACAAAAATCAAAAAAAAAAAAAAAAAAAAAAAAAAATCACAAAAGAAAAAACAAGCACACAGCACACCGCTAAAACTTTGACTCACAAAATGTATGACAGTGCAAACTTACATCCATGTCTCAAACTATTTACAAACATTAGTATACACTTCAGCACCATTGTTTACTATTGTTGTTGAATACATATCAGTAAGCTAGATCTTTAAATGGACACTGTTAGTGCTGGATGTGCTAACGAGAAAGGGACAGACAGTGATGGAGTAGATGTCAGAGAGCAAATGGGTTGCACATCCATAAGGAAAATGATGGTTCTGAATGCGTTGCAAGGGAAAGATGAGTCTTGTTAGGCTTTTTTCTTCCCATTTCTCCTAACAGTTGCCCCAGTCAGTGACAATGAAAAGAGCTAATGTGTAAATACGTAGATCATACTTTCTTTTTGGTGTTCACATGGATAACGTAAGATCACAGCACACACTTTGGATGAAAATGGCTGATGTGTGCTGGGCACATTACTTTCATTTACAGACCACACTTTTAATGATCATTATGCTATGTATGATCCACAGGGAGCATCTTTTATTTTTTTTATTATTATTATTTGTTGGCTTTAAAAGTCAAATTGTGTGACAGGAACAAGCATTCTTTTCGTTCTTTAGTGGAAGCATGCAGAGAGACTATAAAATAATGTTAAGATTGATAAAATGAGCAGAAAACAATCTAACAAAACAAAATAAAGAGTTGCCATCAATACCGCTCTGCACTTACTCTTACTTGCCATACCCTGTAACCCAAAGGCAAGCCCTGTCTTTCTTCACCTCCATCTCCATTTATGCTCCTTATCAATTTATTTATCTTTATGTTCACAAGAGACTTGCACGAACTTTAATGCAGATGAAATATATAAAACAAGGGCTGCACAGAGGGTTACACAACACTTCCCCATGACCATTTCGTATTTATCACATTCCTTTCAATACTATATATATTACTATACTATAATTTCTTTTTACTCTTTAGTCTGTTTTGCTCATACTCTCACCATCTTCGACTTGCTCTCATCCTTCACAAAGTGAGAAGAGAGAAATATCACAACACTTGTTTCCTATGATGTAAAGGGTTTGCTCGTATTTCCTTGCACATGTCTTTTACTTTTGCAACTGAAGAGAAACAATTGTGTAGTGATTTTCCTCTCAGACTCGTCACGAACGGTATATCCTTCTACCTTTTTTTTTTAAAAATTAAATTAAATAAAAGCACTTGTAATATAAAGCTTCGAAGATGCGGTGAGTTGTTTTGTCTGCAATGATTCTGAGGCATAACTTGTCTCTATATTGCATTGTTTCCACCAGAAAAGTCAAAAAGTACACTTGGTTATTTAAATTTCAAATCATTATCTCCAAACTTAACAAATTATCTTAGGGATTTAATAGTTGGGTTAATGAAAAAAAAAACATGCCTTTAGTAAGAGTGAAAGAAAAGAGAATATTTTACTAAGATAAGGAAAAAATAATAAACTTTTTGTTGTTTTTCAGACATTATCGTTACTAAATATAACCTGTATACATATTCTGAAGACTTTTTTTGTTGTTGTTTGGATACTGCAATGGACAATAAGTATAATAAAGGTCTACACAGATCTACTCAGAGGGCTCGGTTCATAACAGAATGGGGCATAAAACTACCAGATCAAGTTTGTGACGAAACCAAAACAAAAAAAAAGCTGGTCCACTGGTATCTAAGTGTAATATGATATAATATGCAGAAATGAAAGCTAATATGCAGTGGATGAGTACATTTAATCATGTGTGTCTTGGAGTTGACTACTAACACTACTAATGCCCTCAGAGTAAACGATGCCCCTTGGTTTCTGGAGAGTTTAGTGGCAGATGTTACGCTTGCAGGGCTGGTGAAGGAAGGTGTTTCTGGCGTGGGCTGCGTGGCGGGGGACCTTCTCCCTGGTGAGGTTTTGGCGTTGGATACGGTTGCGGCCCAGATGGCGCCGCTCAATGCGGGCTTTGCTACGCTGGACCCTGGCCACTTGAGTGACCTTGGCCAAAGCTCCAGCCTGGGCAGCTGCTCCACGGGTCACCCGGGTGGGCATAGTGCTGTGGATGACGGAGGCAGCAGCTGGTTCAGCCACTCTGCTGCGAGGAGAGAGAAAAAATGTCAGAATGGGTTGTGCTGATGCTGAAAGAGCAGGTAAAGGTCAAGTGGAGCTAGATTAAGAGTGCCATTTCTCACCTCACGCTGCTCGCCAGGCTGACAATGCTTTCCTCTCCCACCACAGACAGGTTGCTGTTGGAGACCATGGACAAGTTGTTCGAGGAGACGTACACAGACATGCTGGGGTGTTCAATGAGCAGGTCCTCCATCGGGCTGGCCTCTGCTGTGGCTCCCTCTGCAGTGAAACAGGGGGGAGGGGTGACAAACCAGCTCTCATCCATGCAGCCTCTCTCTGCTCTATTGCTACCCCCACACTCACTTCCAGAGCCAGGGGACATTGACGGGGTGGAGGAGGGCGTGGACAGTCTGGCCCGTCTCGGCAGGGTCACAGGTGTAGTGGCACCCAAGTCTGACGGGCTAGTGCTTGGACAAGACAGGGGGTCTGATGCTACAGCACCTCGTGCCCGAGCTTTATGTGTCCTACGACGTTTGTGAGGCGCGTGGGTAATGGGGGTCGGGCATTCAGTCCTTGTTTGTGTGTCTTGATGCTTTGATTGGTTATTGTCTGGAAATGATTGTGCAATCAGTGGGCCTCCCGTCTCATCGTCCGCCTGCATCATGCAGTCAGATTCTTCTGAGCACATGGCAGCGATGAGATGACACGCCAATACAGACAGATGTTTGAGGTGGGAGGTTGCAAAAATGATGCAAATGTGGTAGATTATCAAAAAGCCATGCGGGATAAAGGGGGGAGATTTTTAAGGGATCACATACGCACGCGCACACATACCAGTGTGGGGAATGTAAGGGGGTTTAAAAAAATTGGAGGAGGGGAAGAAGAGGGGGTAAGGAAACACAAAACATAAAAGAGTCACATCATTAGTTGTGTTGACCCTCTACGGTTTTGATTATGTCAGTGACATAATGTTTGTCTTGACTTTGCTGAGAGGTACATTAATGTTGCTTTTGATGTTTGGTTGGCTTCTGAACAGGCACCAAAGCAAAATTTCATACTCAGTAATTGCCTTTGTCATGATTGAGATCATAAACAAAGAGGAAAGAGATGTATGTTCACAGAAAACTATGTGTTTCCGTCATCTGACAGACAACACTGCTGGTGTGGCAGCCACATGGAGAGAGGAGAGCGTCAGTGTAGTTGTGCCACGCCCCGACTGATTCTTCACCTCACCCCATCATCCCCATTATTGCTTCTACACTTCAAATGTTAGACATGCAAGAGTGTTTCTCAGCAACTACTTTCAACATAAAAACACACAGTTTCACTATGTCCTAGTTCGGTGTGCCTCTAAATTACCACACCGACCTATTTAAGCCACCACCATGCACTTCCTCTCATTAGACTCACCAGGCAGGTTGACGAGCATCCATCCCTCCTCGTCGGCCTCCGTCACACAGGGGTTGGGTCCCTTCAGCTCAGCTGCCACCTCTTCTACCTCCCCAAACAACAGGTTGCTCAGACGTTGAAACATGACTGCTTTTATGTATTATCAAGTATTGATGACTCAGGTGCTTTTTGTTGTCCACAAAGAAAAAAAAGCTGTAGCTGCCTTTTTGAATGTCTTATTTGTATTTATGTATCACTTGTTGCTGTTTTAAGCAATTCCTTGTCTGATTTTTGAGTTGAGTTGTTGTTGTTTTTTTTTTTGTTTTTTTTTTACTCAATTGAAGCCCTTTGCTGGAGTGGACAGGCTTCTCTAGTGCAAATGTAAGGTTTCACTTGGTTTGGAGCAAAGGCCTGGAGAGAGAGAGGGAGAGAGAAGAAGAGAGTGGTTAGTGTCACTAAAAAGATAAGGCGCTTCACTGTCAGCATTTTCTTGGGAAAGACATCCTTAAAAAGAGAAGTGACATATTGGGTTAATTTCCTACTGCTTAGTCAGGATAGGCCTACATTAGATAAGCACAATAAGTGTGCAGTGTGTGTGGTAAGATATTTTGGGACGCATTACATGAAGTTGGAACTATTTTTTAACTATTACCTCAAAGCATTTTGACCTGCACTGTAATAACAGGTTGACACAAAACAGAAGCTGTTAAATGCTCCACCAGCTGGATGCTAACTTTGTCTGTCGTTTGGTGTCAAGCAGGTAGCATTAAGTCTGTTTATCGTTTTTACACTGACAACAACTGCCTGCTATGTCCGGGAACAAGGCTGATGAAAGGCACCTTAAAGAAAGAAGTTGGGGGCTGGAAAACCAAAACAGTGACCTAAAAGAAGCTAAAGCTCAGTTTCACTGACACATATTTGTCCTCTTGTTGATATAAAAATATTGACAGCAACTATAAGCATTTAAACTTTCACGTAATGATGAGCTAAACTGTAAAATGCATGCATCAATGGGCTACAGTAGGTGGTGATAAATAGGAATGTGCTTTATGAAGAATTGCATTAAATTAGAAAGAAGTTGGTGGACAATAGCTGCCCTCCCCTCCCCCGTGATATTTAAATAACCAATCAGCACGGTCTCAGGACAGATGGACAGGCCTGAGAAGAAGAGGAGGAGGTGAAAGGAGAGGAGGTGACACAAAGACAAAGAAAGCTACGAGTCAAACAAAGTGTGCACAATGTTAAAATCCAAAGAAGACACAGAGACATTACAACAGAAGGTAGTGAGGCAAAGGACAAGGGCCTGACCTAACTACGAACATGATGATGTAATGTTGAACAGATGTTTGAACAGTCATTGCTTACAAGACAAACCCGTACATGTTCAAAGACATGTTTTATCTATTTAAACTGTGTGACTGCAGAGGGAAAATTGACTGAAGGGATCATAGTGCAAGCCTCTGCCAATACTTGTGCAACTTGCAGACACACTTAAAAATAAATTGGTTTCATCTTTAATGCTTTTATTTATATATTAGTTTATTTGAATACTAGTTTTAAAGTTGTAGAGGTTTAAATTTGACATCATCGCCTATTTAAGTCCACAGTCTGTTTGACCCACAGCCTGCACTGTCTTTAATTCCTCTTTGGAAATCCAATATGTGCTGCTGACATTCAACTATTTGAACAGCTAAATGAGAAGATCAAGACGTGACAGAGGTTAATAATAATGAAGGAGCACTCATTAAAAGGTGAACCAAAGTGTGAGATTTAAATATGGAGCAAAGATACATGGAAGAAGATATGCATGGATGCTTGTTGGGAAGCTGACACTTTCTGTCCTTATTTGGAGGATAACCATAGCCAACAGGAACATAAAGGTAAAAGACAGCCTACATTACATGCTCCTGAGATTTCTTATGTCAAATGTAATAATATAGTCACTGACAACAAGGAAGTTTGCATGTCTGTTTAAAATAACAAGAAAGAAATCCAAATAACTCAAGAGAAAAAACGGGGCAAACAGCTGCAAAAGTATAAGCTTTTTTTTAAAAAAAAAAAAATCATCGCCTACTAGATAGAAAACGCTCAGATGTATTTTTTAATACTCCAGATTGTATGAGTTCATTTTGACTCACTTTCTAGGTCATGTGAAAAATCCTATCCAGCAAATTAAATAAAAAGGCCTGTGGTTATTAGATTTTTGGGGATTTTGCAAATGAAACCTAAAAACATACTATGAACTGAGTTTGAACTTGAAGTGCTGCAATCCATCCTCAGCACTGAGATTGTTTTTAATGCATTCCTAGACTAACAGAAACTTAAGTCATGAGACCGTGACCAACAAATCCAGATAAACAAAGTTTTGGTGGCAAAGCCTGAGGCCTGCTTTGCATAAGGTGTGGCAGACATCCACAAAAAAAACACACACACACACTGAACATGGACTACATGCAGCAACCCTGATACAACACTTCACCACACACCACATCAGTTTGGTGGACGAGCAGGTTAATTCAGAGCTATCTGCCGGGTGTACACCTGTTGACACTACTAACAGAGCTCAAATAACCACCACTGATATGACTTATATCTTGGATGAGGCAGTTTCTGAATACATAATGCGTATGTGTTGATGCAAAGCTATTATATCAGCTATTAAGAGATAAAGTTACATGGAAAAAAAAACAGAGGGCTAGTGTAAAGCATTTAATGTTGGCATGATATTATGTAAATTTAAGACAGGCTATTCTGTTTTAGGGTGCATCTGGCCAGGCACAGCAGGTGGAAATAAACCAATTTTATCTGTTTTTCATGCTGATCTAAGACTACCTTGTCCAATAAACCAATACATCAAGTTAGTTAGTTTAATATCTTAACAAGATTAAACCTAAACTACCTGAAAATATAGCATACAGCAGAAAGATGCTGCCTTAATCTTCATGATTAGGAGCACTGACAGGTCTTATTTGTGTTTTTTTTTTTTTTACTTATATATTAATGTAACACTATAAATAAGATTTTACAGCCATGTCTGCACATCATAAAATATGAAAAAGACGTTAAATTATGGCTCCTTTCTTCCTGACATTGGTCTTAAAAAAAAAAAAAAAAGTAGGAGGAGATCCAGATGGGAGGGGACTCACGAAATAAAAACAAGACGCCTGTGACGTCTCACCCACGTCACTGACGCTGACAGAGAGGCTCCAGTCTATTTGACGACCGGAGGAGAGAAAAAGGGGAGATCTGAATAGCAAACATAGCAAAAAAGAAAAAAAAAAAAAAGATTTTATGATCGCGTACATTCGACCTACATATATTGATATGTCTAATCTACATTTAGAAACACTGAGCCGGAAAAAAAAATCCCATATATGAATGGTTGCTATTGTCGACGGCTGTCGTCTGGAGTTGAACTGACGTTATGAAAAAAAAATGCTCACAGCAACAACAGTGTTTACATTTGAAATACATAAAAAAAACACCCAATTAAGTCGGTGTTGCAAAATAAAACATCGGCCTCTGGCTGTCGACAGCCGCCGACTGATACCGAGAGGAGACCTTCTGTAGGGTATCCAGGTTAAACATGAATTATCCGTATAAGCTGTACAGCTGAAGGGTCAAAGCAATGACAGTTGTGGCTCAGCGACACTGCACGAAAAGACATCGACTGGAGAGGAAACTGACAATACAATGACGCTGTTATTTCACACAGAATAACATGCAAGTGGCTATATATTTGCAGAAAAAAAAGCCTTTTTAGCCTACAGGGTCCGCCTCCCAGAAAAACATCAACATCCGCCATCGACCTGATTCCACATCAGCATTTGGTGCAATTTACCAAGCAACGGCTGCTGGCATCCTGTAATACACACGTATACAGGCTGATGTAATTGATCGGGATATAGGACGTCGAAGAGAGCTAATTAAGCCCTTTGGTTTGGGTTGCTCTACAGCTTTCAAATCTATCCCCTGCCCTTTTAATAATAGGTCATTGCAAAGCAGTCAAAGATAGCTCGCGTAATGAGTCAGTCAGGCAGACAAAGCTGTGTAATTCGTCATGTTGTATGATTTCATATTTTTGTAGGTTAGCTAAGAGGAATGCAACCGAGACAAATGTAGCTTGACACCTCTTGAGACACACACACACACACACACACACACACACACACACACACACACAGTATCAGATTTTTAAAAAAAGAAAAATAAATAGCTTACCTGCCTTTGCAATATTATTCAAGTTGTAAACGAGATCTCACACACAGTAGAAACGACAACGATTCTTAAAGCATAGCTTTAGATAGTCTTTTAAGTGAGGTAGTTAAAACACCATTATACAAAAATAAAAGGCTTTCTTCTCAGAAGAAGGGCTTCGTGTAAAAAATATTACACTGATGTTTTCAGATCATAACATCTGCAGCTTTTTTTTTCTCCTTCTTCCACCTCCTCCCCTCTGTTTTTTCCGCTGCAGATTTTCTTTCTGTTTATTGCTGCCTCCAGCTGATCCTCGGATCAGAATGTAGAGCGTACAAAACAGCTGATTGTGAGATCACAATACACCCGGGCACGCCCCTTTCCACGCCCCCACCAAACAAACCAGCCAATCAGAATATTACACAAGCCACAAGCCGGGCCTCTAGGTAACAGAGTGGGGGCTGGGCGAAGAGGAGGAGAGGGAGAGGAAGGGGGGGAGAGAGAGCTGTCAACCTGCACCCAGATGGAAAGGGTGACTTCACCCAGAGACTGATCCGTGATCTGCTTCTACTTTCACCATCCCTGCTGTTTGGAGCCATGACATGGGGGATGGTAAACTGATCCTGGGTCTGCGCTCACATAACTCCAAATACAAACCTCCTATATGGCAGGAAAAAGATGAAGATCTGTTGACAGCAAAAGTGATTAAATTGTCAACTTGGTGCTTAATTCAGTAAATGCAGCTACAGGACAAAGAGCACAGAGTTGCTGAAACTGTTGTTGCAACTTCCTTGTTATATAAACTCCTGAATATACTTTGGACCACCGCAGACTTTGCTCTTTCTTATCCATATCTGTACATATACTTTGTGGATAGTTAAATGTTAAACTGCACCATTTAATATTAATGCAACATAATGTCCAACATGAATGATTCAAGGTAACCTCCCCTTGCTATGTTCTCTTGTGGCAGCTCTATAAAATTTATCATTTACTTTGTTCATGCAAACCTCGAATATTCATATTATTAAATAGTCCCAGTTTACACACCGTATCAGCTTATTCAGTGATGTTACTTTAAATTTCATTTGTAAACAGACCTCTCTACCCTCCCCCTCAACATCCATCTATTCACTCCGCCTTAGAGGATAGACATCCACCTGCCACTCAATATACACCAGCCAATCAGATGTGCTTTTTCTGAATGCAGCATTTGTGTAACCAATGAGCTGTGGGGAGGGTTTGAATCCCCCCCCCCCAGTGGTCATTATTTCACCCTGCAGTCTTTGAGGCTATGCACTGCCTTTTATTACTGCAGATTGTGCAAACTGGTGACTCTTGATATGTGTGTGTGCTTATGCATGTGTGCGTGTCTTTAGGTGAGAGGTTATCTTGTGTTATGTTTGGATCAAGTCCGCCGAGTAGTCTGCATAACCCTCAAGTGTATTTAACGGTGTTTATAGCCCATAGTAACAGCTCCTCGCGTTCATACATGCATACATGTATGAATAAGTGTGTGTGGCTATGGGCATGTTTATGCTCACATGCATATCAGTATGTGCAAGCATGCTGCCAGGGCTTATTGTGGATGAGGGAATTCTTTTAGTAAAGCTGCAAACACACCACACTATTTATAGCCTAATTATCTCCAAAGTACAGCCATGACGGCTGGATTTCAAGATCTTTCAGGATCTACACACTCGTCTGCACAAAACTGCACAGGTCTCTCAGCCATCACCGTGTACTCTACGAGGGTCTTGAATTCCTATGTCCTCACTGCCAAGTTAAACTCGGATGGCTCGGAGCCATCATAATGATATCAGAATAATTGAGAATAATCTTGTAGTTTGATCTATTTTACCATGCCAACATAGATTCTGTGCTGTTTTTGCGTACTGTCCACAGATGGTAGAATACCCATACTGTACGCTAAGTTTCAATGAAGTTATGAGTAGAGACACCTGGTGTTTACCTCAGCATTTGGCAGTGAACTGTGAAATACAGTGTTTTGTTTCAGGACTGCTCTCAGTTTCATGTATGTCCTGTCATGTTTCATAATACATGTGAATGTGCATCTGAGTAATCAGGCTGGACTGTGTGACTGGATGCCTTGAACTCAAACTGAAAACAAATGAACTACACCTAACAGATTTGTGTCTTCAGAAGTCTCATACAGACTCCTTGGGAAATTACTTGCTCTGCCGTAGACTTTGACATGTCATTGCCACGGTGGTGTGAGGTGATAGCAGGAGTCCAGCACAGCGTAAGCTTTCTAAAGGCAGGATGATAAGGTTTCGGCCTATATGGTTACCAGGTGCTAGGCAACTCACACACACATACACACACATACACAAGTACACGTATTCACCCTGTAGTGATGATGATATCCAAACCCTGGTAACACAGTGAAAACAAACATTTAGATGAACATGAACATGTGCATCTGTGCTTGTGTTAATGATTGTGTTCTCAAACTAATCAGAGGAAAGCACAGGCCTGGAGGAACTTGTTATGTCATGTTCTTGGAGAATGTATTGCTGTGTCGGTAGATATCATACACAATGAATACAAAATGATATTTTTAGTATTTATCCTTTAATGGATGCGCTCACAACCGCATCCTCTAGAATAACTGGGGGCTGAATAAACCACTCAAGGACACAGAGAGGTTAGACATTGTTTGTCTCTTGTTTTTTTTCCCCCTTTATCCATGCCAGAGCTTTCACTGAAGTTGCCTGGCTTCACAGGATTCCCACAGTCTCCCGAGCTGGTTGGAGAAATAGGTGAAAGGTCACAGCATTGCCTCCCTCTCTCTCTCTCTCTCTCTCTCTCTCTCTCTCTCTCTCTCACTGCATGTGTTAATGTTCATGAATGTGACATGCAGCTCTTGTTTAGCAGCATGCCTGTCCTTCCTTGTCCCAGCTAGCACACATAACTGAGGAATGTGTGTAAAGGCCGACGGTTTCTATTTTGTTTGTGGTTAAAAACAGAGGTGTGGTGATGAACTTGTTGACTCAGAAGTCCGGCTTGTAGTGTGTGTTGATGCTTGAAACAGGCAGCAAAGTAGTTTCTTTGTGAGAAGCTATTTGATTTGACACTTTAACGCTATCTTGAATTGGGACAGAACAGATCCTGAGGGGACGAGATGTGTAAGGAGAAGACAAACATACTCTAAGTTCACAGAGGAACTTTGTGTTTATGTTTCTTTACCAAAATCTTCTGACTTAGGTTTCTGTGTTTGATTGTCACGCAAGAATATGTCTGTGGGGGTGCATTTTAAAAAGATAAACTTTGGAAACATGGAAAGGAACACAGATTAGCAATGGTGTTTTTACTCTTCTCACTTCTTTGGGCTTCACATTATATTGGCTAACAGGCATGATTTTGTTGATAATGTGCTTCAAATTGTGCCAAATGACAATTTCTTTAAGTGACTTCTTATTTGATCTTTTGACTGTCTTCTTCATATGCTCTGCAGCCTGTATTTTTGGTGCCTCTCCTCTCTCCTCTCTCTTCTCGTGCTCTCACCATGATCTGCTCTTGTATACTGGCTGCTGGGAGATGATAAGATGGCAGCCCCAGAAGATAGTAGGTCAGACCTTCTTCCTACGTTAACGCTACCTTACACGTGACACTGGGGGGTTTAATTACAATAATTCTTATAGTTTTTTGGGGAACATAGTTTTTAACTTTTTAAGAGTTAAATGAGAAGATTTGTCTGTGGAGGTAAAGGAGGGGAGCCATTAGCTTAGTGTAGCATAAGGACCTGAAACAGGGGGAAACAGCAAGCCTGGTACAATTCAAAGCTTAAAATATGTAAGACTGACATTCATGTTTAAGGCTCTGTGGGGCTGCAATTAGGCCTAGCAGTGCCTTTTAGCTGAATGCTGAAGACAGCATGCAAACTTCAGATATTTAGCAGGTATAATGTTTACCATGTTATCTATCATAGTTTTGCGCTTTAGCATGTTAATGTTTCCTTTCAACTGAGGATTTTTCTAGGTTTTAGACAAATGTAACTGTTGAACAGACCATCTAAATGATCACAATTGATGCTGATGTGGTAGGTGTGTGTGTGTGCACCAAATATGAAAACTAAGTTGTAGCTTTACAGGGAGTTATGTGCTAGAACTTTCTCTCTGGGTCATTGACTTCCTGGAATCTTATCATCAGTCTGAGGCTTGCAGGCCTCACATGGAGATGGAGTTGTCACTGCACCTGGCAGAGCTAGGCTAGCTGTTTCTTTCTGTTTCCAGTTTTTATGCTAAGCTAAGATAATTGTTCACAGTTAATAGTCCATCGTTAGTGCACAACATGACAGTGCTCTTTATCTTCTCATCTAACTCTCAGCAAGAAAGTACCACTGCCAAATTGACTAACATCTGCATCTACATCAACATCTCCAAAATCCACACAGGTGTGACACTGACAACCCGAACATGCTAAATATCCAGATTTCTAAATCTCGTGGAAAAAATAATCTCATGGAAAAAATAACATCTGTCGAAAGTTCAGCAGTTGTAGCTGTTCCCATATATGAGCCTTTAATGCTGCAAGCCCTTGATGTTTGGTCGAAGTGTATTCATGTGTGCAGTAGTAGCCTTGAGCACAGTAAAGGTTCTCAAGACCTTTACTGTAAAAAAACCTTTGAAAAAATCCACTTCCCATGCAAAGGAATTATGAGTGATCTCAGAGGGGTATTCTGTGATAATCCTGTAACCAAATAAAAAGTGAGTTGGTGGGCCACATGTGTGTACGTGTGTGAGAAACAGTGGAGGAAAGTAACAAAGTATATTTTCTTTGTGTGTAACTAAACCCTCAAACCGCTTTTTCAAATTAAAAACAATGTGAATGAGTATTTAAATGCAACTACCTCCCTATTTTGCTAGTAGCTGATTGTGGCAGCTTTCATTACCAACTAACCACTCCAATTAATGACATACTTATAAATAGATCTCAAATGATTAGTTGATTAATTGATTAGTCCATTGACAGGAAATGAATCTAACGATTTAGATTAATTATTTGTTTTAAGACATATTTCAAGGTATCCGCTTCTCAGATTTGATGAATGGCTACTATTATTTGTCTTGCATTAAAATGAATATTTCTGGATTTTGGACTGTTGATTGGACAAAACAAGCTATTTGAATATGTCAGTTTGCATTTTAGGAAATTGCAATAGCCATCTTTGCTATTTTGCTGTGATATTTTCCAGACCAAATGATTAATCCATGAACTGAGAAAATAATCTGCAGATTAAACTAGTATTAAAACTACTTCCATCTTGACCAGCTATCGCAATTAAATCAATGTAAACAATTTAATAATACATCCATCGTTTCATCCATTTTCCATCCAACCGCTCATCCTCATCAGAGTAGTGGGCAATTTCATAATGTTATATAAAATTATCACTCGCAGGCCCCATTTTTATGCTTGATGAGTACTTTCACATTTCAAAGCCAGCCACTTCTGGCACTGTCCACCACGTCTGTCTGGACGTCTGTGGCCTCAGATAAAGAATTTCTTTCTGCATCTCATATTGCATACAGCCTGTCTGTACATGCTGCCCTCAACAGCACTTGACAGTCCCAAGATAACCCCAGCTCCACACACATAACACTTGTCTACTATTCCTTACTCAGCACAGGCTCTACATGGTGGGTTCCTGTCGCCAATCCAAATTCACACAACAACAACAACAACGGCAGAGATGTTAATAACCCAGCGGTCGCTCCCTCTTCCTGGGAGACCCCTCTGCAGCCTGGTGCATGTCTTTCTGCAGGCAGAGAGGTAAGGTGTTTGTCTCGCCCTTTCTCTCTTCATTCCCTTCTTCAGCTCTCCTAAAGCCCTCATGCCATGCATGCATCCCATGGGACTGTCCCTACAAGGCTTAAGCAAACAGGGCCTGGAAGTGGTGTCCTTGGCAAGGGTATGCTGATAAACACAGCAGAAGTGAGGACAGGCTGTGCTCTCCAGAGGGGGATGACAGCGCCTCATCCACGCTCCTCTGGAAGATGAAACATAACAGGGAGATGTTACCTTGGCTTCTGAAAAAACAGTGAACTTTGGAAATATGTTGTCTTTCATAACATTTGTCCACATCCTGACCAATTTGTCCCTTCCTCTCCAAGTTAGCGTGGGAAGAAGAAGAGCCCCTTGCTCAGATGTGTACCCTGACTGAAACCAAAACATGACCTGCAGGTTAAAAATAGCACATAGCAAGGATTAAATCAAAGGAAAAAAACTGAAGATATAAATACAGCAGCTTCTTTTCCATTCATTCATTCACCCTGACGTCAATCCAGTTCACGTGTTTACAAACAGCCACTATAAACAGCTCGGAGTCTCCAGAGGTGGGTCACTTTGGGCCTTTTTTTAACCAATTCAGAAATGCCACTGACAGCCTGACCCCACTGAACCTGAACACACAGAAAAGATACGGTACACAGGGCTGGGTCAATGGTCAACGAGGGTATAGTTGTAATCTTATGTTACATAACTTGCCCTTAGTCAGAACAAAAATATCATAGATCTGTCTCCTGTTACTGCTGGAATATGTTTATATATATAATGTGATGGCGCGGTTTACCAGTAGGGGATGTAGCTCAGTGGTAGAGCGCGTGCTTTGCATGTACGAGGCCCCGGGTTCAATCCCCGGCGTCTCCACTGACTTTTTTTTTTTTTTTCTCTCTCTTACTTTTTCGTTATTTATTTATGCTGTCATATAAATAAATACTAAATAATGTTTTGTTAACTGTGCAATCTGTTTTGATTCACTTGTTATTCGTTTGTGCTGCTGTTGGTCTTGGCCAGGACTCCTATGAAAAACGGATTTTTTTAATCTCAACTGGCAACTTTCCTGGTTAAATAAAATAAAATCTTACACACTAAAACTCACTCGAGCGTGTGAATTTCATTAAAATAAAAAGTTGTTTACTGAGGTTTTATTAATTGTTTGTTATAATGTGAATTATGACAGAATTTTAAAAAAGATTATAACAGAGCATTATAACAGAGAAAAACGGAGCAAAAAATATCAGTTATGTACAATGCAGTAAGTAACAGACTGCAGTGTAAGTAGTATCAGAGAAATCATGTGAATACAGAACAGAAAACATGGACATTGTAAACATTTCAGAGCTCCAGGAGTTATGTATTGTATGTTTTGTTGTGTATGGATATGTTTATGTGTTAAGACTATACATAAATGTAGTGTCCTGTATACAGTTCAATAAATATGCTTATATTAGTATAAATCTGAGCTCAAAGCTCCATTTGCAAAGTTTATTATACTGTTGCCAAAGAATAAGAATACTCTTCCAAATGTTTAGATATAGTAAGCTTTATAGCTTTATATGTTTATACAGAAGGCTACATATACAGATGTGTAGTGCTCCTGGGAGGAAATCATTGCATTGTTTTGTTTGTTTTAATGGTGTTGCATGCATATCATGTGTATGATGTATGATTTATTTAAAAATGTTATGGACTGAACTCATTTAAAACTAAACTTGATCTTTACAGTCACTTTTTGACTGCCACAGACACCCAGCCTGCAGTGAAGATGTTTAAATCAGAGGCTGCTGTCAAACAAAGGAATGAGAAGACCCTGAGGGGTGACGCTCATTTTTGGAATTAGGTAAAAACCTAACCTAGAAAAAAAAAAGTCTGACATAGATTAATGTCATTCTGCTTTTAGCAAGTTAGTCAAGGTCGGTTGTCCAGCAGGACACACTATCTGCCATGAAACAAGACCAGTGTGAGGGTCAAACCCTCACATGTACTATATTCAGGTCCCTGTAACTGCTTAACCCACATACTATATGTCTACACATTATGACCTAAAGTACTCCCTTTACATAATTCTCAAATATCTATTCCCAGGTGTCAAGTTAACATTCCTGATGGACATGTACGTGGACTGTACATTAGCTGAAGTGCATTATCTGTGCAACAGATGTCGCAGTTTGCTTACTAAGAAATATAAAGACCCCCAAAATCAGTGAAGATGTCGGACCCAAGACGTGCCAAAGTTTACACATCAGGGTGAAAAATTAGCTTAAAAGGGGGTTTACACAGAAATGCTTTATAGAAGTATAAAGAAATGTGATTCCCTTGAAACAAACAAACAAAAAAAAGGAAACAAAACAGGTCTAGTGGATTCACCACTGTGGATTCATCGCTGTGCATCACCCTGTCATTGGAATCCATTTTGTTTTGTTCAGCCTGATGGTCTTGTTGCTGAGTCATCAGACAAAACAGGCCGATCAGTCGCCTCGAGCTGGATTACAGGAAACTTTTACACATTACATGAACTTTTCCAGTTTCAGGGCTGAGGTCAACACACACACACACACACACACACACACACACACACACACACACACACACACACACACACATTCCTCAGTGTCTTGTCTCTTTGATTTAGCTGTTTGTGCAGAAGTGTGTTTTTTTGAGTGCGTGTGAGTGGAGAGGTTTTATGATGTCTGATGTCATTTTTATTTATGACAACAGACCAGCCATTTTGACATGAAATAGTTGGATAGACACAGGTGTTACCGGTGATGCTAATTAAGGTCCCGGTCAAACAGAGTCAGGCTCAGGAAAGTCTCTGCTGGAATAAATAGAATTTGAATCTTATTTATTGGCAACCTGTGTTTACCCTATTTCATGTTAATATACGTAGCTACTATGAAAAGGGTCTGTTGCATGACTGCAGAGTGATATTATATGATCTATAATCTTGTGATCGTTGCATGTTCACCAAAATGCTGTAGATTTATGCAATCAAGATGGTACTGAATCAGATTTATGGTTAAGCCACTGACCTGGAAACTTCATTGACATTGTCGTTATTGGTCTTTGACTGCCCCCTTGTGGTTCATGTCCAAATAGTTTCTCTGGAGATCAGTTCAATATGTGAACATTAGGTGGAGGCACTTCATGTTCTTTTCTTGGCCCAAAGTGATCCTGTCAGAGACTTGGAAACTGTGAATTCATCAGTAGTCTCTACAAACAAGTGATGAGTTTAAGTCTGGATTCTTGTCTGTCCATAAAGAGATTTTACATTTCTAGCCTTCTTTTCCCATTAATTCTCCTTAGGTTACTTCACTTTACTTTAATTAAGTTATTATTCCTTGTTATTACTTAAATTTTTTTACACACTGGGATTTTTAAGTAGTTTCTGTATCTGTATCTGTAATCCTGTTGTAATGTTTCTATTTTAAGTGTCTTAATTTCTGTCATGTTAAGTTATTAACATGTTTTTTTTTTTTTTAGAAAAGAGTTATTGGTACAAGACACCATGATATCATTACAGGGTTACAGCAGTGTTAGCATGTTATATAAATAAAATAGCACATACAGAAGTGAGAAACCTAGTCCACAGTAAAATAAAAAGAAAACATGTCACAGGACCACTTTATCAATCTAATAAATGTAAGTCCTGTCAGTAACTCTAAGTTATCAATATTTCAAACAATTGTTCTCTAAACTATGTAAGCAAACCTTTAAGAAACAAAAGAAATGTTTAACATACAAACATAATATTATTTGTACAGCACCTTTTAAACAATCAGATGATTTAACACTTAATGTCTCACAGTTCTAGTAGTAACTTGTACCTAAGTGACCAGCACTAACTTCTGTGTAAGTGTGTGAAGTTTTCTGACTCTTCATGTGGTCTGCTCAAAAAGCGTTAATTTCCCCCAGAACATAAACAACTGACCATTAGATGACCTTTAACGGTGCCATATATTACATCAAAGGATGCCTATGTGGTTGGACTGCTGTGTCTGCCTGCCGTCCAGATAAGGTTGGACACGCACACACACACACACACACACACGTTTAGCCAAATTCCAACTTGGAAGTTTTGGATGTTGGTGCGCCAGTGATAGAGAGGCAAGATGAAGACAAAAGAACTTTATAACTGTGTGTTTTGTGTAATAAAAATACACCCTGCATGTTTCAACACTGTATTCTGAGCTAAAATCGTCTTTCAGCACTTCATATAAAGATCGTAAACGTTTCCATCTGTTTCCATCTGAGAGAGATATGAGAGTGTGTTTGCCATGTAACTCTATCACTTGTCTTGTCAAATGTTTGTTTAGACCATCATGCAGCTCTGCTCCAAATAAAAAGCATTTGTTATTAATTATCAGGTGGTGAAAGATGAATTAAAAGCACAGGTGTATTTGATCAATAGTTTATTCCCCTTGTGTACACATGCTGCAGAGGCACATACAGAACGCCTTCTCTTTTCGGACTAGAATGCAGCATTGGAGACACAGCAAAAAGAAACAACGCTCCAAAGTACAGAATGGATTATGAATTCTACATTCACAACAAAGAAAAAAATCCAAATTGTCTGTTTTATGTCAACAGTTTCAACTCTCTCATTCATTATAACATCAAAATAATTCATCCTCTTCTCCTCGTCAGTCCAGCCTCTACAAACTTCTCTCACCTCGTGTTGTTTTGAAAACTCACACGTCAGCATGCTGATTGCAACAAATGTTCTTATGGTAACAGCTGTTCAGCTCAATGCACTGAAAATTGTATTGCGGAAATTGTGACCAGCATGCACCAAAACACCAGGATAACTTCCTTGTCTGTGAAAACCCACTTAGCAATAAATCTGTTTCTTTGAGTACAATTTTGAGGTACTTGTACCTTAGTTTACTCCACTCTAACTTTTCTGACAAAAGGATAGGATAGGAAACAGTATATTTTAAGTATAAGACGTCTACATTGACCAGAACTGGGGGCATCAGGGATAAATTCTTGCAGTGAATAAACAAAAAATATTCTGACATTTTTGTTTTACACACTGTTGTGTAACCCATTAAGCTGAGTTTTTGGTTGCAAAACATCTGATCTACTCTAGAAACCACATGGAGATGCAGAAAACAGGGAGACCGCAGTGATGGATTTTCACTAAAACATGTGAGTGTCTAATGGAGAGACTTCAACAGTGAGTGTTTACAGACCACAGAGCGTTTGTGTGTGTGTGTGTGTGTGTGTGTATGCGGGGCTGTGCGTCCATACGACCAGCTCTGCATTCCAGTGGGATAATCTTATCTCCCTCCTGCTGGGCTTATGGACCTCTGAACCTGTAGGGTAACACTCACACATGCACACACACATATACCGATACAGACGTATAAACAAACAAAAAAGCATGCAGTGGTAAATGAGCATGCACACTACAAATAGTCAGACAATACAAGCTTGATTTTTTTTGTTTGAGCTGAAGGTTAAATAAGACAGATAACACATCTATTGGAACAATCTTTAACATGCAGACTGTGTTCTGTCACTAAACACACCTCAAACAGGAAATCTTCAAACCAAAGTAGACATTTTCCAAACTGGTTCCACTTGAAAAGACAAAAATGCACAATGGCTTTGATAGTGGCACAGATTATAATCACAGACTACTCTGTTTTCTTTCAGATTTAACTAGAGCATCATCATATTGTCACATCCACCCACTGACTGACATCTTGGGAGATCTACTGTATCCTTTGAATAATCAAATGGACAAAGAGAACTTGATTTACTTGTGCTGCTGTTGTGCTTCAGGGTCATTCTGGAAAAACATCAAATGGAAATGTGCTCAAGTGATCGTTACCTGTCGTCTGAATGTGCTGAATGGTAACAAAGCACCTGATTGTTCAAAGGCTATCAACAGGGGTTTTTAAAATGTAAAACGTGGCTTTAAGCTGCACTTGTGGACTTGGCACTTGAGCAAAAAGTATTTGTACAATCACAATAGGTGTTTGGGAGTTGGCTTCTTTTCACAAACATGAAACAGGACACTGGAGTACAATATGATCAACATCCACTCAGACATGGGAGATATATTCAGAAATACAAATACTAGAAAAAGCAACATCAACGTCACTGTCAACTCCATTAAAAAAGGGTAGTTATTATTTTTGCTGAAGCTGGATTAGAGACATTACAGTTATACTGTAGTTTATGATGTTTTTTTCTAGTTAATCATGTTAATTTCCACATTTAATCTAATCCAGAAGAAAATGTTGTGACGTTCGAGTACCAACAGGGGTGGTTCTAGGGTCAGTGGAGATCAAGGGCCCTGAAATCTTTGACTGTGCCTGTGGTCACGTGTTATTGATAAATATTGCAATATAGTCCTAAAGTGCTATACGAATTAACTTATGTTATTATTATTACTTTATAAACCATCATTAAAACTGTTATTACATTAAAAACTGAGTAAACTGTCAAAGAAACAACCCAGTTAACAAATTAGCACAAAGCTATATTGTAAACAATAGTGTGTAGTCAGTTTTAATTGTAATTTCTTTATGACAAGCGTCACAAAAATGCTCCATCCAGTCTGAAATATTCCCACCACTCTGTTTGAAACAAGTTCTTATAAATGAATGGTATTCTTTCTATTATGGCACACCTGTGGTACTGTATGTTTACCCTTCAGTATTGTGAAATAATCATTACCAGAAGAACTTGAGGTATCATCTTTGTCACTCCATGCATTATTTTTCCTCGTCAAAACCGAGCGACTCCATTACCCACAATGCAACGTGACCACCAACAGTTCAGTTAGTAATTTGGGTGTGTTAGGCTATTAGTTATATGTTATCTTCATTTTATGTGACAAAAACATGACAAGATTGTGATAAGCAAGTAATTTAAGCAGGTAATTTACTCTGAGAGCGACCATGTTCGCATTTTAGTATGGCAATTAAAGAGGCTGAATGAGGACAGTGTACCTATTTTATATAAAAAAAGAGCTTTTGGCAATATTTTTGGACGTACAGCTTTAATCATGTTTTGCAGTTCCCTTTTTTTTTTTTTTTTTAAAGCCATCCACTATTAATTTCAGAGAACCACATTCCTTTTGGCAATGGATTATCTGACTTCAACTGTGTTGCTGTATTTTTTTTGGCATTAGTTGCCCAAGATTAGACAGAATGAAGATTTCTCTTCTGCATTATTTTACGTCTGAAGAGGTTTGAGTCTCTGTGGGAACACCGGCTAGTTCATCCCCGAGGCCAGATAGGAGGGAACATCTGTTCTGAGCAGCAAACTTTCCATGTCTTCACCTCCTCTGTGTGTCATGAGGTCACTCTAAAACCCTGTTGTAACACAAACTGTCTGCAGACCTGACTGCAGACAAACTGCTCTCCTCCCAAGAGCAAATCCCACAGTGTGTAATCAGCTGTTTCCCTCTTACAGCCTCCTACATTGTGTCAGGTGGATATTTCATTTAGTCATTTTTCACTCTGCTCGTGTGAGTGTGAAACAAATACAAAACATGCCACTAATCTAAATGCTGGCTTTCTTTATCATATTAAGCCAAGCTCTCAGACACCATTTGTACTCTCAGAGTCATCCTCAGCAGCAGACCCACAACCTCAGATTACTTTCACGTGTGTCTTTGCTATTTGCTTTTTGTTTTTACTGCTGTCCTGCCCTCGTGACCTCCAGTCTACGTGGCGTCGGCGTCAACAAGTGCTGGAACGACGTGTGAACTTTTGGGCATGCCGTGACAATGGCGCCTTTAGACAGGTGCATACACCCCCCCATCACCCACCACCACCACCACTCACCCTGCCACCGTGGAGCTTTTTGATTCTTTGCAATGCTAAACAGGAGTGCTAAAGACTGTGACATTCCTGCGTAATGTCCGGCACCTGATTTTCAGACTCACGGGGTGTGTGCACCAACAGGAGCCGAATATTACGCACGCACACACACACACACACACACACACACACACACACACACACACACACACACACACATACTGTAAAGTGAAGGAGAAGGCCTCAGATCATAACATCATGTCCTCTGTTTTTAAAATACATTTAGTTCGTCAGTACAGAATTATCATGAATTCAATAATAATGTTAAACTTCATTTTATAGCACAATGCAGACATAGGTTTCAAACAGTGCTTTACAAATGATAAAAAAGCAAATAATGGTGAAACTACAATAAAATAAGGATAAACGCGTATAAAATATAAAGTTAAAATAGTAACAAAATAAGATAATAAAGATCATTTCAAGGGGACAGGATATTAAAAAAATATTCTTGTTATATTGCATACTGCCTAATCGACTTAAGACATCTTCATACATCTAAATTATACAAAGAAGCGTCCAAGTTAGATTCTTTGAGAGTGGAGGCTGCTTTCAATTACGCACACACTTTGACGCACGATTACGCATGTGAGAAAATTAAGGAGAAACCATGTGAAAGCCATTTCCTCCCGGGGCATTATCCCGTGTTGCTGCATTTCATGCCACCTAAAGGCACATGGTTTAATTGGACCCTGTCTTGGTTAACACCATCACATTGTCCCTCTCAGCTCGGTTAATTTCACCTAAGATCGTGCTGAGAGCAAGCTGGGGAACAGTGGCTCTTTTATCTAAAACGGACTTATAACCCGCAGAGAAGCAGAGAAAGAGATATGCGGTCAGGATGAACTGAGTGCCTTATGTTTTGTGTTGAGAGCAAAGGAGAACAGAGCGTTTGTCTCCTGTACCTTCTCGAAATGTCTCCACCTCACCAGGGTGCGTAAAAAGCCCCGAGGGGACGGACACGCAAAAGAGCCATCATAAAATGTCACTAATTTAGCAGGGAATGTGTCTAAATGTGCTTAAACTGAAATGCACAAGAGATGAGATTCATCCTGTTAGAGGTCAGTCAAATTTAATCATAGTGTCAATTAACTCGAGGAAACACGGCTGCACATTTTTTTTTCGAACTGAGCTTCCACCAAATGTACTCCTTTATGCACACTTTTTTAGCAATATCCTAGTATGTGTGAGTAGAAATATACAGAAGGTTACCATGTCATCCAACTCCTGGCACAGACAGATAATTTATGATCCGACAGAGGACGCTCTAGCTTCAGTTTGCCATGGCACACATTGTAAAGGAATGGACAATCAAGTGATGTACAAGATCCAGAAAAAAAATCCAGATTGATGCGTCTGTCTTCAGTTTTGCATTCATTGCTGTCTCTTTTTTCCCCCCACACTGAAAAGCATTCTTGTGCACATTTAACACCGTTAAAGTTCAGAAAACATTTTGGGCAAATTTTACTTTGAATTGCAAAGTCATGCGTTCACATTTAATGACAACATATGCACGTCTTTGTGTCAAGAGTGAGCCATTAGAGCCGTGAAATGCACAATTAGATTTGCGCTTCGCTACAGCTTTTGGCACACTGGGCACCTGTGGTGAGAAGGGCTGGTGGCGCCCTGACAACACGGGGTGTGTCTTTGGGCGGAGATCTGCCCACCCACCCCGCTGCTTCTCCCCTCTGGTACTATATGAGGAGGCAACTTCACGATTCGTCAACAAGATACATTCGACATCGGTAGTGGTCCTGTTGATCTCTCCAGGCATTTTCGCTCCGACCGACTGGAATCTGCTGCTGTCTGAGGAAGAGATCTGTGTACCTGAGCGCACTCCGCCGTGGAAATTACTATTATTTTGTAATTTAACGGAGAAGCCAGACATCAACATGCCTCGGTCATTCCTTGTCAAGAAGTATTATTCCAACAAGAAGCCATACTACAGGGAGAACCAACTGGAGAGCCAAAGTGGTACGTTTTTTTTTTTTTTCTCACTGATTGACTGAATTTGATGCATGTGTGAATTTTATTTGTCGTGCTGAGTGAATCACAGTCAGGCAGTCATGAAAATAAAGCTTTATCGTGTTACCTTCAGGTGCAGAACAAACTCATGTGGCAGATTAGTTTTGCATGTGCAAAGCACAATGTTTCTGGTCACCTGGCAAATTTGCTAATGGAAACGTTAGCTGGATCGGGGTTCTGTTGAATACAGGCTGTAACAAGACCCCAAGAATGAAAACAAGTTTAGTGCTTTATTAGATTATCTGTCCATTTAAGTGACAATGCACCTGACTTCCTTTCTTCTGTGTTGCCAGCTTTTGTCCCAGAAAGCTTTCCACGGGCCGAGCTTCCAACTTCCAAACACAGCTCTGCCCTGACCTGCTACCCCACAAGCCCATTCTTCAGTAGCGCCGACACCCTGCCCGCACCTCTTTCCCCGATCACCCCAGTGTCTCTGTCCCCTTCACCACTGGGCCCTCTGGACCTCAGCAGTTCTCCCTCCAGCAGCAGCGGCAGTGAGGAAGAAGAGGACGGTGGTCGTACTTCAGATCCTCCCAGCCCAGACATCATCCAGCATATCTACCACTGTCTGCACTGCAGTAACAGTTACACCAGCCTCTCAGCACTGTCCCACCACCAGCTCTCACACTGTGCCCCACTGCAGCAGACACCTTCTCTTCCCGCTGAAGTCCCTGTACGCCCGGCCTTCCACTGCAAACACTGTCCAAAGGAATACACCAGCCTGGGAGCCCTAAAGATGCACATTCGCTCACACACTCTACCCTGTGTATGTCCAACCTGCGGCAAGGCCTTCTCCAGACCATGGCTGCTCAGAGGACACATCCGCACACACACAGGTATGCATAAAAAAAAAAATGCTTTTCTTCACATTGGTATGTCAGAGTAATCACGGTGATTTCCAAGCTCTGTTGGCTTGCAAATGTAACCGCTGGTTGCACCTTGTGCTCATTGATATTCATTGATGTCTCCTGATGTGTGAGCAAATGTTATTGCTTAGCATGGCACAATCTAATCTCAGCCTCTCAATGATTGCGCATGAAAAAAGCCAATCTGCATTAACTAAGTTAGGGTAGTGTTCCTCCTCTTTTGTTTGTTATCTGTTGATCATTTAAAAAACAATGACCAGGGGACAGACCTTTTGGCTTGTGAATGAAGTGTTTTCCTGATGCTAACAGTTTTTTTTTTTTTCTTTCTCTTTTTTTCTCAGGTGAGCGCCCCTTTGCATGTCAACACTGTAACCGGGCCTTTGCTGATCGCTCCAACCTGCGGGCCCACCTGCAGACCCACTCAGAAGTGAAGAAGTACCAGTGTGGCTCCTGTGCACGGACCTTCAGCCGCATGTCCCTGCTGCACAAACACAATGCCTCTGGCTGCTGCCCAGCTTCATAGACTCACATTCCCTGAACTGCTCTCATGAGCCAATTAAAGCTGCTTGCTGGTTGGGTTCCCCCCTCTGATTAGAGCCAATATACCCAGAGGACACTGGACAGATTGGTGCCAGCTCACCGCTAAGCCATGATGGGACAGAAAACTGCTTTTATGAAACAACTTCTTAAGTGCCTTAATTTTTTCAGGACTTATGTAGATTTTTTTTTTCAGGTCCTGTTGGTATCTGCAGCACATTTTTGCTGCGTCTTGTCAACTGTGTGCATGTGTGTGTGATTCGAGGGCAGCTGGACATGCAGTTAATTCCCAGGAAACTCCATCGGTGCCGGCCGGTCCGGGACTCTGGCCATGTTGCAGCTGCTTGGGTGTGTTTGTGTCTGTATGTGGGGATGTCATTCCTCACCATACTATACATACATGGCATGTGTGTGTGTGTGTGTGTGTTCATATGAGCAAGTGTGTGTTGAGACAGCTGCCTGTGTATGGTGTACTGTGGAGGCAGGGCGCTGAGAGACGCGTTAGCTGTGACCTCAACGACAGGTGACCCTCCGCTCGCCCCTTCTCATGCCACTCTCATTGTGTATTATGGGACATTAAAGGACCACTTAAACTTGACCAAAAAAAAAAAAATACAACTTGCCTTCACCAATATTGTCATTTTACTGTCTAGATGACATTTATTTTGACGCGAATTTTGTCCTACAGTTTTTATGAACCAGTTTGCTGAACTGAAAATGGAATATTGTGCCTTTTTCTGCCACGTGTAAATAAAAGCTTTGTTTAAAAAAAAAAATCTGCTGTGGACCTGCTTATGCGTATTAATTAGTATTTCAACAGGTATTGTATTAACTCTAAATGAATTCATCAGGACAGACATGACAGTTTCTGAATGGGAAGATAGAACTGTGCCTGTGTGTGTTAGGAGGCGTGGGTTTGTGCGATGTTGAGTGATTCGGGGAACACCTGCACACACCTGCCAGCCTGTCAGCACACACACATACAGGCAACACATGTCAAAGACATGAGGAGGAGGAGGGGGGGGGTCTACAGAGTAATTGCAGGGAGGGAAGGGGAAAAAAGAAGATGCCCGCTCCTCTCCCAAGGGCCAGAGTGGGTGAATACTATAGAAGAAAGTCAGTGTGAAATTAGCTGAGTGTGGGAATCCCACTGACCCACTTCCTGCTGCAGGAATGGCCACAGATGGAAGCTGAAAACTTAGGCTCAAGACCAACAAATACACCCCAGAGAGTCAGGTTCCGGACAGCGCAGACAGAACCTCGGGATTGCTCAGTCGGTTCAGCCATCTGCTCAGTAATGGTTAAACTCTGGTTACCTTGGAGGAACTTTTAGAGGAAGTCTGTGCTTATGAGTCCAGCTGAGGGTGCACATATGGCAGCAATGTGTCTACAATCCCTGCTGCCCTCCTGACCCACACACACTGACGCCAGCATGTCTTAGTGAGGTAACAACACGCTTCCTCCAGTGTTGAGAGGTGGATGTGAGGGAGGGAAGGTGGAGGGGGACTCTCAAAAAGCCTGGGATCAGATTGCATGACTTAGCTTGCCCAATGTAAACAGCACCCAAAAGACTGCATGCATGCACAAGCACGTGCGCACGCTCTCAGCCACACACACACACACACACACACACGCACACACACATATACAGCATATTGAATGATGTTACTTGAATGAGTGTTACTTTGATCAAGGGGGATTTTTCATTTGTCTGCCTCTGTCTCTCTGGGGCTGTTTTGAAGCAAGAGGTGAGAGTCATTCAGATGCTGCACACCTACACAGGCAGTGAGTCAGAGAAGAAGGCCACAGGGGACTGAACTCAGCTTGAACTGCCGATAGTGTCAGATTTGGTGGGCACAGACAGGGGGCAACAGGGTTGGATGAATTAAAAGACGGAGGAGACACAGAAGTTGTCAAATAATGCTTTAGAGTTCGATGGTAATCCATTTTCTCCTCGGGAATATCTAAAATATACCTCCATGAATCTGTACAAGAACATGCCGCTAAACAGACTGTCATTTCTGATATGTTTCGGCCGTTTTGAAATTTAACGCTGACATCTTGCTAGGGGGAAATTTTTTTGGTTTGCAGTGCGTAGGAGGCAGTCGATCACTCTGTAGCTTTGAGGCAATGAGATCACTGGACCTGTCACCTTTCTTTTTCAGCGTGTGTTTTTGTGTGTGTGTGTAATATCATATTGGTCTCCTCAAAGTGTTTTAATGTTCGCAGCGTCACGCATGCGACCCCTGACTAATGTGACATTCCTGAGCCATTAGTGACAGACACACAATACCACCATCTAACAGAAAAAAAAGAGGACTGCTCTGTCTGCTGTCCTTGCAGTCTGCTTTTGAGTCAGAGTAATAATTTAATTTTGCTGTAACAGGAAATAATGTTATGCTGACCTAATTACAAAGAGACAGGGGATTGCCGTTCATTTTAATTTCTCACATGTGTTATTCCCATGGAAAGAATGTCTAAGCATTATTGCCTCGCTCTAATAAATGAAAACAATAAAAATTCAATTGCTCCTTTTTGCCCATACCCCACTGAATTGTAAGCCTGGACGTTGCTGTGTGTATTTAACTTTGTGTACACAAAAGCTGATGTTTGACAGTTTACAGCCGGGGTGCCGTCATCTTGGAAACAGAAAATATATACTTCTCTCCAAACAATCATCCTGTGTAGATTCATAAGTGGGGGCTTTGCATGTGTGTAACAGAACAGATTACAGGGCTGTATAAACTCCACTCTCTTGATTTGAGCAATGTGAAACAGCGCTGCATGTCAACGATGAAACAAACCTTTTCAAACACACAGAACTAACATTTTTGACAGCTAAAATTGCAGTTTTCTCCCTCTGCCGCTCTGCTCTCAGTGTATGTGTTTGCGGTAATGTTTGGGACACAGGAAGCGGCCTGTCAGTCTTGTATAAACACAGCTCTTCCAAAAAAGTGCTGATATAAAGCATCTGGGTGCGGCTACAGCTGTTTGTGTGTACATGGATGTATGATTGTGTTTGTGGGAAGTCTGTGAAGTGTAGATGTCTCCCTGTCTGGGGTTCATAGTGTGCCATATCGAGGAAGAGAGAGCGTACAGTATATTGCTGAAATCAGAGCTGGCAGGGGTTGCAAAGCTGAATCACTGGAGGATCAGATTCGAGCCAAGAAGGTTAAGTCACTAGGTTAAAGTTTCAAACTGTCTTACAAGCTGCAGTGGTCTTACACAATGTCACTGCCATGTCAGCACCAACCTCCTCTGCTGGAGCTGGAGCCAGATCGACCTTTGTCCCTCAAAAGACATTAAAGGATCTTCTCATTTAGATTTTTATGGGCTGACAGCATTTCTCCAGCCTGTATAAATTAATGGGCACATAGGATGGGAAAACTATTAGCGTAGGGTTTGAAGGAGAGGGTTAACTGGGCATCAGATGACGATAATGGGAAAAGGAGGACAAGTCGAAGCAACAGGGGAGACTGAGGAGAAGAGATTGGTCACCGGGGGAGGAGGGAGATGAGTGGGTAGATTGGTGGGTGTCTGGTGAAGAATGAGTGTTTCTGTTCGCGGGCCGTTTATCAAATCAGTAGGGAGTAGAATTTGCCGAGGAATGCCACATGTTGCAATGCAGACTTGATCAATGACATGTGCTGTGAGGGCAGGAGAGATACACTCTCTGTGGATGCTTTCCTTGTGAGGCGTTTTGTACAATTCTGGATAGTTTCAGGATTTCATTAAATCTTAACATGGATGCTTCTGTGTACACAGAGAGCTCAGATCTCTGGACAAACAAACCAGTTTTACCCAAGGACAGGATATGGCCTCTAGTAGGGGGTACACGCCATTTCCTGCCCACCTCCGCACTCCTGCTGTCCCCCTTCAATAGTGTGTGTGTGTATGTGTGTTATATTGCTGGTGCTGTGTTTCCTCCTAAACACAGACCCTCTGTGTCCAGGGTCAGAGGGTAGAGGATGAGCCATAAAGGGAGAGGACGGTAAACAAATGAGATACGTTGTGTGTGACAGAGGTTTCCAACTTTGTGCCATCCAGAGCTGCGTACATGCAAGTTTCTACTGCACCAAATAGTTAAGGGAAAGTTATGCTGAGGTCTGTTCACTTACATAATCATACAGAGGGTGAGTTGTTGGGGCAATATGGATAAGATCTATCAGGTATTGCCCAAAGTCAAGATACTTACAGTGAAAATAGTTAACCGAATTCTTCCTTAAAGCAAACTTGCTGAGGGTTTCTGAAGAAATCTGGAAACTATTTAAAGGTCCAGTGTGTAGGATTGGCAGCCTCTATTTTCAGAATAAGGCAGACATGTAATGTAATATTCATACTTATGATTTCATGCATGTATAGTCACCTGAAAATAAGAATCTTTTGTTTTTGTTTCACTGTCTACAGTGGGAACGGGTCCTCTTCCATGGAGGCCGCCATGTTGAAACGCAATATTTCTATAGTATTAAATATAAATTACAAGAGGTGGAAGATCATATATATCCGTCATGCTTAAAAGACATATTAAGTCTGTAGAAATTGTGGTGAACTTAATGGCAAATTAAAGTAATTAACTATATTCACTCAAGTATTGTACTGAAGTTCAGATTTAGGGTGCCTGCATTTTACTTGATTATTATGTGCCACTACTTTAAACTACTCCACTATATTTTAAAGAAACTACTATTGTTTTACTACATTTGTCAGACAGCTATACTTACTCTAAAAATTAAGATTTCACAAATGATAGCTTGTACTTGTAACGGAGTAGTTTTACACTGTGGTATTGCTACTACAGAATTAAAATATCTGAATACTTCATCCATCACCACACTTAACCATACACAAGGTTTTGAGAAACAGTGAAACAGAGTGGTTCTCCATGTCACAGTGACCTCGGGGCTTGAATATCACACATCTTCGAGTCTGATCTCACAGGCTCCTGCCATCTGGTACGATTACACTTTATCTGATTAATGTTATGTAATGCAAATTAAAACAGACAGCATGGTTGGTTACTGTGTGGTGGCACACTAGAACAGATGATTTAGACACTCCATGGTGTTTTTCTTTTATATTTTATTGACTTTGGCGGCTAATTTCCTGACTGTTGGCTGTTAGTTTCCCCTGTTGTTTCAAAAGTTCTATGATAAAAGATAACGTGCATACACCTACGAAAATTAAAAATATTCACCACACAGTGCAACAGTTAAATTAAGTGCAAAGATCTGACGCCCTGTACTTTCCATCAATGCCCTCCTCTTAAAAATATAAAGTGATAAAGTATGTGCAAAGATGAAGTATATGTACCTTTTTATAGAAGTTGTTCTACTTTCCAGAACAATTGTTCCAGTAGCATTACCTCACAGCTCCACTTCGCCCACATCTGTTGTGCAGAGCGAAATGATTGTGGTCACATCAGTGGTAATGTGACACTTCATTTCACTGATTAGCACACATTCAACCAGAGAGAGGGGATGAGGGAATACAGGAATTACTTGAAGCGAACCGCTCTGGGCTTTGATTTACAGAGAACTGTTGGTTAATAAAGTATCATTGAGATCTACTACACGTACAGTTGTTTCACAGATATGTCAAAGGCACCTTGCTGAAATATAACTTAAACTGTGAGCCAATTAAGCCTAAATATGGTGCAAGAAAAGGTGTGTCTGAGTTGAATGTGCACAAACCACACACACAGAGTGAGCTAGGCAGTGGCCAGCAAGTCATGACATGAGAGAGTACTGACAGAGAGTAGGATATGTGGAGAGTACATACTGGGGGGGGGGGATGGTGCTAAGAAAGCAGGTGTCAGATATGAAAAGAATGAGCAACACAGTGAATTATAATAATAAGAGCGGAGAGGGTATCAAAATAGGAAGACTGCTGTTGTGTTTTGCTTGGACCTCTGGATGAGTCTGTGTTGCACTTGGCAGCTGAGAGCAGAAAATCGCCTGTGCTGACTATTTTTCTTCTTTTTCTTTCATTCATCCCTCTCTTCTCTCTCCCTTGCCGCGTGTTGTGTCATTCTTTCTCTCCCTCCTTCCCTCTTATTTACCACAGGTATTCAGGTATTTGCCCCCGGGGTGCTGCTGGTGGTGCTGAGAGGTGCAAGGTGCACTTTTGTCCTCCTGTCAGGGCCTGTGGGCCCAGGGGGGCGCCATCCAAAGGACCAGGACAGTTCTATTGTCCTAACACATTCCAGCCAATGAAGGATATGGTAGAGAGGGTGTTGGGGGCTGAGACGGGTGGAGGTCAGTCTTTGAGTTGGGGATCTAGAGTTTATGTGTGTGTGACTGCACAGATTGCCTCCCCTCTCCTGCTCCTCCCGCCTTGTCCCGTCCTATCCTGTCCCTAAAGGAGCCGCAGGGCAGGCGAATGCACCTGCCTGAAATCCACACCCCAGGGCCAGACGCCTATCTAACCCCCTATCTCCAAGGTTTTACAGAAACACTGCATGTGCCACACACGCTGGTGTCCACTTACACACTTTTAAAAATGGAGCACAGAGGTACATCAAGCTACATTGTACTCTACATTTCAGAAATCAGAAGTGATCGAATCTCCAGATACTGAGCTGCCAGTTACTTAGAAGTGGCGCTGACGTTATGCTAAGATAAAGGCTGCTTCCTTTGTCGTCTTATTCATTTCTGTATAAGTTAATCAGTTGACTTGCTGTGGAACTATTTTCTCCCTTTTTTTTTTTACCACAACAACAAGCCACATGATCCACAGAGATCATGGAGACACTTAAGCCTCCGTGCATCGAAAAACAACAATTAATCAGATCCACAGACACTTTCTAATGGTTCACATACTTTTTCATGGTAACCAAATCTCCACATGGAGACTGGAACTGCGTGTCTGCTGCTCAATTCAAGCGCCCCCTCACCTCTCACATAACGATCACATTACTCTGCTACAGAGTTGAGCTTGCCATGTTGTCTTTGGCATAACAAGAACCGGCCCTGGTTTGTCACAGAGAGCAGATCCACATTGCATGAGAGGCTAGTTGGTTTAACGTTGCATGTCAGAACACATGGTCAGGCTGATGTGGATGCTTGTGTGTGTGTGTGTGTGTAACCAGACCCTCTTGTGCAAGTAGGGACAGGTGTGTCACCACCTGACCACACCCCCGGGCCACACGGCACCTCCTGTCCCTAACACCTGTCCCCTTCGTCTGTGCAAAGACCTGTAAACCCCCCCCCCCCCCCCTTTCTTTCTGTCACACACACACACACACACTGGCTGAGGTTTGTCTGGGAGGAAGGCAGGTTGCTGGGCTGTGACGGAGCGAGGGGGAACAGATCAGGTGGTCTCGTAGCCAGTGTGTCTTGAGTATCCACACAGCTGTCCCCCTGAAACTAGAACTCCATCGAAGCTTCTTGCCTCAAACTCGCTGTCTGTCTTACAACATGGTGTCATCTCTGCCCACATGGTGACATCGCTGCAAGCTGTTGGAGAGCCTCTTCAGACCATTACATCCCTGTGGCAACAGATGGGGACGTATTGAAACATATCTTCTCCATGTCCAACAACAACAATAACAGCAACAGCTTTCTTTTGTTATTCTGGAAATTTTCATCCACATATTCATAAGGATTGTGATGAAGATTTTACTCACTAATTTTGCTGCTAAGATGTAGATGATGCAATGACTGAATGTTTTCATTTCACAAAATATATCTCTGTTACATTCTGACTGGCATGTTTGTTATAGCTATAAAATTTTAAAAATATGATTAATATAATAATATTGTAAGGAAATTCTACATACAGCAGTCAAAACGTTCAAAATCTCCAAATTTCAGAGCTTTTTTTGTTTGAATTGTCTCATTCCAGCCATTACTTCCAAGTAGTTATCAGTTAAAAAGGTCAAGTTACCTGAAACACAAATTATGCATTAAGATTTTGTAGAACTTGAATTGATTTGCTCATTTATTTATTAATTATCATTTTCTAGGTCTTTATATTTCAAGCTTTGATACATTTGTGTCTTATCTGGGGGAAAAAGACATGTAACTCATCCTCCCTTATTCCAACTGTGAGTATTGTACAATTTTAACAGAGATGAAAAATAAACACAAAAATTCAATTCAAACATTGCAAACAGTCCTCAGTTTAACAGTACTAAGAGAAAACTGGCAACTCATTTGAATATTTACACAATTGTCTGTTGTAAAATATCACACGGTACCATACTGTACTCTAGTTATTTTTTATTTTTAAACTGAGGAATTACATCTACAATTAACCTTCAAAACAAAACATACATACAACATATACTATAATGTACATAGTGTGACATAGTGGGAATTTACGAACTGACAAAACTTTACACATATACAATACATATAGAAATAAAAAAATATGACTGGTAGGTTTATATTTGATATAAGATTTAGCATTGTTTTTTTTGTGTCAGAAAATCAAAATTCATGTGAAAATGCCAGACTTTGTCAGATTCCTGGGATTTTCCTTTAATGATTATAATAATCCTTATCAAATATCAAATAATTTGATCCACCACAATGAAGGAATGGATATAAATAACTAACATGAAAATTCCAACATGGCGGGTGTGGCACTTTGATGATTTAGTTCCAAAAAATTAGATAATATATCTTAACTGAGGCTTTGTTTATAACCTGTGTGATCACATGATCGACTGTGTTGCTCAGCCTGTTGGACTCCTTTCTAGTGATGTCACTGCATCCTCAGATCTTAACTGTCGGTGAGTAAAATGTTATCATAATAATAAAAATGATGGCCAGAACTATGAAATAAGACCCAGTTTATAAACAAATGAATTTAACTTGAGGTATTTTTGTGTGTGTGTGTGCGTGCGTGTGTGTGTGTGTGTGTGTGTGTGTGTGTGTGTGTGTGTGTGTGTGTGTTACAGAGGGAGAGAAAGGGAGGGAGAGGTCAAAGCAGCCTGAAGGCCATTGTAAATTCCTCCCTGGCTCAACCAAAGACATTCTTCTCCCCTGTTTTTCTTTCTAATCTCTATACTCAGATTACCAGCTAGAGGGCCCGACCAGATGAGAGGAGTACAGGGTGGCATGCATGCACGCACATGTGCCCAAACAAGCACAAACACACACATACACCAGCTTCACAGGCAGGCCACCGTCTACTTAAAAAAACATTGCACTGTGCTGTGTTTACTGGATGCCATAGCGCATTGATGGAAGATATCAGTTCCACCTAGTTTGTCTGTATTTAGTGAAGCAGAATTTAGGGTCACACAAATGAAATAAAAACACAGCGACACACTGAAGTCATTACCTGAGAGCTTGTTTTTTTGAAAGCCAAAGAAAACAAAACCCCCTGTGGAGAATACTGAGAGGATTCCCACATGACAGCCACCCAAAGACACACACAAAAACACAGTGTTTGAATCTTGCCATAAAGTCTTTCCAGATGTGCTTAAATCAGTTTCATTGGAATGAAAGCACTAAACAGGGATTAATCAGTTAATCTGTAAAACAAATGAAGTTAAGTGCATTTTCTCATTAAGCAAGCAAAGTGGTGTTACCGTAATCTTAAATATGTGCATGCAGAAGCATCAGACAGAAAGTCAGTTTCATATCAACGTTATTTTAAATGTACATGCACACGGATGTTCTGAATTAATGCACAATATGCTTGACCCGTGATTTCTCTGTACTCCAGTTAGTTTAGTGATTATGTCACACGTCTACATTTCAGCTACCAGCTGTGGGATGTTACAAAGAGCCTGTCAGTTTTCAGATAACTTGAGGCAATTTTTCCATGTTCGTTCTGGCACCAGCTACAAAGCTTACAAATCATTGATGTTTCTGCTCACCAACTGAGAAGTAACAGAGGGAAACAAAACAAGAGTGGATGTTTGAAAAATGTTTCATTTAACAACGTAAAAAAAAAAAAAAATGCTATTGCAACACAGAATATCTATCTTGGTTGGAAAAGTTTGTTTTGTAATCAAAGAACAGGTGGATTTAATGAAATTACGGTCGCAAAACAAACCCAAACAATGAAAGCAAAGGGTCAGTGGTAGGAAATGCATGCAGAGAGGTGGAATTACAGGAGGACATCACATGTTACTGGGAAATCACAGATGGATACATAAAGAGTTTAGTGTGGTTAATATGTCTGTAAAATGTCTGGCTACAAGCCTCACTGTTTGAAGTTCCAACTCAAGAGATGATATAACAATGAAAATTAAACAATCATGTGTCACATTGTGACACATACAGTAATGCTGCAGTGACAGTCTGTAACATTTATATCGGTCTTCACCTGTAGCTGTGTGTTTAACTGAACATTTAGGGCCTTTTAGGACCAATCCTGTCATTATAGTTCATCTCTGTATCATCTGTCTTCTTCCTCTGTCCTGTCTTTGTCGTCATCTGTCTTGACCTTTCACCCCACCTCAGTCAAACTTTGATTACTTTATCTTTACATGTAACACTAAACTCTTACACTCCAGAGAGTCTTGTGGACAGGCGTTTCAGTACAATCATGAGTACAGTACATTATAATAATAGTCTTCAGGATGCAGGGGAGTGTGTGCATCCTCCTATAACAGACGTCTTCACATGTGCTGTGCTGCATTATTTGTGGTTTTCATGCCTAGGTCACCTTGCAAAAACTGAACTAAGCAACAGAAAAGGAGAGGTGTGAGGGCGAAAAGTCTGCTTTATATTTATTTATATCTATTTCCAAAAACTTTGTGATGCAGTTTTCACATAATTCAGTAGGATTATTTTGTTTCTGTTCTACTGGGTGAAAATCGCAACTTAAACTTTTTCTAGCCGCTGATGCACCCACAGATCCTAAACAGCTCGGTAAATCTTGATCCCTGTCATGGTGACAAGAAACAGGGGGCCCGGTAAGGTGTTCCAACAGGGGGGCAGGGACCACCTGTTATCAGTCAAACCAGAATCAAATCACAGGAGGTGTCTGTTGCCACTTTGGTTTTTACAGCAGTTAAGCCTTTACAGTAAAAACCCAAAACATTCAGCTCTGAGCAGATGGCACAGAACTAAAGCAACAGGTCTCATTTAGGTTTTACCTACCTGTAACACTGTGTAAAATAAAAGTAATTACAGGGTTTCAAATATGCTCTATAAACATGCCATGTCATACTCCCACTTCTGCCTTTCTGTCCCTTCCCCCCCTAACTAATCAACCCCAAAGTAACACCTCACTTCAAGGGAGAGCAGGAACTGGGGGTCAGCAGAATGGGATAAAGTATATACTATTTAAGTAATTACTCATAGCTCAGGCTTGGCTGAGCTGCTTGGCTGAACCAGCATGAGTCCTCACACCTCAACAGGTGTGGGGAGAAGAAAGAGGGAAAGGGAGTGAATGATGAAAAGAAATGAGAGAAAAAAAAGAGAGTCTGAGCACCTGTTTTGGACTGCCATGCCTTCCTTTTTTGCGGGCCAGGGCTTGCACTGCCCCGCCCAAAACAACACATTCATGTCTCACTGCCTGTTCAGCTATGTGAAGTAGTGCCGGGTCAATTTGAAGATGTTAAAGATAAACCGAAATGAAGAAAAAAAGGACTAGTAATTATGGTCAGTAATTACTGATGGTTAAGGCAGTGAATCAACTACAACTGCAGGTCCATAGAGAGATTGATTTTGCCTTACAGCGATGTATGCATGCATGAAGTCAAGGTATATAGACAGTAAAGATATGTAGACAAACTAAATCACGCACACTTTATCACACGAGCTTGATCATGTTTGACAGTGTTTTACATTTCAAAGCGACATGCGACAACTTAATGTGGACGAATCATTTGTGTCCAAAATGCAGGTGTATCCATCAGAAGAAGTCTCGAAATTCCGATGCCTGTGCACTCATCTGTCTTATTGGCAAATGGCACTTAATTACTTAATTTAGCAAAAGACTAGATAAATATAAATAAATAAAACCTTTCATACTGTACCAACACATGTCCTCTGTCAGATTAATTTGACAAAAATATTGTCTTAGATATTAATAAAAAAGATAGGGGGGCGAGGGAGGGATCTGAAGAAACTATAAAAAGTTCAAATTTGCTTTGCTGCCTAAAATCAGTGTGTTGGACGTCATTTCCACCAAGCTGCCGTGTATGACAGATTCTCCTCCATCATCACGTTGATGTTGTGAAACTAGGCGGACAAAGAGTATACATAAGGATGAAGAATACTGCTAAAGGTACGAAACCTAATCTGACGCAGCTACAAAACAGTGTTTTCAGTGCTGATTTAGTTACTTTAAAGGTAAAGTTTTGTGTTATTTTGTTGTTCTAAAATTATTCTCTGCGCCCTAACATTCACAGCCCGATCATCTGATCTTACCACTGCAAAGGAACACAGTAAAAATCATATCAGGGGTATGGAGGTTCCTTGCACCTCCTCTTAATGCCCCCACCTCAAATCTACACACACACACACACACACACACACACACACATAATAACAGCATGCCTACAGAGCTCACTGTGGCTCATTAACCTCCTGGTGGGGGTGGGGGTCAGGGGCATCAAAGTGGCAGGATCACTGCAGACTCACCAGTAATCCTACCATGGGGGTCTGGAGCCGCAGCGTCTCACCCCCTAATGAGAGGCCATGACATGCACACATCCACACACAGTTTGACCCCTCAGGACCAGCTGGAAAAGAGAGTCTGACATGCCTGTCCCTACCCTCCTCCTCCTCCTCTCCCTCCCCACGCCTCCTCCATTCCTCTCCCAAACTACACAAATTCCAGCCATAGTGCAGCGGCTCGCAGTCACCACCGGCCTGGTCATGTCTCACCTCCCAAATATACCTAAATCAGGAGGGGAAGATATCATCATCATCATCATCATCATATCATCATATAAGAGAATGATGGGGAAGATGAGATGTCCTTAAAGTCTCGAGCACACTACATGATTCAAGATTGATTATTTTCATTAGAAATGCCAAATATTTTCTAAACTAACTGATTCAATTTTTTGCCTACAAAATGTGAGAAAATAATAGTAAAAATGCTTATTTGGATTCAATTGCTTGTTTTGTCCAACCGTCAATACAAAACCCCCCAAAGTGATTGATTTACCATCACAAAGGCTAACAACTGAGAACCTGGGAGCAGGAAATATACTGTACATGAACACGTACTGTATGGATTCGAAATAGTGCTGCAATCTAACTAAATTTGGCCATGATGATCAATTTTCAAGCCTTTGAAGAGGAATTATTTTCACAGCTGAGCCTCAAACCACTTTGGATGGTTTCAGTTTGATTTTTACAGCTGTAATCTTGACAGGTGATCCTGTAGATAAATAGTAAGAGAAATGTGAATGCAATGTGTTTTTTCTAAGACTGTTTACAGATGAGCATGATTTTAAGTAGGAAGCTAAAATCCAGCACGTTGCAACAAGAATGGGATTCATTTTTGTAACATATCTGACAAAGGGAATAAAAAACAAAAACACACCTATCTGTCAATCAACACAACTGATGGAAAGAGCACTCAGAGGCATGTGAGAGGGAGAGGGTGTGAGTCAGTGGAGAGAAAGGAAAGAGAGGGAGGGGGTCTTTGGAATAGCTTTTTTTTTTTTTGCCAGAAAGGCAAGTGCAGCAGCAGGGTGAAGGAGGGGTGCAGGGTCGAAGGAAGAGGCACCTTGCAACAGCTGGTCTCAATTATCCGGCTGCTGAGTGTACAGGAGCATGTGTGTTTGCAAGTGTGTGTGTGTGTGTGTGTGTGTAAGGTTGAGGCTTCGCAGAGGGAGGGCTGAGACCACTGGCGCCAGGAGGGGAGCAACAGGTCAGGGAGGATGAAGATTATAAAAATACTAGCAGGCAGTTGGCCTTGGTCCTGCCGGTGCACAGTGTGAGTGTGTGTGGTGGATATTCCTTGCCTGCCACAGTGCCACAGGATGTGGAGTAGTGTGTGTGTGTGTGTGTGTTTGTGTGTGTGCCCACAGTGCATCGGGGTGGTGTGTTTCTGCTAACATCCTGTGAGATAACCTTCCTGGTTGAATAACAAGGGCTAATTGCATTTTATTAATTAAGTTCAATGTGTAATATGTTACTGTTGTGAACGGGTTTGAATAAATAAAGTTTTCAAAATCAAAATAAGGAAATAAATGAAGAATAAGTTCTCAAAGACAAGTTCTGCCAGAGAGACACTCAGCAAATGTTTGAGGCTAAAGTAGGCTACTTTATATTCTACATTCTTGTAAAATACAGAGAAACATATCCAGTTTTGACAAAGGATATTTATATTGGAACATAAAATGATCAAATATCTTAAAAAGAGTTGAGCTGTGTCTCGGTTCAGTAGCACGCAGTGTTGTGGAAGTTACTTTGAAAGTTACCAATTACTTCACGGTGGAAGATGTTGAACCCAAATCTAGTTTGGTTTATGATACTTTGTGATATGAAGTTAGAACAAAATATAATATGAAAGTCACATACCACTGAGTTTATTTAAAAAAAGGGTTAGGGTTAACTCACTTGTTCAAAGGGTCAGTCAGACACCTGCCTTCCACAAACTAGAGTCCAGGTGGGGGTAATGTGCAAGACTCTCTGAACTGCTATGAATAATAATCAGTACTTATGGCTAATTGACACTTAATATGTTCAAGTTTAGATTTACAAATTCAGATTAAAAACTATAGCCAAATATTTTTCACTGGTAAGCTGACAATCCAGTTTAGGATTAAATTAAAGAAAGAAAATCATTCATTTCCTTTTATCGCCACAAATTGTTTGTAGTTACAATAATTGAGTCCACAGAAAATGTCATGAAAGTAGTTTTAAAAAGTAAACTACTTGAATCACTATGCAAATATCAATGTAGTTGTACTACAAGCTACTGCAAAATGTAATTAAACTACTGGTGAAATCGTGTAGTTTACTACTCCCCATCACTGATGACAGGACACACAGCAGCTTGGACACATCAGTGATGCCCTCTGGTGTAAAACAATGTAATTACAAATAGGACACAACTGAGCTGTTTTCAACCTGAACTTTGAACTGTCACTTATGTGTTCTGAAATTATAAAGCAATGTTGAAAGTACTTTTACTCAAGCCTTATACCTACGTACAGCTTTGGCTCACTTGTACTTGTAGACAGAGGAGAGCTCTAACACCAAGTTAGTTGAAACAGTGACATTGACCAATCACAAAACAGCAGTCATAAATATCTTACACTGCCATTTCCCTTTTGAGAGCACAGTGCAAATGGAGGGTGTTAATTTTAGATTTTTAGATGAATAATATTTCTGCCTAGAGTTCAATGTAGTGAACATACAAAGGCTTGAGATACATAACCTGAAGTAGCAGTTACTCTGGTTTAATCTGATGTTTGCTAACTTCAAATCCACATGCTAAAACAGTTAGCTACGCAATGTATGTAAAGTTCAAAACAAACAAGACTCAAGGCCATTAAACCACAATGATTCTGACATCTCTGATGATTCTGACATCTCTGATGATTTGGCATCGTGTGCATGGATCACAAGGTCATCTCTATATCATCTCTGGGCCAACAAAGCCTGTACCCCAGAGGCAGCCATCCACATTTGCATCCGTATACTCATCCACCTACCTCATGTACATAAAACAAACTGCTATATAAAATATATGTATTTTAGCATCTTTTGCACTCTGCACCATTGCACTATTGTCTAATTTTTATTCTGTCTACAAATGCTATTGTTTATATTTTACAAATTAATGCATTGGTATAATAATAAAACACTGAATGAATTCATACTTACTTTAAATGCGGGTCTTTACTCTAATGGCTAAGATTGGCAACTACTTTAAAACTATAAAAAGCTAAAATACAGAGTCTAAGCAAGATCAGATTAAACAATCAAACAATATACAGTAAGAATCGGATCCTAAACTGACACTTTATAGACCCAGACTCCGGTACCACAGGCCACAATCCCTTGAAATAAAAACGGTTTGAGAAAGAAAATGAAACTGAAACCAGCAACCCCTAAAATTAGAGGGCGCCGATATTCACATGTTTATGGTAAGCAAATGGACAAGGACTGAAAGAAGTTGATGCTCATGAGCCACATTTATCCAGTTAAGGTCACCTGCTGAATACTGGAGTCCAAGTGACAAGACATTTGTGTCCATTTTAACATGTGGCATAATTTGTCACTTGCAGGTGCTGCAAAGAACGAGTAGGCTATAAAACGTTCCCCTGATAATTACAACATACTCCTTGTATGAATTCATCCAACCTGGAATACACAAGCAAATAAAGGAAATGCAGGAAATGCAAATGCAGCACAGGAAATGCATAAAATGTCACAATGTCACAAATTATATTAATTCTAGGTTAGTATTTATTTATTTTTTTTAGAATTGCTGAATCTGGGGAAACTGGACCTTGTTGTCGATCCATCAAGGCATTTCACCTCTCATCCAAGAAAACCCACGCCACCACTGTTATGGAATTTTCTATCCTTGGGTTACACATGGTCACGCGTGGGCCTTGAGTTCATAGACAGTGACAGCACTAAAACTTATCAGAGAAGACACTATCTCTTTGGTATGCAAGGCCATCTGTTTGGATTTCTGGAGGAGAGCAGGTGCCAGCCTATCTCAACGTTGCCTGGTGACCAGGGTCGAAGAAACTGAATGTTGGCTCCCTAGACGTAATAGATAGCTAACCACTGACGTTCCATTAACATAAACAGACAACAGTGGCTCCAGATTAGAATGTGCGGAAGGTGAACACTAACATACATTCCCTTTTCTGGGTGTATAGTATTTGTGGCGTTATCTGCAGGGGTTTAAAAGTCTGACCACCAGCATGAGTTGGGCAGAATAGACTCATATGCATACCTGATTGTATCTGAGAATATCTATTCTAGTTGATCAAGCTTCAATAAATATTGCGGTATAAAACATCAGATACTCCTGAACACCCTCTTCCCTCCTGACCTTACTATTGATTAGCACTTTCTCCACAACAACCAACAATTAGATAATTGTTTCAACTGGGTTCAATAGTGTTCCTTGTTGTTGAGAGAACTGTCATCAGAGTCATTAAGGTCACCTGAGTAGTCTTACAATGTAGTCACGTGAGGATACGTGGTATCCCCCACCTACAGAGTTCCTGGTAAGCACTTTGGCTATTTAATTAATTTCACGGTGTGGTTTTTGATGTTGTGGACTCACAGAGGCAAAGTAATCAGAGCAAACACAGACTTTTTATTTACTGCGAGAGAAAACAAAAGCAGGTTGGTTTGCAAAGCATCCAAAAATTCTCTGTTGAGCATCATGTATTTACAAACTCATGTCACAAGGTGGCACACAAGCCCAGTTTAAGTCAGTGGTTTACCCCCCCTAAACCCACATACATTTCATAATATCATAATAGAAAATAATAATTCCATAATAATAAACCACAACAGTGCCTTTGCTTCCAATCTCCACTTTGCTGAATGAGCATCACTTTCTGTTACCTGAGGAACAATGGGTCAGGTGTGTGAGATCTCATGACGTAATGTTTTGAGCGCTCTTGGTTTACCGTAAAGATCAGAACACGCGGGCAGTGATATATCAGCTGGCGGCGGAAATGCACTGTATACGTCCTCCGTCAGACAGCGTGACTATCGCAACATCGGTTCATTTTGCCGTAAATGTCTCCGAGCGGTAGACTACAAGGAAATGAGTTAACGCAATGGTTTTAGTGATCCTGATGAGGAAAAAGCGGTTACAGATACTTGGTGGATGGTTTTAGTGAGTGTAGCTAAGTGATGGCTTCATAAAAGTGTACAGGAGTCAGCGGTCGATGACAGGTAGGTAAATGGAGAAGGGCTGGGTAAACTCAAAAAGTAGTTCCTTGTCATTACCCCTTTTTAAAGGTGATATTTTCTAGTCTACTTTATAAACAAGGTTGTAGTGCCCCAAGTTGTGTTTCGTTCATCGTTTTCTTTTCGCTTGATAAAAACAGAGAAGTTAGTTGTTTCACTCTTAATGCACTGGAGGCGGTGACGTCGTTTAAACTTTTCCCATAATAACAATGACGAAGCAGCAACAGCTATAGTAGGATAATATTACATTTTTAAAAAATCTTTTTTTATTATTTTATTCACTCAGAAACACTACTCACCAGTCTGTGATTATAGTTGGTTTCAGGGAAGTGAGCTGCACTGGTGGAAGTTAAAAAAGTATAAAAGTATAGTATATTTTTGTGGTAGATCACGTGGACTTGAGTATTTTGAGTATTGAGTACTTTGCCTGACTTTCCTGTCAGACCAGACATGAATGTCTGTGGGAAGGACGAAGAGGGCAGAGCAGCGTCTCCAGTGTCCAGCTGTTTGTCCCTGAAGAGCGACCAATCCAAAGAATTTCCTCTTTTGTTCAGCAATGAACATCATGGACGTTTACACACAAAGTAAGAGTTCTCTTTATTGTTCTTGTGGAGTTGTGAAGTTTTCTTTCATGCCCACTTTGAAAGAAAAAAAAAAAAAAAGGAAACCCACCATCAAATTAATTTTTGAAATAAAAAATTAAGGTTGAGGAAATTCCTAACAAAACGAGCCAAGCTGAATGTTATCTGAAATTCAAATATAATGAAAATATATATATCTGAGGAACATGTTCTGCATGTGGTTAATTTCTCTGCACATGCTTATTTAAATTCACATTTATCTTATAGGTTAAATTTAATGTATGGTTACTGTGTTATAGGTTCATTTTAATTTATGTCTATGTTTACTGTGTCTATTGCTGCTACTATCTCTCTCTCTCTCTCTCTCTCTCTCTCTCTATATATATATATATATATATGGATATATCACGATCACATGTTCCCTTTTATCTCTGCATGGCAGAGCAGAGTCTCCAGTATCCAGCTGTCTGTCCCTGAAGAGTGACCAGTCCAGAGAGAATCCTCTTTTGTTCAGCAATGAACATGGAGGTTTGCACACAAAGTAAGAGTTCTCTTTATTCTTCTTGTGGAATAAATAAGTAATATTTTTTATTCAACATTGTCTTCATTGGTTTTATAACATAGCAACACTATGGCTGAATAACGCAACAGTGCAATAATATAATGATAATGGAGGAAAACCAAACCACCTGCATACTGATTTTTGTAAATAACAGTGAGAACATTTGTAATACTAAAACAAGCTAAGCTGATGTTATTTTTATTGAAAAAATATATATTACATGTTTCCTTTGACCTCTAAATGGATGCCGCACTGCAAATAGTCCTCATTGTGTGTTACTGACTTTCCTGTTAGACCAAAGATGAGGAATGAGGAGGACAGAGCAGAGTCTTCAGTATCCAGCTGTCTGTCCCTGAAGAGTGACCAGTCCAAAGAGAATCCTCTCATGTTCAGTAATGATCCTGGGCCATTCTACACAAAGTAAGAGCCTATCTCTACATGGACGCAAATGAAAAATAAAAACCAACAAGACACTGTAAAGTAAATGCTCACATTTACAACAGAAGACAGACTTGTATTCACATAATATGACTATAAGACTCATCATTATGCTGCTGTGTGCTTATGATGACTTCAGGCTTTAAGCACTCACAACAAGGTTTTGGCCATTTCTTGAAGCACGTTGTTGTTGTTGCATGATCTTCTGGAACAAACTTGACACAGACTCAAACTCACAAATCCTGAGATACACAACATTCAGTCAACATGAACACTATTAAATTCATCCAAAATCCACACACAACTTGATGTGATTTGACAATTTACCCTTTATCAAGTTTTGAGAAAATACCTTCTTCTTCACAGAGAAAGAAAAAGGACAAGTGGTGTTATCCAGGACCAGCCTTCATGCTGTGCTTTATGCCAGGACGTGCAGAGGGATTCAGGGTCTACCAGCTGTGGACACTGCTTCTGCAGGCAATGCACTGCATGTTGCCAATGTGGGAAAAGATCCAGAAAAAGTCCTGAACTGCAGACACCCGGTCAAAAATGCACTGAACCAAGTAAGAGTATACTATTTCTAAAACAAAACTTCTTGTGTTGCTACAGGTATATTGTTCATTTATTTATGCTAACATGCTGTCAAGCAAGTGAGTTTAGTCACAGATTCCAGGGAAAAGGTGTTGGTTTTCCATTACAGGGAGGCAGACAGGTAGAGGTGACTCAAACACAAATGCACAGGACGACAAAGAGAGGAAGGATGCATGGCAGGAGGTAGTGGCTGAAAGTGGGAGTGAGACAGGAGAAAAAGTCAGAGGGCATCTGGTGGACAGCTTGTGAATGGTAGATTTTGGAAGTTAGAGGAAAGTATATAGCCTGAGAGAAGCAAGCAGGGGATGGAGACTGACAGATAGAGAGAGAGATAGACAGAGAGAGAGAGGGAGAGCAACTGGGACAGGTATAAAGGTATGAGGGCATCTACATTCCTTCAACCCTATTAATTCTTCTTCTGTGTATCTTTCAGTTTCTGTCTGCAGTCTGCAGGAGGTCGTAGACAATCATAAGATGAGTCTCAGAAGAGGATGTGAATTTGCAACAGAAGGAACTGCTGAAGCAGAACCTCGAACCCACCTGAATAGGATCTACACTGAGCTTTACATCACTGAAGGGCAATGTGAAAGCATTAATATCCAACATGAAGTATGGCAACTTGAGACAATTTCCAAAATGGAGACCCTGCATGGCACTCCAATCAAATGCCACGATATCTTTAAGATCCACCCTGGCCAAAAGAGATTCATCAGACTAGTTTTGACTAATGGCGTTGCCGGCATCGGAAAAACCTTCTCAGTGCAGAAGTTCACTCTTGACTGGGCAGAGGGTTTGGAAAATCAAGATGTCAGCCTTGTGATTCTGCTTTCTTTCCGGGAGCTGAACTTGATTAAAGAGGAGCGGTATAGTCTTCTGAGACTGCTTCATGATTTTCATCCAACACTACAGATGGTCACAGCAGAAAGCCTTGCTCTCTGTAAAGTTTTGTTCATCTTTGATGGCCTGGATGAAAGCAGGCTTTTGTTGGATTTCCTGAACAATGAAGTTGTATCTGATGTCACCCAGACGTCATCAGTCAATGCATTGTTGACAAACCTCATCAAGGGAAATCTGCTTCCCTTAGCTCTCCTTTGGATAACTTCCAGACCTGCAGCAGCCCATCAGATCCCTCCTTCATATATTGATCGGGTAACAGAAGTGCGAGGATTCACTGACCCTCAGAAGGAGGAGTACTTCAGGAGGAGATTCAACAATGAGAGAGTGAACGGTGAAATCATCTCACACATCAAGGCATCCAGGAGCCTCCACATTATGTGTCACATCCCCGTTTTCTGTTGGATCACTGCTACAGTTCTGGAGCACATGTTGACTACGTCCAAAAAAGGGCTTCCCAAGACTTTAACTGAGATGTACTCACACTTTCTGCTGGTTCAGTTCAAGAGAAAGGCACAGAAGTATGATAAGGAGCATGAAATGATCCAACAGGAGCTGATGCAGACTGACACAGAAGTCCTTCTGAAATTGGGAAGACTTGCGTTTGAACATCTGGAAAATGGGAACATCATGTTCTACCAAGAAGACTTGGAGCGATGTGGTCTTGATGTCGAACAAGCATTAGTTTTCTCAGGACTGTGCACAGAGATCTTCAGACAAGAGCGTGTAATGTTTCAAAAAATGATTTACTGCTTTGTTCATTTAAGTATTCAGGAGTTCCTTGCTGCTGTCTACATGGTCCACTGTTACCTGAACAAGGACATAGAAGTTCTGGTGACATTCTTGGAAGAGGACTGGGACAGAAATAGCAGTGACTCGGGTCTGGATAACTTCCTCAGCAAAGTTGTGAACAAATCTCTGAACAGTGGAAATGGCCACCTGGACCTCTTTGTGCGCTTCCTTCATGGCCTGTTATTGGAGTCCAACCGTCGTCTTTTAGGAGATCTGTTAGGTTGGACAGCATGCAGTCCAGAAAGCATCCAGAGAGCAATAGAGAACCTGAAGAAGATGAATGCCTATGATATCTCTCCTGACAGAAGCATCAACATCTTCCACTGTTTGATGGAGATGAATGACCACTCAGTGCACCAGGAGATCCAAGAGTACCTGCAGTCGGACAGCAGATCTGAGAAGAAACTCACTAAGACTCATTGCTCAGCTCTTGCCTACATGCTGCAGATGTCAGAAGAGGTTCTAGATGTGTTGGACCTGAAGAAGTACAACTCATCAGGTGATGGGAGACGGAGATTGCTCCCAGCTGTGAGAAACTGCAGAGAAGCTCAGTAAGTATGGATGTGAATATATGACAGTGAAAATATTCAGTTTCTCATACAGTGTGGCATTTGTCTGTACTTTCAACCTAGACCAAAGAAGATTTTCTCATCTTTTTGTGTCTAAGTGACTAGACACATTATACAGGACATTTTATCTTTACTTATTTGTTTTTATGAATTGAAGTCTGGTGGCTTTGAAAATGGTGATATAACTGCTGTCACAACATATAAATATTGTCAGACACTCATAATAACAATCTGAGCCTGTCAGTGACAAAAGCAAGCACTTTTAGTGGACATAGACTGACAGCGTTCACTTGCCCAGAAGGATTATATTGCAGCCTATTTTGCAGCTGCAGTGCTTTCACTAAATGCTGGACCAATTACAAAAATGTTGTCCCCATTGGACACAAAAACACAGGAAAATACAGATGTTTCCTTTTTATTGCATTGACCTTTAAGTATGCAAGATAAGATTGAAAGCAGACCTTTGCATGTTTTATCACATGTTGGCTATCAAATAAGTTTGGCTAAGTATAACCTCAAGTCTACTTCTATTACTCAGTTACGTATACCTGTGCCGGTAGCAAACATCATTATTACTTTTTACTGATTACAAATAGTAGTATTCATATTATTAATTTAATTAACTCTACATTAAATACTATGTGTTCAAAGACTCTCTGGCTGTGGACTCTCCGAGTGGCATTGTGAAGTTCTGTCCTCAGCTCTGATGTCCAACCCGTCCCATCTGCGAGTGCTGGATCTGAGTGAAAATGACTATCTGCTGGATTCAGGGGTGAAGTTACTGTCTGTCGGACTGAAGAGTCCAAACTGTAGGCTGAAGATTCTCAGGTCAGACAACTTTCAGACAGCTTGTCACTCATTACTTTTTCTCCTCTTCCCTTATGCTTCTTTTGATTTAAATATGTTCGTTATCATATTTTTCAGACTGAAGGGTTGCAGTTTGTCTGAAAGTTGCTGTGATTCTCTGGCATCAGCGCTGAAGACCGCCTCTTCCCATTTGAAAGAGCTGGACTTAAGTAACAACAACTATCTTAAGGATTCAGGACTGAAGATGCTGTCTACTGGACTAGAAAGTTCAAACTGTAGACTAGAGACTCTGAGGTTTGACATTTTATTAACTTTGTGCAGTGTTTTTTTTTGTATCATTACTGTGGTAACTCTCAAAGGGGTCGCACAAAGTCCTGAAGCCTATATGCAGTGTCTCTTGTCTTTATCTTTGTGCAAGTTTATACTATTTCATATTTAAAACATCTCTTACTAGATATTGAAACAGTTGTTGAGATGATGTATCCATAAATGTTAATTTTATACATTCTTTATCTATTTATCTTTACCTAGATTAAGTAGCTGCAGGCTGTCAGAGAGCGGCTGTGCACATCTGGCATCAGCTATGAAGTCCAACCCCTCCCACATGAGAGAGCTAGACCTGAGTAAAAACAAACTGAAGGATTCAGGAGTAAATCTGCTGTTTACTGCACTGGAGAATCCGCAGTGTAAACTGAAGTTTCTGAGGTGAGTTCATTCCTGTAGCTCTTTAATGAGAAAATGTCATCATTTCTCTGACTGACAGTCATCAAGTCTGTCATGACTTCATAGTGTTAGAAATCTTTGGCATGATGGCAACAAGACAAGCAGAATATATCCCGATGTCTCATTACTTGACTCCCATGTGTTTACGTCCTTGCACTAATTCCTCCTATTTAAGGAGACAGGACGGTATTTGAAAAAAGAGGATGAAATTTTGTAATTTGACAAATTCTTTACTTGCTCACTGAACAAACACATGTTTTTATTTAGTACTGCATATCACATTTAATATTAATCCGACAACTACAGGGTTGATAGATGTGGGCTTACGGAAAACTGCTGCGCCGCTTTGGCCTCGGCTCTGAAGTCCAACCCCTCGAGCCTGAGAGAGCTGGAAATGAGTAATAATGATCTGCAGGATCCAGGAGTGAATCTGCTGTGTGCAGGATTGGAGAGTCCACATTGTGGACTTGAAGCTCTGAGGTCAGTTATTACGTTTTAAGTTTGAAAATAATGTGAATATTGAATCAATATTACGCTAAGCTACATATTTAAAATCATTAAAGGTCTAGTGTGTAACATTTATGAGGATCTATTGATAAGTATGTTTTCAATGGGGTATAATCACCTGAAAATAAGTATATAAGAGTATGCCATGTTGCACCACCATGTTTTTAGTTTCCACTATTGTTTCTCCTACATGCTAAGAAGGGTGAGCGGGCTTCGGTGAATTGAAATCTGCAGCCTCACCACTAGATGCCACTAAGTACACACTAAACCTTTAAATAACAACATTCACTCTCAAGTCACTACATCTTTAACAACATATTATTATCATTAATTCATGATTCTGTTTCTTCTAAATGTAATCTCACAGTTGAAGGTCAAAACTAGCTTTACACCTGATTTTTGTAGTTTGTATCTCACTTGCACATCAAACTTTAGATTTAGAATTGTATTTTATTTTATTCCTAACTGTGTATACTGTAGTGCACATGATACAATGTGTAAGCTTGAGATAGCATCAACTGTTAAAAATCACCATAGATTACTCCAATGTTTCTCATTAAGTTCAGATTCAGGAATTGTAGAGCTGTTTCTGTTAGATGCAAATAAAATCAGGAGGGACCTCAGGGAGCCACACTCCCAAATCCACAGGGCGTTGGTTGCTTTGGCAATACGTAACCACGGTGGACAGTGTAAAGATAACAGAGTGATTCAGCAGAACAGCCTTTCATGTTCAACTCAACAAGAAAGCAAATTAATATAATGAAATGTATGCAGTGTAATACAACATTAGCATCATATCTTTGGAACTCTTGGTACCTTGAATATACTTTCAGATAAAGCTTCACCATGCACTATGACGGTGAACATACATACATAGTAAGAGGAAATGTAGTGCCATTTTCCTTGTTGAAGGAGGATGTGTTTAACCTGGATTCCTCCAGTTTTTTTTTTGTTGAAGATTTTGAGAATACAATTTTCTAAATTTTAAACTACTTTATTCTTTTATTTAGATTGAGGCAATGCTGGTTGTCAGAGAGTTGTTGTGCTTCCCTGGCTTCAGCCTTAATGTCCAACCCCTCCAGCTTGAGAGAGCTTGACCTGAGTGAAAATGATCTACAGGATTCAGGAGTGAAACTGCTGTCTGCTGGATTGGAGAGTCAATATTGTAGGCTAGAGACACTGAGGTAAGAAATCTCTTTTTTCTCTACTTGAACAAAATAAATGGTTTGTTGAAAAGATATTTTTTGAGAGGGACCTGGGATCTGGTTTTGTGATTGATTCTGTAGTTAATAATGATCCTCACTGCTTTGTTTGTCTGCTTTGCTTTTGAAATGATACATTGCATCTGGGCTGTTGGTCTGTGACTAAAGACTCCCTGATATCTCTATTGTTGTGCACATTAATATATTTATTAATCTGGGGGTAATAAACCCCAAAACCTGGAAATCAAATGACTTCTGGAGAAACTGGACAGCTTTGGGGGACATAAAATATTGACCGCTGACATAGTTGTACTGTATGTCTCAAAAATATGAAAGTACTTCTATATAAATGCTCTAATCTCTGCAGGTTGAAACACTGTCGGGTCACTGATGAAGGCTGCGCTTTCCTGGCATCAGCTTTGAAGTCCAACCCATCTTATCTGCAAGAGCTGGACCTGAGTAAGAACAATCTGCAGGAATCAGGAGTGAAGCTGCTGTCTAATGCCCGGGAGAGTCCACACTGCAGACTGGAGACTCTCAGGTCAGTACTGGGTTTGAGCCAGTCTAGACTATTTTCAGCATTATATTGCAAAACATAGTGAGTTGAAAGATTCTGCATGGCCTTTTTTTAAACCTCCAACCTGCCAAATTGGCTGTTTTCCACAGTGAACAGCTAAGAAAAGAACAGTGGCTTTAGGATCTGCACAAAATGCAAAGAAACAATCAGGGCCAAGCTTAATGTGATGTTTTGCTAATCCCTACAGAATGGAACAAATGGCATAAAAGGGTCCATCTGCGTTTCATCACTGACCATGACGTGTTGCTGGCTCTGGTGCTGCTATGTTTATCCCTGCAACACTCCAGTTGTTTCTCAGTACAGTCAGAGATAGGGCAGAGCTCCTAACATGGGAGTTTTTTTTTTATTTTTTTATATTTAAGCACTTGTTGCATGAGTGAATCACAATACAAAAATGTTTCTTCATCAGCCAGAAGATTATGCTGATTTTGACCAGACTGCCCAAACGTTTACAGTCTTTTCAGTCTAGTAACTGTTCCTCCTCTTGTTTTTTTGTCAGTTTACTTTGTCATGCTTTTTTGATTATAATGTGTACAGAATGCCTAAACGTGTATAAACATGGTTACCTTAGATACGTTACCATTTCATAATTTGTGAAAGCAATTGTTTGAGGTTCTGGGAAATGTGCTTGCTTAATATCGTAGAGTTGGCTAGATGAGAGGAATGATATTAGCTTAGCTTTCCACAAATCCTGGAAACAAAGAGAGACAGCTAGCCTAGCTCTGTCCAGCATTGACTGTGATGAGGCATTGCAAGGCAACCAGTGGAGATTCGTTACCAAGAAACAGCCTAACACATGACCTCCCTTGTAAAACGGCTAATTGTTGTTAACCTTTGCTTTTTTTTAGTTACAGATTGAACAAATGAAACCGAATGTGTTAATTAGTGAACTTCAGAGGTGCTGATGACTGGATTTTGTTACAGCTGGATTGAAAATGTCTAGATAGTTTACAGTTAGGAGTTTGTTAAAACAGTTTGCCTGTTTTTTTTTTGTTTTGTTGTTTGTTTTTTTATTGATGCCAATGTGGAATTTATATGTATATGCATAACCTGAGTGTCAGAGGCATTATCAGAAAACAGTTATCCCTTAAGCACTATCTACCTACCTACATACTAAATGTATCATGTCAGCTGTACTCTATTTGTAACATTAACATGCCTGGATCTACACTGACAAGACAAAAAGTAAACCTTATTTTAGAATACAAACAAATGTATAAATAACTATTTTTTTTGGTACACAAGAATTCACATATTTCCTTTTACTCTTGGACTGACATACCATATTTGTTCTTTTTAATTATACTCTTGGTGTAACTCGGTGTCAGTATTTTGCCTGTTTGATGTTTTGTTAAGTTGCAGGAGTTTGAAAAGTTATAAAGGAACTATGGTATAATATTACCTCATTATTCAACATGTATATACAGATTTGGGAAGTTCACTGCTCTTATTCTGGGTTTTATAGTGCAATAATAAAGTCTGTGAAGGTTCTCAGTTGTCCAGGTCATCATTCAATTCAGAATAAGCCTCTTGGATGAGAGGTGAAACATCTTCATGGACCTACAGTCGCCCCAGATTTAACCCTTCTCAAAGGAAGAAACCTTTATAATAAAGGGACCCATGTAGCTAGGAGTTATTTTTCAACCTGAATGCTTCTATGACCTTGATGTATATAGGGGGGAAAAAGCACTCACTGAAAATTTGGATGTCAGAAGGAGACAAGATTCAACTTTCCACTCAAAACATTTCCTAGTCCAACTGTCTCTAGTCTAACCCGAGTGCACGATTTTCTCTGGTGTTCAAAAACTTTAGTTACAGGAGGACACGACTGAGACAAAGAGTTTTATTTTCAAACTGTTTTCATCCCCTTTCAATAGTAGTAGCATTAACAGGATCTCTTCAACCCTTTGGTAGGTTTCCCTTTACATTCTTTCAAAATATATATTTTTTTATACAATCAAGCAAAACAAAACAGCCAGCTGTAAGGCAGACTGCTGAGACTGTGCCACATTTTGATAAGAGAAAACATTTTACATGGTATACAAAATAGGCATTAAAATGTTGCAAAGATCTATGAGGTGAAAAACCCTGAAAACAAAAACAGTCAAGCTGAGCCAGTTACTGAAAGAATAAATAAAGTACTTTATAACACACTCAACCAGAACACACTTCAAATCAAAATCCAAAATAATTCCACAAATAAAAACAAATGTTAACTTTAAATGTCAGAAACTGTTTATGTTTGTATGTTTATGTAAAGTAAAGTAAAGTTGATTTAATGTATTTTAAAAACTGGATAAAAGAATGCCCTGAAACACATCAGAGGGAAAACACACTGCCCTGAAATATAATGTGGACATAAATCATCTGAACTGACCATGATTTATAATGCATGATGCAAATGCATGATGTATGAATAATTCAACTTAAAAATGTGAAAGGGGAGTCCAAAATAAAACCTAATTAAGAATTATCCAACTAAAACAAAAATGTAAATAATACTGTCTATAAAAACCCTGAGCGCCGTCCCGGAATATGCTTTCACAAATTCTCTCAAATGAAACTTTGAAAACGTTTTCTTTTTGGCGTAAATATTCAAATAGAAGTAATGATTTTAAATCTTTGCTCATCAACACGCTCACTTTGTAGAAAAATACAATCTTCACTCAACACTGTCCTGTCTACCAAACGTGTAACAGAGGGGTAAATGTGCTCTCTACCTCTTACTTAAAAAGCTGCATTTTGGCTTTCTGTTGTCCATTTACGGCAGCATGGTTTACTGCTCTGGAACTGCTACCTTCACCCTCGCCTTCGTTGTTGTTCGACCAACTGGTTTTCAGAGGAGTCAGCTCAGGTGCGATTATGTCTCCATCCTGCGTGTGAATAAAAAACAGAAGTCACGATGAGGGCATCACAGTAAACTCCTAATTCAAACTCAGCAGGTGATCCATGTGGCTTCAGCATAGCCTCACATCTTTATTACTACTACATCATTACTACTATTTCCTACTTGCCTTGACTTGGTTGGCATGGTTACTTGGGCAGCTACAACAATAAGCTCACTCCAGCAGTATTGGCATCTCGCCTTGCCACTTCCCTTCTTTAACTTTAACTCACGCAGCTTAATTAAGATATTTTTTTGGCTCTCTGGGACACAATCGTGGTTACCTTTCTGATCTGAAAAGGAACGATCAAATAACAGCACTGAAACCCACACTGATGCTGTTTTGAAGTAAAAAAAATAGCCTGGTACACCTTATTACTACCAAACACTACTTTTAAGTTGAAGTACCTTGTGTTGTTAGCCACATAAAACATCTACAAAGTAAATTTCCAGTCAGTGCTTTGACCATTTTTAAATCATCTTACAAGCACCATCCATCTGAAGAACTGTGCGTCATATCTCCACTGTGCTCTTGTCCTACATGTGCATCTCATATGACACAAAATACAACCAATACAGGGACCTGATCATTATGTTTCTCCACAGTCCTCTACATTTGTTATTCCATTAGTCTTCCATTATCAAGTTTGCGGTAGAGTCAAAGTACATGTGCCATGTTCAACAACCAACACTGTCACTGCATAGAACTGCACAAATCTTTACAGTGTGATGGATAAATATTACCTGAGGCTTTGAGAAGTTCATGTCCATGCACCACTGGACAAAGTGCTTCTTAGCTGCCTCCAGGCTCCTGTCATCTGTCTTCTTGAAGTAAACTCTGATCAGCTGCTCAGCAAACTGCTCTGGAAGAAGCTTAGACACCTGACAAGAATGACAGAGAGATTACTGTGAAGCATAAATTTCAGACAAATGCAGCGACAAACAACTTCGAAGTGTTAGAACAGCAATTTAAAGCTCATCCGAAGAAAGATTAAGATTTGAATTCTGTGGTATTTATTTCTGACCTGGTTCTTGCGAATCTGTATGGCTGTGGTTATGTCATCTTTGCAATAGAAACGCACATTGTTGATGGGGTTCTTTTCCTTCATCCCATAGTCCAAAGAAATGACCTAAAAGAGACAGAGACGTTTTTAGATCATCAAGTGCGATAAACCACATACGTCAATCCAACAATAGGATTTTGGAGCTAGGAGCAAACAGACTGCATTAGATTGAAAGTAATTTGATTCAAATAACTCACATTGACTACAAAGTCCTCTGGCTGAAGGCTTACATCCTGGGCGCCACTCAGAGGGGTGGATCGAGCCAAATCTGCTTCCCAGGAGTGAATCTTCTCCTTATAGAGGAGAGAAAGCAAGAGTCAAAAGGCGTTACTTATTTCATATTAGCAGTGACATTAGATGACATTTAAACCTCGGATTTTCATCACAGTTTTATATAGAAGACAAATGCAAAAATGATTAATTAGAGTGTATGTAGTGTACCGTGGATCAACTGATTTTTAACTGATCAACTAATACAAATATGGATTTTGTGACAAGCAGATGTGTATTACCATACAGAAACAAACACACACCTGGGTGACACTCATGGGTTGGTCTGCCTGAGTTTGGCCCAAACACTTATAGAGGCGTCGACAGGTGACGTTGTGTAGAATCTGTCGTGCCTCAGCGAGCTCCGGGGAGGAGGAGTTCAATATTTGCTCAAACACACGATCTACAGGACAAACAGAAAATTAGTAGACAGGTTAGACAGGTCGGATAAAGCAAACCAAAGACACCAAAGTCACTAAATCGTTTACTCAATTTCTTTATTTTAAAATATATTCTGGTTTTCAAACCAAATTTACTGTGTAAATAACAGCCAATACAGCCAAATGTCACAAAAACAGAGCATAGGGGAAAACATTTTATAAGGCAAACTAATTTTAAGAGGAAATTCATTCCTTTTTAACAAATCTAACTGGGTATAAAGAAAGGATTGAGATAGTTTGTGCATTAAATTACTATTATTTATTTGTACATAGTCCAGGACTGATACAACCTTAAAAAAATGGACATCCAATATACATGTCATTTATTAGTTTGCTTGTAAATTTGAACTTTATTACTATATATACACTATATCATTCAACATTTTTACCATGATGGGTTAAGACAATAGATTGTGTCGCATGTATTGAAAGAATGTTTTGAAGAATTGGTTTTAATGTTGTATGTTTTGGATTTATGGTCATATATATTTTTCTTGTAAATGTCTCTATTCACTCGGAGCAGCAAGGGAGGACTCACACAGATTTCTATTAAATACATCACAGAGCTGTATGGACAGTGAAAAATGTGCAAGACCGCAAACATTTGCACGTTCTTCACTGTCTGAACAGCTTTAATATACTGAACAGAAATATTTCAAATCAACACTTCAGTCTAAAACTTCTTTTTGTTCTATGTTTGCGAGTCCTCCCTCTATGCAGTGTACATTTGACCACACCAGAGAAGAAGACAAACAAAGGACCGTTCTTAAGCAGCTCAACACTTTTAACCCTCTATCCAATAGAGTGGTCTGGTCCTTTAATGTGCAGAGTTCAAGGATCTTGTATCAAACACTGCACTCATTGTTGTTGCTCTGGAAATGTACTATTTTATTTTCCAGTTGTGTCACACATGCTAATTCACTGTGGGTAATTGTGGGTGGATGAAATGTACCATTTATCCACTAGAGTAGACAGAGTGAAAGTGAAATATGGCATTTAAAAAGGGAATATGTTATAATTTATAGATCTTGCCTCAATGGCAACCTATTAATCATTAAGGCCACTTTATAAAAGACACACCTTTACAATTTAAACAATCCAGTACAAGAACTCTGCCACATATTCTCTCTTTATGAAAGTTAAAACTTTCCGAGGGGCGGTTATAATCCAGGTCCTTGTTACTGGTAGTGTGGACTGCATCATATTAAGATCCATTTCTTGGATTTCTTTCCCACCATGTGATTTTAAATGGGGTGGTCCAACAAGAGTTGTGTGACCTGTTTTCAACATCAACGACATTTGAGATAGCACAGATGGAGCTACATCTCCTCCCCGAGTCTTAATGTTAAAACTCAAGATAATAGCACACAGTGGTATCTACAGACCTGTCAGCTTGGTGTAGGCCTCCATGTCATCTATGGCTGTGGAGAGGGTGAACATCTTCCCTCCTGAGCCTTCAATCTTGATGTGCTTGTCTGCTTTTAAAAAGGCCTCTGTGATCCTGGATAATCATATTCAACATTATTATCATTTCTGAGAACATTTTGTTGTGTGCCATACAAGACAATCACGAGTCAAAGACAAGAAGATACATCAGAGAGATTAGCTACTCACATCGTCTCTATGATGTTGCCCACTTTGTGCTGGTAGGCTCTCCTGTGGAGACAGTTCCTCGTGTGGAACATGTCATACAGATTGCCCACCTCCTGCAAAAAGAATTACTGGTGTTTAGTGACAACTAATCATTTAAAAGCTGATTTAAAAAAAAGCAGGAGGAACGGTGTCGGCACCTTGTCTCTAGTGCAGATGTGCTTCTGTCCATCCACCTTACACACCCTGGCAAACTTTAGGAAGCGCCGATAGTCAAAGTTGTTCTGGATGCCCAGGTGGTAGCAGTCCCTGAGATAAGACAGAGTGATGAAATATGTGGAAATATGATTAAACTTAACATATTAATATTGAATATATGATTTGGGAAATTATTATGAAACACTGTAAAGGATCAATTAAAAACCCACCTGGCAAAGTAGTCCCACTTGTCCACATCAATGCCATTTCTTTTGTTGGCCACAATTTCATAGAGGAAGGACTTGTCTTCTGGACGGCCTTTATACGGCCACTGTGGACAATAGTGGCATCAGAATCAGCTCGATTTGTCAAGTATGATAAAGTATTTATAAGGAGTTTGAGTCTGGTTTGAGGTGCCTCTCTCTTCTTTCTCTGTGTTTTTACACAGTGCCAAGAACAAATGTACAAGACGACATCGACATACAGCTAAAACATGGCATTTAATGTACAATCACAAGGACAGAAGGGGTATGTTAATGTAAGTTATAAAGTTATAATTAAATAATTAATTTCAGGCTGGTGTTAGAAGACTAGATCGTGTCCACATTCACGGGGACAACCATCATCTGCGGCTCATTAACAAGCCATCAGAATCTAAATACAGGTCATATTATTACTGTAAACTGTGCATACACCATTACAGTAGTGCAAGAGTCTGTGAGAGTCCAAGGAAAGCTGGAATGAATGTTTCATGAATTGTATAATAAGTTACTTTATCTACAAATCAGACACTGAAAGACAGGCAGAAGTAGTTACGGTCTGGTCTTGAGCTGCATTAGTGTCCAGTGGTCCAGCAATCTGTTCCTTGATGAAGTCCAGATCCTCAGGCAGCACCAGGCCATGCTGCTCCATGACCGGCTTCAGGCCATTCTCATCCACCAGGTGGTCAAACATGGCTAGAGAGGCCTTCTCATGCTGCAACAGAATCAAACTCATTATATTAAGACAGAAATGTGAATGACCACAATCAGAAAATGAAAGCACTGTGACTGATTACTCAAACAGAAAACTTATCTAAGCTAAAACATCACAGAAGACAAATAGGAGTACTTTTCTTATCTCTCACGTTTGTCGGACGGCACGTCTGTGGTCATAACTTACATAATGGCCGTGTGCTAAGTGGTTCTTATCAGTGATTCAGAATGAATCACTGACAAGAGCTACTAAGCGCAATCACCAACCTAACCCTCAACTGTCATGCTAAAAAGTTAAAAATATGCTGTTTTTTGCTGTAATTTGGGCCATCAGAACTTTAGAACTATAAATATAAACTATAAATTAACACATTTAAAAGCAAGAATGAAAGAAGGACAAACTGTGACCTTATAGTTAATGCCAAGGGAAGAGATGAAGAGGTAGGCATTTTGAAGAAACTTATTTAAGACGTATGTGATGAGAGGATTTGATAGGTAGATCACTTTTGAGAACTTTTGCGTGCTAACAGGTTAAAATCCACACCCACCCGACACCCAGATGATTCTGATGCAAAGAAAGGCTGCTTTAGGCCGCAGTGGACTAGATTATACAGTAGATGAAATCACTCCAGCTTTAACAGTCTCCACAGTAGGAACAAGGAACATACGGCCTTTTCCAGTTACAGAAATAGCCAGCCCGAAGACTGTCTAATGTCTGCAGAGAGTAGTTAGTATGGGTCAGTCTGACTTTTTTGGTTGTTCTCATTTTTCCTCCCCACAAACAGTATGTTCCTCTTAAAAATATCTTGCTAAAGCAACCAGTAACTTATTTTAAGAGCAGTGGCATGTTGTAGTGGTAGTCAGGCTCTTTTTAAACCATATAGTTATCTTTAAGACGTGTGGCCAAACAAACTGAACTTAGATGCCCTTTTAAATAATTATTCTTTGTGGTAATTTAGTTCAGTTTATGAGCATGTCTTGACAAGTATGTTGTAAACCAAGGAGTGTTTTTTTGTTTTTTTTGCATGTCCTCGATTGATAAATAGTTTTTTAATGAATCATAGCAGCTGTTTGGAACCTCGGCACAACAGAAACATGCCAACAACAAAAGGACTTTGTTAGTCAATGTTGGATTTAGATAATCTGACTTTGCCATTAATGGTCAGGTCAGGTCACTCTGTTGCTCATCGATCTCCACTGGCTACCTGTTGCAGCCCGCATTAAATTCAAAGCGCTAACACTCGCCTACAACAGTTCTGCACCTGCACCTTCTGTCACCTCATGACCGCTGCGCTCCTCCAATGAGCCACGCCTGGCTCTGCCACCTGTTCGCTCAAGGCAATCCAAACTTTTTTCGTTTGTTGTTCCCCATTGGTGGAACGCACTACCAGTTCCTACCAGAGCAGGGGTGTCCCTCTCTACCTTTAAAAACCTCCTGAAGACCCAGCTCTTCAGAGAGTACCTTCTCTCCTAGCACTACCTACAACTGGACATGGGAAAGCCACCCCTTTAAGAATTGTCATAGCACTTATTGTTGCACTAACGCTTTCTTATTGCTCTGTACCTTGATTGTTCCCTTCTCTGTAAGTCACTTTGGATAAAAGCGTCTGCTAAATGACTAAATGTATGTATGTATGTATGTATGTATGTATGTATGTATGTATGTAATAACTCAGATGAGACAAACTAATGTTAGAAAAATAAGTAATCCATAAATGTATTTTTATTTTGGCTCACTGGTGCTTTCTGTACAAGGACAAGAGAACATATTAATCACAGTTTCTTACCTTCCAGGAAATTCCTGGACGTGCTTTGGGGATGAACATCCCATCAAACATATGGGAGAACGGCCCGTGTCCTTGAAAGAGGGATGGATACAATTTATTGACTTTGTTGTGTGAGAACTTTGCCTTTATTCCTATCTAGAATAAGATAAACATAGTTTCACTTTTATTCTTACTCATTCCCATACACCGTAATAAAACACTGCAATTAAATGTGAAGCATGTGATGACCTGCAAAGTACTCACCCAGGTCATGACAGAGCCCAGCGATCTGAACACAAAGGATGTCTCGGCGAGAGATGAGGAGTTCTGGCTGCTTGTAATGCAGAGCTTGTACAAGTCTTCCTGCCAAGTGACCCACCCTATATAAGAACACACGACAGATAAATGAATATTACTAAGACCTTCTTAAGCTCTAATCATATCAATCAGTCTTTTTGACCGGGTGGATTACTCTCAAAGTTAGCACCAATTGAATGGAGTGAAAGGAGGTGAAAGAAGGAACATCTGCAGACGACACTCAGTCCATATCTGAGCAGATAAACATGGCCGTTTGATACATCACAGCCTTTCACCCCCATTCATCCACTTCACTTTCTGCCGCACCAATCCTTAAAATCCGTAAAAATATTGCTCAACAACACATAACAAATTTTGACACACATTTTGGTGATACCAATGCCAGAATTGATTCTGCTTATGGGTCCAATTCTTTAGCGATTTTTGATCAACTCTCTGTGCTGAAGAAAGGTAGGAGAGTTTGAACACAGTGAGTAGAAAAAGAGTAGGAAAAAAAAACATGCATGTGATTCAGACCTGCAAAAGCTCCACTGTTTAATCTGGAACCAGTTCTTGATACAGCCTTTGTTTACTCTCAGGTTTTCATGGTCAAAGATTTTTTTTTTTGGTAAGCGTGCCTAAGTTGCAGGCTATTTATTGAGGGTAAATCTACTTTGTTATCATAATGTAGAATATTTACCCTCAGTAACAGATTTGCTGTTTGGTTGGGAAGCAGTGGCACTCATGCGTTACGTGTTACATACATGGATACATACTTGGAATTTAAGCCCATGTTGTGTATAAATTTTTTTTTGTTTTAGCATATTCCTGGTGTTTCCACACTCGCCTGAAGTTACAACAAACACTCTCATCACCTTTCTTTCTTCATGTTATGAAGGCCATGTCTTGGACTGTTTCTCCTTCTCCACTATGACTCCTTTTTGTTGCAACTTTTTCCGATGAGTTTGATGTCATTGTTTTCCAATGCACAACTATCATAAAAACAATGCCGGCATTGATAAGAGGAGTTGAGTTTGGAGGCATTAGATTCCAAGGGATCGGACAATTTGGATTCAGTTTCCAATGTTGGTCTACATGAGTGAATAATATCATGAGCTTTACTGTGTCCTCTCCATGGTTTCATTGCTTTATATACCGTATGTATTTAACAGCAAAGCATGATAATGCATCCTGATATAATCAATAAAACTGTATATAACTGAGAACACACCCGATGGAGTGCTCAAACCGGTTGTGAGATGCTCCGGGGAAGACAAAGTACGTCCCTCCTAGCTGCTTGAGGTATCGGAGCCTCTGGAACTGAGGTGTGTCGATGATTTTGATGAGAAGAGGGTGTAACTCCACATGCCCGTGGATGGGATCATTAAACACCTGGCAGAAGACAGTACAACAAACAACTATTTACTCCTCCATTCATTATCAAAAACAGAAGAGTGCCAGTAAACCCAGCCTGTGTTTCTTTGGGTGGCAGAGTGGTTTGAAGCCAGCCAGGATAGAAACATATAGATCTAAACAAAAGTTACTAAAGACATTCACAGCATAAAAGAAAATGCAGGATAGAACAATAAATGACTAGGTCAAATAATTGGTAAAATAAGAGGAAGTAGAATGAACTAAATTAAGGGGAGGTTACATAGGTAGGATGTCGAGCAGATCTCCCTACACTGATTGTTCCAGAGTCTCTGGGCCCTCACAGGAAAGGCTCTGGTCTCTAGGATTGACTCTTGAACCACAAGTCCATGGATCACTGACTAGATGAAGGCTTGTGGGCTAATCTAGCACTTTGAAAATGTGCAAAGAGGCTAAATGTCGAGTGATAGCATCTGTGGAAACACATAAATTCACCTTAAGGGATGTAGGAACTAGTCTGTCTTCATTTCATAGCACACTGCCTTTTGCTTTAACAATTACTTTGCAACTTGTAACCTTATTTGTTGTATTGTTTTGTTTGTTTTTTTTTAGCTGAGGGCATCTTTAGTTTCACACACTGATCCTGTCTTTCCTTGCTGTTTGTCCCACAAGTTCCTCTTCTTTGTGCTATCATGTCTGTCGTATCTGCATAGCCTTGAGACTGAAGCATTATCTTACCTTATTTGGCTCAGCTTCCATGTGCCACAGCTTCCTGAGGCTGTGCAGGATCTTCAGACGGTCACCGAGGCACCTGGACAGGATATAAAAATTGAAACATTTAAAAGGTTACACAGTTAAAAGTGTCATGCTGTCTTTCCCTCCTTTGGCCACATTGCCCTAGGCCAACTTTCACAAATCCCGCAACTCAGTTTAACACCAGGACACACTTACTTTAAGCCAATCTTCTCCAGATCAGCATCCGTGAGATACCTTAAGCCGACACCTGTGATTTTTTGTGCTGGGAGAACAGAGCAAACATATCAGATCAGCTTCTGGTCTCTGTCACAACACACGCACATGGGGACAGCATGTTAGCGGTAGTTATAATAAGAATAAAAAGTAATAATGCGCATGTCTCAACTGACTTACTGCGTTTTACACCAACAATGTGAAAACTCTTGTATTATCAGTGCAGAAAACCAACCTTTAAATGTTTCTTCCCATTCTCCAAGACCTTCTCTTCGGAGGTACCGACACGTTTCCTCCACACCCCACTGCGTGTAGTCCGACTCCTGCAGCCGGACCACTGACACTCTCTTCTCTGGTGTTTTGAATTTGTCATCGGGGTTCAAAGCTGCATCAAATGGTCGTTTTCGGTTCGCCATGTTGATCCGACAAAACAGGCGGTGTTTTGGGTGAGATCCGCAAAATTAAAGCCGGTAACGTTTCCCCCGCCGACTGCTAACAGCTGATCGGGTAGCTCTGTGCAGAAGACACTGAGGCGGTGAAAAAAATACCCGGGTTTTGTTTCGACGCCGGGTGCGTCACGTTAAAACAGGCAACGTTTCCGGTTGGTTGTTTTTTTTTTTTCAAAATAAAAGTCAGTTGAAACTTTAAACGAAACCGAAACTACTTCACTTTTCCAAATAAAACCCCAGTTATATTTTGTGCCCTAACATAAAGGTGAACATGTTGTTTCAAAGCCGCAATAATACATTTCTGGTGGTGAAATACGTGTACTCTGAGGAGAAAATAGAGGGAAAAGACAACATTGTTTCAGATTTTAAGAAGCAGATTTAATACTGACTGAGATTCATTGTAGTGGCAAGAATGGCTGGAGTGTATGAACCTGGTCTAGTGGGGAGCTGAGGCTGGAGAGCAAAAACAAAACTCATTTTTAAAAATTTTCTTTTGGCCTGGACCAGCCTTTCAAGGGCCGTGTTCGCTTCGCCATGGGCCTCGCCTGCTGTAAAGGGTAGGCTAATATATTCTATGATCATAGTTGGCTGAAAATCTCAGGACATGTGTAAAGCTCAAGCATGTTTTTTCATATTTAATATCTGACAGTACAGCTGTCAGATACAGATGAGAATAAGGCAGAAGTGGTGGAAGAAGAAAGTGTGGCTTAAGAGGCCTGTGGTGAAGCGGACACGGCCCTTGAAAGGCTGGTCCAGGCCAAAAGATTTTAAAAAATGAGTTTTGTTTTTGCTCTCCAGCCTCAGCTCCCCACTAGACCAGGTTCATACACTCCAGCCATTCTTGCCATTACAATGTCAGGAACCTCAGTCAGTACTAAATCTGCTTTTTTTTAGTCTGAAACAATGTTGTCTTTTCCCTCTATTTTCTCCTCAGAGTACACCAGAATGCCTCATTTATGTGTTAAAAATCATATAATAAAATCATATAATATAAACATGGACATCGTATCCGTGATGTCACCCATAGGTTTCTGAAGGGACTCTGGCTGCTGCTATCTTGGCAGTCCTGCCTCTTCCAACTCCGGGATAAAGATGTGGATTGTTGGTGGACTGAATGATGATGAATGATGCCTGGGTTGGTGAATAAACCATGTGTATGGACACCATCTATCAATCAAAGCAGCCATGTCGTTAATTAAGTCTTAGTTATGATTTAAATGGGTGAGCTGTATAGAAATTTAATGACTTGGGGAAATTAGCTATATACATGCTGTAAACATGTTTATTTCTGCTGTGAAACTGGACATTTTAATATAGGGGCTTATGGATATTGATTTGTTATGTAGCCAGCCTCAAGTGGCCATTGGAGGACTGGTTTCACTTCTTAGCCACAGGGTTTGCTACTTGTGAAACACATGAGAATTGCTCAGTTAGATTTTTGTGGCCTGGAAGTATTAAAATTCTAGTATATGGCCTATGACCTTTGTAATATATATTATGTCCTGCATGATACAAATGATCCAACATGCATATCTGTATACGTGTATATAACTTTTATTTTATTTTATTGCTGCTTTATTTTATTTTTCTACTCCAAGTCTATCTTAGATTTTTTTTTCAATATATTTCCTATTTATGAGTAGTTTCTTATCTACCGTGTGTATTGTGAGCTGCTGTAGCAAGTGAATTAAATATAAATAAATAAAGTCTATCTTATCTTTTATTTTCACAGCATCTACTACAATCAAGCAGTAAATACCAAAACATTTCATACAATAGTATGTTTAGACGTTTTTATGATGAACACTATTCACCTAAGTTGTTAATCAGCATCATAGACCGAGTCAGTTCTGATCATCAGTAAACCCTAGCATAGTATATTATTTTATTTCACAAGTAACACACCTTGCTTCCGGTATTTTGCCTGCCACACATAGATAACTTGACAGAGGTCGTCTCTCTGTGGCTGGCTCGCGGAGGGTGGAGCCAGATATATTAGAGCGAATGAGGCCAGAAGGTTGTTGCCAAAACCCCGGATTACGTTCAGTGACGAGGACGTTGGACGTGCAGTGCCGGATCTTTTAAAACAGTTTTCTATATCCGCACTTCACATGAAAGTACAGTTGGACCATTTGAACACACGTGGTCGGGAGCCCTGGACAGGACTCGAACTCGGCTCTTCTAAGTCAGACGGTAAGCCTCCACCTTTCAGCAAATATATAGAACTAGACGATTGTGTGCAGGGCAGGACTTTGCAGATGAATGGGAAGTGTTAACCCATTGTGCCGTCTGAATTCTCCACGTATTTAGGTCCAGTCAGGTGAAACTCATGTTGAATACCCTGGTGTAATGACAACATACTATACTACACCCCCTATCATTGGACCCTTGATACAAATAAGAGAAAAATACAAACAAACACATGATACCATTAAAAACAAAAAAATATTTTGAAAGGAAGAAACATTAGGAAGAACAAGAGGAAGATCGTTCAATAATAGGATTGAGCAATATGGACAAAATCTTCATGGAGGTATATGTAATTTGGTATCATAATATCAGTATATATTGTGATATAATCCATTTTGTTAAAACTTAACTGATAGTTTGTTTTTAGATCAAATAACCAGATGGGAATGTGTGTTTTGAGACACCCAAGTGAATTAACTGACAAACGAAGGCAAACAGCCTGTAAAGAACCAGTGATATGAAAGGGAAAGCTGTTATGTTAAACGTAGTATGGCGGATAGATTTTTATTCCCTCATGGTACATATCATCATATGCATTAAGCTTCATATGCAAAGATGTAGCAAAAGCGGCATTACAATACAACAGAGGACATTAAGTAAGTATTAATTGTAATAGGTGTAATATGTTTCATGCAGATTGTATAAAGTTAGAGAGTTTATTGCACATTTTAAGACATCTGCTTGGTGACAATGTCAATTCATACACGAATGCATACATGTTAAATGTAAAACACTAAAATGTTTTATCTGTTAAAAATCGTATTGTTTTGAATTTTCCTCTATGAAATGTATTGTTTTGCATTTCCAAAAACATGTTTCTTTCCATTCAGAATTGATTACTTTTCCAGTAGCCCAAAAAGCAACTTGATTTTTTTTTTTTTTAATTTTTATTTTTTGTTACTTGACTTGAGTCTTTTTGCAACGCAATCCATTGCTTAAATATTTAGGAGCATTTTGGAATGAATGTATGAATGGTGAGCAAATTTAGTGAGTCTTATTCTCTCTCTCTCAGCAAGGACTGAGCCTTAGTACATGGCACGGCTGCTCTGCCAAATGAGCTAAACAATGCCCCAAAATGATTATAAGTTACATTATACATTTTTTTAGTTATTACTTATTAATTCCACAAGATATTATCTAAATAATAATAATAATAAAGATAGAAATTACAGGCACAATCTGTTGAATATGAATAAAGTTAAAAGTTTCTAATAACCTCATCAGTTTTCCCTTTACAGCCCCATTACATATAAAGAATATAATAATTTCATACAATTAGCAAAAAACAGTGATACACAAAGTTTGTCTTAACCATTCTAAGCATATTGATAGATGAATTACAAAGTGCTTCTCAAGAGCCAGTTGCAAAAGGTAGCATAATGCAAAACAAGACAAGACAAAAATGAACAGTGAATAAGTAATGATAAATTCTGTAGGTGAGGAAATGACCAACAACCAGTCAAAATAACCACCACCAAAAACACTCCACTAATCAAACATCGCTCAAAATATCTAATCACATTTCTACATTAATCCACATGATAAACATCAAAACCAAACTGCATAAATATCTGAAATCCCCAAACCAAAAATTGATTAAATAACATGCTGCATTATCATTTGTTTTTCCTGGGGAAAATTGTGTCTACATACAACACTTTGCTCATTAATATACTCACCATATACAATATTTTTTAACAATTTTAAATCATAACGCAGCATTAAAAGGGAGAAGAGTCTGAAAGCAGAAAACTTTGTTATTATGGTTCGTTTTTAGCCTAATTACTTTCTTGAAATCTTGATCTTGATCGTTATTTGATTTGTATGATGTTGCCTTCTTCTGGAATGTTTTCCATCTTTCTTCAGTTCAGGATCTGGGAATCAGAGATTCTTCTTCTTCTTCTCTTTTTCTTCTCCTGTGTTTTCACTAAAGACATTGCAGACAAGTACAGACAGTACCATCAGTATTAACATCAGTTTTATTATTGTTAATATCAGTTTTAACAAGAGCAGTGCAGAGTGACATATGCATTACTGAAGTAGGGCCTTAGATTGCACTTAAGATGAAGTGATTTGTAGATCAACATAAATTTAATGGGCAACTATTTTGATAAACTTATTTTTCTTTGTTGGCCTCAGAACTCCTCTTACAGTAAATCTTGATCAGCTGCTAATTAATAGAGCCTCCAACCTGAAGTTCCTTCACAGTACCTACAGAATCCTATATTTAACAGCCAAGATCAAAATATTACCTGTACTCTGGAAAACCCTTCTCCTCGCACCACTGATCAAATTTCTTCTTGACCTCATTGAAAGTCTTGTCATCTCTCTTCTTGCAGTAAAACCTGATCAGCTTCTCAGAAAAGCACGTTGGGCGAATCCTGGACACCTTACATGCCTGACAGCATAAATTTGAGAATAATGACATGACAGAGGCTGCATTGTGCAGAAATACACACAATGAACCAACAACTCATGCAAATAAAGACTTAAATGAAAAGTTTTGTTGTCTGTTTGTTTAGTTCTGACCTTCCTCTTCTCCGCCGTGTTAGGGTTATCCTTGCTGTAGAAATTCATCTTATCAATTGGGTCCTTGCCTTTCATCCCATAATCCATTTTAATGTTCTAAAAGACAAAGGCAAGAAATATGCATGTTTTTTTTTTTAATATTCGTAAGTAAATTATGCCACAACTGAGGAAGGCAACATCATACAAATCAAATAATGATCAAGATTTTTAGAAAGTAATTAGACTAAAAACTGACCATAATAACAAAGTCCTCTGGTTTCAGGCCCTCATTTGCAGGTGGATGTGCTTCAGCCAGTTCCTTTTTCATATCATTAATCTCCTTCAAATGTAAGGAGAAGAAACAGTAAAGAGCGGGAGGGACATAGGACATTAAGAAAATACATCCACATTAAAGTGGACGGCTCTGTGATAGACAAGATAGACAACCCCCACTCAAATAAATGGAAGAACCTGTGTTTTCACCGCAGTGAATGATTCTGTCGCCAAGTTTCAATAAATATTACAGCATAAGACATCAGAGGCTCCTGAACACTTTCTTCCCTCGTGACCTCATCATTGACCATTGATTTTAGCAATTTCTCCACAAAGCATCTGAATGGCCACCAAATCCAGAGCCACGCAAGCTGACAATGGGATTGGGCCCAGCAGCCTGCTAGTGAACATGGGAAGACCAGGACCAAACACAGTCTCTGAGAGGGTTGGAGGACAGTTTGATGACGACATTCCAAAACTCCTTTACTGCGGGTGTAAACACCAAGCTTTTACTCTGGTCAGAGATGAGAGCACAAGCTGCACAACTAACTGACCTAACTAACTAATGGCAGCTACATTTAGCAGCAGTTAGTGGTTAATGTAACAAGTGAAGTCACTTTCCAGAAAAAATCTGTAAATCACAGAGAGTAAATCATGGCGAAACAGCCGGAAGACATCAGAGGGAAAACCTGAAAACATTCTCTCGTTTGTAAATCACCTCACTATGACAGTGGGGTAAAAGTGAATTGCACCACAAAACTGTAGAGGCACTGTAGAGGTGCTTCGATATATGGACAGGAGGAGTTGGGGACCAGCCCTGATGTCCTGAGCATAGTATTAAGGAGTCATCATAGGGAGGTTCAATGGGCTGACACTTGACAAAGTAACAGCTTTGTTATGTCTGACTTTCTCTGTGGTCCCTCATGTTAAAGTCTGTGTAAAGGCATTCCAAGATTTCTTTCAAAATACATTAAATATGTTGGAAAATAGTTGCTGAAAACATGAAAAAACTTTGAACGATATATTACTGAAATGTGGAGTTGGATGTTAAAACAGTTTTTCACCAGTTTTCAATCCAGGATTTTTTGGGCGGTCCTAAAGGGTGGCGTGATGACACGCTGAGGCCATCCTGAGCATACCCTTGCACCTCTAGCAGAGGGATGGAGATGAATTCATCTTGCTCAGTGTGTTTCAAAGTTAGCCATACAAAGTTAGTTGCGCAGTTTTATTTTGATTGATTTTTGGTTGATTTATCCATTTTTATTTTTCACTGTTTAGTCATGGCCAGAATTTTCTATTTAAAAGAAACAAGCAATGACATCCAGCTTTGTTATGACAGTGAAATAGATAATGTATCAAACAGGTGTCTCAGGCAATTCAGCCTTGCAAAGACATCAGCACACACCATGGTGGTTTCCGCACGCGTTTCGCCCAGAAACTTATAGAGGTCTCGAGAGGTGACCCTCTCTAGAATCTGCCTTGCTTCAACCATCTCCTTGGAGGAGGAGGTAGAGTTGAGGATTTGTTCAAACACATTATCTACAGGAAGAATAGAGAAGGTCATAAAATCATTCATAGTTTTCCAAACTACATAATTGACACTGCAAACTAAGAGGCAATATAACTGATGAAAATTACTTCATTAATTTGTTAAGTTATACATGAAAATATATATATATATTTAAACATGTTTGATGACAGCTTTCTGAATCTGGCATGTATATTTATCAGTCATTACAACTTTTACAGGATCTGGTATTTGTTATTAAAAAAACTGTATGCATAAACTGAAAATGTGTATAATATAAAAACAGGTGTATGGACACCTAATGGAAATATTATTTTTGTTATTCAACTTTATATATAAAGCTGGATTTATGATTGAATGATAATAAAGGCTTTATGTTACTATTGATGTAAACAAACACAAAACAAAGCTAACTGCACTCAGTGGTATCTACAGACCCGTCAGCTTGGTGTAGGCCTCCATGTCATCTATGGCTGTGGAGAGTGTGAAACTCTTCCCTTCTGAGCCTTCAATCTTGATGTGCTTGTCTGCTTTTAAAAAGGCATCTGTGATCCTGGATAATCATATCCAACATATTACTTTTCAGAACATTTAAGTTACATCAGACAAAGCTAAATGTTGTTAGTGTGCTAACATGGGAAGTGGAGGTACTTACATCCTCTCTATGATCTTGTTCGCTTTGTGCTGGTATGCTCTTCTGTGGAGGCAGTACCTTGTGTGGAACATTTCACTCATATTATTTTCCTCCTGTTGAGAGTTTAGTTTAGTCAGAATCAATCTTTTTCAAAATCCGATAAAAAGGCAAAAGTAACGTTGTCAGCACCTTGTCTCTAACGCAGATCTGCCTCTGCCCGTCCACCTCACACACCCTGGCAAACTTAAAAAAGCGGAGGTGATCAAAGTTGGTCTGGAGGCCCAGCTGGTGGCAGTCCCTGATCAGAGATAGATCAAGAACATATGTGGAGAAAATAGGTTAATTACATTAAACTCATCAAAGCACCCAGTAGCAACAAATAATGTAATAACTTAGCAATAACTAGACTGATTAGACTTTTTCCATCAAACACTGAGCAAACATATGCAACACACACAATATGTGGAGACAATGGGTTTATTACATTAAACTCATCAAAGCACCCTGGAGAAATGTGCATATTGTTAAAATAATATAATATGTAGATGTCTCCCTCTATATGAAAAAGTAAAATTCCCACCTGGCAAAGTAGTCAAACTTGTCCACATCAACACCATTTCTTTTGTTGGATATGATTTCATAGAGGAAGGACTTGTCTTCTGGACGGCCTTTATATGGCCACTGTGGAGATGACAGACAACAGTGACATTAGAATCAGCTTGATTTGTCAAGTATGATAAAGTATTTATAAGGAGTTTGAGTCTGGTTTGAGGTGCCTCTCTCTTGTTTCTGTGTTTTTACACAGTGCCAAGAACAAATGTACAAGATGACCGAGACATACAGCTAAAACATGGCATTTAATATACAATCACAAGGACAGAAGGGGTATGTTAATGTAAGTTATAAAGTTATAATTAAATAATTAATTTCAGGCTGGTGTTAGAAGACTAGATAGTGTCCACATTCACGGGGACAACCATCATGTGCTGCTCATTAACAAGCCATCAGAATCTAAATACAGGTCATATTATTACTGTAAACTGTGCATACACCATTACAGTAGTGCAAGAGTCTGTGAGAGTCCAAGGAAAGCTGGAATGAATGTTTCATGAATTGTATAATAAGTTACTTTATATACAAATCAGACACTGAAAGACAGGCAGAAGTAGTTACAGCAATCTGTTCCTTGATGAAGTCCAGATCCTCAGGCAGCACCAGGCCATGCTGCTCCATGACCGGCTTCAGGCCATTCTCATCCACCAGGTGGTCAAACATGGCTAGAGAGGCCTTCTCATGCTGCAACAGAATCAAACTCATTATATTAAGACAGAAATGTGAATGACCACAATCAGAAAATGAAAGCACTGTGACAGAAAACAGAAAACTTATCTAAGCTAAAACATCACAGAAGACAAATGGGAGTACTTTTCTTATCTCTCACGTTTGTCGGACGTCATAACTTACATAATGGCCGTGTGCTTAGTGGTTCTTATCAGTGATTCATTCTGAATCACTGGCAAGAGCTACTAAGCGCAATCACCAACCTAACCCTCAACTGTCATGCTAAAAAGTTAAAAAATATGCTGTTTTTTGCTGTAATTTAGGGCCATCAGAACTTTAGAACTATAAATATAAACTATAAATTAACACATTTAAAAGCAAGAATGAAAGAAGGACAAACTGTGACCTTATAGTTAATGCCAAGGGAAGAGATTAAGAGGTAGGCATTTTGAAGAAACTTATTTAAGACGTATGTGATGAGAGGATTTGATAGGTAGATCACTTTTGAGAACTTTTGCGTGCTAACAGGTTAAAATCCATCGACACCCAGATGATTCTGATGCAAAGAAAGGCTGCTTTAGGCCGCAGTGGACTAGATTATACAGTAGATGAAATCACTCCAGCTTTAACAGTCTCCACAGTAGGAACAAGGAACACACAGCTTTTTCCAGTTACAGAAATAGCCAGCCCGAAGACTGTCTAATGTCTGCAGAGAGTAGTTAGTATGGGTCAGTCTGACTTTTTTGGTTGTTCTCATTTTTCCTCCCCACAAACAGTATGTTCCTCTTAAAAATATCAACCAGTAGCAACCAGTAACTTATTTTAAGAGCAGTGGCATGTTGTAGTGGTAGTCAGGCTCTTTTTAAACCATATAGTTATCTTTTTTACAATTACAATTTACAAGAGGCTGTCTCATGCTGCAACATACAGACTCATTAATATGGTAATGTGAGAATTTAAAATGATACACAGAATGTGAACACTTGTTTTATTTCGTTTTAACTTACATAACTTACATAAAGACTGTGTACCTTGTATTGCATATTGACCTTACTTGGACATCAGCTGCTGGCCTCAGCTTCATAGTTAATTGACGGACGGACAGACTTATTTACCCCCAAAGCAAAATTCTTTTGTTGCAGCATGCATGAGTGGTATTGAACAATTAGCATTAAACCATGGCCAAAGCAGCCAGTAGTTCTCATAAGATGCTAACTGGTTTGGACACAAGTGGATACCTTGAAGCCTCACAAAGCCAGCCATTTGTTGTTCATGTTTTTGCTAATCAGTTACAATTTATAACACAATGATTCACTTCTTTAATGCAGCTTCTGGCTGTGTTTCTTTAAATGTACTCTATTTTGTGGTTGATTATCTCATGGACAACAGAAATAAGTTTTTCTTACCTCCCACTCTTTTTCTGGACGTGCTTCGGGGATGAACATTCCATCAAACAGATGAGAAAATGGTCCATGTCCTAGTTATAGAGAAATAAATCTTAGTTAACCTAATGATGAATGCCTTTCCATTCAGAAAAAATACTCTATACCTGTTAGTGATTGTCATTAATACACATTTAAACTCTCAGATATTCAGTTCTCTCTATAGACGTAACCATTGAGCATCTATTTTATTGCTTGGCCAGCTCCGGTTCTGACACGGTTTGATTAATCTGTCAGCATTTTCCCTGCCCTAGGCCTGAAAATCTCCTCTTCTCAGTGGTCTGGGTGGCCAACAAAGTCAGCAAATATTAGCTCCTGTATTATACATAGGAAGCTCTGTAAATCACAGAGAGTGATGCAGAACAGGTGTAGGACAAAACCAGAAAACATTATCTCTATAAAATATGATGCACTTTCACCAAAATCAGCGAAATAGTTGGTGGTCTGAACTAATTAGTATAGCATAACTATAACTACAACTATAACTATGTAACTGTAGTCCTCCATTGCATATTATTGAAGCAGACAAACAATTCATCACTTATCCAGATGTTCTGATTTGTTCCTCACACTTGTAATTAACTAATCATTTAACTGCTGTTTAAATGTGATCTGGAGTTACTTATTAACTACTACAACTGACAGGAACTGTTGGCAGTAGTTTAACACTGTCACATTGTGAATATTCATGTAAACCATTGTCAGATCATTTATTTTCTGTTTTTCCAGGGACTAGCCTTTGTTGATAATGCCTGCAAAGCCACTGGCTACCATAACTGTGTGTCAAAATGTATTGCATCACTCACCCAGGTCATGACAAGAACCAGCAATCTGCACACAGGGGATGTCTCTCATCGATGTTGAGTTCTGGTTGCCACGTGTTCTCAGAGCTTTTACAAGCTCTCCTGCTGCTAGTCATGCCACCCTTTATACACACACACACACACACACACACACACACACACACACACACACACTGCACATTAATATGGTATTTGTACATTAGTGTCCTGTTATAAAACTTAGTAAATATTAACTTTTATTATACATACTCCTGCTATTATATGGTATGAGAAATGTGATCACTTCAGTTTTGTACTTATATTTTACGCACACCGATCTAGTATGGCTGTGTCTCTGTGAAAACATCACGGACATACCCAATGGAGTGTTCAAATCGGTTGTGGGATGCTGCAGGAGGTAAACATGGTAGGCCCCCCAAGCTGCTTGATGTTTGAGAGTCCTCTGGGCTGAGGTGTGTTAATGATTCTGCCAAGAAGTGGGTGTAACTCCATATGCCCGTGGATGGGATCATTAAACACCTGGAAGAACACAAACAACACATTCTCATCTTCATTTTTGTCCTGCCTCCCACATCTCATCATCTTTTAACAGTAGACTGATAATGAACTCAACAACTGACAGTACATACACATTCTTAACTCTGTGGTTGTGTGTATGTAATATATAGAACTCTTCCTCTTTCCTTTATTTAGTCTCTCTCTTTCTCTATCTCTCTCTAGCACTGAAAATGTATTGAGATGTGTGGTTAGTATGATGTCTTACCTGTTGTGGGATCATGAAGTTTCTGATAGAGAGCAGGATTTTTATGGTCTTCAAGGATCCTAAATAAAATACAGAAGAGTATAGTAGGGATGAGTTAAAGAGAGAGAAAAGTGAGGTGTGAAACCTTACATAATTAGTAGGTGATTGTTGTTTGCATCATATATCAACTTTGAATAATTAGTTTTGTACACACATCCTGCTATCAGGATTGTTATACTTTGTGAACATTGCAACCTCATTTAACAAGGGGAGACACTTTACGTTATACCCATCACCTTTAAAGGATTACAACTGTGGATCTGGCAGCATTTCACCAGTGATGTTCTTGTCTCGGAAAAGAGGAAATTATTATGCGCATGATCCTGTATTACATGTTTGTTTTTATTTTGACAAAATTAGTATGTGATATTAGCTTTCATGCAACACAGAATCACAGTGAAAGTCTGGACTTAGAAGCTTTCAGCTGGATTAAGCCAGCCATGAAACTGATAAATAATTTAATTTACAAAATAAAATAATAATAATAATAATAATAATAATAATAAAAAAACCAACCCTTAAATGTATCCTTCCATTTTTCAAGTCCTTCTTTTTCCAGGTACTGAGATGTTGCTCTGCAGTCCATTGCCTAAAGTCCTCTGGCAAGCTCATTTTGAAGTGTCCGAGGTTGTTTCTTTCTATCTTTTGATGCAGATCTGACAAATGGTAGATGTATCAGTAGTCAAACAAATGTTATAGTACGTTGTTTTATACAGCTGATCCCGAGTGAGCCACTGCTGCGAAAGATGCAGAAGTTTGAACAACAGCTGGCTTTTATGTCTCTACCACACCCATCCACCTACCAACCTCCTCTACAATACTTTTGATTTGTGACTGCCACCTGAATTAAATCAAACAGAGTATACTTTCATGTAAACAAGGTCTATTGGCTAAATTTGACAAATGGGCAGATTTGTGGTAATGGGTTGCTCTGAAGTAAGAATAAAGGTGTAACACACAGATTGATTCTGATTTATAGCCACTATATGCTATTTTAAAAAAGACCAGACAAAACCAGACAGGGTCATCTTGACTGAGGTGTATAATCAGGAGGACATTATGAGGTGTTGTCAAATGTAAATATGTTAAGGAAAATGTTTGTTTCCAATACAGATAGTTCTCTGTCTAATATGGTTTAACATTAGACAACTCAAAAAATACTATGTAGTTACAGTGGAAGATTCATATATCAGTTAAATATAGATGAATCAACACAGTATTAACTTTGGAAAGATCATCATTTCACTTTCACCTTCACCAAGAAGTATGAGTTTCCTAAACTGGCGAGTGAAGGAAATGTGATACATATTCATTAATATGTAATTTAGCTTTGGCAGTAATGTAACTTTAATAACATGCTAATAAAGTTTATTTGAATTATAAAAAGAGCCACAAAGGAAGTGATTAAAATGAAACAAAAAGGTTCCAAGATTTATTCACATTATTTGGTTCTTTAAATTATTATGGGTACATTTACAAATACAGATAAAAACAACTTGAGCAAGTAGCTAACCCCACAGTGTATTTAATGCTGCTGGTGTTTAAATGTTATTGGCAGCTTTCAGTCTCATTTAACCTGCATGCTGAGGCCAGCAGTCAGTGAGTCAAAAACTATCTGACATCTAATGCTGTCCGTCCACCCCCACACCTTTTACTGACAAAAAGTATTTTGGACATTGCATTGTTTTAGTTTCCCCCATCGTCTCTCCTTCATCTGATTTTCAGTCTAGCATCAGTCTGCCACAACTTCTTGGGCATTCATCCTTTTTCTGCCTGTTATTTGTTTCCTATGTAACATAAAACCTCTTGCTGATTATACAGCGGCCTGCTAACAAAGATAATACAAACAATGCCCATTGTTAGCGTAGGTATAAAAGATCGTATTTATTTTGATCTTTCCCCATAATTCACTAGATTAATAAACCCATTTCAGGAAAAGTCATTAGCTGTGATGTAGGAGGCACTGAGAACAGCTGAAATGCTTTTCATCATTTCATCATCAGTCATTCTGGTGAGTGAGAGGAAACGATTCATATCCATCTGATTTGCTTTTAACGTATAAACCCTCTAGGACCCTCAGGTCTTTTGGGAATGGCCTTTTAATCAGCCCTAACATCACAATGAAAACCCAGAGTGAGGTGTCTTTTTTTTCCCTGTGGAACAGCCTCCCTGAAGACCTGAGTGCAGCAGAGAATGTTCATAGCTTTAGACAAACTCACTACTGGATGTTTAAATGTATTCTTGGCAGCTGCCAATCCTCCATTTTGGTAACCTGCAGGTGAGGCCAACCAGTCAGACGAGTCAAAAACTATTTGACCTTTAATCAGCCACATGCCATCAGGCACCCACCTTTGCATCAAAAGAATTTTACATAACAATATTGTTTTAGTTACAGTACGGGAAATAAAGAAATGGTATGTTCTGTATCTCTCTCATGCACACCCATGTTCTCTTCCTGATTCTCCCTCACACATGACCGTCATCTCTCCTTCATCTGATTTTCAGTCTATCACCAGTCTGCCATAAATTCTTGGCCATTCATCCTTGTTCTGCTTCATTGTTGTTTCCGATCCACCTATGTAACATACTATCTATTAAATATATACTTATCTCACAAATGATACAGCAGCCTGTTCACCCAAAAAATGTCTAAACAATGCCATTTGTTGAGCGCAGCTAAAAGATCATGTATATTTTTATCTTTCCCCTCATAATTACTAGATTAATAAACCCATTTGAAAAGTCATTAACTAAAGACGGAGGCATTGAGGTAGCTGAGTAACTTTTCATCACTTTAACATCAGTCATTTACAGCGTCTACTGCGAAGCCCATAGTGAGGTGTGCTTTTTTTTCTAATGGAGACAGCCTCCCTGAAGACCTGAGTGCAGCAGCAGAGAAGTGTTCACGGATTTGAAACAAACTCACTGCTGGATGCATTTAAATGTAATGTTAGCAGCTGCCAATCCTCCATTTAGTAACCTGCAGTGAAACCAACCAGTCAGACAAGTCATCTAATAAGCCACATACCATCCGTCACCCACACCTTTCATTGTCCAAAAAGAATTCTAAATTTGTGACTGCCACCTGAATTAGGATTTGCTGTTGTGTTTTGCTACGTACAGAAAATTCACAAGGTAGTACGATAACACAATATAGTTATAGTAAAGAAGTCAATGGTGTTCACTTTGGAAAGATCATCATCTCAACCTAACCTAAAACCAACATTAACATACAGCCGTGATCGTCTAATGTAACCAGTGACATTAAGAGCTGTTATGATAAAAATGGTATGTGGATGGTTCTGTCCCCTCATGTTTTATATCATCAAACCTATGCGTGGCTTCATATACAAAGATAAAGCAAGTGGTACAATCGAAAACAGGATTTAAAAAAAAAAAAAGTTAAGGATTTTATGCAGTGATTTGCAATGTTTCATTCATTGTTTCATTCAGCTACCCTTCCTTCGTACTTCCCATTTTAAGACATCTGTTTGGTGACAGTTTCAATTCACGATATGGCTAAATAATTCCTAATTTTAAGTATTATTTATTTTCTTTATTCGCATGAGTTATTACTTATTTCATTCGCAGCCATGCTTGGGCCAGAATATATTGTTTGTGCACACAAGGAAAAGAAAAAAAAAAGATGAAAAGGCTTTATTTCAAATGAGATAGTGATTACAGGCAATCTGTTGGACATATGAATAAAGTTAGAGTTCTAATAACCTCATCAGTTTCCTTTATAGCCCATTACATATGTGAATATAATAATTTCACACAATGAGCAAAATACACAAAAGTTTGTCTTCAGCCATTCTAACATATATAGATGATAGATGATTGATAGATGAATTACAAAGTGCTTCTCAAAACCAGTTGCAAAAAGTAGAGATGATTCAAAACAAAGGCAAAAATCCAGGATAAAATAATTCACCAGTAAAAACAAACATTTAAAATTAAATGAAAAAGAACAGTAAATAAGTAGCCAATGATAAATTCTGTATGCTGCCACAATGTCTTGAGGCATTCATCCTTTCTGCCCTGTTGTTGTTTCCCAAATCCACCTATGTAACATAAAAACCTCTTGCTAGTTATACAGCAGCCTGCTCACCAAGATGTCTAAACAATTGCCCATTGTTGGCGTAGGTATAAAGATCATGTTTATTTTTTGATCTTTCCCATATTCACTAGATTAATAAACCCATTTCAGGAAAAGTCGTGCTGTGATGTAGGAGGCATTGAGAACAGCTGAAATGCTTTTCATCATTCTCATCAGTCATTCTGAGTGAGTGAAGAAATAGATTCATATCCGTAATATGTAATTTGCTTTAGCTCTCATAACCCAATATTCATGCCAGTGAAGTTTGTGAACATGAGAGTATATGAAAGAATCAATTTTAAGCTTCTTTTTATTGGTTTATAAATGATGGTCACCTTTTTATCTGATTTGCTTTTAGCATTGCATAAACCCTCTAGGACCCTCAGGTCTTCTGGGAGATAGCCTTTTAATCAGCCCTAACATCACAATGAAAACCCAGAGTGAGGTGTCTCTACCTGTGGAACAGCCTCCCTGAAGACCTGGTACAGCAGAGAGATGTTCATAGCTTCAGAGCAAACTCACTGCTGGATGTTTAAGCATTATTCTTGGCAGCTGCCAGTCACTCCCATTTGTTGGCGCCTGCAGGTGAGGCCAACCAGTCAGGCAGGTCAAAAATATTTGACCTTTAATCAGCCACAGCACCATCAGGCACCCACCTTTTACTGTCCGAAAAAGAATTTTACTAACAATATTGTTTTAGTTATAGTACGGAAATAAAGAAATGGTATGTTCTGTATCTCTCTCATGCACACCATGTTCTTCTGATTCTCCCTCACACATGACCGTCATCTCTCCCTTGTCAGTTTTCAGTCTATCACCAGTCTATCACCAGCCATAAATTCTTGGCCATTCATCCTTGTTCTGCTTCTGTTGTTGTTCCAAATCACCTATGCCAACATACTATCTATTAAATATACTTATCTCTCTAGTGATACAGCAGCCTGTTCACCAAAAATGTCTAAACAATGCCATTGTTAGGTGCAGGTACAAAGATCATGCATATTTTTATCTTTTTCCCTCATAATTCACTAGATTAATAAACCCATTTTAGGAAAAAGTCATTAACTAAGACGGAGGCATTGAGAACAGCTGTCTCTTTTCATCACTTTAACATCAGTCATTTTGACGTCTACTTGAAAACCAGTGAGGTGTGCTTTTTCTGTGGAACAGCCTCCCTGAAGACCTGGAGTGCAGCGAAAATGTTCACAGTTTTACCAAGAGAAGCAAACTCACTGCTGGATGTTTAAATGTATTGTGGCGGCTGTCAGTTCTCCATTTGGTAACCTACAGGTGAGCCAACCAGTCAGACAAGTCATCTAATAGCCACATGCCATCCGTCACTTACACCTTTCATTGTCAAGGAATTCTAAATTTGTGACTGCCACACAAGATTAAGTTTGCTGGTAATGTTTTGCCTACGTGCAGAAAATTCTGGTGTGGTTGCTGAGTCAGCACAATATAGTTATAGTAAAAGTCAATGGTGTTCACTTTGGAAAGATCATCATCTCAACCTAACCTAAAACCAACATTAACATACAGCCGTGATAAATCCTAATGTAACCAAAAAGTGACATTAAAGAGAGAAAGCTGTTGATAAAAAAATGGTATAGCAGATGGATTTCTGTCCCCTCGTAATTTTTATCATCAAACCTATGCTTTAAGCTTCGCCTTAAAGATAAAGCAGAGGTGGTACAATCTGAGAAACAGATTTAAAAAAAAAAAAAAAAAAAAAAGTTAAAGTTTTATGCAGTAGTTGCACAGTGTTTATTTCATTGTTTCATTCAGCTACCTTCACTTGATTGCCCATTTTAAGACATCTGTTTGGTGACAGTTTCAATTCACGTATGGCTAAATAATTCTAATTTTAAGTGTTATACATTTACTTTATTTGCATGAGTTATTACTTATTTCATTCATGACCTACTGCAGGCAGAATATATTATTTTATTTTACAAGGAAAAGAAAAAAAGATGAAAAAGCTTTATTTCAAATAGAATGGTGATTACAGGCACAATCTGTTGAATATGAATAAAGTTAGAGTTCTAATAACCTCATCAGTTTTCCTTCTCCTTCATTACATATAGCCAGATATAATAATTTCACACAATGAGCAAAATACACAAAGTTTGTCTTAACCATTCTAAGCATATTGATAGATGAATTACAAAGTGCTTCTCAAGAGCCAGTTGCAAAAGGTAGAGATGATTCCCAAAACAGAGGCAAGAATGGGATAAAATAATTCCACCAATAAAAACAAACATTTAAAATTAAATAAAAAGAACATTAAATAAGTGACAGTAAATTCTGTATGCTGCCACAATGTCTTGAGCATTTTCATCCTTTCTGCCCCTGTTGTTGTTCCAATCCACCTATGCCTTACTTAACCTCTTGCTGATTATGCAGCAGCCTGCTCACCAAAGATGTCTAAACAATGCCCATTGTTAGGCGTAGAGTATAAAAGATCCATGTTTATTTTTGATCTTTCCCCCATAATTCACTAGATTAATAAACCCATTTCAGGAGAAAAGTCGTGCTGTGATGTAGGAAGCATTGAGAACAGCTGAAATGCTTTCATCATTTCATCATCAGTCATTCTGAGTGAGTGAGAGAAATAAGATTCTTCTCCATTAATATGTAATTTGCTTTAGCTCTCATAACTTTTAATATTCATGCCAATGAAGTTTATTGAACATGAGAGAGTATATGAAAGAATCAATTTTAAGCTTCTTTTATTGGTTTATAAATGATGGTCACCTTTTTATCTGATTTGCTTTGCGTATAAACCCTCTAGGACCCTCCAGGTCTTCTGGGAATGGCATGCTAATCAGCCCTAACATCACAATATAGAAGCAGAGTGGGGTGTCTTTTTTTTCCTGTGAACAGCCTCCTGAACCTGAGTACAGCAGAGAATGTTCCATAGCTTTGAAACAGAAACTCGCACTGCTGGATGTTTAAATGTATTCTTGGCAGCTGCCAATCCTCCATTTGGTAACCTGCATGTAGGCCAACCAGTCAGACGAGTCAAAAATTATTTGACCTTTAATCAGCCACATGCCATCAGGCACCCACACCTTTTACTGTCCGAAAAGAATTTTACATAACAATAGTGTTGTAGTTGCAGTGGAAGCCAAAATGGTATATTTCTGTATCTCTCTCCTTGCACACCATGTTCTCTTCCTCATTCTCCCTCACATGACCCGTCATCTCTCCTTCATCTGATTTTCAGTCTATCACCCAGTCTGCCATAAATTCTTGGTCATTCATCCTTGTTCTGCTTCTGTTGTTGTTTCCAAATCCACCTATGTAACATACTATCTAATATATATCTCTCACAAATGATGCACAGCAACCTGTTCTAAAAATTAAAAAGTATAAAAGATCATGTTTTATTTTTGATCTTTCCTCTCATAATTCATAGATTAATAAGCCCATTTTTAGGAAAAGTCATTACAAGATGTTCACTTCATAATGTTCATGAAACATGTTACATGGTTACTCTGTACTGTGATTTACCTCCACTTTTAGCAGATATTTAGTATGTCCATCTTTTGCAACAACTACAGCAGCATCAGCATCTCTGGCACTGCGTCAATATAACTTCAACATAATATTTATCCCATGCCTTCTGCATCTCAAGCCAAAGCTTTCCTTTGAATGTCCCGATAGATCTGTCCAGTTTATTTTCCAACTTCGCTCCAAATTTGATCTATGGGGTTGAGTCTGTACTTTGAGGGGCAGTCCATAATTTTCAATGTGTCGTGATGCCTTCTGTCACAGGTAGTTCAGACAGTTAGAATAATATTTGTGGTCATTGTCTCGGAAAATAATCCAGGCCTAATAAGACAGCTCACATATGCTGTTTTCTGTGTGTCCAGCAGAATCTTGTGGTATACTTTCATATCCCAACGATGCCATCAAATTTCACTAAGTCACCTGTTCCTGGGGCTGAAATGTTAGCCCACACCACTTAATACTATAATACTGCCCCACTATATTTAACTTTTGACAAGAGAGACACAAGATTTTTATACAGTATCTGCCTCCTTCATCCAACATACACACTCTTCACTTGTTGCCAAGCTGAAACTTCAAAGTACTTTGCAATCTTCTTTGTCATTCTTGTGTTCTTTTGTAAATTCAGATGTTTTACTCTGTTTCTTTTTCTGTAATGATTTCTTTTCTGCTATTCTGCCGTCTGTTGGTGGTGGTGGTAGCACTCTTGCACCATAGATCCATTGTTGTATTGATCTCGTCACACAGTTCTCGTGAGGTCTTTCTTCAGTCTTGAAACTGAGAATTTTGAGACACGTCTTTCTCAAAGTTTTCTTTTTTTCTGCCTCTCTCTTTGGATTTCACAGGTATGAATTGGGTAACTCATGGCAGTCTAAGTGTACTTTAAACATACCTGTCTCATTAATGCATATTTACTAACTAAGCTTTCTCCTGGGTTTCTGCTCTCTTGTCAACAGGTTCTCATGGATCATTAGCTGCTGCTGTGGTCACACTACGGCGGTATATTGTACTTCCCATCATTATTGCCTACCATATCTTCATTACAGTTTATAGTTACTTAATGATTTGCTGCTGCTGTGCATCTGTGTCTCTCATCTCTATCACGGGTTCCACTGCTACTGTAATCATTTTATCATTCGTTGTAATTCATTGTCATTTCATTCATTCATTATATTCATTCAGTTATTGTACAATATGTCTCTGTTGATTTGTTCTGTACACATGATATCTTTTGCACATTTGTTGTCCTGGTAGAGGGATGTTTAAATGTATCATTAGCAGCTGAAGTCCTCCATTCTAGTAACCTGGGTGAGGCCTTGATCCAGACTCAAGTCCAAAAGTGATTTACGACCTTTAATTAGCCACATGCCATCAGGCTTTCCTTACTGTCCGAAAATTTTTATGTAATATTGTTTTAGTTATAGTGACGAAATAAAAAGAAATGGGTATGTTCTGTATCTCTCTCAGTACTTTACCATGTTCTTATATTCCTGATTCTCCTCACACATGACCGTCATCTCGCCCCCAAAATACTGATTTTCTGAATTCTATCATAGTCTGCCATAAATTCTTAGCCATTCATCCTTGTTCTGCTTCTGTTGTTGTTTTTAAAATCCACCTATGTAACATACTATCAATTAAATATGTATCTCCCTCACAAATGATGCAGCAGCCTGTTCAAAAAATGCTATTTTGATCTTTCCCCTCATAATTCACTGGGTGTAACCCCACATTTTAGGAAAGGTCGTGCTAAGACAGAGGCGTGAGAACAGTTTAAATACTTTATCATTTTTGCATCAGTCATTTGACGTCTGTGAAACCCAGAGTGAGAGTGTCCTTTTTTTTTCTGTGGAACAGCCTCCTGAAGACCTGGGTCAAGCAGAGAAGTGTTCACAGTTTTAAGGAAACAAACTCACTGCTGGATGTTTAAATGTATTATTGACAGCTGTCAGTTCTCCCATTTTGGCCAACCTACAGGTGAGGCCAACCAGTCAGACAAGTCATCTAATAAGCCACATGCCATCCGTCACCCACACCTTTCATTGTCCAAAAAGAATTTGTGACTGCCACCTGAATTAAGTTTGCTGGTAATGTTTTGCTACGTACAGAAAGTTCTGGTGGTTAGACTGGTTCAACACAGCTATAGTTATCTGATAAAAGAGTCCAATGGTGTTCACTTTGGAAAGATCATCTCAACCTATCCTACGTCTGTAAATCCAACATTAACATACAGCCGTGATCGTCTAATGTAACCAGTGACATTAAGGGGAAAGCTGTTATGATAAAAATGCTATAGCAGATGAATTTCTGTCCCCTCATGGTACATATCATCATGTATTTAAACCTATGCATTAAGCTTCATATACAAAGATAAAAGCGAGGTGGTACAATCTGAAGCAGGATTTTAAAAAAAATAATAAGTTAAAGTTTTATGCAGTAGTTGCAATGTTTCATTTCATTGTTTCATTCAAAGCTACCTTCACTTCATTACCCATTTTAAGACACCTGTTTGGTGACAGTTTCAATTCATGTATAGCTAAATATTTCTATTTTAGAGAGTATTATGTATTTTCTTTATTTGCATGAGTTATTCGTATGTCATTCATGACCATAACTTGGGCCAGAATATATTATCTTGTGCACACAAGGAAAGAAAAAGAGAGAAAAGAGACTGTTCAAATAGAGATAGTGATTACAGACACAATCTGTTGAATATGAATAAGTTAAGAGGTTTCTAATAACCTCATCAGTTTTTCCTTTATAGCCCCATTACATATGAAGAATATAATAATTTCACCAATGAGCAAAATACACAAAGTTTGTCTTATAGATAGATAGATGATTGATAGATGAATTAAAGTACTTCTCAAATGCCAGTTGCAAAAGGTAGAATAATAATTCAAAACAAAGACAAAAATCAGGATAAAAATAATTCCACCAATAAAACAAACATTTAAAATTAAAATGAAAAAGAACAGTAAATAAGTGATAAATTCTGTAGGTGAGAATGACCAAGCAACTAATCAAAATAACCACCACCAAAAACTGCCACCAATCCAAATATCCTCAATGTAATACAATAATGTTTCACATTAATCCACATGATAAACATCAAACCCAAACAAAATTAATTGGATAACACACTGTAGTGCTTTTTGGCTTATCTGATTGCAAGAGGCACAAAGAAGTCTAAATATGGAAAACACACATATCAGTGTCACACAAAGATATTTTAAGTTACTGATGAGTAAGCGATTCATTTGTTTCACAACAGAGAATTACATAATGGTATGATTTGGAAGTTAAAATGAGACACGGCTGCAGATGGAGAATGAGTCTGATTTCAAAATGATTAATCTATGTGTCTATTTATATTACACTTTGCTCATTAATGTACTCACTAGCAGAATGTTTTTAGTATTCAGCCGAATTCATAATGAAGTTTTGCGTCCTTTCTTCAGTTCAAGGATCAGCAGTGTCTTCATCCTGCATTCAACTAAAGACAGCACAGACAAGTACATTAGTATTAACAACAGCAGTGCAGTGACAGATACATCATTGAAATAAGGCCAGACTGCATTTGGAACTGAAATGATTAGTGGATAACATAAATTTAATAGGCAGCTATTTTGACAAACTGATAGGTGTGACTTTGTCACCCAAAGTCAGCTGAGCTAAATTTCTAGCAGCATCAGTGCGCTGTGACCTTGTGAAGTGGCGCTTATAGCTGATGGATGGATGATAATGAATTGATAATTTTGGTCTTTGGGAAGAAAAAACTAACTATTTTATCGCATGCAGCAGGCTTTAGGAAATTAAATAATTTATTAGAGAGAAATAGAAGTGCAATTACATCATGATGGAACATTGTCGATCCATCCTTGCTTATGTTCCCATCTAATGCTAAGTAACATGATACAGACTATAACTGCCATTTAATAGGAATTATCAACCTGTAGTACCTACAGAATCCTATATTTAACAGCCAAGATCCAAATATTACCTGTACTCTGGAAAACGCTTGCTCCTGCACCACTTATCGAAATTCTCTTGTCAGCCTTGAACTCTTGTCATCAGTCTTCTTGCAGTAAAACCTGATCAGCATCTCCAGAAAAGCACATTAGTGAATCTTGGTCCCAGCTCATGGGTCTGACAGTAAATTTGAGAATAATAACATAACAGAGGCTACATTACACCATTACACAATGAACCAACACCTCAGGCATATAAAGACAAATTAAAAGTTTTGTTGTCATTGCTTTAGTTCTGACCTCCTTCTTCTTCGCCTCGGTATAAAGTGTACTTGCTGTGAAATTAATTTCTTCAATGAGATCCTTGTCTTTCATCCCATAATCCATAGTAATGACCTAAAAAAGGTAAAGAACATGCATGTTTTTCATATTCACAAATGAATTATGCCACAACTGAGAAAGCAACATCACACACAAAATCAAATCATGACCAAGATTTAAAGAACAGCGAAGTGAGACTAACCATGATTACAAAGTCTTCTGGATTCAGCTCCCCGTTCTCAGTGTTCCTTGGAGCCAGTTCCATTTTCCAATAATGAAACAAATGATCCTAAGAAGTGTGAGGGACATAGGACTGAAGAGCACATCCACATTCAGTGTAAAAATACATATTTATTTCTTTTAGGACAATGGACCTTTACTCAGAAAACCTGTCAAGGGCCTGTGTGTCAGTTATGAAAAACAGTTATGACAGCAACAGTAGCTTGGAAGATTCGAAACACTCTTGATGATATACATGTATGAAGCTACATGGAGAACGGACCAAAACATTGTCACAGCATCACAAATCCATGCCCGGTGGAATTTAGGGGTCAGACTTGGAGCTTGGAGCATCACTGAAAAGTTGTTTTTTTTACACCCCTAGCACAGGAGCTTTGGACCACCGGAACAAGCAGGAACAGCATTAAAATGGCCAGTCTAAGTGAGATTTCATCCTATAATATTACTCATACTGCTATCACATCCAACTGAATTTCTAGGAAAGAAACAGAAACAAACAATGTGTCAGCTTTGTTATAACAGTGAAATAGTTAATGTGTCAAACACATAGTACACACCATGGTGAGTCTCTCAGAGTGTTCGCCCAGAAGCCTATACCCATCACCTTCTGTACAGGAAGAAAAGAGAATACACAATCAACACTGTAAACTGAGAAGCAATATAACTGTGATGAAACTGAATATGAAAAAACACTATATTCTTATTTTTAGCAAGCTTACCACAAACTGTCTCAATCTGGCTATACATACTGTACTGTACATTTTCACTTTCATCTTTTACAGGATCTGGTGTGCATTAACATAAAAGGTGGCTGGAAACTCATCTGTTCTTATAATTAAAATGCTAAAAATTATCACAGTGGTGGCACAGGCATAAAATATTGACATTTTTTTCCTTCCAAAACATTCACTTCATAATGTTCATGAAACATGTAGATGGTTACTCTGTGCACAACAAATATCAGATGAAGTGAGTCCCACTGATTTTATCCACATTTAACTTGAATATTGAGTATATCCATCTTTTGCAGCAACTACAGCAGCATCAACGTCTCTCTGGCACTGTGTCAATATAACTTCAGCACTAATGTTATCCCATGCCTTCTGCATCTCAAGCCAAAGGCTTTCCTTTGAATGTGCGATAGATCTATCCAGTTTATTTTCCAACTCGCTCCAAATTTGATCTATGGGTTGAGGTCTGTGTACTTTGAGGGCCAGTCCATGTTTTCAATGTGTCAGCAGATGCCCCTTCTGTCACAGGTAGTTCAGACAATAGTTAGAATAATATTTGTGGTCATTGTCCTCTTGGAAAAATAAATCCAGAGCCCTAATAAGACAACTCCCATATGCTATTCCTGTGTGTCAGCAGAGAATCTTTGTAGTATCTTTCATATATGTTCACATGTGTTCTTTTGCAAATTCAGGTGTTTCACTCTGTGTGAGAGTTCCCAAGTAGTAGTTGCAAAATGATGATGAGATAGAAAAATGTAATGGCAGTCTGATAATTATAGAATTACGATGTTTTTTTCCCCACACAATAAAGATGTGTAAATAAACATTTCCTTTGTAAAATTTAAAATAAAAAATGACATTATGAAATATTTCATTCTTTTTATCGCGTCTTTTAATGACAATTCAACAAAAACAGTGAAACCTTAGTGCCAAGTGTTCTAATAATTCTGGCCACCAGTGGATGTAAAGCTGGATTTATAGTTTATTAGCAATGTGAAAGCTTTATATTACTATTCATGTAAACAAACAAATAACCAAGCTAACTGCACACATTGGTATCCACCAACCTGTCGGGTTAGCGTCCAGCCTCCATGTCATCCATGGCTGTGGAGGATGTGATCCTGAATAATCATACCCAATATATTACTTTTCAGAACATTAAAGCTACTGTACATCAGATATCAGACAAATGATTAGTCGATCAAACATAAATTCATTGAGCAACTGCTTTGTTTAACAGCCAAGACCAAATTATTACCTGTACACTGGACTAGATATATCTTCACCTCCTAGCCCTGCTCAAAAATTCTCCCTGTCAGCCTGCAAACTCACGCACCAGTCTTCTTGTAGTAAAACTTGATGCTGTGACTGCTCAGAAAAGCAGACAAAAGAAAAACAACAGAAATTTGAGAATCATGACATTACAGGGCTGCATTATGAAGAAATACACAATCAGCATACATCTGAAAAATTAAAAAGACTAAAATTAAAGTTTTGTTATCATTGCTTTAGTTCTGACCTTCTGTGCAGCGTTGCGGTCAGGCTCGACCTAAAAGACAATGGTAAAGAGATAAGCCTTTAATATTTACAAGTAAATTATGCCACAACTGAAAGAGGAAGGCAACATTATAAAAATCAAATCATGATCAAAAAATTTTAGTAAAAGTGAAGTGAAAGTAATTAGACTAAAGCAGCCACAACTTTAAAAAGTCCTCTGGTGTCCAGCCCCTCGCCATGGCGTTCCCAGTGAGTGCTTGAGCCAGATCCGTTTTCCAATAATGAATCAAATCTTTCTAAGCAGGGAGGACAGGACTTGAAGTACATTCATATTTAATGTAAAAACACTTTATTTCTTTTTGGTGTGTATAGGAAAATAGACTTTTGATAAAGGCCTGTCCAAGGGGCCTGTGTGTCAGTTAATGAGATGAAAATTACCCCTACAATCCACTTAGCATCACAGCGACGTGTTCTGACTGTGCTGGCATAACGTCGCGGCAGCTCTAGATTGACGGCTTAACTACATGCTTAAGTCGTGACCTACTCCAAGGAGAAATGATCAAGTCTGAGCAAATAAACAAAATCTTGCTAATGGCAAACACATTTAGCAGTAGTTAGTGGTTACTGTAGCAACAAGAAAGAAAATTACTTTTTTGGTCTTCTGTGATTTAAGGAATCTCTCTAGAATTCCATAAAGCACAAAGAGTTGAGTAGCAGCAGGAAAAAATAAATCTATGAAATTATCTTACTATGACAGTGGTGTAAATGTAAAGATTACATGACAAAACTGTAGGTACCATATTGCAAAAATAATTTTCCATAAATAATCTTGCATGTTGATTTGTGAAATGATGTTGCAATTATAGATACAATTTTATAATATGCACTTTATATGTGACAAAGTGCTTTGCTATATATTCACTAGTTCAGCCCCCAAAATCCTTTATAATAGCTTTTATTTCCATACAGGCAAATGCATTGGAAACACTGCACACTCCAAATCAAAACATGAAGACAAATTGATCAAATTGTTTTATTTCTTTAGACAAAGGAACATTGGACTGTAAAAAAAAAATAGCAGCATTTTTCTTAACAAACATTTACTGTATAAAACTGAAAAATGCTTGAAGATTTAGTTTTCCTGTGAATCAACAGTCAGTTAACTTATATTTAATTATACACAAAAGTTATTATACAGTAATTTTAGGCCTTTGATCTCCCTGAAGCTGATCATCGGCTGACTCTTTTGCCATTTGGCGCTATTCTTGATTCATTCAAATGGTGATTTACGTTTTTCTCCATGTCTTTCTGGTTTTGGTTGTCATTTAGCTGAGCAGCCTATCATTTTCTACACCTCTATATATTTTCCCTTCTCAATCAACTTTTTTGCTCAAGGTACGCACGTTCTTTTTGAACAGTGTCTGGAATGACCCATTTATTCAGACTTTCAGAGAAATGCACTCTAACCAGGATGTACAACATTTGCTGCGTTCATCGCCTGTTTTTCTGAATGTCACTAATTTTTCTTCACTTTCTGTAAATGTCTTTTATTCATTTGTGTTGTTTTGATTTAGGTAAAGATGTGCAGTATTTCCCAATGCATTTGTGTCTGGAAAATAATAGCCAATATCAGGATTCTGGGCTTTACTCACTTTACACACTGCTATTATTTCCAGATGAAAAAAAAAGAACAGCAAGCAATGACGTTCCCAGCTTGTATGTCTAAGACAATTTAGCCTGGCACAGACATCAGCACACCATGTGGTAGTTTTCTGCCGTGATGTTCGCCCAGAAACTTGTGAGGTCTCGAGAGGGTGACCCTCTCTAGAATCTGCCTTGCTTCAACCATCTCCTTGGAGGTGGAGGTAGAGTTAATTTGTTCAAACACATTATCTACAGGAAGAAAAGAGAAGCTCACAAAATCATTCATAGTTTCCAAACTACACAATTGACACTGCAAACTGAGAGTTAATATAACTGTGATGAAAATTCCATTGCATGTATATTTATCCTCATTACAACTTTACATGATCTGGTATTTGTTATTTAAAATTGTACATAAACTGAAAATGTCTATACTGTAATATAAAAACAGGTGGATGGACACCTAATGGAAATATTATTTTTGTTATTCAACTTTTATATAAAGCTGGATTTATGATTGAATGATAATAAGGAAGCATGTTACTATTGATGTAAACAAACACAAAACAAGATAATAGCACACAGTGGTATCTACAGACCTGTCAGCTTGGTGTAGGCCTCCATGTCATCTATGGCTGTGGAGAGTGTGAAACTCTTCCCTTTGAGCCTTCAATCTTGATGTGCTTGTCTGCTTTTAAAAGGCATCTGTGATCCTGGATAATCATATCAACATATTGCTTTTCAAGAACATTTAAAGTTGCATCAGACAAGCTAAAAATGTTGTTAGTGTGCTAACATGGGAAATTAGGGTAACACATCCTCTCTATGATCTTGTTCACTTTTGTGCTGGCATGCTCTTCTGTGGAGAGCAGTACCTTGTGTGGAGACATTTCCTCATATTATCTCCCTCCTGTTGAGAGTATAGTCTAGTCAGAATCAATCTTTTCAAAATCTGATAAAAGCCAAAAGTAACGTTGTCAGCACCTTGTCTCTGCTTGCCAGATCTGCCTCCGCCACGTCCACCTCACACACCTGGCAGAAACTTAAAGCGGAGGTGGTCAAAGTTGATCTGGAAACCCAGCTGGTAGCAGTCCTGATCAGAGATAGATCAAGAACATATGTGGAGAAAATAGGTTAATTACATTAAACTCATCTAAAGCTTACCTGGAGAAATGTGCATATTATTTAAAATAATATAATATGTAGATGTCTCACTCTATATGAAAAAGTAAATTCCACCTGGCAAAGTAGTCAAACTTGTCCACATCAACACATTTCTTTTGTTGGACACGATTTCATAGAGGAAGGACTTTTCTTCTGGACAGCCTTCATATTCCCACTGTGGAGATGACAGACAACAGTGACATTAGACATTGTTTAGAGTAACACTTGAAACACTGATGATACTGATGATTTCACACAGGCAGTACTGACAGTAGTATTGACTTACTGGTTTATGACTTCCTCAGGTTTAATCATCTCTTTGATGAAGATCAGTCCTCGAACGCAAGCGTACTGCTTCATCAGCGATTCAGTTCATTACGTTCCACCAGATGGTCAAACATTTCTAAGAGGCTGTCATGCTGCAACATACAGACTCATTAATATAGTAATGTGAGAATTTCAAGTGAAAAAAACAATGGCTCACTGTTAGAAAGGCTTATCTTTGCTTGATAAATGACAGGATACACAGAATGTGATCTATCTATCTATCTATCTATCTATCTATCTATCTATCTATCTATCTATCTATCTATCCTATATATCTATCTATCATCTATCTATCTATCTATCTATCTATCTATCTATCTATCTAACACTTGTTTTATTTCGTTTTTCGAATGATAACTTACATAAAGACTGTGTACCGCGCGTATAATGACCTTACTGCCGGACATCAGCTGCTGGCGGACAGACTTATTTACCCCCCCAAAGCAATTCTTTTGTTGCAGCATGCATGAGTGGTATTGAACAATTAGCATTAAACCATGGCCAAAGCAGCCAGTAGTTCTCATAAGATGCTGATTGTTTTGGACACAGGTGCATAACAAGTGGTATAACACAATGATTCGCTTCCTTAATGCAGCTTCTGGCTGTGTTTCTTTAAATATACTTTATTTTGTGGTTTGATTATCTCATGGACAGCAGAAATAGTTTTTCTTACCTTCCACTTCTTACACTTCCACTTCCACTTTTTCTGGGCGTGCCGAGGGTATGAACATTCCGTAAACAGATGAGAAAAATGGTCCATGTCTAGTTATAGAGAAATAAATGCTAGTTAACTAATGATGAATGCCTTCCCATTCAAGAAAAATTACTCTATACCTGTTAGTGATCACTCAAACTGCTAGTCATTATGCAGCATTCAAATTCTCAGATATTCAGTTCTCTCTATAGACGTAACCATTGGCCGTCTATTTTATTGTAGCCAGCTCGGTTCTGTGCAGTTTGGTTCACCTGTCAGTATTTCCCCTGCTAGGCCTGAAAAGCCTCCTCTTCCGTCAGCATATAATAATATATGATATATGTGCTAGCTCCTGTATGCTATAAGAAAGCTCTGTAAATCTGAAGTGATGCAGAGAACAGGTGTAGAGACAAAACTAGAAAACATTATCTCTATAAAATGTGATGCACTTTCACCAAAATCCAGTGAAATAGTTGGTGGTCTGAACTAATGATTGACTAATGTAAAGATGATTATAAGGAGTCTGTTCTCTAACTCATCATTATGCACTATATAGTCCTCCATTGCATATTATTAGTGAACAAACAATTCATCACTTATCAAGATGTTCCTGATTTATTCCTCACACTTCTAATTAGCTAATCACTAACTGCTCTTTAAATGTAGTCTGGAGTTACTTATTAACTACTACAATGACTGCGGGAACTGTTGGCAGTAGTTTAACACTGTCACATTGTGAATATTCATATAAACCATTGTCCAGATCATTTTTATTTTCTGTTTTTCAGGGACTAGCCTTTAATTGATAATGCCTGCAAAGCCACTGGCGCTATTACATCCCAGCACCAGCAATGTCAAAATGTGTGCATCACTCCACCCAGGTCATGACAAAGACCAGCAATCTGCACACAAAGGATGTCTCTCTCATCGATGTCGAGTTCTGGTTACCGTGTTCTCAGAGCACACAAGCTCTCTGCTAAGTGTACCACCCTTTACCCACACACACACACACACACACACACACACACACACACTGCATTAATATCGTATTGTATTAGTGTCCTGTTATAAAACTAAATATTAACTTTTATTATTCCTGTTGCTATTATATGGTATGAAATGTGATCACTAGTTTTATTGCTTATATTTCCTGCACACTGATCTAGTATGGCTGTGTCTCTGTGAAAACATATGGACATACCCAATGGAGTGTTCAAATCGATTGTGGGATGCTGCAGGGTAGACATAGTAGCCCCCCCCAAGCTGCTTGATGTTTGAAGTCTGCTGAGAAACTGAGGTGTGTTAATGGTTCTGCCAAGTGGAGTGTAACTCCATATGCCACGTGGATGGGATCATTAAACACCTGGAAGAACACAAACAACACATTCATCTTCATTTTTTGTCCTGCCTCCCACATCTCATCATCTTTACTGTAGACTGATAATGAACTCCAACAACTGACAGTACATACATTCTTAACTCTATAGTTGTGTGTGTAATATATAGGCTCTTCCCCTCTTTCGCTATTTAGTCTCTCTTTCTCTATCTCTCTAGCGCTGAAAATGTAGTGAGATGTGTGGTTAGGTATGATATATTACCTTTTGTGGGGTCTCGCAGAGTTTCGATAGAAACAGGATTTTTCCACGGTCACCAGGATCCCCTAAATAAAATACAGAGAGAGTATATTGAGGATGAGTTAAGAGAGAAAAGTGAGGTGTGAAACCTTACATAAATTCAATTAGGTGATTGTTGTTGCATCATATATCAGCTTTGAATAATTAGTTTTGTACACACATCTGCTATCCAGGATTGTTATGCTTTGTGAACATTGCAACCTCATTTTAACAGGGAGACATACGTTATACCCATCACCTTTAAAGTTAACTGTGAGATCTGGCAACATTTACCAGTGATGTTTTGTCTGGGAAAAGAGAGAATTGTTAATATGATCCTGTATTACATTTTTATTTATTTTGACAAGTAGCCTTAGTAGTAGCTTTCATGCAACTCAGAATCACAGTGAGAAGTCTGGACAAAGCCTTCAACTGGATTAAGCCAGCCAGCGGCTTGACCATCTGAATTTAATTTACAAAATAAAATAATAATAATAATAATAATAATAATAATAATAATAATAATAATAAAAAACCAACCCTTAAATGTATCCTTCATTTTCAAGTCCTTCTTTCAGGTACTGAGATGTTTGCTCTGCAGTCCATTGCCTGAAGTCCTCTGGCAAGCTCATTTTGAAGTGTCCGAGGTTGTTTCTTTCTATCTTTTGATGCAGATCTGACAAATGGTAGATGTATCAGTAGTCAAACAAATGTTATAGTACGTTGTTTATACAGCTGATCAGTGTAGACCTGCTGCCAAAAGATGCAGAGTTTGAACAACAGCTGGCTTTTATGTCTCTACCACACCCATCCACCTACCAACCTCCCTCTAAATCTTTTGATTTGTGACTGCTGAACAAATCAAAGCAAGTATACTTTCATAAACAAGGTCTATTGGCCTAAATTCACAACAAATGGGCAAATTTGTGGTAATGAGTTGCTCTGAAGTAAGAATAAGGTGTAACACACAATTGATTCACAGTTTATAGTACTATATGCTATTTTAAAAAAGACCAGACAAAGAACCAGACAGAGTCATCTTGACCCCAGAGGACAAAAAGGTGTATAGTAATCAGGAGGACATTATGATTATTTGACCAAATGCCAAAATGTATTGGAAAAATGTTTGTTTTCAATACAGATGATTCTCTGTCTAATATGGTTTAACATTATTAGACAACTTTCAAAAAATATATAGTTACAGTTGAAGATTCTTATGTCAGTTAAATACTTGAATGCGAATCAACACAAAATAATCTTTGGAAAGATCATCATTTCACTTTTCACCTTCACCAAGTACTTTGAGTTTCCTAAACTACCAGCGGAAATTGAGAGAAATGTAATGCATATTCATTAATATATGAAATTTAGCTGGCAGTAATAACTAACATACTAATAAATTTATTTGAATTATAAAAAGAGCCACAAAAGAGTGAGTTAAAATGAAACAAAAAGGTTCCAAAAGATTTATTCATATTATTTGGTTCTTTAAATTGTGTAGGTACATTTACAAATACAGATAAAACAGCAGGCAAGTAGTAACCCCCACAATGTATTTAATGCACTGCTGGATGTTTAAATGTATTATTGGCAGCTTTCAGTCCTCCATTTAACCTGCATGTATGAGGCCAACCAGTCAGATGAGTCAAAAACTATCTGACATCTGTGCTGTCCGTCACCCACCTTTTACTGACAAAAGTATTTTGGACATTGCATTGTTTTAGTTTCCCCCATCGTCTCTCCTTCATCTGATTTTCAGTCTAGCATCAGTCTGCCACAACTTCTTGGGCATTCATGCACTCTGCCCTGTTGTTGTTTTCTATGTAACATAAAAACCTCTTGCCTGATTATGCAGCAGCCTGCTCACCAAAGATGTCTAAACAGTATACATTGTTGAGGCGTAGGTATAAGATCATGTTTTATTTTGATCTTTCCCCCATAATTCACTAGATTAATAAACCCATTTTCAGGAAAAGTCATTAACTGTGATGTAGGAGCGTGAGAACAGCTGAAATGCTTTTTCATCATTTCATCATCGTCCATTCTGGTAGGTGAGAGAAATAGGATTCATATCCATCTGATTTGCTTTTAATGTATAAACCCTCTAGGACCCTCAGGTCTTCTGGGAATGGCCTTTTAATCAGCCCTAACATCTGAAAACCAGAGTGAGGTGTCTTTTTTTCCCTGTGGAACAGCCTCCCTGAAGACCTGAGTGCAGCAGAGAATGTTCATAGCTTTAAGAGCAAACTCACTGCTGGATGTTTAAATGTATTCTTAGCATGCCAATCCTCCATTACCACGGTAACAGGTGAGGCCAACCAGTCAGGCAGGTCAAAAACTATTTGACCTTTAATCAACCACATGCCATCAGAGCACCCACACCTTTACTGTCAAAAAATTTTACATAACAATATTGTTTTGAATTTGCAGTGCGGAAATAAAGAAATGGTATGTTCTGTATCTCTCTCATGTACCATGTTCTCTTCTGATTCTCCCTCACACATGACCGTCATCTCTCCTTCATCCACGATTTTCAGTCTATCATGATCTGCCATAAATTCTTGTGCATTCATCCTTGTTCTGCTTCTGTTGTTTCCAAATCCCACCTATGTAACATACTATCTATTAAATATACTTATCTCTCACAAATGATACAGCAGCCTGTTCTCAAAAAATGTCTAAGCAATGCCATTGTTAGAGAGTAGCAGCTACAAAAGATCATGTATATTTTTATCTTTCCCCTCATAATTCACTAGATTAATAAACCCATTTAGAAAAGTCATTAACTAAGGCAGAGAGGCATTGAGAACAATGAAATGCTTTTCATCACTTTAACATCAGTCATTTTAGCGTCTGAAAACCACAGTGAGGTGTGCTTTTTTTCTGTCAACAGCTCTGAAGACCTGAGTGCAGCAGAGAATGTTCACAGTTTTAAGAGCGACTCACTGCTGGATGTTTTAAATGTATTGTGTAGCTGCCAATCCTCCATTTAGTAACCTGCAGGTGAGGCCAACCAGTCAGACAAGTCATCTAATAAGCCACGCCTGCCATCCGTCACCCACCACTTTCATTGTCAAAAAAATTCTAAATTGTGACTGCCACCTGAATTAAGTTTGCTGGTAATGTTTTTATATGTACAGAAAATTCTGAGTAGTTACACTAGTCAACCTAATATAGTTATAGTAAAATCAATGGTGTTCACTTTGGAAGATCATCATCTCAACCTAACCTAAAACCAACATTAACATACAGCGTGATTGTCTAATATGACAGTGACAGTAAAGGAAAGCTGTTATGATAAAAATGGTATGGCAGATGGATTTCTGTCCTCATAGTGCATATCATCAAACCTATGCATTAAACTTCACTTATGCAAAGATAAAGCAGAATTGGTACAATCTAGAAACAGGATTTAAAAAAAAAAGTTAAAGTTTTGTACAGTAGTTTGCAATGTTTCATTTCATTTGTTTCATTCAAAGCCTACCTTCCACTTCATTGCCCATTTTAAGACATCTGTTTTTTGGTAGATTTCAATTCACGTATGGCTAAATAATTCTAATTTTAGTATTATTTATTTTCTTTGTTGCATGAGTTATTACTTATTTCATTCAAGCCATAGCAGGCAGAATATATTATTTTATTGCACACAAGGAAAAAGAAAAAAGATGAAAGAGCTTTATTTCAAATAGAGAGATAGTGATTACAGACACAATCTGTTGAATATGAATAAAGTTAAAAGTTTCTAATAACCTCATCAGTTTTCCCTTTATAGCCCCATTACATATGACGAATATAATAATTTCACACAATGAGCAAAATACACAAAGTTTGTCTTAACCATTCTAACCATATATAGATGATAGATGATTGATAGATGAATTACAAAGTGCTTCTTAAGAGCCAGTTGCAAAAGTAGGAATGATTCAAAACAAAGGCAAAAATCAGGATAAAATAATTCACCAATAAAAACAAACATTTAAAATTAAATGAAAAAGAACAGTAAATAAATGTGATAAATTCTGTATGCTGCCACAATGTCTTGAGCATTCATCCTTTTTCTGCCCTGTTATTTGTTTCCAAATCCACCTATATAACATAAGCCTCTTTGCTGATTATGGCAAGCCTGCTCACCAAAAAGATGTCTAAACAATGCCCATTGTTAGCGTAGGTATAAAAAGATGTGTTTATTTTTGATCTTTCCCCCATAATTCACTAGATTAATAAACCCATTTCAGGAAAAGTCATTAGCTTTGTGATGTAGAGGCATTGAGAACAGCTGAAATGCTTTTCATCATTTCATCATCAGTCATTCTGAGTGAGTGAGAGAAATAAGATTCATATCCATTAATATGTAATTTAGCTTTAGCTCTCATAACTTTTAATATTCATGCCAATGAAGTTTATTGGTGTATGAAGTATATGGAAAGAATCAATTTAAGCTTCTTTATTGGTTTATAAATAGTAGTCACCTTTTATCTGATTTGCTTTTAGCATTATAAACCCTCTAGGACCCTCAGGTCTTCTGGGAATAGCCTTTTAATCAGCCCTAACATCCCCAATGAAAACCCAGGTATGAGGTGTCTTTTTTTTCCCCTGTGGAACAGCCTCCCTGAAGACCTGAGTACAGCAGAGAATGTTCATAGCTTTAAGAGCAAACTCACTGCTGGATGTTTAAATATTCTTGTGACTGCCAATCCTCCATTTAGTAACCTGCAGGTGGGGCCAGCAGTCAGACGAGTCAAAACTGTTGACCTTTAATCAGCCACTTTTATCAGGCACCCACACCTTTGCACATCGAAAAGAGATTTTACATAACAATATTGTTTTAGTTATGATGCGGGGAAATAATAAAGAAAGAGAAATGGTATGTTCTGTATCTCTCATGCACACCCATGTTCTCTTCTGATTCTCCCTCACACATGACCGTCCATCTCTCC